>CM053560.1:98425496-98637610 GCA_028646485.1 Cryptoprocta ferox
CGCTGCCACCTCACACTTGCCCTCATGGTGTGTCCATCCCCTCCTCCTGCTGCGCCTTTCTCCATCCTGGCCCCGTGGCTGTTCCTTAGCCATGTCTCTCCAGGCCAGCCCTGGCTTCACCAGGAAACTGCTGTGAGCACCCCCTAGGCTCTTTTCTTCCCTCAAAGCTATTACTTATTCTGTATGAGAGTCCACTGTAAATGAGACATTCTTCTCCCTCCAACCCTTTGGCTCAGGTTCACGAGACCTCCCTAGGGAAGGGTGTCAGGCTAATTAAACTTGGGGTGTCTTTCTTGGATGCCTCCTTCTGGGAGCATCGGGAAAGCTTCAGGCTCCAAGGGGCCCAAGCTGCACCCAGCCCTGTGGATGCACAGAGTTCCATGCCTTGGTGCTGGACAACTTTACTCTCTGAAAGATCACAGAGTTTAGCCCAATCACCCAGGGCCAAAATCACAGCCATGGGAAAGAATCTTACAGCTGAGGAAAGATGTCCCCAAATACCCAGGGTGCAGTGCACCTGCCTGTGAATGCTTTAACTGCCCAGCTCCTAAACTGACCCTTGACTGGCTCTCTGTTAAGGCCTTACCTTCTGGTTTCATAATCACACCCCGAATGAGGTGTGGTTTGTCTAGAAACTGTGCCCCTTGATAGGTCTGCTCACCCTGATGGCATCCTGTTTATCTGTCCCTCGCCTGCTCTTTGACCTCATGAAACCCCCCCATCTCAATTCCTCCTTGTCTTCCCACTCTGCTAGGCTCCCTGCTTTTACTTCCTCCTTTAGCTAGACCTCCTCTGAGGGACTCAAGCTCCCTGTTGCCCTCCTCCTGAGTCCTGGAGAACAAAGGTCCCGTGGCCTCATGGGGGGGGACTCATCAGAGACTGGCAGTCACACACATGATAACCACTGCCTCTGCTCAGCCCTCTTCCCATGGGGTGCCCTTAGAGGGGGCCCCCGGTGCACGCATGCTCTGGCTCCTCCAGGAAGCATGCAGACTAGTCACCTTGCTTTAAGTCCTTTTATGCCGCTCCCTTCTCAACATCCCCTTTTTTTTTTATAGGGTATGCTCTTCCCATCTCTCCTGTAGAATACAGGTCACTGAGGTGCCACCTGTCCAGCTTCCCTCCTCTGTTGCTGCCATTGTCGAGGCTGGGGAAGTGCTCTCAGTTGGGAGCTTCTCCCCCTATCCATCTCTTGCTGCAGCATCCCCTCTGTCCAGGAATCCCCCCGTCTTCTTCTGGGCTGTAGTTTCTTCTTCCCTTCAGTCTCCAGCTTGCTGGAGTTCCCAGATCTTCTAACAAAACCAACTCTTCTTGCACCCTGAGAGCTCTTTGTTGTTAACCCTCTGTACGGATGAGGACACTGAGGCTTTGAGGGGAAGTGGCACCTAGACTCCTGAACTGCTGCTTAGGCCCCTCATCCTTGGGTCAGAGGTACGGAGGGACACAGCCTTACCCGGAGCCCCTCCATTGGCTGCAGCCGGGGCTAAAGAGCCAGTGTTGAGACCAAATATAACTGAAGTGACCACCGGCGTGAGAGTCAGTTCATGCTTGAGCTACTGGACCCCCTTGATACTTCGGGGGCCATCTATCTTCTGGGCTTCATAGTGACTTGTTCAGGGGCTGCCTCTCCATGTTTTGTTCCTCAAAATACTCTGTACGTCATTGGTGGTTACTGATTGACTCCTTAGCTAGAAATGTTTAGCTTTTAACCTCAATTTGACTTTTAAAAAAACACTTTAATTTCCATCTGTGGGTAATGAACACTTGACATTTGTGCTTAGTTGATGTGTAATCATTCCACATATGAACTTGAGTTTGTGTATGATATTTCTGAAGTCGGGACCCACCACCACTGAATTATAGCACAATGTGGTTTATAATCCATGGCATTATGTGAGTGTGTGTGTGTGTGTGTGTGTGAAGAAATAGGGCATCATAATTGTAGATTGACAACTATGACCATGTTACAGATCCTCATCCTTAACTATGTCGTGGAAATTGTTCTGTTCTACTCAGTGTCTCCTAAGTGGTAGGTTTTCTCCCCTTTCCCCAGCTCCTTTTCCCCATGTGTTTTTTACCTTCGGCCTCCAACTTTTACACATGTAGAATGAGGTGACTAGATAATTGGGGATTCTGAGGAGTCAATTTAGAGTTTCTGAAAGGAAGGATTGGTTACTTAATTTATAATTTGTTTTGGGCTGTGCTACTTCTGTAAAACTCAATAAAAATGAAATATTTGGAAAAACCTATGAAACATAAGCACTTTTTATTACATTCAGCCAACATAAATTGTTAAATTGCTATAAAAGTCTCCAAATGTTTACTCTTCATTTCTGCACTTACTATGGACCAGCCACACACTGGTGGTGGGCAGACCACCCTTTGGGTACCACTGGGCTAGATAATGGAAGTTTTACTTAGTTCATCTATTTCCATGGAATCATGTAAAAAAGAAAAGAGATCCAATTTATTCTGATCCCTGCTGACCATGAGAAAAACATAGCTGGGAAACACCCTAAAGTCCACTGTGTCCTTCAGAGGTCAGGCATAATGTTCGACATTTTCTTAAAAAAAAAAAATCAGTGTTCAATCCTTGGTTAAATCAAATGTTCATGATTTCATGCCCTGGAAACCAATAGAAGGCAGGTGAGTGGCTTTCCTCCTGGTTTATGGGGAACACCCAGCACTCCCCTCCCCTGTCTTAGAGTAGAAATAATGGTTTGTATAATTTGTCAGCTGCGTAGAGTGAAAATCTAATACCCAAGGTCAAAACAGCCAGAAGAAATGTTACCATATCCTGATTGTGAGATAAAAAATAGGGACTGGGAATTGCTTTTTAAATAGCACAGCATTTAAATGTTTTGATTCTCAGTCTGAAGGGGTCTCTGTGATGGTTGTGTGGGATTTGATGCCCAAAGTAGCTGTAATGGTCTCACTGGAACACTTAAATATTTAAATCTTAACGGGAATTCGCAGGAACTGTTAGGGGAATATACAAGATAATTAAGAACAAGTCCAAATGAATTAACTTCAGCTTTAGGGTTGTATTCAAATAACCCTAGTTATGCTGGGTTAACATGAAATGTATTTACAATGTTGTGAAAAGGAATTAGAATCTAGAGAAGCACTGTGCTAGAAAGGAGACTTAAATTTTAAACTCTCTAGTAGCCACATTTTTAAAAGGTGAAGTTAAATTTAATAGATTTAACCCAATACATCCAAAATGTTAACATCTCAAAATACACAAAAAGTATTAATGAAGTATTTTACTTGTTTGTACTAAGTCTTAAAATTTGTGGACTTGGCCCTCATGGCACGTAATGATATGGATCGGGCACATGTCACTTGCTGTCTAGCTGTGTGTGGCTAGTAGCTATAATATGGGGTAGTACAGATAGAATCAAAGTCCATGGTGAGGCAGATAACTTGCACCATGTCCTGAATAGTTTTATATTTGAATTACAAGTTGGTCCAAAATAATTCGTAAATGATTTCAGTTGCCTTAGAGGAGATATCCGTGGACCCGCTGGGAGTCATCCCATCCCCAGAGGCCTCTGGCCACCTGTATCAGTGACTTTTAGCACGTCAGTTTTATAGATTATCTTAATCTATAAAAAATCTTATCGCCAGTGTGGCAAGAGAGCATGAGAATTTTTACTGATTCCATAAGGACAGAGACAAGAGACTCAAGCAGGATTCTACATTGTATTTTTTCTTTTTATTTCAAGAGATGGAGGAAGAAAAAGAATGGAAAGATTTTTTTTTTTTAATATAAGGGTAATATGGAAGAAACTGGTTTCTAGTGAAGACTTGGCTACTAGACTATGTATTCATCCTTTTTCACAAAGAATAAGTAAAGGCTAAGTTACTCTGGTTAGTGAAGCCAGTGTCAGGAGTGACAGAGAAACATTAAAGTAGAAAGTCCTAGTTGTGCCCCAGCAGACAATCTGGGAGCATCAGAGCCCTCACATCCTGGTTTCCTCCTTGGGAGCAGAGATCTTTGGGCAGAGAGGGGCTGGGGATCCTGCCCACAGTCACCCAGCCAGATCCTGTGCTGCTAGGAATCCTAACTCGGACCGGCTGAGTCTGTTTCAGGTCATCTGTGTGCAACAGGGAACGGTGTGGCTGTAACTTTGATAGGCGTTAAGTTTTACTTTTCATCTTTTCCAGGTGACAATAGCTTTATTCATTTTCTGCTTAAAAATACTAGTTTTATAAAACCATTAAATTGAAATGATGTGATATTTGGTATTTGCTTCAAAAGAATGTCCAGTGAGGATGACTGATCCAGGAAGGAAAGCGTCTGGGTGAAGTGAGTACCTGGCTGTGAGTTGCTAACTGTGGAATCAGAGTGATGCATACTTAGGGATTCATTCTAATATTCTCTTTATTTCATGGGTGTTCGAACTTTTTAGCAGGAAGTTTTAAGTATTTATATGCTACATGAAGTGGTAAAGAAAAGTTCTGAAGTTCTGTCCCTCAAAAATAACTGCCCTTAATTTGAAGACACATTTTAAAGCATGTACTACAATTCTGAGTAGTGAAAATCCCTTGAAGGGTTAGAGGAAAGGTTGAGTCCCTGTTTTCCTTTTTGTTTTCCAATGATTTTATTTATTTATATATTTATTTAAAATATTTTTTAATGTTTATTTTTGAGAGAGAGATAGAGACAGAGACAGAGTGTGAGTAGGGAGGTGCAGAGAGAGACACACACAGAATCCAAAGCAGGCTCTAGACTCTGAGCTGTCAGCACAGAGCCTGATGTGGGGCTTGAACTGACGGGTGGCAAGAGTGTGGTCTGAGCTGAAGTCAGATGCTTAACCGACTGAGCCACCCAGGTGTTGCTATTTATTTATTTTGTAAATATTATTTATTTTTGAGAGAAAGAGACAGAGTGCAGCCAGTGGAGGGGCAGAGAGAGAGAGAGAGGGAGACGCAGAATCCCAGGCAGGCTCTAGGCTCTGAGCTGTTAGCACACAGCCTGATGTGGGGCTTAGACTCACCAACTGTGAGATCATGACCTGAGCCAAGTTGGATGCTTAACCGACTGAGCCACCCACACGCCCCTCCAAGATTTTATTTTTAAGTAATCTCTGCACCCACCATGGGCCTTGAACTTACAACTCTGAGATCAAGAGTCACATGCTTCACTGACTGAGACAGCCAGGTGCCCTGTGAGTCTTAATTCTTGCTCTCAGAGATGTTATGCCAGTTATAGAGCCAGGAGGTCCCACTTGGGAAGGAGAAGAAAGTCAATTGATTGCAGGCATGTTTACCCCAGCCTTAGGCTCCTGTGGCCCTTGGGTTGTCTTATGAGAGAAGTTCTTCTGTCTTTTGAATGGTAATGAGGTGAGGCCCAGATGACACTGCCCTTCTTCAGTCAGCATGAGTGTAAGGGAACCAAGATGCTGTTGGCCCTGGGTGACCCAGCACCAGGCTCTGCCCTGAGCACTGGAATATACCTAGATCCCTACAGAACCTATATTAGACTGAAAACAACATGATATAATGAATTGTCAAATTACGCAGAGAAATCTACAAGATCCCTGGAAATTGAGACAACAGCAAGAGTAGGGGGTTCCCCAGGGGAAACAAGGCCCTTTGGAATGAGAGATCTCGGACAATAAGGAGACATGGCTATGAAGAATTAGTTTTGGATATGTTCTGAGAAGAGGAGGAAGTTTAAATGACAAACTATTTTTGGGGAAGCAGGGGGGCTGTTTTGGTTTAAAACTGTACCATAATGAGTAAAAAACCATTGGCTGGATGAAGAAAGATAAGAGGGATTTAGTTTTTTGAAAAATACATCAGGTGGCAATTTATGAAGACCTAAGAGCACATAGTAAGAGATGTTAGGGCAGCAAAATTCCTTTTGAAAGATAAAGTTTGAGGGCTATAATAGCTGCTAATCAGAGCCAAGTGATGATAGATTCTTATTTATAAAAAACGAGTGTCCCTGATTTTCACATTGTGTATACCTCAGTAGCTGATTTGTTCTTGATTAGCTAAACCTTCCCCCCAAATGGCCCTATGTTCTTATTTGTGATCCTTATTTTATGTCGCCCAGAGGCTGATGAAATTTCACAGTGCACCTTGATTCTTGCCATTGCTTTTATGTTGTATGTTGGCTCACAGTACCCAGGCACCCAGGCTTTGAGAGCTGGAGGAATGAGCCGTTCTGCATGTTTATAGGAGTTTAGCGTGTCTCCTAAATAGGATGCTGACTTCTTCTTCTGGCTGTAACCTTGGGATAGTCTATAACAGTTGATGCGTTTTCCACTGCTGAGGAAAGCCAGATTGCTTACCTCTTGAGGAAGTCACATTTTCTCTTTGTGTCCTTTAGTTGAATTGTTATACTAGAGAGGCAGTTCTTAAGGTGCTAATATGGAGGAATTGCCCTCAAATTACAGTTTGAGGTGGCATTAGGAATAACAGTAGGGGGGTTATGACCTCTTTGGGTCTGTTCTTGCAGGTTAGAACACTTCATGGGTAGCCCCTGTTTAGCATCACTGCTTTAATACCTACAAGTGATGTCTAGGTGGACCCCAGATTCTTTATCACTGTTACTAAGGCCCAACCCCCCTTGTCTGACCCCAGATTTGTTGCTGGGCTCTTCCCACCAGTGGTGAAGGCCCCTGTAGGGGTTTCCCTGGCTTTGGTGCCTGGGGGGCATATGAGGAACCAATGCTTCACTTTCCTTTCTTCGAAAAAATTTTTTTAAATTTTAATTTATTTTTTCATAGACTTTAATTTTTTAGAGCACTTTTAGGTTCACAGCAAAACTGAGCGGAAAGGATGTGGAGTTTCTATATCCTCACTCTACACACACACACACACACACACACACACACACACACACACACACAGTCTCCTCAACTACCAGTATCCCTCACCAAAGGGTACATTTGTTAGAATCAATGAACCCATGCTGACCCATCATAATCACCCAAAATCCATACTTCACATTAGGGTTCACTGTTGTACGGTGAGCACGTGTTGTACTTTCTGTGAGCTCTGACAAATGCATAATAACATGTGTCCACTATTAAGATATCATGCAGCATAGTTTCACTGCTCTCCAAAGTCTGCGCTCTGCCTATTCATCCTTTCCTCTCCCCAGTCCTAGCAACCACTGATCTTTTCACTGTCTCCATAGTTGTACCTTTTCTGGAATGTTCTGTGGTTGGAATTACGTAGGATGTAGCCTTTTCACATTGGCTTTCCACTTAGTAATATGTGTTTAAGATTCTGTCAAGTCTTTTTCATGGCTTGATCACTCATTTGATTTTAGTGCTAAGTAGTCTTCCCTTGCATTGGTGGTACCTTCTTGGTATCTTCGCTATAGCTTTTCACCCCACCTTACTAAGAAATTCTCAGAGAGTTGATGCTAACATTTGCCTTTTCTTGTATATCTGGTTCCACTGTTGGTCTTCTGCATGGCTTTGTGCTTTCCCACAGCATCCAAGTTGGAGTGAGTGAGAAAACAGATTTGCTTCAGGGGTTAGGGATGGGATGGTAGCTTGTAGAGGGATATCTTTTCATCCCATTCTCTAATTCTTAAACCTCATAAAGCCTCTGTTGGCTTTTGTCAGGGGAAAGAAGGAATAAATACTAAACGATGTAGTTCTCTGATTGACACCAACTCAAACAACATAGAAACTTACTGGAGAGGTTTGTGGCAGAAGAGTGAGTCAACAGCCAAATCCCTGGGACTAAGAAAGGAAAAGGGTACTTTAACTGGGACCCTGATGTTGAGGTACAGTGTTGGAGGGGGATCATAGAACAAAGCAGCCCCTTTTTTTCTGTGCGTGTACACACACACACACAGAGGCATGCACACACTCATACCCCTGACCCCATCCTGACTCCGTTGCTATACTCCAGCCTCATGAAGCCCCTCACTCTAGTGTCTTAGAGTTATTTTTTTTTCAGTGTCTTGGAGTTATTAATCATACAAGATAAATTTGTTAATTCAGATATTTCAGTATTTAATGTGTCTTAGGAACTCTGCTCTAGCTGAGGCAATAACTATGGGGGAAGCCACAATTCTTGCCTCTAAGCTTGCAATCTAGTAGGGAATATATACACTAAAATAGATGATTGCCACATAGTATGTATGGCAAGTGCAGAGAGAGATGTGGTTGATGACGTCTTCCCAGAGTAGGTGGAACTTGATGGGCAACTAGATGAGGAGAAGGGTGGGGAGGCCATTTTAAGCATAGAGACTTGAGGTCAAGGGCCTTGCAGTGGAAGCAGCTCAGAGAGTACAGGGTTCGAGAAGGAGCACTGACTTCCAGGACAGTTGAGGTGGGAGGTGAGGAAGTGGGCCCTGGAGGTCCCTGCAACCTGGGAGCTGAAGGCACAACTCAAATACTTCTCCCAGTATTTGACTCTGGGGGTTTAGTTGGGGAGTGGGGAAGAGCTGGCACACAGGGGGCACTGGGCAGGACTGCCAGAATAGATGGGAACATAGCCCAGCCAAGACTGGGAACTGCTGACAGGAACATCCTGGCCATGAACCTCTTGGTAGCAGAAATGGGAGTAGGGAAGGGTCTAATCAATTTAATTTTTGGACTGACCAAGGAGGAACTAGAACAGTATTTCCCTGCTCTTTTCTTCCCTTTTTCTTAAACACAATTGTTAGAAATTTTTCTAAAATGCCTTCCCCAGGGCCGCCTGGGTGGCTCATTCAGTTAAAATGTCCAACTCTTGACTTCGGTGCAGGTCATGATCTTGTGGTTCATGAGTTTGAGGCCCACATTAGGCTCCCCAGTGCTGACAGTGTAGAGCCTGCATGGGCTTCTCTTTCTCCCTCTCGCTCTCTGCTCCTCCCCTGCTCACACTCTGTTTCTCAAAATTAATAGCCCAATTTTGTCATAGTGAATTGAGTTTAGCAAAAACATTGACGTGTTTATTTGTTCATTTGAAGGTATTGTAACATCTCAGGGTTATCTTAAGCATTACGTTCAGAACCTTGAAATTAATAACATAGGATATTTCTTGATGTCTGTATTCCATGCTCACTTGCTTTTTTCAGCAAATTGGTGATAAAAGCTTTTTGGTGTGTGGTTGCAGACTTCTAAAAGATGAATGTGTTTGTTCTTCCTTTCCCCAAAGGAGACTCTCTTCATCGCTCTGATTAATTGGAATTCCTAGTCATTTGAATGTTAGTTAATTGGGCTCATATTGAAAACAATTGCCTGTAACAGTATACTGAATGTGGTAGTCAAGAGACAAAAATGTGCTTCTAACCCAAAAGTCATAAGGAAAAATATATTTGGTGGGGGGGCACGGTGCAAGGGTTGCGAAGGGTGAGATGATGGTGGGAATGAAATGGGGAAAATAAAACTTTCTGAGACAAAGAAATGGGAAATTTCAGCATTTTAATTGAAGTCCATCTAAAATATAAAACTGTACAATGCGTATTTTGCCCCATCGATAAAATGGTGAGTTAATGACACATTTACATAAGCTTGCTTACTTATTCTTCTCTTTATATAGTACAGTATTGGTGAGGCATCTTTGCACCCACCTTATTAAAGGGCTTGGGTATAGCCCTGTACCTAGTAGAGTCCCTGTTCCCATGAGCCCTGCATTCCAGTTGCTCATGTTATTAATTTAGTTTGATGCTATATGCCTTTAAATTTTTGAGAAGAGGAACCCTGAATTACAGAACAAGAAGGAATTCATGGCATCTCTCAAACTTTTCCAGTTGTCATAAACCTATAGACTGAGTGAGGTAACTCAGTATAATTGTAGCACTTGTCTGTTCCTCATAGAGTTTCCCAGTGCGTTGCCTTAACATTGTCTGCCCTATTAATTGATCTTTTAGGGCCATTGTGCTTAGTCATGCGATTGCGAATGCAGTAGGGCAGAGTAAGCTTTCAATAACCATTTGCATAAAAATCTCATTACAACATTTTCCAAACTGTCGTGTGAGGCACTGGTCCCGGGACCTAGACCACGGGAGTAAAGGAATTTGTGTAAAATAAGGTTGGAGCTACTCCTTCACTCTCAATATTTGCACATTAAAGTGTCCAAAATGTTCTGCGTTGGAGAAACTCATGTTGTTTTAACAGCTTTTTCTACATTTATCCTGAAAATCTTTTTTGCTTATAACATCCCTGACTTCCTAGTTTGCTGGAATTCTGCTTTGAGAGGAATACAGAGGGATTGCTGGAGCTTTTTTCTTTGTCCTGCACAGAGCAAGGTAGCTTATCATTTCTCTTTTCTGAGGATCTTGGGCATTGATGCTTTGAGCTTGTGCTTCATTGGGTTTCTTTGACCCCAGCACCCAGCCTCTAGCTGGGACATGAGCAAGGAGGGGGCCATGAAAACAGAACTGGACATTTCCCTTTGGAGTCAGATACCTTCTGACAGCGGAGCTGCACTGTAAACATGGAGCTGTACATAGACTGGAAAAGTTTTCGAGGTTTCAGAAAAAAACTTGGCAAGTGGTAGGTGTGGTCGGCAATGGGGAGGCTTTTTGTCTTCAGAATTTCTCTTTACTCTGTCTCTTCCAGTCTGCATTTTAGGGCTCCTGAAGAACTATTTGGTTTATTTGCTTCTTGGATTTTGGTTCTGAGGAATTGGGAATAAATGTGTCCAACGTTAGTGATAACTTCAAGTTAAAAGTAGTACATTTGACTCCAGGACAACACAGAGGTTAGGGCTGCCACTCCTGCCCCCAGCCAAAAATCGGCATGTAACTTTTGACTCCCCCACCCTCACAAATTTAATCACTGATAGCCCACTGTTGTATCAGTAAAATAGTCAATGAATACGTAGTTTGTATGTTATATGTATTACATATTCTTTACTTAAAGCTAGAGAAAAGAAAGTGTTGATGTCACAAGGGCAAATACACTTAGAGTGCTGTATCTTTAAAAAAAAAAAATCCACATAGACATGGACTCACATAGTTCAAACCCATGTTGTTTAAGTGCCAACTGTATACTCTTCTCAACAGCTAAATTTAGATTTTCTCTGCTTTGCTTGGTGTTATGTTCTAAAAGCACTTTTGTTAATGTTGGTCAGCAAAAACATTGAAGATGTGTTGATATGGGCCCATCTCCTGGTTTTTATGCTCACATTGATGGTGTTAAGATAAAGCTTGAGTGTGTTGTTATACTGTTCCCTGTCTTTTAATGATATGTTAGGACAGAGGTCTTATTAGTTGCTTTGGATCTGTGCCACATCATGAGATTTCAGCCACATGCCTTGTGAGGGCTCTTCATGTCTTGAGACATCCTTGCCTCCTCAGATCCCCTTCACCTAGGCCCCACAGTCCTGTGCAGATTATGCCAAATAAAATGTGGAAAAAAAATGTCCATTCAGACCCTCATAGTGAAAAAGTACCCTGTATGGTCTCAGTCAGATTACTTAATATGTGTTTTGTTTCTTTAATGCTGTTAAGATAATCGATAGTGGATGTACCATTTGGGGGGCACTTTGCTGTAGGCACTGAGTTAAGAACTGTATACATTCTCAGTAGCAAGTGGCCCTGGGTGCAGAAGCAGTTAAGTTCAGCCCTGAAGTCCTGCTGGTGATGACAAGTCTGTAGCTTTTGCTGTCTTTTGGTCACATCTACCTATGCCTCTCTCAGAATACTCAGAACAGGTACCAGGTGGGAGCTGCTAAATAATGTATCTGATGATGTTCCAAAGAAATCCATTTTAAGGCAGAGTTTTTTAAATAATATGCTTCTGGTTCCTCTAAGTTTCTATGCATTTGAAAGGGTCTTATCCATGCGAAAGAATAAGCACTTTGGATAGGTAAGTGTCCTACGTAGATACATACTTTTCCAGAGTTCTTTTAGGGGCCTCACTTCCTATAATCAGGCAACAAGAAGTTTCTACTATAGGTTTCTCCCACTAAAGTAGAGCTCAAGTAAGACTATGTTTGCCTCTTGAGCATTGCTGATTGCTTTAGATCTACTGTCTTCTTTAATCCTCACAACAGCTCTTGTGCTGGGGTTTATTACAGAGGAGGAAACTGAAGCACACAGAAGTTAATGCACATCATGGCCAAATAACTAGTAAATGATTGATTCAGGGTCAGTCTATATTTTTAACCACCCTGCTATTGTCTCCCCTAAATACATGTTTTGTCTCAAATCCTGATGTGTCTTCACCTGAGATGTGAACTTGCCTGGCTCCCTATCCACCTGCCCCCAACCATCCATTTAGAAAGATGCCCTTGTACTGGGGAGGGGTGAGAAGAGAGAGGCTAGTGGATGGCCCTGAGTGTCCTGTGTGTTTGTCTGGCTTATGCCCTGGAGACACAGATACTTGGTTAAGTCTCATGATTACTCATTACTAAAACTGGATAGTGGTTTCATCCTTTGTCTACTTTCTAGGGACTTTTTTTTTTTTTTTTTTTTTTTTTTTTGAGAGAGGGAGCCTCCAGGAGATGGAGGGAAGGATTAATTAGATTTGTACTTTACATCCAACACACCTGTAAAGGGATTTGTATGTCTACAAGGGATTATAGCTTTTTAACCAGGTTTATAATTATGGTATTAGGAGGAGTCATGCATTATATGGAACTTCTCAACCTTTAAAAATAGGGCAATGAGAAGAATAAATTTGTTTGCTGGAGATAAATTGAACATAATGGTCCCATTATGGGAAAACATTCCTGTATGTTATAGTCTAAATAGAAAAAACGGCTTTTCATAGATAAACGTAATCCAATAAAAATAAATCAGTGAAGTGGTTAAAACATTATAGTGGAGAATATTTTAACCATAGAAATGGCCCATCTGGACAAGCATGTCCCATTTGTTTTTATTCTTATTCAAATAGTCTTTTCATCAGCTCTATTACTAGTCAGGAATGAATCTACCTGTCTCTTGAAATACTTTTGCCTTTGTTACACTAGCTTTCGAGTCTTTTGCTTCATTTACTTCTGCTGTAGGTCATAAACATTACATGACATTATATGTCATAAATCTTCATTCATGTGATTATAGGGTTTACTGTTCTATTTTCAAATGGAATGGGATGATGGAGAAGATGGAAAATAAAAAGCAGCACTATATTATGTGGTACTCCTTTGGTCACAAGTAACAAACTGAATTGAACTAGCTTAAGTAAAAAAGGAGATTTATAATAACGATACAGGTATGTCTTTAGAAATCAAAATGCAAGGACGAAATGGCCCTGGAGAATGAACAGGAGCTGGAGATGAGGAAGGGAACTCTTATCGGTGTTCACTACAAGCACGTATGTGATTCAAATGTCAGTAGATCGAGAGGAAAGCGGACAGTGGTCACGTAGAAATCTATGTAGTATATAACACTTCATACTTGAGCCTGGATTAAAATAAGGCTCCATTGTGTTCTTTAGAAAAATCCTGCTCATAAGAAATTCAAGCAGTATAAGAAGTAAAAATGCTCTAAAATTCTGATAATCAGGAGTGATTGTAACTGTTTTGATAAACATGCTTCTAGATAAGTCTTAGGACATCTAGGAGCATACACACACATAGACATACACACACACACACACACACACACAAATGGAATCATACCGTGCATGGTCGTTTACCTGTTTCACGTGGATATCATCTTTTCATGTCAAGAAATACAGACCTCCGTCATTATTTTCAGTGTCTGTATGGTTTATTTAGCCTGACTCCTATTCATGAACCTTTAGGACATTGACTTGTTTTCCCTCTCAATTACAAACAGTGCTATGTATATCCGTCTGTCTTCTTACACAATTCAGAACTTCCAGTAAATTCTTAGGAGTAGCGTTGCTGGATCAAAGAATGTGTCATTTTATACGTGGACAAAATTATGTAAGTGGTGAACTACAACATGAGCTATGTCTGTAGCATTGCCTGTGGTCAGTCTTTGACATCTTTATCAATTTGATTGGTTAAAGAAAACCCTCAATTTTCTAAAGTTGTGTTTTTTCATTGTTAGTGTAGTTGATTACCTTCTCATATGTTTATTGCTATCACGATTCCTTTTTTAATGCTTATTTTAAGAGAGAGAGAGTGCGTGCATGTGCGAGCAGGGGGAGAGGCAGAGAGAGCAGGAGAGAGAATCCCAAGCAGGCTCTGGGCTGTCAAACGAAGCTGACATGAGATCATGACTTGAGTGGAAATCAAGAGTTAGGTGTCTACTTAACTGACTGAGCCACCCCGGCGCCCTGTATTATGATTCTTCTCTTAATGAAAGCTTATTAATTGGCTTTGTCCATTTTGAGGGGAATATTTTCTTATTGCTTTATTTTTTTCTTAGTAAGGAAAGCAGCCTTCGTATGTCTGCTGTATAAATATTTTACCTTGTTTCTTATTTTACTTTTTGATGAAAATATCACCTTTTGTTCTTTGTTTTTATTTTTGACTAATTTTTGCCATTCATAAATTTGAAATTTTAAAAAATTGCAGCCAGCCAAGTGTCTCAGTCCTTTATAGTTTCAGTTTTTGATGTCATGTTTAGAAAGAGCTTTTTTGGGTGCCTGGGTGGCTCGGTCAGTTAAGTGTTGGACTTTGGCACAGGTCATTATCTCACCATTGGTGAGTTCGAGCCCCGCCCAGGGTCCGGCTCTGAGTTGGAACCCCATGTCAGGCTCTGTGCTGACAGCTTGGAGCCTGCTTCAGATTCCGTGTCTCCCTCTCTCTCTGCCCCTCCCCTGCTCACATGTTGTCTGTTTGTCTGTCTCTCTCTCAAGAATATATAAACAGTAAAAAACAATTTTAAAAAAGCTTATTTCTTTATATATTCTTCTAGGACTCATATGATTCTAGTTGGAGTTTGGTTTTCTTTATAAGTAGAGAGGTAGAGATCTAAATTTTTCCTTTTTCCCAAATAATTCACCAACACCATTTATTAACTAGTCTTATATACCTACTCAGATATGATTACATGTACTTGGGTCTATTTCATATAAGTACTTGGTTCTTTATTTGGACGTTTATCCTGTTTCATGGATTCACATGTATATTCTCACTCAGATACCTGTTTGCTAACTATGGATGTGAGCCATTTTGATTTGGACAGTCGATAATGGTGCCTCTCTGCTTCAGATTGGGTTTCCAGGGACTGGGGTGCTGAATGGTCAGTTGTGAATGGCTCAGAGGACTGGGATTAAGATGGGGATGAATCAACAAGGGACCGCTTCATGGACAGGTTTGAGGAGCTGAGTAGGAAAAGGGTGAATGAGACAAGAAGAGCTCCTGTAAGCCGGTTTAACAAAGAAGAGTGCCTGACTTTTGTTCTAAACACTGGTGGGAACAAGTTGGTGGGGAAATGTATATATTTGGTCTTTGTTTAAATTCAAAACCATAAGGATTTCTACCATGGGGAAGGGGAAAATGTGTTTTTGCCTCTTTGCCAACAGTAACATAATTTTGGTCTTTGAAATCACTGTCTTGGGACCTCAATTCCCTGTTGGTAAAGAAAATTCCCAGCCCATGTGTTGGAGCGGAAATTCATTGTTTCCTGAGTTATTTCCTTTCGTGCTTAGTATGGGGGGGAATGACCAAATGTATAGATGGAGAATTTTTTCCCCCCAAACTGACATCTATAACATTACTTGATTCTGATGATTTCTGTTGCTTTAGGTAGTGCTGCTGAAGGCTTCTCCGATGCTTTAGGATATTTTCAGGGAAATCAGCTCTTTACATAAACTGAGAATTTAGGTGAGTCCTTTAAAAATATGTATCTTCTTTTTTTTAAAAACAAATGAGGCGCCTGGGTGGCTCAGTTGGTTGAGCATCCGACTTCAGCTCAGGTCACGATCTCATGGTTCATGGGTTTGAGCCTCTCATCGGGCTCTGTGCTGACAGCTCAGAGCCTGGAACCTGCTTTGAATTCTGTCTGTCTGTCTCTCTCTGCCCTCCCCGGCTCACGCTCTGTCTCTCAAAAATAGACAAAGATTAAAAATTTTTTTTAATGTCTAATTACTTTTGAGAGAGAAAGAAAGCTTTCATGTGCATAAGTGAGGGAGGGACAGAAACAGAGAATCTTAAGCAGCCTCAGTACTGAGCCCCATAAGGGGCTCGATTTCCCAAACCTTGAGATCATGAAATAAGCTGAAATAAGGAGTCGGACATTTAGCTGACTGAGCCACCTAGGCATCCCTAAGAAACATATCCTCTTATTGGGATTCCTGGGGGGCTCAATTGGTTAAGTGTCCAACTTCAGCTCAGGTCCCGATCTCACTGTTCATGGGTTCAAGCACCGCATCAGACTCTGCAGTGACAGTCAGAGCCTGCTTTGGATTCTCTGTCTCCCTCTTTCTGCACCTCCTCTGTGTGTGTGCTCTCTATCTCAAAATTAAACATTTTAAAAAAAGATTTAAAAAGATCTATCTTCTTATCAATTAGCCACTCCCCTGCATTGATAAAACTTAAGTGTGGAAATATTGTCACTTAGGCTGTCTCACTTGATATTTTATGAGGCAGGCATGTAGCTGCCTGGTCTTACTACTGACATTGCTGTTTATTTTTTGCACCTAGTAGTTAGGTGGGGTGAGGATGGGGGCCTGCAAGAATGGATGAGTAGCTGTTTTTTAAACTTACTGCATGAATTCTCACTTACTCACACTTGTTTGCTATATAAATTTTTTATTTTTGAAGTGTTTGATAAGGAATTAATGTAGAAAATTCTAGTAGTCTTTGCACCGTGAAGCTGCCTGGTAGTTCTTGGAACCCTCCAGGGATGGCACGCAATTGCTCTAACATGAAATAAACTTTGGTTATAGGTACTGGGTTTTCCCCTCTGTCCTAGGTGGGACTGCATGATCCCAAGTTCCCTCGGCAAGGACAAAAGGCTATCTCCTGCGGGTTGTGGGTGTCCCTGAATTGACATTTGACAGGTTAAGAAGGGTTGGCATGTGCCCATATTCTCAAAATCTGTATCGTGGGACACCAGGCTTACTGGTTCTGTTCCTGACCAGCTGCACAACTGGGGACAAGTTGATCTTTGCCAATTTTTATATCTTTGTCTGTAACACATGTAGGCTGGCCCCAATTTGTCGTTCCCACACTTGGAGATTTTGTGAAACAGGAAAAAAAATTCATGACCAATTTTTAATGTATATTTTCAGCTATGTACATACAAAGTTGATCATTATTAAAGCTCATGAGTGCATGAGTCTTCACTATATTTATATCCTATTCTATTTTGCTTTAGAATTTTTCATAATTAGATTAAAAAACCCTCCCATCTAACATCTCATGAAAAAAGAAATAGTTTAATACTGAAAAAGTAGGAATGTCCTACATTTGTCGTTAGATTGTGTGTGTTTAGCATTTTCAGATATGAAAATGCTCTTCCGCTCCCACCTCCTTGTCATTTCTCTGCTGACCAGGGACTGTTAGCTGTTAACCAGCCAGCTCTTGGCCAAAGACCGGCATTTGGGAAATCTTGGCATGCATGGCTGACTGCTAGGGGCTCTTCTGCCTCTAAACTGTATCATTCCTTTGAAGCCGAATAGAAGCAGATTAGAACTGTACTGTAGTATACATTAGCTCTTTCAAGAAAATGCTCCAACAATTAGCATTGTTGAATTGAGAGGTGAGGTCAAACAGAAGAGAAGGGACTGTTCTCTGGGGCAACCCAAATAAAAAATGGCTTATTCACATGAACATGAAATTGAGCAGTCAATTTAACATAAAAATAAATTTGACAGTGTTTTACGTTGTTGGGTAAAAGGATACAGAGTCCTCCCTTCTTACCATTGCGGGCATCCCCTGGCCAGGTGGTATCTGACAGATGAGTGTGCCCCTGCGGTGCGGGGATGCTGAGAGGAAGCAGTGTGGTGGACTGAATGCCTGCCTCCAGGGAGACCAGCACACACAGTCTGTGTGAGGAGCAGAGGGCTGGGTAGGGGTGGAGCACATGGCCCAGAGCTCTGCACTGAGGGCAGTAGGATCACATGCATAGGAGAGAGGAAGGAGTAAGGAAACTGTCCTGCTCAGGAACCATTTGGTTGTCCTGATGTGGCATGTTGTCCTTTGAGGACCTACAGAGGGCACTGGGTGGTCCTGTTTGGCTAAAGGGCCTGGGCCCGGAGGGCAGGAAGCACATCAGACATAAGCCTTTCCTGGGATTCCAGATCCGAGAGCAGTGTGCCAAGTGCATTCTTAGGCTGTGGTCTGTACAGAATGGAAAACTATGCTTTCCATTTACTTCTTGGGGTGTATGGATGTGAATGGGGGCAGGGTAGGTGGAGGACAGAGGCAATAATGGACTGAATCACTAGGACAGGAAAATACTGTGGGGAAGGAGCAATAATAACACCTATTTCAAGATGCCTACATAATCCTGGCTGCTTTTAAAAGCTCTGTGAAATCATACTGTGGCCTCCATTGATAGGAACACAGTGGTTCAGTCCTTCGGAATTCCTCCCCTGGTGATTCCTGGCTTTCCTTTAACATTCCTATTTTCTGGCAACTTAAATGAAATTTGACAGACTTACCTCGTTGTATTTCCCTTCCGTCAACCCTTCTCTTGGTTTACTGCCTGATTTGTATGTTTCATTTGGATTGCTTTCTGGGGATATTTATTTCACTCCTCTTTTTAGGAAAAAGCTATATCAAACAACAACAGAAACATTTGTCTTAAATGTATACGAATATGAGAAATTATCTGAAATCTTGACATTGCTGAAAGTGTCTAAAGTCGTGAATAAATGCTAGCAGGAGCTTTTATTTTGACATAAACCAGAGAAGAGAGAATTGCTTTGAGGGATGTGGGCCAGGCTGAGGCTGAATACAATTTAATGAATGAAAAATAAAATCAATCAATCATGTTCTGAGTATTTCAGAAGGCCAGACACTGCTGGCTGAGATCTTGGAGGGATGAACATCGAGAATTGGAGACAGCCATGCTTCACAGGAATTAACGTGTGCTTTCAAAGGGTTATGTGCGTGAGAGGGGAGAGAGATTGATACAGTGTTGTGGGGGGCACATATGATAAATGACTTGTATAGCGTTTTACTTAATGACTCGTGATGTATTCGGATTTAAGAATAGATGTAATATTCTGAACTTATCTCCGTTTTCCCCGCAGGCTGGTAAGAAAAATATTTAAAAACCAATTTGAAATGAAAAACACTGTTTTTGACTCTCTGGGAATTGTTAATTCCCAGTGCTGTTTAGGGGAGGGTCTTGAATCTATAAATTTCAAAGCTGGATCTACATAGCTATTTGTCATTCTCTATCAGTCCCTTAAAAGCTATGACGTCAGGAAAGGTGAGTTCCTGTGCTTATTTTTTCTCATTAAAAATGTGATCTGTTAGGCACTTTCGTCTTCCTGCCATCCTCCATTAGCTGGATTCTTTAGATTATTCTGCTTGTTGACTGAAGGCGCTGCCACTTGCTCATCCCCCTGTGGGCTCCCTGAGTGGCTGGGAGTCCTAATTAGCATCATCCTAATTAGCACCACATCCTTGATCAGGGTTCCCTGACATGTGCGAGGCTCCTCACTCTGCTGTCTGTGCTTAGTAAATGTTTCAGAACAACAACAATTTCCAGATTGTTTTTCATTAAACTTAGGAATACACGGGTATGATAGAATGTGCTGTTTCCGTCTGCTTTTTTGGCTAATGAGGCTCATCAGTTAATTTCTTTCAGTTAGACAGCCCTGTGGAGAGCTCAAGATTTGAGTCTTTTCTAAGAATTGATCGCAGTTCCCAGACTTAAGGCCTCTGGAATATTTGCGTCTGCACTGAAATATTCTCCTGTAGAACACAAACCTTTAAAAATCTCATATTTTAGCTATGACGTCCCGTGTTCTGAAGACCTAAAATGATCATCCAAGATGTTCCGTTTACAACAAATCAGAATTGGACGGCTTTCCAGACCATAAAATGACTAGTCTACTTGCAGAGTTTAAGCATGACTTCAAGCACGCTGCAAGGCCAGCTGTAGCGGTCTCCACCGTAAAGCCTCGTGGAAGTTGAGAAAAACCCTACCACTATGATCTCAACACTAGTCTTCTAGAGGATCTTGCCTACAATATAATGTCAAAGTAATACGTGCAAATGGCTAAAAATAGAAAACAGTACAGAATGGCTTGTAATGAAAGCAATAAGGTTTTCTCTACCTCTTCCT
This sequence comes from Cryptoprocta ferox, assembly GCA_028646485.1. Classification (NCBI taxonomy): domain Eukaryota; kingdom Metazoa; phylum Chordata; class Mammalia; order Carnivora; family Eupleridae; genus Cryptoprocta; species Cryptoprocta ferox. The sequence continues at coordinate 98,445,571 of CM053560.1, forward strand.
TCACTCAGTCTTGCTTCTCAGAAGCAACCACCTTTGTTTCCCCCCTGCAGATCATTTTTACTTTTGTGACTTCCACATGTATAAATCCTGTGGTAGCTGCACCTTTTCTCACTTGATCAGCTTTAAGAGCTGTTGATGGTGCCTTGTTGTGATTGCTGATGAGCTCACTCTGACCATCCCCCATCTCCCTCCCTGCAGCTGATGAACATTTTCAGTCCTATAGCTGCCTCCTCCCCGCACCCTCAGCAACCTCCTCCATCATTCTTCTGTCTCCTCCATAGCAGTTTGTTATTTACCAAGCCTCCCCCTCCACCATCTACCTCTCCATTTGGGGCAGCTCTACCTTTGATTGTCTAATGCTCAGAGTTGGTAATATTTAGATTCTGTTGTTTAGTACGGGCTTCCATGACTTACCTGTGACTTGGTTCTGAATGTTAAATCCAAGAAGCAGCATTTACTCTGTTAGGATGAGGGTAGCAGCTGTTCCCATCACAGCCCAGTTGCGTGGTAAGATTATAGTCTTTCCTCTCTGGGCCTGATGTGCCCACACCTTGGCACCTTCGTGGAACATTTTTGAATGGATTCTCTCTTTCATGTGGTACCATCCATCTTGGGCACAGCCTCAAGCTTTCCTAGCTTCTCAGTCTTCCCATCTTTCCGAGGAACCTGCTTTATGTTTGGAGGTCTTAGTCCCATTGCCCCTCACTCTCTACCTTCAGCCCAGAACTGTTGAAATTCTCAAGGTATGCTGCCTACCCCTAAGCAAGTGTTGATGGCCAGGAAACCTTACCAGTCTTAATACTATTGGAAAAATAGCTTGAGGCTCTGGTGTCTTGGAAGGGGCAATAACCTGGTCTTTAAAATTAGCCTTTGTTTATTGAGGGTCTGATGTGTTAGGCATTTGAGGCCTGGTGTCTGCTGAAATCCTGACACCAGCCCTTTGGAACAGAGAGATTATCACAGACACTGTTTCCCTGAAGAAGTTGAGATCTAGATCAGAGACTTGTCCAAAGCCTCCACTGGGAAGTCCTTCTTAGATCCTGGGGTGGGTTGGGGACATGGTGTCAGCTATGGTTTCCTAGGTGAGAGAAGACTTGTCTTCTCTGCCACGTCGTGTACATGTTCCTCAACAGACCCTCCCCCCACCCTGAGAAAATGGCTGCTGTTCTAAGGAAAATCAACCCTGCTTAATTCCACCCTCCTCCTTGTTGTGGGTATGCTGTGTGGCAAGAACTCCTTATGCAGAATTCTGAGACTGGAAATGGAACTGTCTTTACCCACTTGGTGTTCCCTTTGTGAATTTGAAGTGAGACCTGGGGCTTCCTACTCCACCCTGCCGGTAAATATGGAAAAGGTACTTTGTCAATGGTGTTGGTTGATCTAGATGTTTTCATAGAGCCTGAAGTATATGTGTGAGAGTCTAGTACATGTGATCTTAATATATATTGTGTTTTGATGCTTATTTTGGAAGAAAGGTTGGAAAGACCATCACCTTTACTTTTAACACTTTATTTTCTTATGAATGTGGTGGTCTGGGTAAATCTTTCTGTATGACTTTGTTGGGTAGATTACTCTTATGATACTAACCAGGTGGATGGCAGGTGCCCTAAGCAGGTGGGTCCCTTACACAGTGTTGGGCTTCCCCTTCTCCAGCTGCTTGCTCTCCTCATTATGCAGATCTTGATAAGATGGAACCAGCAGTCTCTCCTCAAGTATGTCTTGGGCTGGTCATCTGCTTTCTAGGCAAATAGCCCATGGACGAGTGGGTGGAGTTACTCTTTATTACCTCTGCTAGGTGAAGGCGGTGGCATTAATGTCTGCAGTCGAAGTGTACACAGTGTTTACTTTCTAAATATCTCGACCAATTAAGTTTATGCTCTCAAGTGAGTAGTGAATGAAAGGGAAATCTTTCAAGCTGCACCTCATTTACATATGGAAGAGGTATTTAGCCTTAGTGAAGTCCAATCTTAATGCATAGATGGGGTCAATATTTACCTTGTTGCAATGGTTACAGAAGTAATTTCCTGCATTGCAATTTCGTAGTGATAAGACGTCTAAGGTTACCCTATTAAGAACTTGTAACGATCCAATTCTGTGTTGGCTATTTTTAATTTTTATGTTTATTGATTGGCTGTAAGGAGAGGATAGGGTGCTAAGCAGGTAGGGTTGTAATCTGTATAAGACCTTTTTGGTTCCATTATACAAAGATCACTAATCCTCACAGTTGTATAGGTGCCTTGACCTTTGTGTAAAAGTGACTTGGACAGTTGACATCTTGATCAAAATTTTATCCCATGGTGAAAAATGGAGCTTCTAGAACGGTGGGACCAAACCAAACCCTTTAGCGAGAGAAGGGAAGAAGGGTTAAAATGCCCTTTTTATTACCTGATGCAAAACAGTCCCCAAATTAGTCACATGTTCTTCCATTTATTTACCTCTAAGTAGTGAAAACGACTCTGTCTCCCCATAGGAGAACATTTGGCTCCCGGCATCGGGGTCATGCAGGATGCTTGGTTCATTTTGCCGGCCCTTTGGACAGTTTGATGCAGACCCCTGGGGATGAGCTGTGTGAAAGTGAGGACTCGTCCCCTCTGTTGGCCTCGGTTTCAGACGTTTGGATTCAGAGGAAGCACATTCAGTTCTCTGAACTCGGAAGGACAGATACAAAGGGACACTGGAACAATGATGTGGGCCTTGGTCTATTGGGTCTGTACGCTCCACAGGTGCAGAGGCATCGGACTAATGAGCAGGAGGAACGGAAGTTTGGAGGAAGGAGCTATTTCTAAGTGGGTAGAGTAGGTTTCCAACAGAAAGTAGCATTTATTTCTGAGTGAAGTAGTTTCAGTTTTGCTACTTCCAGCAGAATAGACTGTAAACCACAGTGAGTTAAGCAAGATAGAAGTTGATGTTTTCTCATCTAGAGTGAAGTCCCAAGATGGGCTGCTTACGGCTGGCAGGGGCGTGGGCTCCTTGCAGGGTAAGTAAAGTTTCATATCTTACTTGGGGATAAACTTTGAAAAATTTTTTCAGGGGTATGAAAAGTGAGGGTAAACTTTTATTTTTATTTTTTTAATTTTTTTCAATGTTTACTTATTTTTGAGAGACAGAGACAGTGTGTGAGTGGGGGAGGGGCAGAGAGAGAGAGACAGAGACAGACAGACAGAGAGACAGCATCCAAAACAGGCTTCAGGCTCGGAGCTGTCAGCACAGAGCCCGACGTGGGGCTCGAACTCACAGATCCTGAGGTCATGACCTGAGCCGAAGTCAGATGCTTAACTGACTGAGCCACCCAGGCACACACGGAGGATAAACTTTTAAAACCAGCACTTGCAACCAAAATCCCTTCTGGACAAAATTGCTCCTGAACATCCCTTGGGAAGAATGCCCCACGAGGGGCTAGTATTGTCTCTCCTAGTCAGTCCAACAGGGCAGGCTTTTCTCTGAGCTCTGGAAGAACTTGCTGCTAAGTCATTGGTGCTTGTATTTAAGGGCCATGTTGTAAACAATAGAATGATGTTTGGCATCCAGATAGGGCCCCCAAGAGAAACCTAGTTCCCTGGGCTTTGCTCAGTGTCTGAAAGTTCTTATGTCCCTTCCACGGTCTTTCTGGGACTTGCTCACTGTCTGAGTGGAAGTGGAATTCCCTGCCGGATTGATGATTCACATCTTTTCTTATGGAGGCTTTCAAACACATGCAAAAGCAAAGAGAATTTTATAGTGAACTGGGTGTCCACCACCCTGGATCAACAGGATTAATCGTAGTCTTGTTTCATCTATACCCTTCTTTCTTCCCACTCAGGATTTTGAAACACATCTTTGCTATTTTATTTTTTCTATCAGTATTTCAGTATAGGTTTCTCCAAGATAAGACTTAGACCATATCACACTAAAAACATAAAATTACCAATATTTCCTTAATATGAGTAAATATCAAATTAATGTTTGACTTTACTCAGTTGCCCTGCATACTTTTTTTTGTTTCTTTGAATCCAGATACAAATGAGGCTTCTGTGTGGCAATTGACTGATGGAAGAGTCAGTCCAGATTAGAAACAGTTTAGAGACCCACCTCCCCTACCCCACTGTGATTTGTTTCTTGAAGAAAGTGGATTGTTTGTCCTTTAGAGCAGAGAGTCTCAGAATGATCTCCCTCGCCTATCTAGAGACATTTGACATTGTTGGGGGATAGTTTTAGTCATCACAGTGTTGGAAGGCTTGCTGGCATCTAGTGGGTAGAGGCTGAAGATGCTGGTAAAACCCTATAGTACACAGGACAGCCCCCCACAGCAAAGGATTATCCAGCCTAAAATGTCAGTAGTGCTGAGGTGGGGAAACTAGGCTGTAGAATTTCCCATACTGTGGATTTTACTGATGTCTTCTCCCGGGTGCCGTTTAACCTGTTTCTCTGTTCCTTGTGTTTTTTATGATGGGTTAAAGCCTGAGTTTTGGTCAGATTCAGATATGGACGTTTGCTTCCTTCTTGTCAAGGCTACATCATCTGCAGGCTGTGTATCTTCACTAAATTCATAGTCACAAATGGTCTCACTTTTTATGATGCCTCCATAAGAAAAAGTATGAATAATCAATCTGGCAGACATTGATCATTGTCTATATCCTTTCGTTCATTAGTGATTGCGAAATAGTGATTGTCACTTCTATCATTCCTTCCTTATTTATATATGAGAATACTTCCATACAGAGAAATTTCATGTCAATTATTTGTTTACCTTGAGGTTCATATAAGAAAGGATGATCACTTGATATTCCCTATATTTTCAAAACAGTGCGTTCCCTGGTGGAATCCTCTAAAAGTGATCCCTGAGGTTTTATTTTTTGTTTTGTTTTTCTTTTTTCAGTGTAAATATAATTGATGCATTTCAATTTCATCTCCTTATTGATATTCAAATTATCCCCATTTTGGCCAGTAGAAACTAATTCAAGTTGGCTCCCAAGTCCTTTTGACAAGATTTTTTTTTTTTCAGTATACTTTCTGGTATGACACAATGTCACAGGCTTGTCTTACCCGCTTCGTACTCCAGAGTGGGATCTACCACTTCTCCAAGGAACCCTGGTTCCTTTGAGTAATTAAAAGGCACAGCATAGAAACTAAGAATGTTTATTGTTATTGGATTCATCATTGTTTCTGAATCTTTTCAGAGGACCGAACTAGGGAATATGTATGTATATATATATGCGTTTGTGTTCGTCTATGTTATATATAAAGGTAAAACCAAATATTAGTTCATATGGATATTTGTAAGTAAAATTCAGGTATACAGGGTTCTCCTTCATCAGTTTTATATCTGTGTTCTTCCTCCATCCCAGGTCTCAGTGATCCCATATTTTTTCATTTGCTGTATCCCATGCGACGTCATACACAACAGACTTAGTTGTAAAGATGTTTGGAATAGTTCTTACCTGTGTGATTGTGCCACCAGCTGTATATATAATCAAGTTCATTGTTTGATTTTATTTTTGGTTTTTAGAAATTCCCTTTTCAGTTCAATTTTGTGCAATATTGTCATGGTTTCTAAGTCTCATCTACAGCATGAGGAATATTCAGAGGTTTTTGGTTTTACCCCTGTTCCCTTGCTGTCCTGTTTCCTCCCTCCCCATACGTAGCATTTGAAAAATATACGGTTTATCTTTGCACTATTTCCTTTCTTTTTTTTAAATTTATTTTGAGAGAGACAGCACGGGAGAGGCAGAAAGAGAGGGAGAGAGAGAACCCCAAGCAGGCTCTGTGCTGTCAAGCATGGAGCCCATTGTGGGGCTTGAACTCACAGACTGTGAGATCATGACCTGAACTGAAGTTGGATGCTCAACCGACTGACCCATCTAGGTGCCCCTGCACTTTTTTTTATACCAGCAATTATGTATGTGCTTTCATATTTACATACCCCTCCCTTTCTCAGTACGTAATAGTGTACTGTACACATTTTATCTACCTTGCTTTTTCACTTAATCTATCCTGGTTCTTGTCAAGAGTAGCACACAGAGATAATCCACGTACATTTTCACAGCTGCCCAGTCCTCCACTGTGTGAGTTTGCTCTCACTCGCCTGCCTTGTTGGTGGACATGCATGTTTTTCATCTTTCACTAGTAAGAATAGTGCTGTGTGGAATAGCCTCGGGCACTCTTAAAATCATTTTTCTTTTCTAACTTGATGGAAGTTAACTGTGTATATAATGTGACTCTTTTTATGAAGAGAGAGAAGGATGTCTGCAAGCTGTTGGGACGAAGCGAGCTCCAGAACGAGAAAGGGAAGTTAGGTTTGGGAGAAATGGAGAAATGGACGGAGTAGACATTTTGTCTTCAAGTAGAAGAAAATCAGGCTTAGGAAGCCTGGTGGAATCCAGGTTTCCACCAATAGCGTTGCCAGGCCAAGGGCATCCAGTCTTACACCTCAGGGCAGGAGTTGGCAATCTTTTCCCGCAAAGGACCCAGACTGTAAATATTTTGAGCTACCATCTCTGTTGCAACTTCTAAAGGCTGTTGTTGGAGTACAAAAAGCAGCCATAGACAATTCATAAATAAATGAGTGTGGCTGTGTTCCAATCAGACTAGAGTTAGGGGCACTAAAATTTGGATTTCATGCAGTTACCATGGATTATGAAATAGAATTCTTCTCTGGATTTTTTTCCCCCAGCCCTTGAAAAATGTAAAAATCATTCTTATTGCCATGGTTTGCCAACCTCTGCTCTGGGCTTTTGGGAGCCATAGAAAGTTCTTGAGCACAGGAAGGACCTGCTAAAAAGGATTATTGACACTGGATTAAAGAGAGCTCCATCAGAGGGGAGGAACCCAGGCTGCTTAGGAGGCTGGCTGTTGAAAGTCTCAATGTGGATATAATTGGAAGGTGTCAGTGGGAGAGGGAATGGATTTCTCTTTTTATTACCGGAGATTAGAGAATTATTGAGAAGCATGGACCTCATTATATTGTTGGATAGGGAATTTGGATTTATGTATAAAATTGGTACTCTCTAATCTTCCATTGGTTATATACAAAGAGAGAGCCAAACCCACCATTGCACATTGTGTGAGGGTTAGGGCAGAGTCATCTCATTCCTGCCTCTACTTCCCACCCTCACCCCTCAAGAAACCCATATTGAGCCCATTCATCAATGAGCCTGTTGTGTCACCTGCCTTGTACCTCTTGTTTCCTGCAACATTTGCAGCTGACTATTGAGAAAACAGTATTTTGTTTGTGGGAGGAAAATCAAAGATGATATAAATGAAAAAAATGCATTTTCATATAATGGAAATTATTAGAGCAACTTTTAAAATGTCACCACAGATTAATGCAGACAAGAAGGAGCTGAATATATTAGAAAGTAGGTCAAGTTATCTCATGTTTATGAATGAGGTGAATTACAGCGTGGGTTTAGGTTTATAAAATTGTGTGATACTATGGTTTATAGGAATTACTCTAGCCCAAATGATATTAGAGCAAAATATAATTAAAATAAATTGAGTTTGTTTCTTTATCCTTTGTGGCTAAGTATTTTATACCTAATATTTTATGAATTTAATAAACTAGAGAAAGTGATGAGCTTCTTGTTATTGCTTACATTTCCTGTACTAGACACAGAATCTACTCCAGGGAGTTAAAGCTAAAGTAGATTTAATGCAGAGGATGAGTGCTTCCAGAATCCTTGGAAGGTGTGGAGGTGGAATTGACTGTAGGTAAAGCCTCTAGGATACCCCCTACCCCCAGAACCATTTTCTCTTACCAGAATCAGGAAAACTGCCATGGCCATAGAAAGCTGTTGAATTAGGAGCCCAGTATTTGAGCTGCTAGCTCCTTTCCTGTGCCTCTTCTGCCAAGAGAACCTTCCTTTTTGTCAATGCCCTAACACCCTGCCTTTCCCCCCATGACTCAGTTGCAAACCAAAGTTGCCTGTGACCCCTCTCATTGGTGGAGCGGGTCTGTCACATTGGGCTCCACTGCAGCACAGGAGGCTGAGCACTATGCAGTGTTGAGCTGTCCAGCCTCTCCCTGCTTTGAGTGAGCCAGTCCCCCGAATTGCCTCAGTTTTCATTTTCAGGAAATGCCGCTTGAGAGATGCATGCTACCCCAAGTAGACATTTGAGGGATGGAATGTCAGAATCTCCCTTCCTTGGGCACACAAGGATACATTTTGATAGACTTGCAAATGAGAATAGTAAATGGTGTACCAAATGTCACCAAGCCACTTGTGTGGTTAACTTGTATTAGTTAAGAGTGTACTGATGGCATAGCGAACTTGGTAAGGAAACATTTACCATTTCAAAAACATTTTTGGGGGGGCTGGAATTATTGGAATACTAGGAAAGGAACACCTGTAGATTAACAGTAAAAAATTCAGTGATGGTGGAATCCAGGCCTAGAGAACATATTTTCTCCACGAAGGATGGTAGGTCAAAATACCACGTTAATCATTCATTATTTGAGCATTTGTTGGACTAACCCAAGTGGAAGGTCATTGGTAAGGCTTTTGTTCATCATGGTGTTGCCACCTAATTTTCTCACTATCACATTGTTCTATGCATGTTTCTTTGGGCACCCCCTTTTACATCTGGTTAGGAACAGTCCTGCACAAGGGAGGAGGTAAATAGAGTTCTTCAAACAGAAGGTCATTGATTTTGAAACTGGGCAGACTTGGGTACAAATCTTAATTCTACCACCTACTAGAATCATAAATACAGGCAAAATTTACTTTTCTGTACCTATGTCTTCTGTTTAGAATGTAGTTAATAATCCTGTTCAGCATAAGCCTGCCATGGCCACTAGTCATGCTGGGTTCTGGCTGTCAGTGAGGAGGCATCCCCGACACTGATTGGACTGCCCGCTGCCTTTTTCTTATCTCCGGATGCATTTTCTATGTGGTTATGCTACTGCTGTGTCTGCACAGTGGTAATTTTCTCATCCTTGGTCATGGGTTCCTTGGATGCTGCTTTTCTTTTTTGTATTTGAAGGCTTTTTCTTACCCTTCAGGCACCCTTGGATTTCTCTCAAGACTCTTTCCTACAAGGAAAAGATCTTTCTTAGTGTTTAATAGGCATCAGAGCCATCATGGGGTCACAGAAGTCATGATAGCTTTTTATTTGTCATTCAGACATCTGAAGCTCCTCCTGAGATTTGAAAGGTTGATGGCAGCCTGCCTGCGTGACTCCTCCTTCTTAATTAGATTACTGATGCCATTTCAGTGATGGTTTTACACTAAAGTGGCCTTAATTCTGTTGCCTCTGTATGTCTTTTCTTGACTCCATCTCTCCTTTGACTTCCCCGCAGTCCCTAATGTGAAGCTGCGTGCAGTAGTTAGGAGCATACTGGCCTCTCTTCTTCAGCAAGCCTCCAGACTGGCCATTATCTTAGTGGAGTTTTAGGACAACATAAGGAATAATAAAAGGTTCAGAAATACCTTCCACACCATCATGTGCCAAGTGAGTTTCCATAGGAGTTTCTCATTTGATTTTTATCTCTAATTTGGTCTTCTTTTCCTTTGGGTTTATTTGACCTCTTTTTGAAGCCATCCTGACTCTCTCTGGGCCCTGTGCACACGTGTGTGCTTATGTGTGCATATGTGTTTCCCTGTCTCTGGGTAGGCCCACCGCTCTACTCTTCCTGAGTGTACTGTCAGCACCCCATAGGCAGTGGGCCTCATGCTTTCTGTGTGGAATTGAGTAAAGTAGAATCAAGTCCTGCTGTGACGACTCACACCAAGAACCACTCCCCGAATGACTGTGAGTATGTCTTTCTTCTTTCTCTTTAATGTCTAACCTCAAGGACCTTGACCTGCTAATAATTTTGTGTAAACCCTCTCTGACATTTTTGTTAAACTCTTGCCCAGGATTTGACTGATCTTTTTAAAACTTGTGCGTATTTGCAGATTGGTGTTTGTGTTAAAAATTAGGTTGGCCTGTCCTCCCTCTGCATCTATTTGATTCATTCCGCAAACATTTATTAAACATCTACAAAATGCCAGGCATTCTGCTGGATGTTGGGGCATTGTTGCCAGCAAGGTAGAGTTGGAAAATACTACAATAGTTGGTACCAGGGGTTTAAGATAGAGTTGAAAGTAGCTCTTGTAAATATATAGTAAGAGGGTGTAGACTTTTTCCTAAGAACAGTCAGTATCTTTTAAATGGTTAAAGCTGAGTAGGCTCTAGTCTGATAGCTTTAGGAACGCCACTGAGTGAGATGTGGAGTGTATATTCAAGGGTAGGAAGAGTAGAAGTGGGGGAAGCTGTTGTAGTAATTGGGGCAGGAACGATAGCATCTTAGGAGAAGAGAACCAATTTGAGAGAGTCTTAGGAGGTTGTGGTCAAGATTTGGGTGATTGGATGTGGGAATGCAGGAGAGGCTCATGTTAAGGATAACTCTCTCTTTTCTGGCTTTGGCAGCTGGGTGGATGCTGGTTTCATTGAGATCAGGAACGCAGGAAGGAGGGGAGCAAGTTTGGGAGGTGGTAGCAGGGAAGAAGTGATGAGTTTATTTTCAAAGAAGATCAAATTGAGAAGCTCATGAAAGGGCTTGAAGATAGGATGTAAACCCAGATAAGGATTGCAGGGGACAGATTGGCAGAGCTGATGAATGCCAGTCGTGAGAGCAGATGAGATTCACCACATCTCATGTACACATTCAAGGGTGTACAGAAGATGGGCTGGGAAAGAACTTTGGGACCATGAGGTTTAAGCAAGGAAGAGAGACAATGGAGGAGACCAAGAAGGACCAGGTCAGACAGATTGGGAGAATCTGCTGGAGTGGCTGCTGTTGTCCAGTACTGTACATACAGATAAGGACTGGAGAGGGAGTCCTGAATACCCTGGGCAGTGTGTAGCATAAGCCAGGTGTGGAATATGGTGAGTTGTTGGAGGTGTAGAGCAGTCTTGCAGGAACGCTGGCTCTGTGGGACAGGCTGGGCCGGTGCGGTAAACCTGCAGGGTTTATGGGCTTGTGGTGAGAGCACTTGGCTCTAGGGGCAGATGAAGAGTTTAGTAGAGAGGGATGCCCCTCGTGTCCTTCATTCTTGCCATGCTTACTGCTCTGTTACACATCTTCCCCCCACCCAATACTTAGAAAACTTTTTGAAACAATCCCAAAGTTCCAGAAATGCTGGAAGTACAGCACAAAGAATGATTCCTTGAACCCTCTGATGACCTAATGCACAATCACCTCCAATTCCTTCTACCATAAAAGGACCTCCTTGAACCTAGCCACACTGTAGTCATTTAAGCTGCTACCATGTAACCCTCAGGCACTGTCCACTTTTGCCACATGTCCCTTGCACATTCTTTAAAGCAGGAGGATCACGTTCAGAATCATTTGTGGCAGTTACTTGTCACATATCTTTTGTCTTCATTAGTCAGGACAGTCCATGATTCTCTCCTGGATTTTGATGATATCCTTTTGAAGATGAAAGGCCAGGTATTTTGTAATGTATCCCTCCACTTGGGTTGTGTCTTGCCTCATGGTTAAATTCATGTGTTGCCTTTTGGGCATAAATATTGCAAAAATGATGCTGTGTGGTTTTAGTATCCTGCCATGGGGTGCACTATCTAGATGCGTCTCATTACTGATGATGCTTCCGTCATCCCACGGTTGATGTGCTATTGGCCAGGTTTCTCCTCTGAAAAGGTTTTCTTCCCTTGTTCTACTGAATAACTATTTTGTAAGGAAGTAATTTGGAGCTAACTATGGAGCTCTCTCATTTCTCATCAAATTCTTATTGATTCATTCATTGATTTATGTTGGTATGGACTTAGGTTTTCATCTTGCATTCCTTAAGTTATGTCTGTTACGATCATTTTGGTGTTTAAATTGTTCTTGATTCGGCCAGTGTAAGTCCTTTCAAACTGGTTTCTGTGTCCTTTTGACACATTTCCATCATTCTTTGAGCAATTCTTGACTTAATAAGATGTGCTATGTTTATCTTAAAACTTGCCTTTGCTCATCCCTACAATCAGTTCTTTCTCTGTGGAGCCCTGGTAGCTTGCATTAGAGAAAGGTAATTTGAAGCCAAGATCTGGGCCCTCGCATGCTCTTTGATATTGGGTTATCCTCTGTCCCAAGCCTTCTCAGTGGACAGAGCTAGGGCATACATTAGATTGTTGTTATTCACAGCTATTATATTCTACAGTGTCTCAGGAAATACTGAATTAGTGAATACTGAGCCATTGCTCCTTGGGGAAGGACAGGGTCAGGTTCTTGCCAGCCTCTGGTCACAACATTTTTAGCTAACCAATAAATTACCTTGTATGCATGTTTATATTTAAATAAATCATATTTAATATATGTTGTTGATTCACTAACATTGAACTCAGTGGCCAACAGCACTTAGGCCCGATTGGAGCTTATCTAACATACTTATTCTCTCCGTAAGACACAGCGCAGCCTTCCTGGGTTCAGGAACACTCGACCATGTTCCACCAGGCTTGGGCCAATTTAAACAGCTAAATCATCAACAAAAACACAAAAATGCAAAAATCGTGACTAAATCAACCACAAAAAAAAAAAAAAATGCTTGTTTAGTCTGAGACCTGAAACAAAAAGGCAGAATATCTCTCTTGTTGGACCTCAGCTGGGGCGTGTACATCAGATGACTCCATTTTTGCCACTTTGCTTATGTCCACAAATAACGAGGAAAGTGCTGTTGGGGTTACAAATAATGTTAACAGGTAGGTGAATTTCCAAATACAGAATCTGCAAATGGTGGGGATTAACTTTGAACCTGTCTTTGCATGCACACGTTACTACTAAGCACACACAGCTGCTCTTCTGTGTCTCTGCATGTGTGCAGGTGTGTCTGTTCATCTGTCTGTCTTGAAAACCATGAATTCACACCAATACTTTAAATTCCAATGTAACACCATGGGGTCTTTTGTCATTTTTCTCTGTTCTGGGTCACCATGGCACCCCCCCCACAACCCTTGATGGCACCCCCCCAAACACCCCTTGATGGCACCTACCTTACTCTTTCCTACATAAGGACTTATAAGCTGATTTTTCCTAGTAGGGAAAGCTTGCCAGGGGAAGGGGGACAAAGAGAGGAATGGAGGTAATTATATCTTATTATCTCATTCATATTCTATATGCCAATTTAAGATAGGCAGATATTAAAATATTTATGAAGCCTCCCTTTCATCTCATAATTAGAAATAATCCAAGGATCATCAAAAATTTGAGGAAAAAAACACTTTTGAAGCTGATGAGTGGTACAGGAATTGAAAAGTGACTTTATACTATTGACTTAGGGCAGCGTCATGCCCCCTGGTGAAGAGGAACACCTTCCATTCCAGGCTCAGGTGTGAATGGTGGGGATTGTATGTCATGCCAGAGCCCCAGGAAGACTTCCTGCCTTGTAGACTCACACTGTCAAGACATTTGGAGGTCTCTGCCTCCATCAAGAAACAGAGTCCCTGGAGGGCAGAGACCGTGTTAGTTGCTCATCACCGTGTCACTAAAGCCTGGCATATGAAGTGACTGGTGCGCTTGGTGACATTGTTTGACCACATCCCACCAAGTGGTTGCCCAGCCTTCGAAAGCCTTTCCTTGTCTTGTAATGTTCTTGACTCTTTGCCTTGAGTTTCTCCAGAAGCTCATCTCCCCACTCCCTGTGGGAACCTTCCATGCTCTCACAACCCAGAGGGAGCATTCTTGAACGAGTGTCTGATGACTAGGGAGAGTTTTTGTAACCTCATGCCTAGTGCCACCTTTGGTGTTGAACAAAGAAGTTTTGGATTTCCAGCTCTACCGCTTACTGGCTGAGTGGTCAGGAGTGAGTCGTGGGCCTTATGCCAATCAGTTTAATAATCTGCGAAATGGACATGAGCAGTGCCCGCCTCACGTGATTTTGGGAAGGATTAAACGAGGCCGTGTTTTGAAAGGACTTGGCACCATGGCTGTCCTTAGTCAATGTTAGCAAAGATATTGGTGGTGGATCATTATTGATCTGTCACTAGGGTAGGTCATCATCTTTTTTGCAGTGTAGACCCTTTCCCCCCACTTGATGTTGAACTCAGAATTGTAGTAGAGATCGATTCTCCCACCGAGTGCATGAATCTGACCACCAGCTGTGCCATGAGCCTACCCCCTCTCATCTACCTCAGTGCTCTGCACCTGGTAGATGGTAGCTGTCTTTTGATTGGTCATTGAACAATCCTTCTTCATGTGCACACGTCTCTACCTGGCCTTGTCTTGCTAGTAGAGTAATTTGCTTCCCTTTTATCAGAGTGCTGGGAGATGCTGTTTATTTTTTCCAACCTTTCTTCTTTTAAGATGATGAATCAATACTCTGTATGATGTGGTCGATGACATGGTCTGCTGCTGCTAGGAAGTATTGTTTTCCAAGCTTTCTCCTTAACACAAGTGCTGCCCTTGGTCCCTGTTGGACTTTCAGGCTCCCTTTAAAATGAAGAAGTGACTGCACAATTACCGTCTGTTTTTACCCTTGAGAACAACGGCAACAAATGCCAAGAAGTTCTTAACCAGGTCAGCAGGTTGTTGTGTTTTATCTTCTAGCCCTGGGTCTTCATGGTAAGGACTTTGAGCAACTGGATTAGGTTTTGTAAAACTGCGGCAGCCTGAGATGCGGTGGATAATGAGTCTGCCTGCCCGTGAGACGTTTTTTTCCTCATCTTCCACTGGAAAAGCACTTTATTAAAAATAAGCATGCTCTTTGAAATGTCTTCTCACTTTTTAGGACTGACTTAAACACTTAATAGGTGCTATCTACTGGGTTGATTTTTATCAATATCTCTTCTGTCATGCTGGGATGATTTTATATTACATAGAAATGTTGGTATTGTGAGGATCCAGCATTTGATTTGACTCTTTAGCTCAAAAGGATATTCTAGGGCTTATTACCCAATCTCTTTCCTGAAGATTTGAAATCAGTTGCCTGAGGTAGAACTGGAAAGAAATGTGTAGCTTTGGGAGATAAATAACCAGCATTCAGGAATGTGTAGATGGTAACAGGGGATGTAATTAATAGTAAAAAACCAAAGCTCAGGGCTCAGACTTTGGAGTTCACATCCTGGCTCTGTCACTCATTAGTTCTGTGACAGTGGGTCATATTTTATTGTCTCTTTCCCGCAGTTTATCTGCATATAAGGTACATTTAGTGGTTTTATTGTAGTACTTATTTTCACAGGGTTGTTGTAGGGTATATACAAAATGGAATACGTAAAATTAAAAATATGGTAAACACTCAGTGAATGTATATCATTGTTCTTATGAACATACTTTGGTGCTTTTCCATATAAGCTGTGCTACAAGATAATGGCAGAAATGAAAATTCCACTTTCAGTAAATATTTATAATGGACAACTTATGCTCTGGTTCCTTTAAAGTGAGCAAAGCTATATATGCAAAGTGTGGCATGAACAAGTGGTCCTGTGTCCTACAAGGC
Organism: Cryptoprocta ferox; assembly: GCA_028646485.1. NCBI lineage: Eukaryota > Metazoa > Chordata > Mammalia > Carnivora > Eupleridae > Cryptoprocta > Cryptoprocta ferox. The sequence goes on from CM053560.1 coordinate 98,460,963, forward strand.
TACTTGTAGTTGACGTGGAGCTAATGGAATTCAGACATGGCTGACAGGAATGTAAAATGGTACAATCTCTTTGGAAAATGGTTGGACATTTTCTTCAGTTATTTGTGTCCTATGCTTTAATTAAAAAAATCTAACTCTCTTAACTGAAAAAAATTTCATCATAAATTTGTTGGTATGAGATATGATAAAACTTTTTTTTTTTCAGGTAAACAATTTGCCCTGCACCACTTTTTGAATAAACCTAACACCTATCCTGTGTCACAGACATTCTACCCCTTGGTATTTACCCAAGGGAAATGTAAGCTGTGTCCTTAAAATGACTTGTATGTGGATGTCAGAGGCAGGACAGTGGACACAGGCCCCTGTAACTATGAGCTTTATTGATAATAATTCCAGGTGGGAAACCTGAAATGCCCATTTGAGGATCCATGAAGTGTGCTATGTCCATTCAAGGGAATATGATTCCACGATAAAACGAAATGAACTGGGGTGCCCGAGTGGCTCAGTTGGTTAAGTGTCCGACTTCAGCTCAGGTCATGATCTCGCAGTTTGTGGGTTCGAGCCCAATGTCGGGCTCTGTGCTGACAGCTCAGAGCCTGGAGCCTGCTTTGGATTCTGTGTCTCCTTCTCTCTCTCTGCACCTCCCCCACTTGTGCTGCCTCTCTCGCTCTCAAAAATAAACAAACGTTAAAAAAAATGTAAAAAAAAAAAAAAAGAAATAAACTATTGGTGTATGTAGTAGCAACATGGGTAGCTCTCAAAATAATAACGCCACGTGAATGAAGCCAGACTAAAACACATGCTACATGATTCCTTTCACGTAAGATTCTAGAAACTGCAAACTAAAGTATGGTGAGGGGAAATAGATCCCTGGTTGCCTGAGGGCTGTGGAAAGTGACTCTTGGGAGTGAGGGCTTTCCACGGGGTACAGGAAAACTTTGGGCGAGTAATGGGTATGTTCATTAGCTTAGTAGTCATGATCATCTCACAGGTATACATAAAAATTTATATCCTTTAAATATGTGTATTTTATTGTCAATAATGCTTTAATAAAAATGTTTTTAAAAATTGATCCTGTGGTATCCAATAACCAGTATATTTATTTTCCAGTGACATGACATCAGCTAGCTTAAAGAACATTTGCTCAGTTGATTATAAGCTGTTTTGTTTTGGAATTTATGGTGCCTTATTAAAACTTTGGAACACTCTGCCCAAGGAAATTTGAATTGATAACTTTTATGACTTTTGATCACATCCTCTGTGACAGGTAGAAGCATTTGCATTACTACACTGACCTTCTAATTAGCCGTGACAGCATCTAAATGTTCTAAACTTTTCTGCACAGACTTGATTTTGCTGCTTAGAATCCTAATATAGCCTCTTTGTGGTTTCTCTGTATTCCCTTTCCTTCTGTCCACCCCACCACCCTTCCACATTGCTGCTGAAAAGTACATTTCCTCCGCCACTGTAAAAAGGGATGCGAAGGAAGCCACCTTATTTGATGTGATCAGACTTAAAGTTCAGTTTGTTAACATTAGTTTAATGAAGGTAGCAGTTAATTTGTCAAAAGTCAGTTAAAAGTGAGGATCATAAAATCCTACAACATGTTTCACCCAAAACATGTTAATTTAAATTTGGACTTAACTGTGAAGCGTTTGACTCTAGATCTCCACTCAGGTCTTGATCTTAGGGTCGTGCATTCAAGCCCTGCCTTGGGCTCTGTGCTGGGTGTGAAGCCTACTTAAAAATGTGGGCTTACGGGGCATCAGTGTGGCTCAGTTGATTGAGCTTCTGACTCTAGATTTCAACTCAGGTCATAATCTCACAGTTTGTGAGTTTGAGCCACATGTCAGGCTCTGTGCTGATGCTGCAGAGCCTGCTTGGGATTTTCTTTCTCCCTTTCTCTCTGCTCTTTCCCTGCGCTTTCTCTCTCTCTCTCTCTCTCTCTCTCTCTCTCTCTCTCTCTCAAAAGTAAATAAATAAACATTAAAAATAAAACCGCTTAAACAAATTTAAGAACATTCTGTAGAGGCTTACCAGTCCATGATAGGTGTAGCGTACCCCCTTAAGAGCTACTTCCATTTGGTAAGTTGGTTAAATTTGGCTATAAGACTGTCCACTGTGTATACACATTGTAGGATACTGAAACCCAGCAAACTAGAAATCACTTAGAAAGCCAGAATTTAAAGGCCATAAAATTCACTAACATTTTGGTGGATTTTCTTTCAGTCTTTTATGTGTACATGCATGCTTGTTTGTAGTTTATATTATTTTGTATTCCCCTGAAATAAAGCAGTGATGAATGTACTCAAACATAAATATACTTGCTCTTATATCGAATTATTTCTTTTCAGTTCATGCCGAGAATTGAAAATATCAGTCTCAACAGTGTGACCATATTTAAGACCCTTAAAGAATATTGCCTCATTGTCCAAAAAAGCTATACCTCCTATGGAAAGAAATGTATATTTCATCATGTTTCTTGCCCAAATGATGGGTGTTCATATCTCTGCTAACATGATAGACGATATCTTTTTTGGATGTGTATTTTGAAGGTGTTACTGAGGACCTTTTTATTTCCTTGCCATTTGTGTTCTGTGAGAAATCTGTCACTCTTCTTTAACCATTTTGTATTAGGATATTTTATTTTCTGGTTTTTTTTAAAAGCTCTAGCTAGTATCTCTCTGGTAGATAGTAGCTTTTTGTGATGCTGCAGATACGTTTTCAAAGTTCATTGCCTATCTTGCAACTTAACAACATTTTTACTTTTTATATTGTAAAATGTCTTTGTGATTTCTTCTCTTGCATTGTTTTTTACTTAGACCTTTCCCAGTCTGACTCAGGTAAATTGCATAAGTCTTAACTGTTGTATGCTTTTATTTTTTAAATAGAGCTCTCAGTTTCATGTAAATTTTACTGTGCTATATAGTATGAAATATGATTTAACTTAATTTCTTTTTCAGGTAAATTTGCCTAACACTACTTTTTGAAGATGCTTTCATTTCCTGGTAGAGTTTTTCTTTTTAATGTTTATTTATTTTAAGAGAGAGAGAGACCGCGCGCACATTAGCAGGGGAGGGGCAGATAGAGAGGGAGAGAGAGAATCCCATGCACGCTCTGTGCTGTTAGTGCAGAGCCCAACACGGGGGCTCAAACCCATGAACTGTGAGATCATGACTTGAGCTGAATCAAGAGTCACATGCTTAAAGGACTGAGCCAGCCAGGTGCTCCTCCTGGTAGATAGTTTTAATGAAGCTTCTTTCCCGTATGAACATTGTGCATGCACTAGACATGTCTGTTTCATGGATCTGTTTGTCTCCTACCAGCATGAGGATATCATCATTTTATTATTTTATTTGAGGATGTAATCATTTTAGTTTTATTGTTAGTGTGAGCAAGATTCCATTTTTTGCAACATTTTCTTTACTATTTTCAGTATAGTTTCTTCAGGTGGGTTGTACCCCAGGCTTCTGTTGGTTTGCAGCTTTCTCCCAAGTTTTCATCTCCCTCGTTAATTTCACTGGGAGTCTCAGGTGAGTTCGAGGGCCTTTGCCATCTCACTTCTCACCTGAACATCTGTCTCTTAGCGTTGGTAGTATCCTTAACACTCAACCTTTACTAAAGAAGATGCTTTTTGCTGCTGCTTTTTGGTCTAATCTGAGTTCCCTCATTAATCTTACTTCCTTGGAAAGCACTTGATGAATAATAATTACTTAGAAGAGCAGAGCCGAGATTGCACATTCCCCTGGCCTGTGTGGTCATTGCCATCTGGATGGCTGTGGCAGAGTAGAAGTGTCACTTGAGTGTGCATCGTCACGTGGGATTTCCAACTGCTCAGAAAAGGAGACATGACTGTGCGGTCCTACCTGCCTGGAAAAAGTCTCTGTTGGGGTGTGGAGTTGAAAGTAAGGCTCCATGAAGCTCTGATTAATTTAGGCTGGCGATTTAGAAATCACACAGTACAGGCGTTCTCAGGAGTGGCGTCAGCTGCTTTCTTTTCAGCCTGTCAGCTTCATGCATTTGGAAAAAATCGTACAGCAGCTGAAATGTGTCTGAGCAGAAAGCAGACGTTGGCCAGGCCAAGTGCATTTGCCACCTCTGTGTTACCAGTGAGGCCAGAGGATCTGGCTGAAGGTGACTGCAGTGACTTGAAACCCGTCCTTGGCATGTTCTCCCTCTGGAACTATCCCTTGAATTTCTTTAGGTGATCGCTTCCAGGTCTTTGCCCTCCCTTCTGGTTAAGTGACGCGGACATTTCATCTCCCTGATCTAACGTGCAGAGGTACCTGTTTTTCATTGGCTGCATGTTTATAGAGAACTAACAGAAGGCTTGAAGAAAGAAGAAATTGACTATACATCGCCAAGCAGGGCAATGTACTGACTTCTCTCCCCTTCGTCATGCCTCTGTGAGCAGCCCTGCGTGGACTGTCACACCTGGATCAGAGGGACTGCCTGCCGTAGCCACAGCCCCAGCTGCCTCATTGCACCTCTGACTGCTGAACCCCCTGCCTGTGTGGAGTGTCTGTCACACTGAGTGGCTCTCCATCAGGGTTTCCTTTCATTTTCCTTTCCTGGAACTTGGAAATCAAATGCACTGGGGGAGAGAGGAGTAGATTTTAGTGCAAAGATGTAAAGGAAAGCATTTATACCTTTTAATTAGGGGAAACATACTCTATAGCATTTCAGGATGACACTAGGAACAGAGTTGGTAGTCTTCCAGATGAAAAGTCCTTTCTGAAAAGGATTTCTCCATGGCAGGAAGGCAGACCCGTGAACACAGGTGCCTTTGACTATGAATTGATGACTGAGACCGTGGATCTCTAATGTTGACAGAAGACTCATTAGGAGCCTCCTGGTCAGAGGACTTGGTGTGACCATCGTTAGTTGGTTGCACGGTGCAGTGCTCTGTATGTGTACTGGGGAGCCAGGCTTCTCGTGGAGACATAGACTTCCCCTGAAGCCCGGGGTGCGGGTGCTGCTTGTCCTGATGTGTTGAGGGGACATGAGTCCCCACCTTCCACTGGAGGAACAGCAGAGTGCAGTGAGCTGGGTGAGTGAGACATTCAACAGTTCCCTTCTTGCAAACACTGTACGTAATGATGAACGTGGTCATTCTTAAGCCTGGAGAAGTGCAGATGTGAAAGGCTTTTCTGAAGCTTTCTGGTTGGTTTTCTCCTGATGTGTTGTTTTCAGAGTGAAACATTGTGCTGAAGACATTGAGAACCTTTCCCAGCTTTACATGTAGAAAAGAAAGGTTTAGTTAGAAAATGTGCATTCACTGGCTCTCCTGGAGTTGCTATTAACTCTACAAATTAAACACACAGCATATAAACTAGTGGAGAGGATTCAACAGTTTGTCTTTGAATTTTTTGCAGAATAACTTGGAAAAGCAAATTAGCATTTCTAGCTGTGGCTTATATTATGAACCTGTTCTTTGTTCTCAGTCTGGATTGTTATATTACCTGAATGCTGAAATGTTTGATTTTTTTTTTTAACTGAGCATAGCACTAAATCTAGGTAAACATGAGGTATGTGTTGTCTGTAAATCTTCCTTGGGTTGAGGTCTGAGGAGGGACTTGGTGTATTTTTTCCTGAAAAATGGCATTTAATTTCCATATTTGGCTCTGACAACACACCTCTGTTCCTTTCGAGAAGGGTGAAAGAGATGTAGGGAAGCTGTTCTTGTTGGCTTGCTCATAGTTGTGGCTTTTCTTACCTCATCTTTGGTTTATCTCCTTAGATGAGGTCACTCCCTTGCCTCATTATTCATTCATGATTGGTATGTATATAATATTTTGTATTTTCGTATTTCTTTATATCAAGGTAATTCTTGTCATCACACTGCAACTTGACTTTACATTAATAATGGCAGTGGGTTGAGTAGTGTCCCCTCCAAATTCATATCTACCTGAAACCATAGAATGTGACCTTACTGGGAAACAGTCTTTGTAGACACAGTTACTTAAAAATGGAGATGAGGTCATACTAGACGAGTCCAATGACTGGTGTCCTTATAAGAAGAGGAGAGGTCACAGAAGAATGCCATGTGAAGGCAACTCAGAGACACGGAATGGTTCTTTCTTAGAGACTTTGGGGAGAGTATGACCCACCAGCAACTCTTGATTCCAGATTTGGGGCTTCTATAGCTATGGAAGAATAAATTCATTTTGTTTTAAGATACACATCGAGTGGTAATTTTTAGGGCAGCTCCAGGGAACGAATACCACAACCAGTACAGAGTGGCAGAAATTGAAGGTTGACCACTTCCTGACCTTCAGGTGCCCTGAATTTAGCAAGGTTTAGCAAGATTATAAACTGGAGTGTTTATAATCAAGGAAGTAAAATTTTCCATGTGCAAGAAACTCTTGTCTCTGGTGCACCTTCCATTTTAATTTGGTCAGCACATTGTAAAAGGCAATTTACTGGAATCCCAGTTGGAGGAGCTTCCGTGGCCTCGGTAATCACAACCTTTGGAAGCTGTCTGTGGGGAGAGATGCCTGTTGCCATTGTTGCTCCATCAAAGTGAATTTTCAAATCCTTAAATCTGTCTCATGGAGCACCTTGGGACTTAAGGGATTGATTGGGTTTCTTAAGTACTTATTTGTTCACATTATCATTGCTCAAGGCTTGAGGTTAGAGTGTCAACAAACAAATTGAAAATCCTGCGGAAGGTTCAGGATAATGCTGTGCAGCAGTGTCCTTTTGAATCCTCAGTGGGAAAGACAACGTTTAGGGGCATGATATGCTGCCTCACGCTACTAGGACACGGAGAGAGGAAAGTCAGTATGCAGTGACTGAGAGTAAGAGGAACAGTTTCTTTAAAGGGAGAAAGGACTCTTCTGGTCAAGACAAATAAAAATGTAGTAGCGTGGGGACATTGATGCAACCACCCTGTGTGCTCCCAGCCCCATATTCTAAAATGTGTATTGGAGGGGTGCCTGGGTGACTCAGTTGGTTAAGCGTCCGACTTTGGCTCAAGTTGGGACCTTGCAACTTGTGAGTTTGAGCCCTACGTCAGGCTCTGTGCTGACAGCTCAGAGCCTGGAGCCTGCTTGGGATGCTCGCTCGCTTGCTCTCTCTCTCTCTGCCCCTCCTCTGCTCACGCTCTCTCTCTGTCTCAAAAATAAATAAACATTAAAAAAAATTAAATGTGTATTGGAAGCTCAAGTTCAAGTTCTCCTGTTGTGAAACTCAATTATGCAGCTGCCATATATATGTGTGTGTGTGTATATGTGTGTGTACATATATATACATATATATATATGTATATATATATTCATTCATTCACCTGGGATTGTGGAGGTACTTAAATGATTGTGAAGTGTTACCGAGATGATATAGTCTTGCAGTTCAACATAAGGTACTTTGGCTATATTTCTTGGGACAGGAGCCCTCTTACTTGCAGTGAAGATCACCCTGACCATAGAGCAATGGGCCCAATAGAACAAAACCTCATGTTTGCATTATTAGGTGTTCAGAAGGAATGACCACATCTGAAGATTTTGCCACATAAAATTTCCAGCTGATTCTATATGGGAGACTCTGAACAAATGAGAGTGAAGACATAAAGTCAATTTGGAATGGAGAATCGCTTTGCTCGTTTTAGATATCATGTACGCACGTTCAGGAAAACCTTGATGTTATCCAGGAAGAAACCTCTTCTGTCATATTTCCTAGGAGGCACCACACGTGAACCAGGCTTTTCGTGATCTGATTGGAATAAGTGCTGGAGTGTGTTACTACCCTTCCCTCTGCTCCCCTCGACCCCCGTCTTTTTAATGTGAACGCTACCAGCCATTACTGACTTGATTTGATCGAGTGTTCTGGGTGTTCCCGTGATTTGGAGGAATTGGTATTGTTAATGTGGAATGATACTCAGTCTTAATCTGGAAACTGAGTATCAGAAACGTAACATAATTTTCTCCAGGTTATACAATTAAAGTTAGTTAGACTTCTTACGGGGCATGGAAGAAAAGAAATGGAAAAGCATGCGTGAATGAATGATTTTGTGTGTGTATGTGTCTGTAAGTATAGGAATTTTTTTCTGATGATTTCTGATTTCAACCATTTGCAACTTAGAGAGGACTCTGTCAGGTCCAGAGGGATTGGGGTGGGGGTAGGGGGTATCAAGCATCCAGTCTCCATTTAGTCTGACCTTTTAGGATGAGGGCTGAAGAGTGATAGGTTTTTTCCTTATCTATTAAATAGGTGTCCCTTCATGTGCACAAAGGGAGTACAGAGAAAGCTGTGGCTCCCTTCTTTTCACCAATATAATTAATAATACAGATTAAATAGTATAAAATTAAGTAATTTGTTTACTCAAGAGTTTTATGTATCCTGTTCTTAAAGTGCAGACAAGTTGGGTTTTGTAATCCTCATCTTACACGTACACTCACTGAGTTGTCTTATTTAATATATAAATTGATTTTTTTGTTGCCGTTGTCAGTGATAAAGGAGACAAAAGCTTCCTTAGTCCTGCACTGTATTATGAGTGATCTAACTTTATCTTAATAAAACGAGATGTAGTTTGGGTTTCTCTTGGGCCAGTTCTGTATCCTTAATAACCCCATAAGCTGTCCACATAGCATCCATCACTGCCCAGACCAATTGCTCAGAGGCCTTCGATATTGCCCATTGCCTCTGTGTACCCTGCCCAGCTGGCCCTGAGCGCCAGCAAGTCTTTCTCCAGCTGACAGGGCTAATCAGGATCATCAGTATGGCCTCCCCTCCTCATGGCACAATCACTAAGTGGATTTGCTTTACTTAATATCCATATGGAATTGACTGTTAGGATGAACGGTGGAGATTTTAACTGAGCCCTCTGCTGAAAACCCATGCCAGACTGGAAAAGAATTAAACATTACCATACCAATGGAAGCACAGCTCTTGGAGACAGGATATCCCAAATCAGATGAGTGTAGGTACATAGTACAGCACTCTAGAATGTTTTCCAGATGATTTTTTCATTACTAAGGATGAAGGGGGCTAGTGGTTTGAACACATGGGGACAATCATTTGTTTTCATTGAAAATCTCATAGCTTGTAAATCCAAAGAAAAATTAGCATCTCTGACACAGTTCACCCAGTGATTGAGTAATGGTTCCATATTGTTAAAAACTGAGTAGAAATTTGTAAATGAGCTTTGGTTGGCTGGGTTGCTAAGATAATGGTTGTGAGTTCACTCAGTGGTTCATACATGAAGTATCAGATGTGGAATGTACATGTATCTTAAGTGTAAACCATAGTCAATCCATGCCAACACCATTTGGTGTAGACTGTCAGCTCTGAGGTTACTGCTAATGCGAATGTGGACAAAAATTCAGAATATGCATTTTTTTCTAGTCTTGTGTTTCTTAGCAAGATAGCTGTCCATCATTAGGCCACTTATCATTAGATGTAGAACCTTTGGTTTTTGCTTTATCTTTTGAGTTCATATGTTTTCATTTGAGGATGAGAAGATACCTGGTAAGAGAATAAAATATGAGGGAAGGGCATATGGACTTTGATTTTTGGAAGAACTGTTGATTTGTCATTCCCTCAAAGAGTGGCCCATAAAGTTCATTGCTCATGTTAGATCTGCCCTTAATTGGTCTTTGTTGGGGATATTATTGTAATTTTCCTGTCAACTATATGATGGCTGAGATCCTGGATTTCCACCGTTACCCTAACCACAGAGGGGAATGAGGGATTCGATACCTCACTGGGGGCCTGAGGGTATATTTAAGGGCCCTATTCCCATGGTTTTCTAATGAGACTGAGAATTTTGTATTCCACTCAGAAATAATATACTGGTGTTGGTTTTAAATGGCCAGTTTAACTGTAACCTTCATTAGATCCAGGAAGATTCACACCGTTTGACCTGAAACTTTGTCTCCTCTTCACAAATGGTCCTCTAGTTCCATGTTTGTTCCCAGATGTGAAAAAGCTTGGTCTTCGATGGCTTGCAGTATTACTTTTCTGGTGGGTTTAAAAGTGACTGTGAGGGGCACCTGGGTGGCTCAGTTGGTTGAGTGTCCGATTTTGGCTCTTGTCATGATCTTGCGGTCCGTGGGTTCGAGCCCTGCGTTGGGCTCTTTGCAGACAGCTCAGCGCCTGGAGCCTGCTTCGGATTCTGTGTCTCCCTGTCTCTCTGCTCCTCCCCCATTCATGCTCTGTCTCTCAAAAAAAAAAAAAAGTTAAAAAAAAAAAAAGTGACTGTGATCCTGCAGGAACTTTGTCACTTCTCACCTCATAAAGTAAGCCCCCTCTAACCTCCATGAATCCTCTTTCCTGGGACTCCCCCAAAGGGTGGAATGGTTTGGCCTAGGAAGGGCTGGATTAGGAAAGTCTCAAGATAGGATATGTGAGTGTGGCATTTTGGAGCTTTGTCTCAGAAACTGGCCAGGTGAAAGGCATAGGATTTTCTCTTTGGGGGGGAGGGTGAGGGGGTTGGTGGTGGTGAAGAGGAGATAAAATCACACAGTGAAGAGGGAAGAACAGAGACGGAAGCGGTGGGGAAGCTTTGACAGTATGCTGCTGCTGCATTGTCAAGCTGTCTTCAAGCCCCAGAGTGCTGACAGTTCCTCAGCAGTCCTGCGTGTAATGTCACAAGTGTGAGTGGGTGGGCAGTTATGTACATAAGCACATGATAGAAGGAAAGGCGAGAAGAGGATTGACTTTAAAAATAAAACTTAAAGACTAAAAACAGCCCGTGAATAGGACATCTACTGACCAAATAGGGGGAATACCCCACAAAAACCAACGCAGCTAAGACAGATTAAGCCCGTCTTAGTCGGAGGCTATTGCCTTGAACAGCTGGAGCACAGGGACCTGAAAGCTGCTTATACCAGTAACACCCTAGATTGCTTTTTTTTTTCTTTCTGGCTGCCTCAGGGGAACTATTGTAGGGTTTGGGGGATCCCTGGAAAATGCAGGAGTGTGTATGGTCACTGTGGCTGCTGTGGGGGTACCGGTGGGGACCATACTAGCAGGACCCATCTGCAAATGTCATTGTTTGCATCTTGGAAACCACACAAAACCTGTGGGTCTCAGCTGCCGTGCATGTCGGCCTTCAGAGCGACTCAGGCCTCTGACCTACTTTGCTGGTTACTCATGCCTAAGTGAACGTGTCAGGAGCGCTCTTCCAAGTTGGAGTTCTCCTGATCACAACTGGAACTCTTCAAAGTGCTGGCCTGTGGTGGCTCCTCTTACACTGGGGTACGGTCAGGCTTTGGTGGCCTCAGTATAAGCTGAAGATTCTTCACTCTCGGAGATCTAATGATTCATTATTCATCTGTGTAATTGAGTTAAAGGTGAAGAGGGCATAGGCTGTGGTTAGGACAAAGACTGGGAGGAAATGCCTTTTGCTATGAACTGATCTTGGAGGTTTCGGCGTCCATTCCATTAGAGTGCAGTGTGCTGGAGAGTCAGGAGGAATCCAGCAGCTGCTAGGAGAAGCTAGGCCCCTGTGCCCTGGCAAGGACAGGGGAAGGACAGGAACTCCCACAGCATATGTTTTTGGGGAGGTGGGGGGAGCACGGACTGAAGCTTTTGGTCAGGGAGGACTTTTAAATACAGCCCCCTGTCTTTTCAAAGCTCAGGATGCTTTGAAATCTAGCCAATCTGAGTTTTTGTGTCTCCAGCCTGGCTTTCAGACTGTGCTCTGCTGATGTCATTTTACTGGAGACTTGCAGAGATCCAAGTGTAGGCAGATGGGAATGGATGGTGGAAAAAAGATGGCGGGCCGCTCCTGTGTTAATGTGCAATAGAGGGCAGCTGGGGACCTGGAGGCTATAGGGTGGGTAAACGTGCGTTCCCTGTGAAATCCGTTTGGATTCTGTGTTGGCCATGAGCAGTGGGCAGATACCACATTCTCCCATATGCCGGAGGGTGAGTTTGAGAACATGTGTCTTCCTATAGCCCTTGCCTTCACATCATTCATTCTCATGGTTTTCAAGTGTTTCAGGTGATCTTTATATAAACGTACATATGAGGCATTAGCACCTAAAAGACATTTGAACAGGAGCTGATCGTGTATTTGTGCCAATTATTTGAGACACGTAATTTTTCAGAGCAACAATTCAATCTCATATCTGATAGAATTGTGTTCTCTGTGGCTTAGGAAAGTATTATTTTTCATCCATTTGAACAAACAATAAAAAACAAATAGGTGTTTAAAGTCCACTTTGCTGGAATGATAATATATTTGACATCTGCTGAGATGGGTCTCTCACCTCTTGGAAGTTATCGGTCAAAGGCCCAAGCAGGCCAAAGCACTATTGACTGGAGTGTGGGAACTAAATGAACATACTACTGCCCTTTATCATTTTCTTCCCTAATTCTCAAGTTCTGAGTTCCTTGAGAAAACACCAGCACCCGAGATGCTGAAGTTCCCATTCTACCTGTACTGGCAAGCCAACAGCAAGGATGTGCATCCATGTGGAAGGCATTGGATACTGGCAGGCCATTCTGAGATCACCTTGTCCTCACACAGGAGGAGAGTGAGACTCAGATGATAAGTGTCTTGTCCAAGGACACAGAGCTCTTAGAGGTTCGTGTATTGCTACATGGGAAGTCAAATGAGAGCTTTTAGTTAGATCAGGTATCTGTGGCTGCTGGTGTGAAGTTGGCATACAGATTAAATTAAAGATGTCATGCATCGTGTTTGATACCGGCTCATGGACATAGAGGGGAAGAGCTTGAGGAGTGTGGGATTGGTTTCAGCACAAGGACGAATACCAATGTTTTTCCTCTTGGCAGATACTCAGTTTTATTATAAGTATTTTAAACTCTGCCCTACTAAAATAAGATTGTGGGCTTATTTTGAGGGTTGAAAGGAAGGACTAAGGTGAGTGCTGGTGGTAAAAGAAGCAAGGAATGTCTCAATTTAGGAGATACTTATGCTAGCCACGCCTTCAATACACATGCCTTTTAAACTTTCATTATCCCTGAAGGCTAATGCACTTCTAGTAGTTAGACCATTTTGTTTCTTGGCAAAAGAAAATTCTTAAGGGGACGATCCATCGTCTGAATGGATTGTACAGAAAGAAAGGTTAGATGTTCAACTTTCTATATCATTCTGCCCTTTAGTAGGATGAAGTTGTACCCCAAATAATTGAGTTGCTTTCATCATGAGGTGAGTTTATATTCGCCATTTCTGTCTTGATTTCTCTTTTTCCCTCCTGATGGAGGGAGTTGGTGAATTTTGGGAGCCAGCCAAGCAGGGAATTAGGTAAGCAAAGCCTTTATTTCTGTTTTTACCTTGTATTCATAGAATAGTAATGTTTAATAGTTGCAATTATCTTTGAGATAAGTGAAGAGGTTTGCCACACACAGAATCATATTGTAAAACATTGATTTCAGCTTTTTAGAGGCTAACACAGAAATTGAACTGCTGTGCATCAGAGAGACATCACTTAAAAAAAAAAAGAGCCATACTGAATGCATGCACAGGGTTTTGTCTATTAGCTATAGTAGAATTACCTCTATTTGAATTCTAAAAATTGGGATTATTTTGCCATTATGGTATCAAGTACATTAATTATTTTTTTGCCATTTACAATTTCTCCCAAGTTTTCATTTTTTTTTAAGAAAGCATCAGGTTAAAACTTTCCAGAATGAATGATTTTTATTAGGCAATTTTCAGCTTGCTTATTTGTCCCTCTCAGTTCTTTCCAGGTGGAGATGGCATTGTCTCCTGTGCTCTGTGGCCAGTGAAGCTTTGAAGTATTTAGCATTGGATTTAATTCATGAAGACTCTGTGCTACGGCTCCAGTTTTCAATGGAGCAAATTACAAAAAGGGTGAAATCCTATCAACATGGAAAGTGAACATTCTTCTTTTCTGTAGTCCTGATGTAGAAATAAGCATTTCATAATTGTTCCCACATACAAAGTCTCTTGCCCCTGAGAAATGTAAGATTAACAGTGATGCTAATTGATAGTCATTGCTCTGTTTAAATCTCATGTTGCACTTGCTTAGTCTTGCTAACAAGGTGAGGACTGTAATTTTCTTTTTTTTAGTGATAATTCACTGTATACTTCAAGGCAAGACTAAAATGACTGTTGTTTTCAAACTGTTCACCTACCCACTGAGGCATCCTTGACCTGTTAACACATTCAGGCTTTACTATGTTGTCATCCTGGAGTGGCTGGTAGAGGCAAAATCCCAAGTAGATAATGCTATTGAAGCAGGAACAAAAGTTAAAATGCTATATATACTTAGCACATTGTATATGGTAGACTTTCAATAAGTACTTGTTGAATAAAATGGAATTACTGTAAGTATGTATGAATTATGGTAGTGGCCTTATGCTTTCTCGAAGTCTGTCATAAGAGAGACTTTTCAGAGGAAGGTCTGGATATTAAGTAAAGTCTTGCTGACTGATTATTGTACCTGAGATCCAGGATTAGAAGAAGGGTTGGATGTTTTTGTGTACCATATTTGGGGAAAGAAAGTCTCGCAGCCAGTGTAAGTGGGGAAATTGATGTCCCACACATAAAACCCTTGTTCATTGTAGCTAAGCAGATGTTAAGTGACCGGGGTAGAGGAGCAGTCCAGTATCTTACAGAGAGCTCTTCAGAGGAGTTTTTATATGGAAGCCTCTTGGTGGTCCAGTCAACTGGTAAGACCAAACACTAGAGCAAAGGTTGCTTATTACTTGTAGAATCAGAGCAGAATCCTAAGTGGACTTAGGAGAATTGGTCATAAAATAACCATATTCCATGGCACCATCTTTTCTCTGGAATTCCCTGTCTTGATGACCTGCAGGGTTTCCCCAGACAGTCCTGGGGACTTGCTTCTTTGGTGGTATGTAACCTTCAGTTTTCCGTTTTTCATGTCATAAAGTTTAGTGGTGGACCAGCATTGAGGTAGAATTCACTAGACTCTTCCACTTCCTTGGCGTCACCAACTTTGTGTGGTCCCTGGATGGCATAAAGGAGATAAATATCGCATGCCTGGCACCTAATGGAAGGCTAGTCAATAGTATTTGCATCTCTCTCTGAGTTGGAGCTTCCTCCTCAGTCACATGAGACACTCTGTGGAGATTATACTCTTTTCAAGGGGATCCTTCTCCTAAGAGAAGAAACTTGAGCTGAGCTTCAGGATGCATCTCAATATTACCAGTTGTGACTTTGGTTTTGAAAGCTTCATACTTTTGGTCTGCCTTCCCATATTGATATCCATAGTTTTCTGGGGGTTCTATTTTCCCCAAATGAGGCATTTTCTGAAGTTTTCCTGAAATTCTAAGATAGGTCCTCCTGAGGCTAACCCATGAGCTGAGGGCCGCGGTTTTATCTCGATTGCAAGATGGTGCTCAGAGCGGGTCTTAGTGAAGTGTTTGTTCCCTTGAGAATCGGGTATATTGATTGGTGCATATTTTCTACTCATCTTCCCACATTTTTCCAAATATGTTTTTGAGTACGTTATGCTCTTCTTTACCTTTGCAGTGTTTGGAGGACACAATAAAAGGTAAATGTTAAGCTGTTAAAAAATGAAGACCTAGGTGGCCATTAAAATGGAGACTTCTAACCCATTTACGCCTTGGAAAAATCCCTTAGAAAACACATGAACATTCTAAAAATAATTGAGGATGCATAGACCTTTTTAACACCTTTTTCCTAATTCAGAGAAACTCATCTGTCTGTGTCTTTGAGGAAATTGTCTTTTTTATTTGTTTGGTGAGGGTGTAGTCCATTGTATGACACACATAAAGATTTGTCAGAATGGTCATTAACACTATAAAATCAAATCTAGTGTCACAGAAGATTGTGCCTCTATTGGAATATTTTATTAGCTTTGTTGGCTTCAACATATTAGACTTTGTTTTTAAAGGCTTACATAATTGAACTTCACTCCTACAGATTGAATGACTTCTTGGGAAACCATCCTTATTTCCCAGTTTGTAGATTAATCTTAGCTATATTTGTATTATAGATTAAAGGCTACCAGATAAAGGCTAAGATCATTAATATTCAAGAACTTTTTTTAATTGATCTTGTTAGTTTTAAGGCAGTATCCCTTAATAACTGAAATCTCCCCTCTGTTTGGCTAGTCATTTGAAAATCAGAGTACTGAACTCCATCCCAGTGCTCAAAACACTGAACTTCTGTAATTACTGAAGGGGATTTCAGATTTATCAGAGAAGGTTCAGTTGCTGTCCTCTGTCCTTGTTTATAAGTGAATCTTAGGTTTGGAATTCTTTAGCCTTTCTCCCCATCTCCACCATTCAGTGGTAGTGGGGAGAAAGCTCTTTCTTAGTTTCAAAAGCTGATAAAGAGCAGGGTACCTGGCTGGCTCAGACATCCCTATGTTGGGTGTAGAGCCTACTAAAATAAATAATTACACAAATAATAAAACTGATAAAGAATAATTTTGGACCCTTACCTCAGACTATATATTAAATAATTCAAAAGGGATCAAAGATTCAGGGCACCTGCGTGGCTCAGTTGACTGTCCGGCTCTTGATTTTGGCTCAGGTCATGATCCCCGGGTATGAGATTGAGCCCCATGTCAGGCTCCATGCGGAGTGTGGAGCCTGGATTTTAGCTCAGGTCATGATCCCAGGGTATGAGATTGAGCCCCATATCAGGCTCCAGGCTGAGTGTGGAGCCTGCTTAAGATTCTCTCTCTCTCTCTCTCTCTCTCTCTCTCTCTCTCTCTCTGCCCCTCTACAAAGTCAGTTTCTCTCCCCCCGCCCCCAAAAAGGATCAAAGATTTTTAATGTAGAAGCTATAAGACTACAAAACTTAGAACAAAACATAGCTGTAAATCTTCCTGATCTTGAATCAGGCAATGGTTTCTTAAATATGACACCAAAAGAATAAGCAATGCAAGAAAAAAATAAATTGGACTGATCAAAACTAAAAGCACTGGGGTGTTGAAAGGACACGGTCAAGTAAGTGAAGAGACAATATATAGAATGGGACAAAATGTTGACAAATCATGGATCTGATAAGGCTCTAGTCTCAGGAATACAGAAAGAACTCTGATAATTTAACAATAAAAGGGAAAGTAGTCTTTAAAATTAACAAATGATTAGAATAACTGTTTTCCCAAATAAGACTCTCAAATAGTCAATGAGTCCATAAAAAGATGCTCAACATCACTGGTCATCAGGGAAATGCCAATCAAAACCATAATAAGATACTGTAATAAAAATGACAGATGATAACAAGTGTTGGGAAGAATATGGAGAAACTGGAATCCTATAGTTGTCTGGTGGGAATGTAAATGGTGCAGCTGCTCTGAAAAAAAAAAGGCAGTTCCTCAAAAGATTAAACAGAATTACCATATGACCCAGGAATTCCGTTCCTAGGTGTATACCCAAAAGAAAAGAACTTTGAGAATTGTATCTCCTGAAAAAATTTTTTTAAAGACTTAAATTTTTAGAGAAATTTTAGATGTACAATAAAGTTGAGAGGAAGGTACAGAGATCTTCCATATACCCCTGTTCACACACACACACACACACCCCAGTTATCAGTTATCAACATCACTCAGCAAAATGGTATATGTATACATTTTTTCTTTACCAAGGATAAACTTATACCCATCATAATCACCCAAAATCCATAGTTTAAAGATTCACTTTTGGTGTACATTAAATCAGTTTAGGGGTGCCTGGTTGGTTCAGTCAGTTGGGCATCTGACTTTGGCTCAGGTCATGATCTCGTGGTTCATAGGTTTGGGCCTCACATCAGGCTCTATGCTGACAACTTGGAGCCTGGAGCCTGCTTCTGATTCTGTGTCTCCCTCTCTCTTAGCCCCTTCCCCACTCATACTCTGTCTCTCTCTGTCTCTCAAAAATGAATAAACGTTAAAAAATTTTTTTAAATAAAAAAGTCAGTTTAGATAAATGTATATTGACATCCATCCATCATTATAATATACAGAATAGTTGTACTGCCCTAAAAATTCTGTTGTCTACCTGTTTAACTCCACCCTCCCCCTTATAACCTCTCATCTTTTTTACTGTATCGATAGTTTTGCATTTTTCAGAATGTCAGATAGTTGGAATCCTATAGTATGTAGCCTTTTCAGATTGTCTTCTTTCACTTAGTAATATGCATTTAAGGTTCTTGCATGTCTTTTTATGGCTTGATGGCTTATTTCTTTTTAGTGCTAGATGATCCATTATCTGGATGTACCACAGTTTATGGATCCATTCACCTACGGAAGGCACATCTTGGTTGCTTGCAAGTTTTGGCAATTATCAATAAAGGTTTTATCAGTATCCATTTGAAGGTTTTCACGTGGACATCAGTTTTCAACCCCTTTAGGTAAAATACCAAGGATTGTGATTGCTGGATTGAATGATAAAAGTATGTTCAATTTTCTTTCTTATTTTAAAAATTGTTTTTAGCGAGAGAGCAAGTGAGCGTGTGCATGCATGTGCAAGCAAGGGTGGGGCAAAGAGGGAGAGAGAATCCCAAGCAGGCCGATATGCTGATAGCATAGAACCTGATGTAGGGCTCAGTCCCACGAACGATGAGATCATGACTTAAGTAGATATCAAGAGTCAGACGCTTAACCAGCTGAGCCACCCAGGTGCCCCCTAGAGTATATTAATTTTCTAAGAAACCGCCAAACTGTCTTCCAAAGTGGCTATACCATCTTACATTCCCACCAGCAGCGGATGAGAGTTGTTGCTTTGCCACATGCTCACCGGCATTTGGTGTTGTCAGTGTTCTGGCTTTTGGCTAACCTAATGGGTGTGTAGGTGTGATTCTTGTTCTAACCTAGATTTCCCTGATGACATATACTGCGTAGGACCTTTTTGTATGCTTATTTGCACTTTAGATCTTCTTTGGTGAAGTATCTGTTAAGGTTTTTGATTCATTTTTTAATTAAGTTGTTACTGAAGTTTGAGAGTTATTTGTGTATATTGGATAATAGTCTATCACATGGGTCCTTTCTCCCAGTCTGTGGCTAGTCTCCTTATTCTCTTGATAATGCCTTTCACAGAGCAGAAGTTAGTAATTTTTATGAAGCCTAGTTTATCAGTAAACTTTTTCATATATCATGTCCTTGATGTTGTACTACCATACTCAAGGTCATCTAGGTTTTCTCCTATGTTCTAGGAGGTTTTTTTTTTTTTTTTTTTAGTTTTATTTTACATTTAGGTCTATGATACATTTTGAGTTAAGTTGTATGAAGGGTGTATGTGTGTCTCTAGATTTTTGTTTTATGTGGTTATCTAGTTGTACCAACACCATTTGTTAAGAAATTATCTACTCCATTATATTGCCTTTGGTCCTTTGTCCAAAGATCAGTTGATTATATCCATGGGGTTCTATTTGGGTCTCCTTCTGTTCCACTGATTGATATATGTATAAGCTGTGAAAGGATCCCCTCATTGTATTAACACGGCCATCACTTCACATATTTACCTTTTCTTAGCAAAGTTCAGTTATGTAATACAGTGTTCTCAATAATAGCCACTGTTAGAGCCTTGGACCTTACTCATCTTCCAACGGAAAGTTTATACCCCTTTACCAACCTCTCCCCATTTCCCCTATCCCCAGTCCCTAGCAACCACTTTGCTACTGTTTTTAGGAGTTTGACTTTTTTCCCCCTTTGATTCAACTTGTGAGATCATGTGAAATTTGTCTTTCTCTATCTTGCTTATTTCACTTAGCATAATTTTCATCAAATTCATCCATGCTGTTGCAAATGACAGGATTTCTTTCTTTTTGATGGCTGAATAGTCCATTGTGTATTTATATTATATATACCACATTTTCTTTATCTGTTTATCATTTACTGATACTGGGGTTGTTTCCATATCTTGGCTATTGTGAATAATGGTGTGATGAATATGGGAGTGCTATAGTAAGTCTTGAAGTCAGGTAGCATCACCTTTGTTCTTCAATATTGTATTGGCCATTATGGGTTCTTTGCCCACTCCACATAACTTTAGAATCACTTTGTTGATATTCTTAAAATAACTTGCTGGGGTTTTGATCGAGACTGCATTGAATCTATAGATCAAGTGACATCTTGATAATACTGAGTCTTCCTATCCATGAACATTGAATATCCCTTCATTTATTTACTTCTTTGATTTCCTTCATCTGAGTTTTATAGTTTTCCTCATACAGATCTTTGTTAGATTTACACCTAAGTATTTCATTTTGGGGGAAGTGCTAATTTCTATGGTACTGTGTTTTTAGTATCAATTTCTACTTGTTCATTATTGTTATTTAGGTAAGCAGTTGACTTTTTATATTAACCTTATGTCCTACAATTTTTCTATAATTATTAGTTCCAGTTTGTCACCTCTTTTAGATTTTCTACATAGAGGGTCATGTCACCTGCAAGCAAAGTTTTATTTCTTCTTTCCCAGTCTATATATTTTGTTTCCTTTTCATGTCTTATTACATTTGCAAGGACTTCTAGTACACTGTTGAAAAGGAGTGGTCAAAGGAGATATCCTTGTTTCTTACATGATCTTAATGGGATAGCTTCAGGTTTTATCACCATTAAGTATGACATTAGCTGTAGGACTTTTGTAGGCAATCTTTATCAAGTTGAGAAAGTTCCCCCTCTATTACTGGTTTACTGACAGTTTCTATCATGAATGGGTATTGAGTTCGTCAGATGCTTCATATGCATCTTTTAGCATGATCAGATGATAGGAGTTGTGCAAATGTGGCACTAATCTTAGTTCTTGCTTATTTCCAAGTTGTCTATCATTGGGGTAGAGGGAAGTCTATGCAGGTAGAGCCAAACTTTAGGTACCAGAAGAGTTATCCATAAAGCAGACCTAAGGTCTAAAGGAAGGCAAGAAAGTTGAAGAGGGCCACCCAAACATTTTGAGAGCTGAATGAGGACTTAACAGTGCCCTGCCTGGAGTTGGTTTTTACAATTATCTCATCAGATGTTCACTCTTTCCCACCAGCCCAATGAGGCTGGTAAAACTTAGCCTTAAGAGCATCTCAGAGAAAGAACTGCACAGACTGACAGGCATTCATAACAGATGAAGGTACTTAAAGAGTCACTCTTTAATGGTCTGAGGCTAGGTTTGTTGTGACATGGATTGCTTGTTTCTGTTAATGCTCTCTGCAGATATATCACAAAGAGACAATATTTCGAGGGGTCTGCATTTAATTAATGTATGACCTGGTGACTTGAATTATACCATTAACCTTCTTTTTTTGCTTTCTGATTTTTATGTACTATATAACTAAATAAAGAAGAGAATGGAAAAATAGCTCTGTTTAACGTTTCGGGGGTGATGGAGTAATGTTGTCTATAAATATTTATATATTCCTGAGAAGATGCCTTTTTCTTTTGACATTTAGACTGACTCATGGAGAGATTCACCACTGGGGAGGAAAGAGAATAAAGAAACACTTTTTTCTCCATGAATTTATTTATATGTGTCTTTCAAAGGTAAACAGAAAAGAAGAAAACTCAAAAGGATTTTTCATTATAATAGTTTTTTTTTAATGGAGCATTGAAATATTCAGCGATCCTTTTCTCATCCAGGATAGTAACAGGGGAAACATGAATGTGTAACTGAATGCTCCCCAAAATCCAAATAGATGAGTTTGGCTTAAAGCTTCCTGTGTGTCCCACAGCTTACTTTCCATCCAGCTTCCCTGCTTTCTCTGCACCTGGTCTCTCCTGCTTCCCTTATCCCTCCTTTCTCCCAGTCTTGGCTTCAGTCCTGTCTGCCTGAGTCATTGCTTCCCACATTCCCCGTTTGTCAGCCACAGTAATGGCTAGAGACCTTCTGGGCAGCCCAAAGCCCAGCCCCAGTAAGTGCTCACCTGCCTTTCCTAGGGAGGGTGGAGGCCTGGTCAGGGAGCTTGGAAGCAAAGCAGGGCTTCCTTGCTTGGAAGCTCCTTGAGCATGCTCTCTGCACTTCAGAAATCGGGCAGGTAGGCAGGCAGAGGGAAACCTGTGCTCTTTTACTTGTCTTGAGTTAGAACATCCCAATATAGAGAAAGTGATTGTATCTTTTGATCAGGGATAGGTCTTCGGTGACTGGAAACTAGAAGGTTGATTATTCAAATGTATAAAGTTTGGGGGGGGGGTAAACCTTTTTGCAGTGTGAGGCCATGATATTTTAAAATGAAGACCAACCCTAAGAAAGTTGACATCTGCTCAAATAATGGTGTGAACTGAGCACTCTTCTGTATAGGATTCTCATGACTATCTTTGGTGTAGGGGACCCAGAGTTCAAAGGTAGTGGTCCTCTGAGGACTTTATGGCAAACAATGAGACTCAACATAGGAATTTTTAAGAGGGCTTGTTCACGGAATTCCTGTTAAGTCTTAGTTAAGCCTCCTGTAGCACAAATAATGATCTATCGTCTTTTCAAGTTGAGAGTTTTATAGTGAGATATCTTTTTTAATAGTCAAATATATGTACATATGTGTGTGTGTGTGTGTATATATATATATATATATATATATGCATGTATGATAGTAATGTTAAAACCTTCCCACTCCAGTTCCACTGGGAGCTTTGGTGATGTGAGAGCCCACAGGATTACATTGTGTTCTGCCATTGACCAGTGGTACGACAAAGTAGCCACAAAGTCCTCACAAGTCCTGGTTGGAAGTTACTTGTGCTTTCTTCTCCTTCTTGCACACAAATTTAAATTTATTCTCAGCTTTCAGGACAACCCCAACAGCTGTTTTGAGGCCTTCCGTTGTTATAGGGCAAGTAATTTACAGAGGGCACAGCAGTGTCATGCAGAGGACTTCTGCCACCATGTGGGGTGGCACTAAGGTTGCACAGCTCTTGCCTGTGCTGTGGTCTGTTCTCATTCTGACTGACTCTCCATTCAGTTGTTGCCTGGGAATGTCCAGAAGGACCTAGACTAATCTTGGAGCCCCTCAGAAGCCTCAAGGATTCCCAGCCATCCAAATTCTTAGAGTCCTGACTTCATCCTGGAATCATTAACATGCTAAAAAAAACTTTGATGATCAGAGTGACGTTGGTCCCTATTCCAGACTCATTCCTCTGTATTGCTTGTTGGGGTCCTCTCTGTACAAGGAGCAGCTTCTGGTCTAGTGAATGGTCCTCAATGAGTATATGTTAGTGAATAAATGGATGACTGCATTCTTTAAGAAATGAGCATTTTTGTACACTGTTCCAGCTGAAGTAGTTGGCTTCCTGCCATCCCGAGAAGCAGTCAGGACTGAAACCTATTGTCTGCTTTTTTAATCACTTCTACAGAAGATATTAGAACTAGAGTACCCACACTATCTACCTGGTTTAAGGTTTTTCTACATCTAACACCTGAGTCATAAATTATCCCACTGACCTCCTTTTAGGCAAGGAAGATGAAAAAGAATGGCAGAAGCCGAACATGTTGAGCTGATTTTCAATGAAGAGCTATTACCCTTCCTCTTCCCTCCGCTGGCTTGACTACTGTCAGTTACCTGATTTTATATCTTCTTGGGGTAAAGGAAAACCTTTTAGAATTCTGTATTTTTTGTTTTTATCCTGTAGTAGTAGTAGTAGTAATAATAGTAGCAGCAAATACTATGGTTTGGATCTTCCAAGGGTAAGATCCTTGCTGTATACTAAGTGAGTTTTGCATGAATTGAGATGTAGTGTGTGTGTAACCACGGAATGAGGAGGTCACACAGACCCTAAGTCATGTTACTGCTCAGACAGTGGACTCCTAATCCAAATTTGTGTTCTGACTCCCAATCCAAATGTGTTTTCTCCATAACGTGGTTTATCTCACTTTTAGTCGAGGCAGTGGAAGGGGTATGCTGTAAATTGGCTGAAAGGTAGTGGTAGTATTAAGATAAGCATAAATCCCCTCAAATCTGTAGGAACTGGCTTAATTTTTTTAAATAGAGCTGTATTTCTTTTAGATACGTGTTCTTCTGTAATAAAAGGGAAAGAAATCAGGTGGAGGAATTGCATCCACCTGTTTATCAAATACTTGCTCAAAATCTTTACTCCAACATTGAGAACAATAAGAAATAATTGTGGGCCCTCAAGAAGCTAATTGTTATATATGGAAAGTAGACTCAGAAAACAGTTGCTCATTGTTGTTTTTATGGCATGCTCCAGGCTCTGTACTAGGCCTGGAGTTACTAAGTCCTGGGTTGTGAATACTGTTTGAGAGGGGAGTGAGGTGTGACATACTGAGTTGTGAACAAACAGTAGAACTTCCCCAGGGTGGAAGGGTGACTTTTCCTGATGCCATCCGGAACGCTACCCTTCTCCCTCCTATACCCAGTTCTGTCCATTTGTGTAAGACTGGGCTTATATCTCGCCCTCATCCTGATGTTGTTCTTACATGACTCAACCCAAAGTTTTACTTTTATCCTGTAGATGCTTCTGGCCCTCTTGCTAGGTATCTACTTTGTTTTGTTTTTTTTTTTTCCCCTAGTAACCTCTATACCCATCCTGGGGCTCGAACTCATGACCCTGAGATCAAGAGTCACATGCTCTTCTGACTGAGCCAGCCAGTCACTCCTGTACTTTTTTTTTTTTTTTAAACTTCTTGATTACCTCTTAAGTGGGTCTTCTCTGTGGGTGCAGGTCATACTTGTGCTCAGAGAGTTGAAGCCCACTGAATGCAGTGCACCACCCTCATTCCATCTCCTGTATTCCTTGAAGCACTCAACGTAGTGTCTTGCACATTATAAGTGATTGGCAAATGCTCACTGATTAGTTGTCAGTCCCCTCTCTGGCTGTTCTGATAGCTCTGAAATGTGAGTCTCGATTCTTGTTGTGTCCATGAGATACTTATTTAGGTCTACAACTTACGGTGTTTATGTTGAATGTGAGAGAAGATTCCACCAAAGGTCATGAAAATGACTCAGTTTAGGAATGGAATATACTATGGAGTTGGCTGGCATAAAAAGGTGGGGGGAATTTCCAGTTTATTTATACAAAGGAAGGGATGATCTCACAAGGAAGAGAACCATTCAGTTTCATCAGAATTAGAGTAATTGAAAGTTGTCTTGTGTTGTAGTTGAATTTATTTAATTCCGGAAGGAAAGTGTGTATTATGATTAAAGCCCAAATGAATGAAACTCAAAAAACTATAGTTTTACTATGCCAATAAACCACTTACATAGTCTCTTCCATGCTTGCCTGTAAGGATCCTGAGTCCTGCAAATCTTCTATCACACCATCCTACAATGACAGGCATTCTCTACATTACAGTCTAGTTTTGTTTGGTGGGGTTGAAGCAAGGCCATGCACCCCGGAGGCAGATATACCCAGGTTAGAGCCCTCCCCGTCCCTGCCACAGCTTACTACTGTTGTGACTGTGGGCAGAAAATATCCATATCCATATGTCTCTGCATTTGCCTACACCAATATCTGCATCTATGCCTACATTTACATGTTAATAAACATAGCGTATATGTAATTCCCCTGCAGATAATTACATATATTTGACTATATTGTTTGTCAATTTGTGTCAAAATTGTACTAATTTGCTGTATTTAGGAAAATTATACTAATTAAAATCTGAATTGAACCATAATTAGCCTGGCTAAGTGCATTAGTTTACGGAGGCAGCCATAACAAAGAAGTGCAAACTGGTGGCTTAACCAATGGAAATGTATTGTCTCACAGATCTGGAGGCTGGAAGGCCCAGATCACAGTGTCCTTCTCAGGGCCTAGAGAGAACATTCAGTTGCGGGCCCCTCTCCTTGGCTTGACAGCCATCTCCTGCCTGCATCTCCTCATGTCGCCTTCCCTCTATGTGTGTCTCTCTATCCACATTTCCCCTTTTTTATAAGGACACCAGTCGTTTCAGACTAGGGCCCACCTTCATGACCTCATTTTACCCTGATTATCCCTGTAAATACCCTCTCTGCAAGCAGGGTCCCATTCTGAGGTTCTGGGGCTTAGGACTTCCACGTATGAATATTGGGGGAAGGAAACAGTGCCACCAATAACGCTATGTTAGGTGTTGTATTTGAGGCTAGGTATCAATATAACAAGCCAGCACTGAGAGATGACAACATATTGTAGTGTAGTCTCTGTAGATGAGGCACTCACACTTTGAAAGTCAGGAAATTCTTCAGTCCTGCTATTTCTTTAAAGATCTTTATCCTTTGTTTCTCGTTCTCTGTTGGTCTCTGCATCGCTTTTATTTTTCCAGCTTTATCCTAAGTTTGTGTGTGTGTGTGTGTGTGTGTGTATGTATATATACATATGTATACATAAACGTGTGTGTATATATATAGAGAGAGAGCGTGCAAGCAAGGAAAAGGTACAGAGGATCTAAGACGGGCTCTGTGCTAACTGGGTGACAGCAATGAGCCCATTGTAGGGCTCGAACTCATGAATCATGAGCTCATGACCTGAGCCGAAGTTGGATGCTCAACTGACTGAGCCACCTAGGTGCCCCATCTTAAGTTTTATATGTTTTGAAAATTATTTTCCAAGAATTAGTCCAGGTTGTAGAGACACTTAATAAATGGGACACTATTTAAAAAAAATTTAAAAAAGGGGGGGGGGCGCCTGGGTGGCTCAGTCGGTTAAGCATCTGACTTTGGCTCAGGTCATGATCTTGCGGTTTGTGGGTTTGGGCCCCGTGTCGGGCTCCGTGCTGACAGCTAGCTCAGAGCCTGGAGCCTGTCTTTGGATTCTGTGTTTCCCTCTCTCTCTCTGACCCTCCCTGCTCACACTGTCTCTCTCTCTCTCTCTCTTTCTCTCTCAAAAATAAATAAAAACATTAAAAATTAAAAAAAAATAAACAGGACGCTATCTTAAAAGGGTACTTTAAAATGTTGTGCTATACACAACGGTGCTGTCAGGAGTTCATTATTTAGTGTCATCTCCCTTGAGGACATGTTTATTTCTTCCCTGTGCTCTTCATGAAGTGATATTTAGGTATACAGACTGAAATTTTATTCGGTTTTATTATTTGGAAATGTAAATCTTATCCACAACTCACTGATATAATTCGCAAGACTTGTGATTTGACTTTATTAAGTACAGGAAAATGGTATTCTGTCAGAGTACTTTAACTTTGTCATTATGGTTTGATCCACTAGGAAGTTCTGAAACTTGAGCTTACAGAAACCAAAGCATTGGTATTTATTGTGTATGTCCACTATTTGCTTTAGTAGAGCCTAGTCCAATTCTTTCTTCTGTCACTCCTGTTAGCAATATATTTTAAAATTTATGTGAAGCATCTATCTTTCTTCTACCTCTTTTCTGTAAGTCTGGTTTATTGCCCATACCATATGTTTTTCCCCTGTTCACACCTTTGTCAACGCTGTCTTTTGATATGGTCCCTTCCAGCCTGAGCCCTTGCTAGCAGGATCATTCTGTGGGCTAGATTGAACTATAAAATCTAGATTGATTATTGGCTTTCTTGGTTGTTAATGCATATTTGCTTAACTAACCCATAAGTCAAACTGCTAATATCTGTAGATTCAGGGTTTTTTTGGTCTTAATATCTTCTGGGTTGCTCCTTAAAAATACTGAAAAAAGAAAAAAAAGTCTAGCTTAAGAAAATCTGAAATAAAGAACAAAAGTTTTTAAATAGAAAAATCCTCTTGGAGCCTTATTTTATAGTGGTGAAAACTTACAAGCAGCTGGCCTATATAAAAAGAATGATACAGCTGAGTAAATTATGATGACTTGCCTTGCAATATTATATACCTATTTTTTAAAGTTTCTTAAAATGTACAATCCATGGAAAACAATTATTGTATAATTACAATGGGGTAAATATCAGAATACAGAATGACATAGAACATGTCATCTCAACCACATAGAATCCTGCATAAACAGTGGAAAATGAGTCAAGATGTTAGCACTGGTTATGTTTGGGTGAGACCATTCAAGGAAGTCTGGATTCTGAAGGACTTGGGTTTAATTCTCCCCATTCAGTGGTGGGTGCCTGTTACATAAGAGATATAATCTCCTAAGCCTGATGATCCAGGGCAGATAGGACCCCTCTGACTGAATTGTTGAGTGATTTCTAATATAACGCATGAAAATTCAATTATTAGCAAAAACCTGAACAATATATATTTCACCCATTTGGCCGCTCTCCTAACACATTTTTTCCCATGTTTTTTCCTGTTTGAAAAAGCACACAGTAGGAGGCAGGGGCCACAGGGCAGTGGCCTCCGTCAAGCCCCATAACCATGGTTGTCCCTGGTTGCCTTAGTGGGTGAAGTCTAAACTCCTTAGCATGGGGTGATGTTGAAGATTCAGTGACTTGACATCCAGAAAGGTTTAGAATCCATGCAGGCACATAGTTGTTTATCTATGTGTGCTGCTGCTCATGAAGAAATTTAAAAATACAAGCTTTAGTTCCCACATTGAGGAGAAGGGAAACTATAGTAAAGATTTACCTACGCTGCAGGCTGTTGGACTTGTTAACTTTCCTGTCTGAGATTGGGATACCACAGGCTAGATGTAATTTTACTGAATCATTGCAATTTTCAGATATAAAATGGGGTGATCTTGGAATGAATGGCCCCAGAAAATGAGGATGCTCTGGAAAATCTAATCTTTTGTGTGAATGCTGAAGTGATAGTGTGATGGACTTGGAGTCTCCAGAAATGTAAATTTCAGTCAAATTCCCTGATTTGTTGCAGTTCTTCTCACAAATGCCTGATTGTTCTGTCGGCTCTAACAAAAATGCCCTTCTGATTTATGGTTAATGGATTAATAGAGATAAGCTTCAAGAATATGTTTTTAATATTCTATTTTTTCTTTAACATCTGTCCTTGCCAAAACCATGCACTATTGCCTTTTCGAGTGATGTACGATGCTGTGGGTTTGCAATTGTGAATTCACTGGTCAGAGGTGAGTGCTGAAAACCTTTGTAGTGAAAGGGATTGCAGATAGGAAGTAGGAGATTTCTTCGTTTCTTAACTGAAACCAAACATGATGGTGTGCCCTCTTGCTAAACACGTAAGCCCACACTGCTTTGGCAGATACTCTTCAGCCCAGTATATACTTATTTAACATTAAATAAGCACAAGCATGAGGTAGGTGACCTGAGAAGAAACTTGCAGTTCTTTTCAATCATTCTACCCGGTTCACTGTGCAACACAGTGAACATTTTTTTTCAGATCTTTGTAGAACAAAGCTCTCTATTTTTCCCAAGTAAAACCCAGTCCATGTGTACCCATACACCCATGTGGTGTATGCCTTAGTGACCAAGCTTATGTTTATCAGCATCGTCAGTCAGTAGCCTAGGGAATCTGCTTTCCTGGGATTTTATAGGCTTGTCACCGTGGGCCAGAAGAAACGAATAATGGGATGAGT
Source organism: Cryptoprocta ferox (assembly GCA_028646485.1). Lineage (NCBI taxonomy): Eukaryota > Metazoa > Chordata > Mammalia > Carnivora > Eupleridae > Cryptoprocta > Cryptoprocta ferox. The sequence continues at coordinate 98,490,173 of CM053560.1, forward strand.
TTATTCCCAGTGATACAAACAAGTAGTAAATAATTCACAATTCTCCTGGTCTTGACCTTCACTTTTATTTTTCTTCTGCTTTTCCTTGGATATGACCTTTTATTTTCCTAGCCTATGTATTTTTGTAAATAGCCTCAAATCATTTGAATGAGTTGGGGTATAAGAATTCAAATTAGAGTTCAACTTGGAACCTTTCTCCCCTTGAACTTGTGAGGGGAAACAAATAACAGGGCTGCAAGGTAGACTCCATGAGGACTAAGGTATGTGGTTGATTTATTCTGTCTCAGCACCCACAGGGGACCAGAGACATTGCCTGAAAGCCACCACAGCCTTCTCAGTAGTCTGAGGGAAACAAAGGTATATTCCATAGGAATACTCTATCCTACCACATTATCTGTGAAATGGGGATGTAAAAAAAAAAAAAAAAAAAGTCTGTTTTACCTTGTAAACCGTTACACACATCAAGGGAGAAGACGTGGGGAAGTGCTGTGGAACTCTCCAGTGCCAGATAAACACTAGATGTAGCATGCCCAGTTGTTTCAGTGGGGACTTGAGTCTGGGAGGGCTGGTGCTAGAGCAGGGGTTACAGGTGAGTACCCCAGGAGCTTAGGAGAGGAAAGGGATCCTCCCCCCGGGGGTGGTTGGAAAGACTAGGAAAGCTAAGCTTGATGCTGGGCTTGTAGGGTGAGTAACAAGGAAGAACTGGATGTGTGATGCATTTCAGATAGAAGTATACCACAAAGGCTAAAATAAGGGAGGCAGTGGTGCAGGACTTGAAAAGACATTGTTTTGTTAAAATGGAAAGTTCTTAGAGCATAAATGGGAGCTGGCAAGTGGGTGGATGGGAGGCCTCGACCACCCTAGGGCTAAGCAGTTTGAACCTGATTACCTATACATTTCAAACTGTTGTGTGCATCAAAATCCTCCCTAAGCACAGGTTATTAACACTATGAGCACATAGGTGTCTGCTCCCCTTCCTTTTAGCACGTTTTCTTCTCAGTTCTCTGCTCACTGCCCTTTACCAGCTCCGCCAGAGCTCTGGACTGGTCTGTGGTAATCCCCCTACCTCCTTAGAATTTCCTGGGAATTATGCATCATCTTTAATAAAGGGCAGCTCTCAATTTGTCTGAAAGGGTCTGAAACGCAACATTCTAAGTGAGAAGTGATACATGCAAATATCCACTTGCAGAGCAGGTTTAACTGGGGACACATCTTTATGACCAGTGTAATACTTAATGATGGAATTTCATATGCCAGTGACAAGAGCCGAGTGGAGATGGGAAGGAAAGTTAACGAGATCCTAGTCCCTCTAGGGGTGCTCTAGTCATACCATGTATGTAGCAGATCGTTGTGTAGGATGGCAAGGTCTGGTTGTATTTTTCTAGCAGTATGACCTTGGGAAGGTCACTTATCTCAAGATTCTAGTTTCTTCCTTTGAAAATGGAAAACAGGGTCAAAGCTCTTTTCCCATCATTGTGTACTCCATGTTGTGGGCCCTCTCTTCAGCTTTCCTCTTGGCGATAGAACTGCTGACTTGCCCTGCCCTCTGTGGATTATATATATCCAGAGCCCTTCTCTGTGCAGGTACTTTACAGTGAGCAATGTACATGGTCCCTGCCCTCAGGGAGCCTCCCACGTGTTCCTGACTGCTGTGGCCTTGGTCCTTTTTTTTTTTTTTTTTTTTTTTTTGAGTTTCTCCGCTACCAGGCTGGAGAACTTCATCTTGTAAGCCATGAGGTGAAGCTTCTGTGGTCCATGGGATAAGTCGCTGATGAGTAGAAGTAGGGCCTGCTGGGTGTTTGCCCTCCATTCATACTTTAATCATGGCGTTCATGCGGATAATTCCTAATGACTAACTTAGTAAAACATCTGTTTAAATCTTTGCCTGCAGTACAGATAAATTCCACAGACGTTTACTAAGCATCTCCTGTGTGGTGGGCATTGTGCTGAATCTGAGATTCAGAGGTGGTTGTGATGATACAGTCCTTGCTGTGCGAGGACAGTGAGGGAGGAAGACCTCTCCCAGAAAATACATCCCTGATACCGTGGCATATATCTGTCTTCGTGCGGGTGTACGGGGGACAGGCAGCAACACAGTGATAGCCCTGTGGATTAAGGGGCATATGGAGGGTTTGCAGAGCAGCCCTGGGTGCCAAACAGTTGGCTGGAATTTTTATTGACTTGCTCGACCTGCTGCTGAGTTCACACCTGCGTGGGTGGTTAATCATTTCCCCTCTGTTCCATTATCACCTGACCTTTTACGGGCTGTTTCTAGTTGAGGTATGCAAAGGCAAACAATTGTCCTGGCTTCCCATGCCTCCATGAAAGAGAACTAGAGAGAGATCCTCATCCCTGCTTTTCTGGTCTCCCTGCTCTGGCTGCAAAGGGAGAGCATGATCATTCTAGCTTTTTTCTGTGTGGACTGTTACCATGTGAGGAAATCCCATCAGCCGTGTTCTTGTACTGTTTCCCTAAGCTTAGGATTAGCTGGAGTTTGTCTCCTAAGTTGTGAATATAGGGGGCTAGAGAAGCCTCTCTACTCAGACTCTGCCCTCTGGGCTCTCACTAGTTGGGAAGAGGGAGGTGTGAGGGGCCCAGTGAGGGGAGGGCCGGGTTATTAAGGAAGACCTCTGGCTCCCTGATAAAGCTGACTGTGAGTGAGACCAACATGGGACACGCTGCCTTCCCTCCTCCTCACCCTTCCCTGAATAGAAACAAGCTGGCTCCCAGTGAACAGTGGATTTGACTCACCTTTCTGGATGCTGACACATATGCACCTAGATGTGCTTGGTGGGCTCAGTATTATGTACTGAAAGTTGTGAATGTTTGAGCTGAGCACAGATAGTCCAAGAAAGCAAGGAGAGTGAGTCCCTGGCTTTTGCTGTAGAGGCATCTCTTGGGAGCTATGATGGGTTTTTCCTTGTCATGGGTTTTTACTTGTCAGCTGAGCTGTTTCCCTTCCTTCCTTGGGGAAGATCAGGTAAGAGAGGGAGAGAAAGGAAGCTCCTTCCTGGGTGTTTCAAGAGAGCAGATTTGCTCACTGGAGATTGAGGTGAACGACAGGCCCACGTTGTAGGCTGACTTTGGGTTATGCAATGCACGCTGTTATCCAACCAGGCTGTATTTTGCTTGCTGAGGGGGAAGCAGACCTAAAGAAGGGGATCGGGTACAGCCATCATAGTTGGGTACAGGATGCAGTCAGTGACTGGAGGTAGAGAGAGAAGAGAGGGATGGTGGGCATTTCTTAATTTCTTCAGGGTTCAGGGTCCTACTGAGGCATGGTTACTTGGCCCTGTTGTCCTATCAGCTGTGTATGACACCTCTGCTCTATAGAAGAGTGTGCAGAGCCCCGTGGCCCCTAGGTTGCCCCTGGGCAGAGCTCATTGACAAGCCCCAGGGCAGGGGTTTGCTTTGATGCCAGCCCTGACCCATACCATAGGGTGAGGTTTTGCTCCTTTAGGCTCTTAGATTGGAGGAATCTGACTGACATCCAAGAGAACAGCCTGGGTGCAGGAGTTCCTTGTTCTACAAGCACACTCGGCTTTCCGGCTCATCCTTGGGTAATTCTGCATGGACCTGTTGAATGGCTTGAATAAGGATGAACACAGGAACTGTACAGTGAACAGGGTTACTAGAAGGAGAGTGCTATCTAGACAGGCAGCTTGATTGTCTTTGCTCTCTAACGCCCATGATCATGTCTACTACATAATAGATGTAAAATAAACAATAAATTGAATTTCGCAGCTCAGATGGTAGTTAAATAGAATATACTGCTTCCAGTGTTTCTCCAACCACTGTGGCTAAGACGAATAATAGCAAACCCTTAACTGGCACTTTCTTTGTGCTTTTGACATGGGTGGACGTATTCCTGTAGTAACCTTACAGGTTATTGTCCCCCCATTTTAGGGAAGAAGACCTGAGGCAGACTGCAGTGAAGTAACCAGCTCAGGGTCATGAACTGGTAGGGTTGGAGCCCCTCACAGCCTCCCTTGTCAGCAGAGATCCCTGGGGGTGGTTGCTCATCTTGACCAATGGTGGACATTTCTTGGCTGGGCTGGGCTTGTTTATTCCAGGGCGGACTGGCCTGAGCCTGGGCAGCCTGCACTGCCACCACCTCCGTGAGCTGTTGACAACTCCCTGGGACCAAACAGTGTTTACTTTAAATGGAGAATGTCTGAGTCTCACCCCTGGTTCCATTGACTCATTGGCCACAATGGATGGCACAGGAAGGTTTTGTGTTGGCCCCAGGTGACCTTCACACATAAAATCAGCGCACAAATGGTCAGAATGAGAAGAAATCAGGAAAAGGAAAATAATGTATGTTCTGTGAATTCTATACCCTGTCCTTTTGCAAAAAACAAAAACCACAACAAAAAAAAAGGACTTAGATCCAGCAAAATAGCGTACATTCAGATTGGGGTAAAAGAAAAGGATAGGAGCATAAAATAGAGACAGCGGTTAAACTAGAACACAGTCGGCTTGAACCTTCTTTGCAGCCAAACCCAAAAAGGAAACCTGGTTTGCTGTCTCAGGCTCCCTACCTGGAGAGGCAGGAATTAGCCAGAGGGGTTAGGGTGTAGGGGAGTGGAGGGTGAGAGTCAGCTGCAGGCCACACAGCTGCTGTGCTGCCCTGAGAACATCTCACTGGAGAATGAGCATTCGTCTTTATCTTGGCATCTTCTCTGAGCTACATGATTTTCTCAGGGCTTGGGTGGGTATATAGTGAGACTTCTCACAAGTGCTGAAAACATGTACTCACTTTTACTTGACGTATCTCGGTTCCTATATGCTTTGATCTGATGATCTTTTTGCCACAAGTCAGGACCCTAAATTTCAAAATGTGTCTGTTTTGCAAGTATCTCACTGTGTCACGTGTGGAGCTAGAAATGGCTCAATGCCATGTTCCCTGTGGGGTGATGATTAAATGACCATGTACTTTGGTTGCAGACCTCCTTGAGAGTTGCCTGTGTAGATGAACTTCTTGCATGATAAAAATAAAAATACCTTGTCTTTTACATCGATACAAGTATATAACCTTACAGTTTATAAGGCATTTTTATGTACAGAATTTGCGTGTTTGTAACGTTGTCATGAAGGAAATCATGGGTCTTGTTTCATGCTTCCTGTCGGGAACACGAAATCATAATAAGACAGAGCCAGGAGTAAGAAGAAGAAACTGGAGCCTTTTAATTCTGACCATTGAGCAGTGCTCTGAGAGTGGCTGGTTTTGGTTTTTTGGTTTTGCTATATAACATGTACCCATGTTGTAACGCTGGAAGTGATAGAAAAGTTGAGAACACGAATCTCATAATGAATCTCCAGTGTCCCTCATGATGTTGAACGTCTACCTTGAACTAAGGATAGTTGTCTCCATTCTGTGGCTTCGCTTGTGCGATGTTAGGATGAGAAGACAAGGCGGTCCTGTGGGAATAGTTAGCCAAGCATCCAGTGTCTGCTGGGAAACTCCTTTCTTGGGAGCCAGTCGCCCGCTGCTCTCCAGAGAACAGAAGGAGAACTAACAGGCCCTCAGGTCCAAGGCCTGGAAGTGAACCTGGAGCCCAGACTCCTTCCTAGTCCAGCACCCTGTCCTTGAACCAAGACGTGGCTACACCTCTCCTGTCTCGCAGGCCCAGAATGGAGATCATGCACACTGAGGCGTCTTCCTCCAGGAAGGGCACTTAGCTGTCTTGGGACTGCCCCTCAGGCCATCATCAGGTGGAAACTGTGTTTGTAAAGATGCTACGTAGATACGGAGTTTGTGGCAATACATATGATTGTGGCAGTAGATACGGTGATACATATTTCCTGGGTAAAAAGCCTGAAGGGCATAAGTTGGAACCACTGCCTGTTCCGCCACCCCTTCCAGTAGAGAGCCTTAAGAGACGGGGTGGGGGAGGGCGCGGGGAGGAGTGTCACAGAAACAAGTCTGTACTTGCTGTGCCAGTCCCTTCCTCTTCTCTTCCAAACCTGCTGTTGTAGCTTCCCCCCTCTACTACCTCTTCTGACCTCAGTTGTATCTCCGTCCTCATCCTCCCTGACCTGTGATCCGCACTTAGCACAGGTGCTCTCTCCCTCCTGTTCGGCACACCCTTCTTCTGGGCCCACCTTCTGGTTCTCCTCCCTCACCTACCACCAGGCCTCCTTGCTGGTCCCTTCTTGTCCTAAGTTTAGAACATTGTTCCAGGACACAGTCTTCAGGTCTCTCTTGCTCACTTCCCTTGGTGATCTTTCTCGTCCCGAGCATTTAAATATGATGAGCTCCCCATCCCCCTGCCATTATGTGTCCTGCTTTGTGTTTGACCCTGTTTCACCTCTCCACCGAATATATCCTTAAAAACCCATTACAGATTTTTCACCCCAAACCTGTGCCTCCAGCATCTTCCCCCAGCTCAGTCAGTGGCTTCTTCATCTGTCCATTTATTTGGGATACAGATTTTTCTCTCATTGCTGTATATGTTCTGCTTCTCTCCTTCTGCTTCCCAGATCTCTGGGCTTCTCTGCTGTGTTCCTTGTTGACCCACGGCCGTAGGCTCTATCCAGCAGGCTTCTTGCTTCTGTGTGCTTCCTGCTTCTCCATCTGCCCCTTTTTCCTCCCTCCCCTGTGTATCTTCTATTTCCTTCTAAGTGCCAGTGTTTACTGTCTTGCTGTTATATTCTGTTTTCAGCTCCATGTCATGGCTCTGTATTTTCCTTTGATTGAATCCCTCTTGGCTTGGCTAGAAAGACCATTAATTTGCTCTGCAGAACACCCATTATTTGCCTGGGAAGGGCAGCCTTCATGCAGGGACACTTAAAATACTTCATATTCCCAGAGAATGGAAGAGATTAACCATCCCATCCTCTCTGGTACATTCCATAAATGGCACCCATGACAACAAGGAGCCCTATAGCCTTTACCACCAGCCATGCTGAAGGATCTCAGCAGTTCAGGAAATCTCACAATTGTTACCAGCCCCAGGGGGGAAACTATTCATGCAGTGATCTCTACATTGCAATAAATTTGTCAATATATGTCTAGAGTTTAAATTTTATTTTCCCAGATTGGGGAATTGTCTGGATAACTATGCCTATAAAAACAAAGTTGGGTATACGCTTTTATATATGGCATGATACTGTAAAGTCCTTGATATTGTGGGTGAAAAATCACTGAATAATTTGAACTTGAACTCTTCTGCCATGCTAGTGATCTAGCCGCTCCCAGGCTATATAGTAAGTTGATTCAGTTGGGGAGGATTCCCAGTGAACCCTGCTGTTGTTTATTGAGAACTGTGTCTTGACATTTTTCAAGAAATATTTTCACAGACAGTTCATTCGGAACATAAGCAGAGGTCAAAATGACTTGATAGTTGGATGGCCTAAATGGTTATTTCATGAGGCTTTGGGTATACCCTGCCCAAGGACACCGGAACATCTGTTTAAAAATGTCCTCTGTATCCACTTGACCCAGTTAGCTGTTGTTAGGAAGCCGGCAATCAATCAAGCATGCTAAGAAGTGATGCCCTGGAGGGACCCACTCCCTGTGCCTGGCCAGCCTATTTCCCTCTCGGCCTGGCAACTACCTCATTGCTTCTTAGCATTTGCATTCTTAAGTGGGAAGGGTGCATAAATGCTGTGGGGGTTCAGGTTCACTACCTGTAGGTTCTCTAAGAAAAGATAGGAAAGGATGAGAACTTGAAATTCCTATGGATTTATGTTCTCTGTCCAGTGCTAGGATTATAATAGCTACTAACTCTGAAGCGCATTATTTGGTTGGCCAGAATAAGAGCCGAGTAGGTCTATGTCAATGTCTCAGGTGCAGGGAAGAATTCTTCCTCTTGTGGCTAAGGAAGATGCATTTGATTGAGGCTGGCTTGGGTTGAGGGTAAGTTTCTGGCCATAGAATAGAGTGAATTGTCAAAATAAGCCATTAGCCACCAACTCAAAGGAGATGAACTAAATTGTTGGACTTAGGTTTGAAAAAGAAGTCATTTATGAAATAAAACCTAGCCTAAATCTGTATGCTTTCTAAAACCATCAAATTGGATGAGAAGCAAAATATCCCAATAGTTTATCTGAACAAAAGAACACCTGAATTGGCATTTTCTTCCCTTAGAGACCCCAGAAGAGTGTTTGTATAGCACACTGGCTATTTCAAATCAGCTACTCTGGCCTCATTACCAAAGGCAGTGGGCATTGGGCTCCCATTGATAATTCCTCAGGGTTTGGTTCTTTGATGAGTTACGCAGGGCTGTTAACATTGTGGCTTCTTTACTTGTGGAGAAATTGAAGCAGAGTGGCCAGAGGGCCTTACTTGGATTTACACAGGATCCTGGTATTGGAGTTGGGCCTAGACGCCAAGTCTTCTGGTACATGGTGTGGTGGAACTTTTTTGCCCTAAGGAGTATCCAAGAGGGCATTGGTACTTCTCTGTCCCCAGGAGCTGTGGGGAGAGAGCTGGGGCACTGAGGCTGTTAACAGAAGCATCTTCAGGAGATAGCTGCGGGTGCCCAAGGCTCTCTGCTTCTCACACTGAGGACCCCCTATTGGAAACTCCAAGTAGGGAGCACCATTGAGAAGGAGTCTTGGTAAACATCCATGGATCTTCCCTAGAGACTCTACTTGCCACTCTGTGATAATGTTCACCCTGAGACTAAATGCTCATCTTACTTGAAAATTTTCAAAATCTTTGTGTTTTTGTCCAAAGCATTCTCTTTAATTGCTGTTTTATTCTTGTGATTATTTGAAGCTGATCTAGAGTCTAGCAGTTTTTTCAAGACGATTATGAACATCAGGGTTTGTCTCTGTGTTTTCCAGACATTCTAAGTGAGAATCTTCAAATCATCTAGGAAAATGGTGGCCCTGTCCTTAAAGATTTGTGTCCGCCACTGCAATGTGGTGAAGACGATGCAGTTTGAACCATCTACAGCTGTGTACGATGCATGTCGAGTCATTCGGGAACGGGTACCTGAGGCACAAACTGGCCAAGGTAAGCCATTGTTTATTCACCGGCTTCCTGAGATGTGTTTGTATGTTCTTTACTTACTAGCTAAAGAAACAGATGCTCTGAGTGGTACCCAAACCGACTAGCTAAAGAAACAGATGCTCTGAGTGGTACTCAAACCCACTATGTTTCAAATGAAATGTCTCCTTAGCCTAGATGCTACTTGCCTCCCGAGTGAGTTTTGTGATGACAGTGGCCACAACTGCCATTGAGTGGTCATTGTCACGTGCATTATCATGACCCTTCCATACATCAGCATCGCTCTCTCTAGTTTACAAGTCGCCTTTTGATACTTCATCTCATTTGCCCTATGAAGTACAAATGTGGCTATTCTAAAGGTTACTGCCTTTGTATATCCTGAGCCCTGTTTTCCTGAAGGACGCTGGAACTGTCATCAGGACACAGTACATTTCAAGTACTTTGAAGTGGCCCTATAAACTTTATCTCAAACATTAAAGGGAGTGGGGAACATCTGTGAATGTATGTTTTATTTCCTGTTTGTTTGAACTGCTAACCACTATTATTCCAAGTTTAAACAACGACCATTCACACAGTTTTTATTTTTTATTTCCCTTTCTCTTCTCTCTACATTCCCTTCCTTTATTTAGTGTTTGATTGGCAATTGGGAAACTGGGATTACTTCCAAATTCATAAGCCTTTACTGTGAAAACAGGATAAAACTTAAAAATTAGAAACATGAGGAGTGCCTGGGTGTCTTAGTCGGTTTAGCTACTGACTCTTGATTTCGACTCAGGTCATGATCTCATGGTCTGTGAGTTCAGGCCCTGCATCGGGCTCTGCACTGACAGTGCGGAGACTGCTTGGGATCCTCCCTCTCTCTCGCTCTATCTGTATGCCTTTCTCTCTCTCTCTCTCTCTCTCTCTCTCTCTCTCTCACACACACACACGCACACAATAAATAAACAAACTTTAAAAATTTATAAAACATTTAGAAGCATGAAAATCAAATATTCTAAGATGATTAGAGGTAGACATTGATCTTCTCAGAACTGCCAAACTTTTGGTCCAAAAGCATTATTTATATTACTTAAAACACTCTTATTTCTAGATTGCCCCAAAATAAATATACCCCACATCCCCAACCTTACTACAAATTTTGGTTGTCCAATCATTTCTCATGTCTTGTCTTTTACTGTTTTTCTCCTAGATTAAAAAAATTTTCTTTGGGTTGGATTGCTGTTTAGCTCTGGTGAAGGTCAAAACCTTTATAGATCTTGAAGTTGTCTTTATAAGAAACATTAGGAGCTAGGACCCTCATCTGGGTCTCTGAGGTTACCTTGAATCACATTCAGGAAAACAGAATTGTTTATTTCACTTATTTTTAAAGATTTATACATATGTGTGTGTGTGTATGTATGTGTGTAATCTCTGCATCTGAAGTGGACCTCGAACTCATGACTCTGAGATCAAGAGTTGCATGCTCTACTAACTGAGCCAGCCAGGCGCCCCAAGACAGAAGTCTTTAGACAGGAAATGATACTGCTTACGTCCTGCCAGGAAGCTTGTACTTCCTGATCAGCTTAAGGGATTTCTATGGAGAACACAGAGTTATTTTCCAACTATATTCATAATTTAGTGGAATGAGGGGCAGAGGCTTCGTCTCAGTGGGCAGTCCTGCTTGACTTTTGTAATGCTTTGTTGGGGTGATGGAGGGATTTGAAGTGTAAAGTCTCCATTGGCCTCTCTTTGCCTCAGTGGCCTGGGGTTTAAGTGGTCACTTCCTTAGTTTCTCCGTGGCTATCTTGTCTTTCTTCATCGGTTCTCTGCCTGATTTTTATATAGCAAGTGATAGGGAACAAAGCCCAGTGCAGAAATTAGAAATTCGGACTGCTCTATTCTTGATGTTTCCCTAAACTGTAAGCATTGCTGCTGCCCACTCGTTTTAAAAACATTGAACCTTCTCTGTGGGTGTTGATGTTGAAGCTCAGGTCTCATTCTTCCTCATCTGCTTTAGCCCATTGGCTTGCTGGCATTGTCAGAATGAAACCACATCCTGCCAAATCAGCAGAGTCCGGGCCTGGAAGTCTGTGATGGTTTCATCGTCATTCTATCTTTTATTCTCTTGTCTCCTTACCTTCCAGCTTCTGATTATGGGCTGTTTCTCTCAGATGAAGACCCCAGGAAAGGAATTTGGCTGGAAGCAGGCAGAACACTGGATTACTACATGTTGCGAAATGGGGTACGCTATAGAGGTTATTTTTTGCTTTTCTTTTTGTTGTTTTGGGTCACTTTGTCCCTGGGCCTTCCATAGAAGACAATATATTAGTATGCCTCAAAGCAAAAGGGAGTCCCAACAATCTCTTTTGCTTCGAGGGTAGCTTATTCATAGTTTTGATGTAATGTACTTTGAAAGTACATTACAGGTAGTGATAGAAAATATCAGCAGTCCAAATTCTTGAAACTCCACAGAGTAATTAAAGCATTTTGGGGTTAGTGCTTTTAGCTGTTGGTACATGCCATGGTTGGACGTGGTAGTTATGAAATAAGATACAGCATCTTCCTGTATAGGAAGTACCCTGGTGACTGATGATAAAAAGTAAGGGTAGATTAATTAGTGGGGGAAAAAAAAAAACCCTAAAGGTAGTCAGAGACTGAATATTAATCAGAATTCTATAATTTTTAAAGAAAATCCATATTAGAGGTGAGCTTAATAATGATCAGTAATAGTAACAACAAAAACTGGTTGTGTTTGGAAGAACAGAGAGATAATGAGTAAGAAGTGTTGTATATTCTGCTCAGTTGAACATCTAAGAGAATAAGTTTTAGTGTATGGAATGGAGATATCAGATTGGTCAGTATTCCATAAAGTACCAATTAATTTGCCATTGCATAATTTTATTGTTATGAAATATAGTTTAAAAACGTCTCCTATTTAAAAGTGACTTCTAAGCCTATTACCCCTGTTTGATTTTGGCATTACGGTGAAAAATCACCTCTGTGGGGTATGGTACCCCACTGTAAAGAAATATGAGGGTGTTATTTATTCCTTTATGATATATATATTAAAAATTGCTTGTAGCTGTAAGATAATTGGAGAAGCACACCACCATTTTTTTCAATGACCAGTAGGAATTTGCCTCTGCTAAGTCTCATCACAGATGATCCATAGCCTTTCAGGAAGACATCAGCTACTTTAAGTTAACAGAAGTTAGTTTTCAAGAATTGTAAGCTAGAAACAGTATTCCTTCGGGCACAGTTTCACTAGCATATTTTTAAGAAACCTTTATGGAAGCAGTTAATTAGCGTTGGAGTTTCTGTATTAATGGCAACAATCTCATGAAAACTTTGAAGAAGGAAATCAGAGTGTGCTAGGGAAAATTAATTTTTTTTACAGAAAAGGGTCTAAGTTGATTTCCTAGTTTCCCAAGTAGTGAGAAAAGTTGGTGTGGTTCTGCCCTAGGATATTTTGGAATATAAAAAGAAACAGAGACCTCAGAAAATCCGGATGCTGGATGGATCCGTGAAAACGGTGATGGTGGATGACTCCAAGACGGTTGGGGAGCTCCTGGTTACCATTTGCAGCAGGATAGGTGAGTATTGGCATGCCTGGGTTCCAGGGTTTGTTTTGCCGTTAATCACATGCCTATTCTTTGTTCACCCCCATTTGGTGTCTTACCCACTGATTTTTGCCCAGTCCTGAGACACTCTTGTTATTCTGTAAACACGCAAACCCGCTAACTGGTATTGTTAACACTTGAATGTCTCACTGAATCAAAATTGAGAGATTTTATTTCCCTTTCAAAAACAAAAGGAAACTTTTTTTTGAGCAGAAATATATACCTTAATTATCTCTCAGTATCTTTTTTTTAAATATAATTTATTGTCAAGTTGGCTAACATACAGTGTGCTCTTGGTTTTGGGTGTAGATTCCTGTGATTCATCACTTACATACAACACCCAGTGCTCATCCTAACAAGTGCCCTCCTCAATGCCCATCACCCATTTTCCCCTCTCCCCTGCATCCCCCATCCAACCTCAGTTTGTTCTCTGTATTTAAGAGTCTCTTATGGTTTGCCTTCCTCCCTCTCTGTAACTATTCCAAAGGAACCTTTTAATTGAAGACAGTATGTTTGAAATCCTATAATTTAGTCTCCCGCCCATGGCTGAGCTTCTGTGTAAACATTATTGACGTCCAGCATTTCCTTGAAGACTGATAGGGACATCCTGTATGATTGATTGCTACACAACTTTTCTTCTCGTAGCTTCTCTTAATGCCCTCAGAGAACAAGTCTGTCTGCTTTTTGCATGGAGCCCTTCAGATGTTTGGAGAAAGTAGGCCTGCCTGTCTTAGTCTTCTCTCCATGCAAAGGAGGACGTGTTCTTTCAGCCACTTCTTGGTTGACACTGTCTTGCCTTGTTCTGCATGATCTCTACTCCATGCTTATTTCTCAAAAAGTAGGAGACTTGAATGTGATCTTTTAAACATGGCTTCATTAGCTGAAAAGCCTCCCTTTTGGCCAGTTTCTCAATGTGGGCTTCATGGGTGACCCCTGACCCTCACCTTGGTAAACTCTCTTTCTGTCCTTTGCTATCAGGGGCTCCTCTGAATATCACAGGGCCCCTGGTTGGAAGGAGCGACAGGTGCATAATCCCTGCTAATTGTAACCTTGTTTCTGTTTTCAGGAATAACGAATTATGAAGAATATTCTTTAATCCAAGAAACGATTGAGGAAAAGAAAGAGGAAGGGACGGGTACGCTAAAAAAAGACAGGACGCTGTTGCGAGACGAGAGGAAGATGGAGAAGCTGAAGGCAAAACTCCACACAGATGATGACTGTGAGTGTCTGAGAAGGAAATGTGGGCCAGACACACATGGGGCCTGACCCCCCTCCCTTCACCTGTGGGACCCAGAGCAGGAGTTTTCTGTTGCTCTGCTTCATTCCCTCTGTAAATTTTTTGGTCTGTGGCACTAAAACACCTTAAAGAAGGGGGAAAAAATGCCTCTGGTGCCATTTCACATCTAAAAAAAGTAATCTCTTCATACCATAACATAAACAAATATGTTCACACGGTCTTGTAGGAAAGCTCACAATTTGTTTGAACTGAAGTCCAAATAAGGTTATATGATGTGACACTTAACTCTGAGTCTCCCAACTTTCCCTCCATCTCTTTTTTTTTCCTTGCAGTATCTGGAAAGAAAAAAGCATATAGTTAGTTATTTGTATAGAGTTTTCTATAATCTGGATTTTTTTGGTTGTGGTATCAACTAACATGTACTTCTGTGTCTTTTAATGTGTGGGATCTGGAGACTTGATCAGATGCGTGTGTGTGTGTGTGTGTGTGTGTGTGTATTTTTAAAGTAAAGACTCCGTATATGGTGATGTGTGCGTCCAGCAGAAAGTTAGATCTGGTTGTTGTCCTTTTTTGTGATGTTAATAGCCATCGATGACCATTGCTGACATCCATTAATTCCCGAGAGGTTACAAAATAGTAATTATATCATAGGAAAGTTGTTCTCTGTAGCCACACAGTTAATATTTGGAAAAGCCAGTATGTATACCCCATGTGTCCCCAAAGCCTACATTATGTGCGCTGCACCTGGTTGCCCAACATCCCCCACCCCATCGAGGATCTTCCTTCATGCACAGTTCACGTAGACCTTCGAAGGCTCCTTCTTTCATTGTCCTTGCTGCTGCATTGGGAAGAAGTCATCATTGTCATTATGTTTATTGATCTTCAGTGGGGCTTTCATTTCCTCTGACCCTTTCTCCATTCTTTTTTTTTTTCCGCCTCATTTGATTTCCAGTTGCATATTTCTTTCCAAGTGAGATGATGGTAGACAAATCCCGAGGATTTTTATAATGTGCATGATACTCTCCCAGGTACTGCAGGAGATGAGGTCACTCCCACACATTCCCTGTGCTGAAGTTGTTTATAACCCAGTGAGGCTCGAAATGCTTTCATACTCACAACGTGTGTGCTAAGCCCAGGGAGGCATGTGGGAGCGAGAGCTGTAGAAAATATAGAGGGGTGATCCATTTCTGTGCACCCAGATAACAGGGGAGCGTTGCTAGGATGAGATTCAAGCTCAGCTACCAGCAGGGTTCTACCATCCCTGACCCCTCAGTGTCCTGCCTTTCCCACCCCCTTCCCTCCCCATTACTTTTCTTTTCCTCCTCGTTTCTGCCTAGGAGTGGAGGTAATTCGTGATGCTCAGTTTATAAATTATTTCACATCATGAGACTGAAGTATCCACTGTTGACTTAAAGGAAAATGCTAACCTGGCTGTCTTGGCATAAAGCATTGATTTTCTTATGACTGTGGGGCTTTAACAAGCTTTAGGAATGGCTGGGAATTTTCTCTCTGGAGTTTGGTGTGTGACATGGTACACGATGGCATCTGTGAAATTATTTTGCAAAGTTACAAAGCACAGTTCTAATAGAAGTAACTATAACTGAATATTGGAGTTCCAGAAATCTGCTTCTCTTTGGATAAATCCCTTCAAAGTAAGAGGGAGAAGAAACACAGTTCTTTCATTTGTCTTGTATTGCAGTAAATTGGCTGGATCACAGCCGAACATTCAGAGAACAAGGAGTAGATGAACATGAAACATTGCTGCTTAGACGGAAATTCTTCTATTCGGATCAGAATGTGGACTCGAGAGACCCTGTGCAGCTGAACTTGCTTTATGTTCAGGTACAGCATTTAATGCTCACTGAGGGTGGTGAGAGTTCAAGAAGCTACTGGCTTGGGGTGAACAGACACTCAGCTCCGGCCTCCATGGTGTTTGTGGCATGTGGTTTCCATTGGGCACTGTTGATGGATTCCTCACGTGTTTGGTTGTGGTGCCTTTCTTTGGCATCTCAAATTGGGACCTGGTATTCTCTGTCTCTTTGCATGACTGTGAGGTGCTTAACTGGCTCACTAAAGCCTTCTTTGCTAGTGTCCTGAAATATATGTGAATATTGGCCAAAAAATCCATATTTCTCATAATTGAAAGATAGTCTTTTCATAACCTTTTATGTCTTTACCATTAACCTGGTGTTGAAGCTCAGACTAGTCATTGAACTTACCATAGTTCGTAGTTTCCCAACATGTAAGACATTGGCTTTCCACCAGATGGTCCCCAGTCTTTCTTTGGCTCCAAGAAAACCTCCCTCATTCTTACATTCTTTCCTTCCCTCCTTCCCTTTCCTCTCCTTCCATTTATCTATTACCTGCCCTTAGAAATAATGCAGGGATTAGCAGAATGCTGAGGCAGCATTGCCTGTGTTTGTAAATAAAGTTTTATTGGAACACAGCTCATTTGTTTTGTGTTACACATTTGTAAACCCCTTCAGTATCTTGTCAGTCTTTACATATTGTCCCTGCTATTCTCATGTTTTAGTGGCAGAATTCAGTAGTTGTTACAGAGACCACATGACCTGCAAGGTCTAATATGTTTATTGTCTGGCCTTTGATGGGAAAAGTTCTCAGACCCCTGAGTTACTGGGTGGAAGAATGGCACGGAGAGGGGAGGCTGTGAGGCCAGAAGGAAGGAAGATGGCAAGGCAATAGGAAAATGCTTGTTGGTTAAAGGCTCAGTGCCGTAGCTTAGAGCACCTATTGGAGAGTGGTCTGGGGGTCACTTAACTAGAGAAGGAAAAGGCAGAAGAATAAATAGCAGTGATGGGTCAGGAACTGGGTGAAAGACTTCAGACATAGTAAGTTCCTGATTCTGGGACTGCATTTTGCTTATTTCCCTTATATGTCTGTAGTATTGAGTTCTTACCCTCAGAGTTCTCTCTCCCCCCTGCCACCATCCTTTATCTTGGGATGGAGATTAGGTTGATTTTGCCTCTAGTTAATTTTTTTCTTGCCTCTTTATTTTTCATAATCACTTCTGAAGCTTTAGTTTTCATACACTAAATATGCTGATGCTTTCTATCTATAGGCAATTTGGGGCAAGGACTTGTTTTCCTTTTGCTTTAATCCTGTTGTGCTATGGTCACCTGCAGGGTCCTGAGTGTGTCCCATTTGCCTGGCGCTTTCCCCTTGCTCCACAGAGAGGGTGTGCTCAGATGCAAAATTGTGTCCCTGGAGAGTTGCCTCATTCCCCCAAGCTCCTGATGCTTTTCACTTCCTCTTGTGTTTCAGGCTCGGGATGATATCCTGAATGGCTCCCACCCTGTCTCCTTTGAGAAAGCTTGTGAGTTTGGAGGATTTCAAGCCCAGATACAATTTGGACCTCATGTGGAACATAAACACAAGCCCGGATTCTTAGAGTAAATAACCTTTTGTTTTTCTTCTTTTTTTCTTGTTCTCTCCTCTTCTTTTCACTATTTTTGAGTGATACACATAAAATACATACCCTGGTTTCAGTCAGTGGTGAGGTTGTTAGCGTTTCCTCAGTTGAGTATAGGATCAAATTTGTGGCCTTTGGAAAAAGCAAGATGTCTCTGGAAATTCAGTGCCTGGATGACTGAGGAGGCTACTACTCCAAGTTGGGGCGTGGGTGCTTCCACTGAGACCACAGAGTCTGTAGCACCCCACTGAGATACTGTCTCGTCCATCCTAGGATATCTCTGCAGTTACCCAGAGAACTCATGTCCTCCATCTTCTGAAACCTCTTCCCATTAGAACATCCCATTGTCACACTTGGCCAGATTTTGTCATCTTGAATTTCTTTGCAAGACTCTCCTGTATTAGAACAACCGAGCATAAAAGAACTTCATATTCTTTATTACAATCTGAGGAAATCTCCATTGCTCTGAAAGTGTGGGATACACATTGAATACTTGGCTCTTCGGGTTGCCTGGGTGGCTCAGTAGGTTGAGCATCCAGCTTCGGCTCAGGTCATGATCTCATGGCTCGTGAGTTCAAGCCCCGCATCAGGCTCTGCTGACAGCTTGGAGCCTGCTTCAGATTCTGTGTCTCCCTCTCTCTCTCTCTCTGACCATCCCCTGCTTTCTCTCTCTCTCTCTCTCTCCCCCCTCTCTCAAATATAAACAAACCTCAAAAAATTTAAATACTTGACTCTTACACACATCTGGCCTTTTGCTTTCTTGCATAAAATGATGGGGTATTTGTGGGGAGGGCTTAGTACTTGGAGATTTAAGGGAAAGCAACTTTACAGATACATCATGGCCTCATAGATCATGGGCCTTAGGGCTGGATTTCCCAGAAATGCCCAACAGGACAGAGGCAGTCCTACTTGGGATGCTTTTGTTTGAAGTGATCTTGCCCTCTATTTTGATCAGCTTCTCCAACGGTTTTGTGTATTTCTTTCTCTGGTAATATTTCTTTACTTTTTTTTTTCTCACACTTTACTCTCTTCTGCGTCCTCTTAGGGCAGACGAAACATTTGGCTGAGTGCTCCCCTCCCCCAATATTCAGAGTGTCTTGACATCAATACCCTGCTGTCATCTAGAGTGCAGCTTGTAGAGGCTTTGGTGGTGGGACCTGACCTGAATGCCAGCCGGGGGCCGATGTCACTTGTCTGTAGGATATGGCAACATGAGATGTGTTGAGTAGGGCATCAGTTGCATTGTGTTGAAGTGCATTGAGGAGAAGGGATAACATAAATGCTAACTTGGCCCTTGACCCTACTTTTAACTTTGGTGGGAAGTAACTGGGACCAGCATATGTCCTAGAGTAAGAAGAAAACCTGACTTCTTTCTTGGTGACAGAGGTGCTGGGCCAACATGGTGTTTGTTGTAAACTGAGTTGTTTAAAAAAAAAAAAAAAAAGAGAAAGAAAAGAAAAGAAACCCTGTACCCTTAGGTTAATGAATCCCAAGGAGCCTATCCAAAGTGCTTCTTTGGCCTACAATTTACAGTGCAGTGACCTTGATTCTGAGAATGGCCCTACACATGTCCTGTCACTGACTTTGTTCTTTATTCTCCAAACAAGTCATACGGCCAAGCGTTCCCAAGGGCCCATTTCTACTCACGCAGTCGGTCTGGCTTCCTTCCTGCAGGGACCATGGGAAATTTGCTTTTCTCTGTTCTGTGACACCCCAGATGCCTTACTTGTGTGGGGATTCCAAATGGTATCAGAGCATTAGTGTTGCTCTTACAGCGTCTCCTGCAGTTTGGGGGCCTCTGGAAAGCTCCATACTTAGACTCCAGTAAAGATGCTCCTTATCTTAATCTGTGGTAACCAAGGTTAAGCAATCGTATTCAGTCTGTTTCCTTTTTTTCTGAGACTGTAGTAGTAAGAGGCTCATGCCTCTAGTGGTATGTGTATCCTTATTCAGATTCCAGATTAAAACAAGCTTATTATGCCTAGTGGCAATTATTTTTCCTTATGAATTTGATTTACTTTTTAATTAGACCAAATCTAGTCTAGGTAATGAGGCATTTTCATTTTAGGTAGATATTTAATTGTATATATTATTGTATATACTGTACAGGTAAAACTTCCTAAGGATATTCGTCTCCTTTTAATTAAAACAAAGCAATGGGGTCACATTTCCCTGACTGTATGTTGGAAATTCAGAATCTGTTCAGGGATAATAAGTCTGAGCTGTCCCCGGTGACCGGCTGGGCCATTTTTGCCAGCCTTTGTTTTTTCCCACCTAGCTTTCATATGTACTATGCACTTGAATGAATTCAGAGTTTAAAGAAAGAAAAGTGAAGAGGTTAGACATTTCACAGAGCCAGATTGAAGATCCAGCCAGGCCATAATATCAGCCACATAGCTTCTTGATAAGGTACATTATCAAGTATATTTCTTTTACTTTTTTAAAAATTTGTATAGCACTTTTGCTTGAAGTCTGCCTATTCTGGACCTTTCTATGAGATCTGCCATACCTTTCTTCAGATCCTTTAATAGCTTCTGGACTGAGTACCAGCTTGGTGAAGGTATTTATTTAGAACAATGAAAATCAGAAACTGTGAAAGATTTCCAGAGTTTTGAGAGATTTAAGGATTATTAAATGTCACCTGTCTGCTCTATGTATGGGGAAAATAGATGCAAGAGAGACAGAGACAGAAATAAGGCACTGAACCAGGGAGAGCTAGAACCCAGAAAACACACAGTTGTCCCAAATTCAGTCTGATGTGCTTTATCTCCATGACACTTTTCTTCAGGTCCTTTTCACAGAGCCCCCAGAAAGGGGTATTTTATCAGAGCATGAAATACATACAACACAATCCAATAATCATACATATACTTGATGCTCTTCTGTGTGCAGAAATGCTTGCAGAGAGCATGCCATCTTGTATTCTTTCACTCCATGAAGACTTCATACATGTGTTCTATTGTGCCAGGTACAGGGAGGATAGAAAAATATATGCTCATTCTTTGCTGGTTTTGAGACTATAGTCTCCTTGGCAAATCAACATGAAATTGTTACTATGGAGAGGTGAAACTTGCCTCTGATTTTAACAAGGTCTAACCTTTAACTATGTTTTGAATGCAGTGTGGTCTATGTAGGATTTCCAAAGTGGCAGTGCAGGCTGTGGAGACTGCTATGAATTATTTCAAGAAAGGTGGCAAAGGTATGGTGCGAGAAGCAATGTTGATCGAAGAATTTAGTGGAATAGAAGGTAAATGTAAAGAACAATGAGCTCAAAATAGCAACAGCACCAAAACCAGTATAATAATGACTGACTGCAGGCCCCTTAAAACCGTGGTGGAAAACTTGAAAAAGTAATGAGAGTCAATGGAGCTTCCTGTTATCAGAGAAGATAAGATGCATTGATAAACTTTAGACCTTGAATTAAGTGTGTATGATAAAATTGAGGAAAGCTCCCGGTGATGGGTATAGAGTGTTGACTGTACAATTCTTTCAACATTTTATGTTTTGGAGATTTTTCATAATAAAATGTTGGGGAAAGATCGGCGGCTTCAAAGAATAGGAATAGATTGCATAACTTCCAAACCAGGGCCAAGCAGGAGGAATGGAGAGGAGAATCAAACAACTTGACCAATGGAATAGTAGTTGAGCGGGGTGGATTATGGAAACAGAGCCTGTGGTATATAGGATGTACAGCTCTGTGCTATTTTTAAAAGACACATATTTTAAGGACAGAGGAAAGTTTAAAGGAAAGGCATGTAGAAAATGATGTCGTAGGAAACTAGTTAAAGCTAGAGAAGCTGTATTTAATGTCACACAAAATAGGCTGTAAGACCGAGAAAACTGAAGTTGAGATACAGAAGGTCGTTATAAAGATAAAAGGATGAATTTACTAGGATGGTTAGTTGTGAAACCTGTTTGCACCTGACATTACTTTAAAATAATTAAAGGAAAATTACAGTATTAGAAGGAGAATTTCAGATACACATTTTTAGTGGAATGATTTAGCATGCTTTCCTCAGAGAGTGGTAAGTAGAACAAAATGAAAATAAAAGATTTTGGTCAAGAGAAAGTAATGAAATAGAAATCATAGAATCAACACAACCCAAAGCTGCTGCTTTGGAGAAATTAATATGTTAATCTCTGGTAAGTTTGATCAAGAAAAAAGAAAAGTAGAAAAAGGCAAAAGAAAAAAAAACCCGTATTAGTAATGAAAATGAGGCAGAACTTCAGATAGAGGTTTTAAAAATCCTAAGTGAATGAAATGAAAGTTTGAAGCCAAAAAAAAAAAAAAAAGTTGAAAATAGGCACAGAAAGGATGGCAAGAAAATCAGAGTAGATCACTAATCTTGAAGGAAAGTACCTTATCTGTTGAAAATAAACCACACAAAACAACAGAATGAATACTAGGACCAGGCTATTTTAGAGAATAGAAAGAAAGAAAATTAAAAAAAAAAACCCTCCTCACCTTAATTTGGAACCAGCAGAATCAAATAGAGTCCAACGTGACATGCATTATGATATAACTGTAAGTTATAACTAGTTTCTTCTAGGGGGTGGAATGTCTGTTTAGCAATTTATGGTATGCCTTCTGGGCATTGGGGGTAGAGCTGTGTAAAAAACGCAGACATTTCTGCCCTCATAGAACCTACATTCTAGGGCAGAGGAGCAGATAATAAGTAAAATACAAAATAAGGAGAGAAAAAGATGAATAAACTCAAGACTAGAAAAATGGAACTATCACTATTGGTAGGTGATAGAATTATCTGCATATCTAATCCACCTGGTCTGCAGAGAAACTTTTTAGAGTTAACATTAGGGTTCCTGGAAAAAAGATATATAATCTTTATTATTGCTCATCACCGCCTAGGTCCAAACAGTAGTATTCATACTCACCTGCAGGACTGGAAAACAAAATATTATTTATGTATATATGGCAAATAGTATTCCCATTCATAACAAAAAGAAAATGTAAGTTTAAAAAGGAGAGACCTTTGGGATGCCTGGGTAGCTCGGTCGTTTGAGCATCTGACTCTTGATTTTGGCTTGGGTCATGGTCTCACAGGCATGGGATTGAGCCCTGCCTCAGGCTACACAGAGAGTGTGGAGCCACCTTGAGGTTCTCTCCCTCGTCCCCTTTCCCATTTGATCTCTCTCTCTCTCTCTTCTCTCCCTCTCTTTCTTGTTCTCTCTTGCTCTCTCTCAAAAAAAAAAAAAGAACTTTTGTAACAAAAAGTATGGTTTACCTATGAATGGAGATACCTAAAAAGCTCCAGGATCTAACCAACAACATGATAAAAGACAGAAGTTCATTGAAGAGCATAAGTCAAGATCTGAATAAATGGAGTGGTTTGTTAGGTTAATTTACAGGAAAACTGAATGTCATAAAAGCAATTCATTTTTATCTATAAAATTCAGTTCAGTTTGAATCAAAAATCCACATATCAAGTGATGAGAAAACCTAATTTTAAAATGTATATGAACCTCTTAACCCCTTCCTATTTTGCCTGCCTCCCAACCCCTCCCCTCTCTGGTAATCATTTGTTTTGTTTCCTGTATCTATGAGTCTTGTGTGTGCATTTGTTTTTTAGATTCCATATGTAAGTGAAATCATATTTGTCTTTCTCTTAGTTGTAATATCTTCTAGATCTATCCATGTTGTTGCAAATAGCAAGATTTCATTCTTTTTTTGGCTGTATAATATTCCATTGTGTACCTATGCACCACGTCTTCCTGATCCATTCATCCATCAGTGGACATTTGGGTAACTTCCATATCTTGGCCATTATAAATAATGCTGCAGTGAACATAGGGGTGCCTGTATCTCATTGAATTGGTATTTTTGTTTTCTTCCATTAAATACCTAGAAGCAGAGTTATTGAATTGGAATTCATGAAGGGGATTAAGATATACAGACTTTTAGTTATCAAGTAAATAGGTCATGGTGATGTAATGCATAGCATAGGGAATATAGTCAGTAATATTATAATAATTTTATAAGGTGACAGATGGTCTTATTGTGGGGATCATTTTGTAATGTATATGAATATCAAATCACTGATGTACATCTGAATCTAATAGGATATTGTATGTTAATCACACTTGAGTAAATAGAAAACTTATAAGATTACATGTATATTTCAGTATAACTTAAAAAATTAATATGAACTCGTCAAGCCTAAAGAATGAGGCTGTTTGAAGGACTCACACAAATACCCAGTTTCTTGCAATGCTATAGTAATTAAAATACTCTATTACTGGTGCTGGGTGATAAGAGTTCTAAAGGTTGATAAACCTATCTTCATTAAAATTAAAATATTGGGCAAAACTTATTACCAAATTAAGAGTGAAACTCCAGAGCGTGGAAGAAGAAATTTTCATATTTGCAATGTATACTACAAAGAACAAACTAATATCCAGAAATCATTAAAAAAAAATAAAGAAAAAAAAACTGAAAAAATGATCACCTGGATAGCAATAGGTACTTCAGAAAAGAGGAAATTCAGCTGACTTACAAAGATATGGAAAAGTATTTAGCCTCATAAGTAAACCAAATGCAAAATCAATAAGGGTATAGCGTTTCATGTCCATTAGATGGGCAAAAATTTAAATGTATGAAAACATCAAAGTACTTTACAGAGGAAACAAGACATTTCAGAAGATGAATCTGTTGAATTTAAAAATACACACAAAGAGAAACGGACTCTGTTGTTTATAGATGCAAGGAGATGAAGGAACATAATCAAATATGCATGGGAACTATAAGAAAGTGAATATAGTTAGGGAGAGAAAGAAGGATGGTATGGGACTTCAGATAAATCTGTAATCTCTCTTTAAAAACAAGTAGCAATCATAAAGCAATTATGACCATATGATAGGTATATTCCCGATATTTCCACAATTAACATTGCTTTAGAAAAGACCATTACAAATAGTCTGTGAGGTGACAGAAGCATGGATTCACTGAGGTTGGACATATAACATCTGGTGAAGGCAAAATTCATAGGCCTTGGAGTTCAGATAAGCTATTATGGTGCTCTGTGTTGCAGGGGAAGATAGCCCGGTGGTTGGTCATGGGCAGGTGGGGTAACAAGTGAGGATCCCTCTCAGCCTCGAGGGTCATAGCCCCTTGTCCTGTCGGCTTGTCCCTTGGACATATTCTACTGAGAAAGCAACTCAGGGTATGAATCTCTGTTGAAGAAATCAGAGTGGACTTGGAAATTTTTCACCACACACTCAACATAATTCTCTTGTCAACAAGCAAAGCTTTTGACACAGTAGGGAGGCCTTGAGTCAGTTTTTCTCTTGGCGTTTGTTCAAACTCCTATTCCTCCTTTGGAGTTGGTCTTCAGAATAATTTGGCTATGGATTGTATTTTCAGACTAATGGTGAAGGAGGCATTTCAGCTTGTGTTTTTCATCAGCTCTGCCTTCCCTTCTCTTCCTCATCACTGCCACCCCCGGCTTCTTTAGTGTTTGCCTCTGTCCTGTGCACCTGGGAGCCTGGGGCTCTCGTGTCGGTTTTAAGAGGCTGTGACCGTCCAGTGGTGCCTTCATGTTCCCCTTTAGCAGTGGCCACCTAAAACTGGTGCCTGCCTCCCGAACTACTTTCAGACTCAAGAACTTTTGAACCAGTCACTATCTGCCCCAAGCTGCGACTGAGCCCCCAGGCAGGTTCTTGTCCTTAGACCAAAGGGCACTGGGATTGGTTCAGGAGCACAGAACTGCTGTGTGGCTGAGGTTAGGTCCTCACACCCTCTCCCGGGCTGCTTCCCTGCCATCTTCACTCTACACGTTTTCCCTCTGTAAGTGTTTCCCAGCTCAACAGCTGCTTTCTTCCTCCCCTGTCATCACCACAGTTAGCCAGAATTTAACCAGTACCCTCAACTGCACAGATAAGTTCTTCTTTGACTCTGGCTTCAGATGCCAGTGTGTCTGATTCCGTCAATTGAGCTTTCAGCCCACTGTGCTAGTGGTTCTCCAACCTCAGCATACATCAGAATTATCTGGAGGGCTTGCTAAAAGGTACAGCACAGGGCTTTGCTTCCAGAGCCTCTCATTCAGCTGGTCCAGGATGAATCCTGAAATTTGGCCCTTCTGACCCGTTTCCAGGTAGTGCTGATGCTGATGCTGATGGTCCTGGGACCAGGCTTTGAGAATGTTATGTGCTATCAAATCTGAGATGTTGTTATTGGTTTTTTGGTGATTTACCATGAAGATTGCACTCAAGAAACCTGGGTGTTCCAGTGTCGTGTGGATGATACTACCCCTGCTTATACCCCTCTACCTTCCCTCTCCTCCAAGCATCCACTCTTTGCTGGGTAAACACCTGACTGCTTTGTGTATTCAATTATGAGCACTAACATTCCTAGGAAGGAATGTGTCCTTTTAAGATGATCACACCAGTTTAGAGAATGGGGACTTGCCTGTGATCATGCACTCGGGGCAGCTCTGCGACCAATGAGAAGCAGGTTCACATTTCTCAAAATCAAAGCTGGCTCATATACTTGTATACTTCTTGCCAGGCCATAGTAGATATTTAGGATCCCTCTTTTGGAATTCCTTGAGGAAGCAGCTTTAATTTTATATTAAAAAAGGTTTTGTGAACATCTAGATTTGAGTCTAGACCCTGCTCCCCCAGATGTGTTGATTAAATTCCCTTCTCTTGTTCAGTGGCTTCTGGGCATCTGGGGTAACTTTTATCATTATCTGATTGAGTGTTTTCTTTTGTTTTATTCTTTGTGTCAAGGTTCTGAAATACTGATCACATGTTAAGTCTGTTGATTAAAGGATAACTTGGAAGGATCAGAGTGTTGAGTGGCTAGGGGCATGGTCTCTAGAAACCACTGATGAGGCTTAAGTTGCTGGTTGTGATTGGGAACAATATAGCATCACATGAACCTCATGTTTCATGTATAAAATGGGGTATTTTCTTCTAAGGGCTTTTGTCAGATTTTAATTAATCTACTTATACATGTAAACCACCTGAAACAGTGTTTGACTTTCAATAAACAGCAGTTATTAACAGAAATCCTCTATCAACATGGTTTAGACTGTTGATAGTCCAAAAAGTACAGAATTTATGATACCTACCTCTCTGAAACACTACAATTAAACTTTCAACTTATACATTCACTTGCTAATCTTTTGATGAAAGACCAAAGTTTTTCCTTGGTGCAGATCCCCGGTTTGGGGTCCTACGTTGTTTTCCTTGGATGAACCATGTCATCTAGGAAAGAATTTAAAGACAATCCTGAAGCAATCCAAAGATGAGCTATTTTTAGATTTTCATGGTTTTCTCTTTTCAGTATTTTACAGTTGTCTCACATATAATAACTTTTAAAAACACACCTTTCTTAAGCATTCAGTAGCTTTCTTTTGTACGAGGTTAGCAGTTTCTGAGCTCTGCTTGCTTATTACATTATCATGTGATGCCTGGTCAGCAGCACGGATGAACAGCAAGCACAGCTGAGTTGGCCAGAACAAAAGTGAGGTTCACGAGAGTCTCCTGGCTACAGACTTTAAATTTCCCATTGATCTTGGGGATGTAAGAACTTAGACTAGCCCACCCTTAGTGAAATGAAGTATCTGTTATAACTGCACCCAGAAAAAGGTGTTCTTTAAAAGGCTAGGGATAAGGAGGTTTGGAGGAGGAGACTGCTACCCTTTTAAGATGTGAATATTGGGGCGCCTGGGTGGCTCAGTTGGTTGAGCATCCAGCTATGGCTCAGGTCATGATCTTACGGTTCATGGGTTCGAACCCCACGTTGGGCTCTGTGCTGACAGCTCGGGACCTGGAGCCTGCTTCGGATTCTCTCTCTCTCTCTCTCTCTCTCTCTCTCTCTCTCTCTCTCTCTCTCCCTGCCCCTCTCCCTCTCTCCCTTTCCCTCTCTCTCTCTCTCTCTCTCTCTGCTCCTCCCCGGCTCGTGCTCTGGCTCTCTCTGTCTCTAAAAAATAAAAAAAAAAGTAAAAAAAAATTTAAGATGGGGATATTGAAGGAGGCAGTGGGAGGGACTTTGCTTGGCCAGGGCTTCCTTAATTAAGAGAAAAATGTCCAACCAGGTTTGACAGTCTGACCCATTTTCGCAAAGGAGCCTGACAGATTTCACTTGTATGCATGTCCCAGATGCTTAGTAGCCTTCCAAGCTCGTGTTTGGTAATCAAAACAACAACTGAGCTGGAACTGCTGCATTGCTGGCTGGCAGGCAGGGATGACAGGCTGCCTTCTCCCTCCAGATTCACGCTGACACTGTGCACTTTGCTGATTTACTGGGAAAAACACATGCCACACATGGGCACACACACACGTCATATTTTCAAATACCTTACGATAAACTCCCAAA
Organism: Cryptoprocta ferox; assembly: GCA_028646485.1. Taxonomy (NCBI): domain Eukaryota; kingdom Metazoa; phylum Chordata; class Mammalia; order Carnivora; family Eupleridae; genus Cryptoprocta; species Cryptoprocta ferox. The sequence goes on from CM053560.1 coordinate 98,517,737, forward strand.
TCCGCTCCTGTGACCTCAAAGCTGACACCTGTAATGCAAGGTTCTGGAAGTTGCTTTCTGTACTGACTGAAGAATGGGAACGTTGGTTTGCTGAGTTCAGATAGAGGGCAGCTTGTTGCCACACAGAACTTCCCTGACAGTAATGCCCAACATATTCTCCCCCTGCTTGGCCAGTAGACATTGCCATTTGGTATTCTTCTAGTAAAAGCCATTGTTCTTGGGTCCCTTTTTGGATGTTTTTGGGTACCATAGCCAAGTCTCCCTTTGTTGGTAGCACAGCAGCTGCTGTCCAGTGGCCCACTCGTGATGCTTTTTCGTTGTCATTTTCAGCGTGCTTCTGGGGAAAACGGTGTTGTCGGGTGGATCCACTCTTGCTCTGGGAGGTCAGAGGCTCCCAGTACTAACAATTCCTGTGACCTCATCTAAGTTACTTTACTTCTCTGTGACTCAGCCTTCTTTTTTTGTGATCTTGGTGCCTTCCAGTTCTCAAACACATTTTTGTCCATGAAGTTGCTTTATGATAGTCATAATGTCCAAGGTGCTGCTGCTTAGATCTTTCTTAGACCCTACCCCTGCTGGCTGACTTGGGCTCTGAAGAAATCCAGAGTGCTCTGCCACTAGATCTCTGAAAGTCCAGAAAACGTACTTAAAATTTTTGCCAATGGAAATGGTTTGCAGATTGACCAGACTTCATTAAACTTTCAAGTGGCTAGAATCTGGCCTCACCATACCTCCCCTCTATGTTTTAATGGAGTATTGTTTTAAAACATTTATTTATTTTTGAGAGAGAGAGAGAGATGAGTGCTCACAAGCAGAGTAGGGGCAGAGAGAGAGGGGTACAGAGGATCCGAAGTGGGCTCAGAGCTGACAGCAGAGAGCCCAATGCAGGGCTTGAACTCATAAATCATGAGATCATGACCTGAGCCGAAATCAAGAGTCAGACGCTTAGCCAACTGAGCTACCCAGGCATCCCCTTTGCTGGAGTATTTTAGAGCAAATTCCAGGCAGCATATTATTTTATCTATAAGTACTTCAGTATGTTTTTCTGACAAATAAAAAATAAAAAAAATTTTTAAACACATACAGCACAAATCTATCCTAACACCCAACAAAATTAACAATAATTCTGGGACGTCTGGGGTGGCTCAGTCAGTTAAGTCTCCACCTTGGATTTCGGCTCAGGTCATGATCTTAGGGTTTTTGGGATTGAGCCCTGTGCTGACAACACGGAGCCTGCTTAGGATTCTCTCTCTCCATCTCTCTCTGACCCTCCCCTGCTTGCACGTATGTGCTTACTTGCTCTTTCAAAATAAATAAAAGAATTGATAATTCCGTAATATCATCTAATACCTTTACACTGTTAAATTTCCCTCCAATGTCTCACAAATAACATTTTACTTCATGTCAGGATTCACACACAGCCTACAAATTCTATTTGGTTAATATGTTTTTTTAAAGAAAAGCTTTATTGAGATGTAGTCACATACCATATAATTTGCCCATTTATAATGTACAGTTGTGTTTTTTTAGTGTATTCACAAGACTGTGCAACCATCACGATCTAATTTTAGACGCTTGTCCCTCCTGATGTAAATCCTTTGTCTATTCACAGCCACTCCTCAGTTCCCCACGCCCACCTCCAGCCTCTGCAAGCACTGATCCTATCTGTCTCTGTAGATTTGTCTCTTCTGGAAATTTCCTATACCAGAGACAACATATGTGGTCTCTTGTGATGGGCTTCTTCTGCTTAGCCCAGTGTTTCCATGTTGGCGCCTGTATCACACTTAATTCCTTTTTATTGCTGAATAATGTTCCATCATATGGATCAACCACACTTTATTTATCCATTCATCAGTTTAAGGACATTTGAGTTGTTTCTACCCTTTGGCTATAACAAATACTATGAACGTTCATGTGCAGATGTTGGCATGAACATGTTTGCATTTTTCCTAGATACGTGCCTAGGAGTAGAATTGCTGTCTAATATTCTGAGGAACGACTAAGTTGTTTTCCACAGCAGCTGCACCATTTTACATTCTCACCAGCAATACATGATGACTCCAATTTCTCCATATCCTCGCCAACATTTATTGTCCATTTTTTTTATTGCAGCTCTCTTAGTGGATGTGTGGTATCATATTGTAATTTTCTTTTAATGTCCCTGATGGCTCCTGGGGTGCCTGGGTGGCTCAGTCAGTTGAGCATCGGACTTCGGCTCAGGTCCTGATCTCACGGTTCGTGGGTTCGAGCCCTGCATCGGGCTCTGTGTTGACCGCTAGCTCAGAGCCTGGAGCCTGCTTCAGGTTCTGTGTCTCCTTCTCTCTCTGTCCCTCCCCTGTTCACTCTCTGTCTCTCAAAAATAAATAAATGTAAAAAAAAAATTTAATGTCCCTGATGGCTCCTGATATTAGGCATATTTCCTGTGCTTTTGGCCAATTGTATATCTTCTTTGGAAAAATGTTTTTACAGATCACCTACCCATTTTCTAATTGGATTGTCTTTTCATTGTTGTAAGATTTTTTATATATTCAGGATACAAGTCCCTTATCGGGTACTTAATTTGCAATATTTTCTCCCATTTTGTGGGCTGCTTCCTCACTTTTTTAATGGTGTCACGTGGAATTCCAAATACTTTATTTTGACGTAGTCCTACTTATTTCTTCTTTTCCTGCATGTGCTTCTGGTATTGTACCTTAAGTCTTGGCCTAACTCAAGTACAGTTTTAGCTTAAATGTAGGTCTCTGATACATTTTGAGTTAATTTTTGTGTTTGGTGTGAAGTAGATGGTCCAACTTCATTGTTTGGCTCATGGGTATCCACTTGTCTTGGCACCATTTATTAAAATGACTGTTGTTTTCCCAATGAAAAACAATTTCCTTTGCTGAAAATCAGTTGGCATTAAAGGTAAGGCTAATTTCTGGACTCTCAATTCTATTCCATTGACCTGTCTATTATGTCAGTACTTACTCCACTGTCTTTATTATTGTAGCTCTGTAGTAGGTATGTTTTTTGAAACTCCCTTAATCTGTTACTGTGTCCTCTTTTTCATCTCTACCACCAGGCTGTAATGATTTGTGAGGAACCTGGGTTATTTTTATAGAATTGCCTTAGTTAGACTTGGCCTCATTGTATCGTGGTAGTACCACTTACCATGATCTTCTCTCTTTTTGTAAACTAATAATTAGATCTAGCATCTTAATTAAATTTAGGTTAAATTCTATTTTTACTTGTTCTTCATTGACATGAATACTTACTGGGTGGTGCTGTATACTTTCTGTTACATCAGTTAGGAAGCCTGTGCTGTCTGGTTATCCCCGTATGATTGATAATAAAATCGATTAAGTGGGTTTGAATCAGACTGAACTATCTACTATAAAGTTTTCCATTAACTTGTCACTTACTGATTTTAGCAGCCACTCAGGCTTGTTTTGATCTATTGCTTATTTCATTAGAAGCTATAAAATGATGATTTTAGACTCCTTTTCTTCTTTTGTATTGGTTAACTTTGTTTCTTGCCCTTTCTCAGTTTTCAGTAGGAGTTGGTGCCCTAGCCACCTATTAAGGTGACCCGTGATTATTTTAAAGGATTTTTATGGGATTTTATAGATTTTTGTTTCTACCCATCGTGGTCATCATTTTTTCCAACATTCTGATTGCCCTATCACATGAAATTAACTATATCATATGTGGGATTTGCTTGAAAATAATCCAGGGCTGGGGATAGGGAAGGAGTAGATAAGTCACGAGTGGCCTTGAATTAAAATGGTTGAAGCTGGATGGTAGATTCATTATATTCTCTCTTGTTTTGTATAAGGTTTTAAAAATCATCCTGTTTTTGGCCAATGGTTACCCCTTGATGTCAGTCCAGTGTCATTTTGATAGCTTCTTTGATCTCAGGCATAAGAAGCCCCCAAAACATTTGATACATTTCCTACCCCAGAGTCCGAATCCGTCACTTCTCCAGGGATACTTGATTCCTTTTAGCTGGAAATGGTATTTGGAGGCTACCTGGTCAAGGCTTTGGGGGTGCTCCTTGCCCTTAGCTCCCTCTGTGGACATAGTAAAAAACTTTTTTCAGAAAAAAGAATGAATCAGACATCCAGACCAATATTTCCAATTCAAATGAAAGATTGTAGGGTTTTCATTCAACTTTTTTTTTTTTGCTTTATTTTAATCTGTGCTAAAAAAGTTTGGTTTCTTACAACTAACATAATTATCATTTAATTTATCTTAATTATATATAATGCAGTATATCCTGATTTTATAGTGTGTGTGGTATATTTGTACATTTAGCAGAGAGATGGTAGTAGTTTTAAAATAAAGTTATCAATATTTAGTATGTCTTCTGTAGTTCATTTTAACTTGAAGACCTATCTCACGAGGGATGTATAATCAAAAGACTTTTTTCCAACGTTATTTGAAATCATTTTTCTCCCTGTAGTTAGGCTATCAGCTTGATAAACAGCTAGGTTGATTTTTTTCCGTTTGCTTTAGGTTTTTAGATGTTGAATTCTTTCCCCCTCTTTGTGATTTCAGGTGGTTCTAAAGTGATAACCGTAAAATAAGGAGTATCTGGAAGTTTTGTTTCCATCCTTGTTCCCTTTGCCCTGTTTTTCCCTTCTTTCCATAGAGAATCATTTTAGTTAGTACTAGGTGTATCCTTGTATTGTTTTAAAAATACACATGAATGATATAAAATGAAAAATGCTTCCTTCCCTTTATCACAAAGACACTCTTGTACCCTTTGCTTGTCATTTCACAGTGTATCATGGAATTTCTTTCTTCTCAATGTTAGTTTGTTCCTTCATATCAGACTGATTTTATATTTGTGTCCTATTGAAGTGCATCGTGGGATGTGACAGTCTGTTCTTAACTGTACCATCAAATACTGGGAGAGTTAGTGACTTAACTGAGTTGTACAAAAAGTCTCTTTGCTTTCCTTCTCATCATAGAATAAATGCCTTACTTTTTTTTTATTCTCTCTCTCAGTCTAAAGGAATTCCTGCCCAAAGAATACATCAAGCAGAGAGGAGCTGAAAAGAGAATATTTCAGGTATTGGAAATGTACAGAACTTGATTATTCTCCTCACTCGCTAGCCTCATCTATTAGTATGAGAGAGGCCTCTGCGTATAATAGTTTTGTACCCTGTGCATGTACTCTACTTATATAATAAATGATTAGTGACTCAAGAGTAAAGAAGCTGACAGTTCTACTCTGGACAGATTTATTGTCTTAATCCGTACCTTCTTGCTAAAGGTTACTTAGTCCTTCTGAGGAAAATGTGCATACATTTAATTTCAAAGGCATTATCTTGGTAGCCTCGAAACAAGGTGATTTGCTATTAAAATGCTCTGAGGAAGAAGCTAGCAGTAGCTTCTTTGTACTGATATTTGTTTTTTGAAGCTTAGAATTTGAAAATTTATGTCTTTTTAAAATCCATGTTTTTTCCCTAAAAGTCAGAGAGTTGTCGGTTCTAGGCAAATGGTAAAAAAAAAAAAAAGCCCTATCATCAGCTTTGCTATAAAACAATCACTCCAGTGAATCCAGAATATCAGTCTTTTTTGGTATTGAAATGTAAATATAAGTTGAAATAGAAATTTCCTATGTACAAAACATATTTTTTGCCCAGTCTTGTTTCCAAGCACTCTGATGTGCGGGCATTTATACATCCTGGTCTTTGGGAAACTACATATTTTGGATGCATGTTAGACTTATACCTCTCCCATGTGGCGCCTGGGTGGCTCAGTCAGTTAAGCATCCAACTCTTGATTTCGGCTCAGGTCATGATCTCACAGTTTGTGAGCCTGCTTGAGACTCCCTCGCTACCTCTCTCTCTCTCTGCCCCTCCCTCCCAGGTTGCGCTCAGCCTTTCCCTCTCAAAATAAATAAACAAACATTAAAAAGGGAAAAAAAAAAAAAAGGGAGCCTGGGTGGCTCAGTCGGTTGGGCGTCCAACTTCAGCTCAGGTCATGATCTCACAGTCCGTGGGTTTGAGCCCCCCGTCAGGCTCTGTGCTGACAGCTCAGAACCTGGAGCCTGCTTCGGATTCTGTGTCTCCCTCTCTCTCTCTCTGCCTCTCCCCCGCTCTTTGTCTCTGTCTCTCAAAATAAAGACATAAAAAAACTTAAAAAAAATAGAATTATACCTCTCCCAGAGAACATTGAAAAGTGTTGTTTCTGAACCTTTTGGGATATAGAGTTCTCCGAGAAGTCGATGACACTCAGGGACCCTGGTCTCCCATGCTGCACTGTAGATACTGCTGTGTATAGTTACAAAATCTCTAGGGAGTTTGGGACCAAGTTCTAGTTAATAGGCCCTGCATTTGAACTGTCTCTGTGCTCTGATCCTTGGTCAGCCGGTACATGTGTCACGGAGAGGTCTCCAGCACAAAACTCGATGACTGATCAATCACAGCAACTGTATGTGCCATATATCTTAACCACCTCTCCCAAGTCCACCTGCTGGCAGAACTTCAATAACTGGTCCTTGCTGCTGTCACTTGTAGGAGCATAAGAACTGTGGAGAGATGAGCGAAATAGAAGCCAAGGTCAAGTATGTCAAGCTCGCCCGATCCCTCCGGACATATGGTGTGTCCTTTTTCCTGGTGAAGGTAAGTTGGGCAGAGTGCAGAGGTTGTTTGCCTCTACCACCTCTGCTGTTAAAGTGTCTGCTGTCAAGCTGGGTTTGTGGTCCCTAGACCCCTAGTATTTGCAGATGAAGCATCTGGCCAGTGGTGACCTGAGTTTAGCCATGGGACAGATATGAAGTGTGTAAGCCTGGCCGCCCACAGGCCTCCAGGCACTTGTCCTTTGGCTAGGCACGCTGCTGGTGGTGTAAAGTCACCAAAGGAGCTCGTTTATGTCCGCTTGTTAATACTTTGCTCTGGAAGTGTCTGACTTTAAGATTACCAAGAATACCCTGGACTACGTGAAGGCTATTGATCACTGCATACCAAGTTAATGTGGTAAATACAGTACTTACTTTGTATAATTTACGTGGGTTTGGGGATTTTCTATGGCCTTCAGATCTGTTTTCATGGGAATTGTTTGCCTTCCTACTAGAAGGGAAAAGGTGTGTCTTTGAAATTTAAGACTAAGGCCCTTGATGGGTGTGTTCTTAGGCGGACTGATGAGTGCTCTCATTAGCTTCTTTCCCTCTTTGTCCATCCTGACCTCACATACTCTATTTTAGTCATCTCACTAATAGGTTTCATTGATTTCCACTTGTTTTGCTGTGATTCTTGGCTTCCTGCCTCTTGCCCTTGGCCCTGGAGAAAACTCCACCCTGTGGTGAGGTTTCTCATGTTGCTTTAGATAGAGGAGAGTATTACCCACTGAGCTGCAGCTGTGTCCAGGGACAGACGTCCCAAGGCCAGAGTCTGGGGGGTTTAAGGGGGTTGCTCTCCCCACAGAGAACTGGAGAAGAAGAAAGTTACACTGTCCTCTAGGATGTTTGGGGATAGAGATGCTTTTCTTGACTCTACCCCCCCCCCCCCATTGGAGGAAGCTGCCTCATTTGGGCTGAGGAGAAACAAAGATGTTATACTGAAGAAAGGTATCCGCTTTATGCTGAGGAATTCCTTAAACCAAACAGCTTTTGGTTTTATACCCGAAAATGCCAGAGCCTTCGCAGATGATGAAAGCATAGGTGAATCACTATGTTTTTCAGAAAAATAATTTAGAAGCTGAATTTGTCATATTTAGTGTGAGTTTTTAACGATCAGTGAATTTTTGAATGGGGCTGATACCTTGTGGGTAAAAATGACTCCCTCTACCAAGATAATAATGGGAACATAGAGTAAACGATTACATGCCAAGGATATCTTACTCAAACTTATCCGCAGCCCACTGGAAGAACTACTACTGTAACTTTCTTTTTATAAATGGGAAAAAGTGGCCCAGACAGATCAAATGACTTAGCTGGGGCCCCAAGGCTAGTACCTGAAGGAGGTAGGACTCGAATTCATGTGTCTCTGATTTCAAAGCCTTTACTCCCTGCCTTTGGACTCTGCTGCCTTGGCCAAGGTGAGCCATTTGGAGCTGTAGCCACCTGCTTTCATCACCCTAGCCCTTCCATGAACGGCTAGCAAGATCTGCTTATTTTAGAAGAAAAGGCTGCTTTTCATGGATTATTCTGAAGAACAGTAGATGGCAGCTGAGTTCCGATACCTCATAGGGACAAAGGTTAAGCAAGTTTTCAGCATGTCCAATGCTTTGGCATCAGTGTCCATGTTCTCTTGAGTTTTTCTGCGGTCCTTCATGTGTGAAATTCATCTCTTGTATTCATATCGTTTTCCCTTAATACCACCACACTTAATACAGTTTCAGTGATGTGCATATAGGTCAGGAAATTTAGGAAAATACATAGCATGCAGCAAGCTACGCGTAATAATTAGGAAGAGCACTTGAACAGCAAGTTTCAGAAAAAATAAAATGTTCTCCAAGGATAATATAGGGCCTGATAAAAATATGCTTATGATAGTAGAATAATTAGAGATCGAGCACAGACTGTCCAGGTATTGCAAGGGCTTGCAGATTTGGACAAAGGAAAACTTCTTTTACAAAAACATTTAAGGCAAAATAAGAAAATAATCAAAATTTCCTTTCTTTCTCCCTCTCTCTCTCTTCCTTTCTCCTTCTTCCTTTCTTGTCTTTATTTTTTTAATTACATCCCTTTGAAGAAAGACCAGGATCAATTTTCATATACATGTTAGATATTCAAATTTTGGTTTTCTTTAGTTTTATTTTTTGTGACTTTATGAAAAGTGAGCACACCACCACCACAAATAGGTGGTCCTATTTGTACATATTTTAAAATTGATTTTTTCATAATGTCTCTTCAAATTTTGGTTTTCTTTAGTTTTATTTTTTGTGACTTTATGAAAGTGAGCACACCACCACCACAAATAGGTGGTCCTATTTGTACATATTTTAAAATTGATTTTTTCGTAATGTCTCTTTTTATTTATTTTGAGAAAGTGAGCACGCATGAGCAGGGCAGGGACAGAGAGAGAGAGAGAGGGAATCCCAAGTCCATTCCACACTGTCAGCATAGAGCTGGATGCAGGGCTTGATCTCACGAACTGTGAGATCATAACCTGAGCCAAAACCAAGAGTCAGATGCTTAACCAACCAAGTCACACAGGTGCCCCTAAAATTGATTTTAATAAATAGCTTGCATGACCACAGTTTGCTCTATTTTAAAAGTAGTACAAGTGAGGAGTAATTTAATATTATGAATTATGAACCTTAATAAATCAGATCAAGAGATCAAATAAGATGGCCTCATACACAGCGAACGATCTACAAAAGAAACACGGAAAACAGTCCCTTTACAAGAGCATCAAAAACAATAAATTACTTAGGAATAAATTTAGCCAAGGACGTAAAAGATAGATACACTGAAAACTTTAAGGCACCGGTAAAAGAAATAGAAAATGACACAAATAAATGGAAAGATACCCCAGGTTCATGGATTAGAAAAGTTAATATTATTAAATCATCTATTCGCTTAGCATAATTTCAGCCTACAGATCTCTGTACATGCTGTGATAGTATACACAGTCATTTTAACTTTTAGATTTACTTTTAAAATCAGTAAGTTGGTCAAATAAATGTACAAGACATATGACAACAGCATGAATTAATGTGTGTGTGTATAGATAAGCACAACCATTTAGGATCTATGAATAAAAGAGATCCCATGCGGAATAGCTTACACACACACAAATTGTATGGCTAAGGGATAGTAAGTTTTTTAAAAGTGTAAATAACAGATTTCTCTAGAACTCCAACCTAAACATGCCATTACATTGTAAAAGAGTTGCGTTGTCGTAATTTAGGAAGTTAAAAATGAGTGAATAGCTTCTCATTTCTTACTCGTGTAGGCTATTAGAAATGTAAATAAGTCAGTGGAATTGTCATTTATGAAACATTTTAATATTGATAGTGAACACACTTAATCATACCACATGGCCTTAAGATTAGTTATAGATACTCTCAGAGTGGTTAGATATGTTTACAGGTACTTATATTTTTGTCCATATCTGTAAACATGTCCTAATATTCAGAGCATTATATTTTCTCATTATAAAAGAAAGTGCCTGCGTGTTGGGAGTCAGAAGGATTGGCCTGGAACCCAGGATAGCAACATACACCGAAGGGGGAAACAGCAGAAACTCGTAGGACTTTGAGAAACATCTGTAAGCCCCCTCAGCCTCAGTTCCTTCATCTGAAAAATGGGAGTGATCATACCTTACAGAGTGTAGTGCCTGGAAAGTAAGGATATTTGATAAATTTTAGATTATCCCAGCCGCTTAATTCTTCCCACATCTTCCTAATCCCCGGCTCCTGAATCTTTCAACTTCTAATGGGCTTTTAGCATCCATGATGTAGAGCAAGAGTTGGCAAAGTTTTCCAGTAAAGGGCCAAAGAGTCACTATCTTAGGCTTTGCAGGCCATACTGTTCATCTCTGCCCATGTAGCCTGGAAGCAGCCATAGGCAATATGTAAATGAATGATCATGGTTAGATTCCTGTGAAGCTTTACTTATGGGCTCTGAAATTTGAATTTCATATAATTTTCACATGTTACATAGGATTATTCCTCTTGTGGTTTTTTTTTCCAACTGCTTAAAAATGGAAAATTCACTCTTTGCTCTCAGGCCATAAAAAAGCAGGCAAAAAGTGGGTGTTAGCACTGGCTGTAGTCGGCTGACTCTGATGTGGAGAATGTCTATAAGCCATGTAATGAGTCCACAGGGAACTGTTTGCTCACCTATAAAATTGTGACATTTTATGAAGTTTAAATGAGATGATATAGAAAAGGGGACTGTGGCATATGAGATCTCCATGAATGGAAGCTATCAATGTCTATAGTCTTCCTCTTACATTGGTTTCTTTTGCATTTTATCTTGATCCACTAATCAAAGCCCCATCAGCAATGGCAAGCCATTTCCTATGACCTGCAAAGGACCTTGTTTCATTCCAGGAAATTCTTGTGGAAACCTTCTTTCTCATTTATAAATTTGTCTTGAATTTTCCCTGTGGCCACAACCAGAGCCTTAAGGTGAGATACCTGGGGAGCTGACCCTCTTCTTCTCTTAACTATAAAAATATCACAGAGGGCATTCGGAGCTTCTCAGGAACATGAATTAAATCGATATAGATTGCCAGTTGCTAGAGAAAAATGGCCAATTAACAGGATCTTCAACACTGTTTTGCTCTTGAACACCCAACCCTTTCTTCCATGCCCCTAAAAGAAATAACGTGTACTGATAACAGAGCAGAGCACACATGCCAGCACTTTGGAACCAAGCCAAGGTAGAATTCTCGTGAGCACAGCTGGATCACAGGCTCAGGCCACGTCCAAGTCAGGGGCCTAGAGCCAAAGCATGCGAAAAGCTTAACCCTCTTGCATCCCCTCACACATTTCTGAATCTCCCACATAAGGCACAGGTGATGGAAGAATCAGCCCATCGCCACACCAGTGGGAAGAGTCAGAAGAAGAGCAGGGTTGATCACAACCAGCCACCAGGGCGGAGGCCACTCATGGTTGAGAATTGCCAGAAGGAGGAGGGTGGGGCTTGTTAATGAATCCTGCCCCTTCTTGGTAGAAAGCACACATTCTCCTGCCTCTAAGTTATGCAAGCTCAAGACATCTTCAAAACAAAACCAACCTAATGAGGACCACCTGGGAGACGTTTCTACAGAATTGCAGCTATAGTCTCTCCGTGTGTCTGTGCAGGAGAGACAAGTCTTCACCGGGGCCTGCCTGGCCGGTTTTCTTCTGGAGATGAAAGGACGCTGGTCTGTGTAGCTGAAGGTTGGAAAGACCAGGTCAGGGCTGAGATGTGGGCGATACAGGGAGGAAGAAGGAGCCTCTCCTAACCTGGAGCCTCTACCGCTGTGGGTCTAAGGAAGGACTTCATAGGAGGGAATCAACGTGGGTAGCACTGAGCTGAGCGCTTCTCTATTTTAACTTTCTCCAGCTGCTATGCATTTTGTGGGCAGGCACTGAAATAATTTTATCCCTTGACAGTGGTCTCTGGTGCTGGGTTTCAGCATTTTCTGAGTGTCTTCTATCCCCTTCCGCCTAATTGTGATCTTCTGATGGAATGAACCCTCTAAGTTGTTGGCTTGTTCACTGTGACTTCGTCTCCCGTGCAGAATGAGCTCCACAAGGGTCAGGGCAATCCGTCACAATTTTGTATTCCCTCACCCAAAGACCCTCGCAGGAGGTGCAGATGGAAAAGGCTGAAAGCAACAGCTGCAAACCATATTTTATTTCATCTCCTTTTCCTGGTCCCAGGAGCTGGGCTCGTGCCAACACTGTGTGACTCACTGCCTAGAACTTCTTCACCTAAATCTCAGTGTGGCTTCTGAAGCCAGATTAGACTAAGCTGGCATCATCCACCCTGCGTTGATTTCACCCCTTGTGGAACTGGCCTCTCTTTACAAAGAATCTGACTCTGCTCAGTGTTTACTTTTTAAGGACTGAGAGCTTCTTCGACTGCCTTATTCCCCTCCTCAGACACCCACACAGATTCCTGATCCTGTTCTCTCCTCCTCCTGGGAGGAAGCTAGAGCTGTGCATTGACCTTCATTGTCGGATGGTTTATGAACTGCCCACGGGAGGCTGAGGGGGGTGGGGGGACGGATTTTTGTCTTTTCTCTGAGCACTTTCACCAGAATACAGTACAATGTGGTAGACAGCCCACTTTCGAGGTCACATAGTTTGGAGCTACTCAAATTTGTGTTCAAATATGGCTTTACTGCTCACTACTGTTTGCCTTGGATAAGTGGCTGGTCTCTTCATTTGCAAAATGAGGATGATGGTACCAACATTTGGGGGATGCCCTGAAAATTAATGAATAATATTAACTACCTAGCATGTGTCTGTTATTTTAAAATTGTCCCTTTGTATACATACAGAATTTGTGTGTTCTAATTTGTAAGTGTATTCCTCTGAGAATAATCATTCAGGCGTTGCTAGGTTTCAGCAAATATTTGGGAAGCTTTTTTTCCTGATAACAATAGAAATATGAAATTGTTTTTTAAGGGAATTTTTAAGTGAATTGATTTTAAGTGAAATTTGAGGAATAAGGAAAATGCAAGAAAATGATACAAATCACTGGAGATGATCATCGCCACCATTTTATCATGTAATGAAATTTTTATTTTTAAAAATTTGTTTTGAATTTTATTTTAAAGATAGGTTTTTAAAATTTCATTTTATGTAGCATCATGCTATACAAACGGTATTTTTTTTTACTATATTGCAAATTTATTGTCATGAATCCAATTGTTTTCCAATCTTATTTATCTTTATTTCTTAGAGTGTGCAAGTTGGGGAGGGGGAGAGGGAGGAAGGGACGGGTGGAGGAGAGAGAGAGAGACACACGCAATCTTAAGCAGGCTCCAGACTCAGTATGGAGCCCACCTTAGTGCTTAATCCCACGACTCTGGGATCATGACCTGAGCCAAAATCAAGTGTCAGACGCTCAACCAACGGAGCCCCCCAGGCGTCCCTGCAATCATAGGATTGTTAATGATTGTGGAATACTCTGTTATTTGGCTATACCCTGATTTACTTGTTTTTCACTGTGGTAAACTGTAGCTATGCTTTCTTGCAGCATAATCTTTACACACATTCACAACTTGTTCTTGAATAACTTTCTAAAAGCAAGCTGTGTCAAAAGGGGGAACATTTTTATAGCTTTGGATCAACATTGACACATTCCCTTCCATAAAGACTTTGTTACTCTAAATTCCCATCAAAGGTGATTCTCCTTCATACCTTTATTTCTGAGTATTAATTAAAAAAAAAACCCTCCATTTTATGCAAGTGAAAACTTAATCTAATTGCTTACTTTTTACTTGATTTTTTTTTCTTTTAGACTTTTAATGTCTTATTTTAATCACCTCGTGCCCATCATAAGTACCCTGTTAAATCCCCATCAGGTATTTCATCCATCCCCCCTCCAAACACCCCTTGGGTAACTATCCATTTGTTCTCTATAATTAAGAGTCTCTTTCTTAATTTGTCTCTTTTATCCCCCTTTGCTCATTTGTTTTGTTTCTTAAATTCCCTGTATTCGGTTTTCTCTGACTGATTTATTTCACTTAGCATTGTTCTGTCTATCTCCATCCTTGTCATTGCAAATGGCAAGATTTTGTTGTTTTTTTTATGGCTGAATAATATTTCATTTTATATATGTATACACACACACAAACATACATCTTCTTTATCCATTCATCAAAAAATGGACTCAGGCTATTTTCATATGTTGGCCATTATAAATAACGCTGCTATAAATATAGGCATGTATGTATCCCTTTGAACTAGTGTTTTTTGTAATCTTTGGTTTAGTACCTAGTACTGTGATTACTGGATCCTAGGGTAGTTCTATTTTTAACTTTTTGAGGAAACTCCATACTGTTTTCCAGAGTGGCTATACCAGTTTGCATTCCCACCAACAGTGCAAGAAGTTTCCTTTTTCTCCACATCCTTACTAAGACCTGTTGTTTCTTGTGTTTTTGATTGTAGCCATTCTGACAGGTGTGAGGTGATATCTCATTGTGGGTTTGATTTGCACTTCCCTGATGATCAGTAATGATGACCATCTTTTCATGTGTCTTTACCTCTGCTGTATTATTCTTCATCTCTGTATTAATGGTCTCACTGATATTCTCCATTTCTCGCCACGCTTTTCTCAAGTCCATTCAATACCCTTATGATCGTTGCTTTAATTTCTCTATCAGGCATGTTACTTACATTTGTTTTCCTCAGATCTCTGGCCAAGCCCTTGTTCTTTCATTTGAGAAAAATTCTTCTGTCTTCTCATTTTGTCTGTGTCTCTGTGTGTTAGGAATGTCAGCTATGTCTCTTGTTCTTGAAAGTAATGGCTTTATGAAGAAGAGGTCCTATAGTGCTCTCTGCATTGTAGTGTCCTCTGTTCCCCAGGGCCTGGTGCTGCCAGGAGTATCTCCATTACGTGCTGCATGCACTCTGCTGTTGTGTCCTGACCACTTTATCGTTCAGGCTAGTCATCTGCAGAGGCTCTCTTTGCCTGTTGTGGGCAATGTGTGGTCCTTGGCCTGATCGTGGCCTGTTTTAACTAGATGTGCTTTGGTCTGCTTGTGAGGTGAGACCTGTCACCACTGCCACCAGAACCAAGACCCTGTAAAACTCCAAGATCAGGAGATGCAGAGCAGTCAGGGGTTTGGCCTCAACTTCTGGAGGAGAGGGGCCCACTATGTTGGGATTGAGGCAGGTGTTACTGAGAAGGACAGTTCCACCAGAGTGTGGGGTGGGCTTGGTGTAAATAAGTTAGGTAAAATGTTGGCACTGCACTGGTTCCCCACACCTGGCCCTATGCTTATGCTGAGGGGCAGGGAAGAGAAATGGTACCTGCTAGCTCTTTTGTTTCCATAGAAGTCTCTCTGTGAATGCTGCCTCTCTGGGATGTGCTCTGAGATGAGCATCTAACTTCCCCACTGTGTACCCTAGCTGTTTCCACACTGTATGTCCATGAGCTTTTTTCTTGCCTTCTCGCCAGTATCAGCCCCAATGCCTTCCAGGCTTTTCAGTCCATATCCAATGACCTTCAAAGCTCCAGGCTTTAAGCCCCACTGGTTTCAAGAACTCAAGAAATTCAGCCCCTCTTGCTTTCTAAGCCATTTGCTATGGGGATTCGTTTTCCCCATGTGATCCCCTATATGCTAGTCTGTCTCAAGCTCTTCTCCACAATCACCGTTTCCTCTCGAGCACAGTGGCTATGATCTATTTCTTTACAAAGCTGCATCTCTGCACCCCCTACCTTCTTCAGTGTGGCCTCTTCTCTGCCTTTAGTTGTGGAGTTTGTTCTGCCAGTCTTTGGGTCATTTTTGGGATATGTAGGATGATTTGATAGTTATCTAGGTGTATTCGTGGGATGAGGCTAGCCTAGGGTCTTCCTGCTCCAGTGCCATCTTCCCCTTGCCCCCCCTCAAATTAAAATTTACTTTATTACTTTAAAACACATTTTCTGTTTGTGTTCTTTGTTAATCTATGATAACCTTTCACATATGCAATATATAAAGTCTTTCACTATCATAATTGTATTATCCTCAGTCATTTGCTTTTTAATTTTGTTTGTGATGAGGTTTCTTTCTTTTTCTCCTACTTTTCTGATGTTTAGATGTATCAAAGTCTGTACATTTGTAGTTGAAGATGTTGATTTTTCCCGTTATGAATTTTCTTTATTTTGGTGTTTTTGCTTCAAAGTCATTTCCCAGCCAGTAATCACAAAAATATCCACCTATATGTTCTTCATAAATAATTAGTCTCTTACATTTTTTTGGGCATGAGTGTGAGGTAGGGGATCCATTATTGTAATAGACATGATTATTATTAAACCTAATCATAAAAGGCTTTTTTGGGGCACCTAGGTCGCTTACTTGGTTCGGCATTTGACTTCAGCTCTGGTCATGATCTCACAGCTTGTGAGTTTGAGGCCTGCATCAGGCTCTATGCTGACTGCTCAGAGCCTGGATCCTGCTTCAAATTCTGTCTCCATCACTCTCTGCCCTTCACCCCACCCGTTCTCTCTCTCTCTCTCTCTCTCTCTCTCTCTCTCTCTCTCTCTCTCTCTCAAAAATAAATAACATTAAAAAAAATTTAAAGGCCTTTTCAGAGTCAGTAGATATACATAAAAATACCGAAATAAGGAATTCAAAAGGAAATAGATTTCAGGTATTTTAAAAAAAGGTCTGTGTCCCTTCGTAATGAGAAGATGCTACTTTGGCAGAGTTTTAGTTAATTCTTAATAGCTAACATGCCATATTTAAATCCCACGTTAACCCTTTTTTGTGATTCACTGAGTTGGCTACTAGAAGTGACTAATTTTTGAAATTGACCTTAACTTCCACTTCTCTGGATATCTTCTCTGTCCCTTCTGTTTGTTACAGCCTGTTTTTGGAGGCACCTGGTGTCCCAAACAGCATCTCTTTTCAGGAAGTATGCTTTGTGGATCTTTCCAGTCTTCCGATGTCCCTGTTTTAGCTTCCATCCCTTTAGTTTAGTGAGTTATTCACCTAGTCCCCAGACCCTGCTTTTCCAGGAGCCCTGCTTATTTTGAAACATAGTGTATGTAGGTGACTTCAGGTAAAACATCATGAAATCACTGATTACTTGGTAAAATCAGATGTATTCAGAGGATGAACACTAACTCTTGGTACTTCCTGTTTCAGGAAAAGATGAAAGGCAAGAACAAGCTTGTGCCTCGCTTGCTGGGCATCACTAAGGACTCAGTGATGCGCGTGGATGAGAAGACCAAGGAAGTGCTGCAGGAGTGGCCACTCACCACTGTTAAGCGCTGGGCAGCCTCACCCAAGAGCTTCACGCTGGTACAGACGAGCAACAGGGAGGACCAACATGACCTTGGGTGATACTGTGGGGCAGGAGAGGGAATGCAAGCCCTTTGGGTTTCCCTGGGCTCAGGGGAGCCATGTGGAGACACACAGAAGGTAGAAGTTCACAGAGGGCAGGGACTGGTCCAGTCTTCTATGTTCCTGTTGCTGTCTCTAAGCATGCCGTAAAAGGGCACTTTCTAATGCTCAGAGGTTGATCTAAGGTTCCCTCTTTATCTCTAGTTGTTTTAGAATTTCCTGAGCATTGTGATATCTTGCTGAGGTGTGTTTTCCCAACGTGCCTAGAGACAGCATGTTGTATAGTGGAAATGGCATCGACTTTGGGGTATTCAAAACCAACTGGTCACTTCCCAGTTCTGTACCCTTGCTTGAGTTATTTCTTCACTCTGAGCCTTAATGTCATTAGCTTTAACATGGGGATCATAATACCTATTGGACAGAGTTTCTAAGATCAAACAAGATGATGATGATGAAAATATCAGCATGAACTATTTGGAAAATAGGGACAATGTAGTCATCCCAGGCCTTCAGACCTTAATAGTTCTTCTTAGCAGAGTGTAGTTGTGTTGTTACCTTAACTATAGCTACATTGACATGTGAGAATTGATAGGCCTGTTATTTTGTGGGGCAACTTGAGCAATAAGAGACATCAGTGTTGGAATTTGTCCATTTCCTTAGCACTCCTGAAGTGTACTATTCTCCAGTCTATTGATCACTTGAAATATCAGTTTGTGTCTAGGTAAGGTCTCACAATAGGCCATCAAAAAGTGTAAGGAAGGGGTTTTACAGGGAGTCTTTAGCTACCTAGTTTGATGATAGACTCTTGCCAGTTAAGAGGAATTATCAGAAAATATACCTCCTTCCCTCCTGTAGTTAGTAACAGCTGTCAGTGCATGGCCCTTACAAAGGGGTATTCATACTTAGAGAACTGTATCCTTGTCTTCCGTGATAGGAAGTTGTGGATAACTTGTAAAACAGAAAAATCAAGAAATCAATATGAACATGTTATTTATAAGAAACTGCTGAAAGGGTTCGAGATGGTTGCCTTTTGGGATGGGAGGGGTGAAGAGTAAAGATGGGAATGGCTAGGGCAGGAGCCCACTGTGTTTTATTATATACATTTTAGTGCTAATTTTCTTTAAAATTAGGTCCAATTCGTACTTGGTTGAAAACAAAAAGTTACTTTGAAGATACATAGTGATGAGTCGCAATAACTACCTCAAGCACAAGAGAGAATGAATATCAGTGCTGTTTATTCAAGTTGGATTAAAGTTGGTAACATGGCATATTTCTTTCCACTCCAAGCCTTAATTTAACTTCCAGGTGTTGGATATTCTCCTGTTGTCTACCTTTTATTGATTTATAGTTTGATTCTGTTATGGTCAAAGGACATACTCTGTATAATTTCAAGTCTTAGAATTTTAACATTTGTTTTCTATCCCAGGATATGGTCCTTCTAGGAGGTGTTCCCTGAGTATTTGACAAGAGTGTTCTGTAAATGTCAGTTAGACCCTGTTAGTTGATTGTGTCATTCCAGTCTCCTGTATCCCACCAAGAATTGTAGATTTTTCTCTTTCTTCTTTCATCTCTATCACTTTTTACTTGGTGTATTTGAAGCTCTGTTTGGTGCCTGTACATTTAAGATCCCTCTATTATCTTCATAGAGAGATTATTGTATCATTATGTTCTTTTGTTCCTAGTACATTTTTTTTGCTCTGAAGTCTGCTTTATCTTAATAAGGCCATTTATGCTTTTTAAAATTAACATTTGCATGACATATTGTTTTATCCTTTTACTCTCAACCTACCTATATTATACTTGGGATAAAATTTTTATAGAGTGCATAAAGTTGGGTTGTGTTTTTTTTTAATCCTCTTTGTCAGTCTATTTTAATTGGCCTATTTAGACCTTTTATATCTCAGTCTAATTATTGATATTTTAGGGCTTAAGGCTACCATTTTATAATACTTTGTTCTTTATCCCCTCTGCTTATTTTTCCTGTTTTCCTGACCCTCTTTAGGTTATGTAAACATTTTTTAGAGTTCCATTTTTATTTCTTAATAATGTTTCAAGCCTATCACTTTGCTTAGTGTTCTTAGTGAGCTAGATATTACTGTAGACGTAAGAATTTAATTACAGCCTACAGGTGTGGATGTTTACCACTTCAAGAAAAGTGTAGAAACTTCACTCCTATTTTGGTCTCTTTGTACTCTCCACTTTTTGAATATAATTCTTCAAAGAAATATTTCTATATACATTGAGCACCATGTGAAATGGTCTTAAAACTTCGCTTCAACCATAGAATACAACTAAAGAAAACACATGAGGTGAAGGAGCGGTTACTACATTTACTTCTATTTTTATCTGTCCCACTGTTGTTTACTTTTGAACCTTACCAGCCTTCTTCTGTTATCATTTTCTGTGTTGGAAGAGCTTCCTTTAGCCAGTCTTTAAAGATAGGTAGATTTACTAACAACAGATTATCTTAGTTTTCCTTCATCTGAGACTGTCCTTCTTTGCCTTTCATTCATCAAGGATAATTTTGACAGGTAAAGGATTTGACATTGACAGTTCTTTCTTTTAGCCCTTGAGAAATGTGTTGCTTCTTTTTGGCCTCCATGCTTTCAGAGTAGAAATGGTCATTCAAGTTGGTGTTCATTAGTAGATAATATGTCCAGTTCTTAATTTCTTGGTATGGATGTTTTAGGATTTGTTCTATTTGGAATGTGCTCAGCTTCTTGAGTTTGTATCTCTTGCTGTATCTCTTTCATTTGGGGATATTTTCAGCCATTATTTGTTTGAATACCTTTTTTATTATGTCACACATTCTCTCACTGTGGGATTCTGATGATATGAATGTTGCATCTTTTGTTATTGCCCTCCCCCCAGATCCCTGAAGGTCTGATTTGTGGGGTTTTTTTTTTTTTTTTTGGCTTTTGTTTAGTCTGTGTTCTTTCTACTGTTGAGACTGACTAAATTTTATTAATCTGTTTTCATGTCTACTGACTCCATGGTCTCTTATCTCCACACTGTTTACTTTATCATGTGAGTTTTTCTATTTTGGTTATTACATTTTTTCACTTTTATAATTTTTATATTGTTCTTCTGACTTGTTCCTTTGTTGAAACCACCTGTTTATTTCAGGAGAATTTGTAGATCATTGAAACATCTTTTTTTGTGATGGCTGCTTTAAAATCTTTATCAGAAAATTCTAACACCTGATGCGGCTCAGTACTGGCGTCCATTCATGATCTTTTCTTATTTATATCAAATTGTCTCCTTGATAGGAGTAGTGATTTTTTTTTAAATTATAAATGGACATGTTGGTTATTAAGTTAGGAGACTCTTGATCTTCATTTTTGTTTTATCAAACAGTCACCTTGTTGAGTTTTAGTGCGTAGTGTTCTGGCCTCCTTTTGTGGACTTTGGTTACAACGACAGCTAATTTTCTGAGCCCTCACACTGCTGTTCTGGACTGCTTTGTTTTGACGCTATTGGGGTTCCTGCTCAAACCCTGATGGTGCTGTTTGGAAAAGTACTTCTCTGGAGCACCTGCTATTGCTGGGTGGCCTTTGTTGGGGTAGACAGAAGCCAAGGGGCATGTCTCCGTTGATGCCAGTGGGTGGAGGTCAGGAAGACAGAAAGCCTCACTGTGACCGCTGCTGCAAAAGGACCAGCCCACCTGCCTTTCTGGGTCGTGGAGCGGGGACTGGGATGCTGGGCTTTCACTGCTCAGCAGCTGCCGAGCACCAGCCCAGGTTTTGGAGCTAGGTTAAGGCTCCCAGATAGATCTCTGCTGGGCTTCTCTCCTGGTCCTTTGGTGAGAAAGAATAGGCTTTTGAAATCCTGCCTGTTGGAGGTTCTAGGTTTCAGGCACTCATCCTTGAGGGTAATAGATTATAAAAGAAAACCCAAGAACTCCCCAGACAGTGGTTTCTCAAGTGCTGTGGTTTCCAGTCAGTTTACCTTTCCAGCTTTCAGAGCCCTTTTACTCTTTGTTGAACAATTTTTAGGGGGTTAAATTGTGTTTAGAAGTGAAAAGAGAGGAAAAGAGCGTCTATGTCATCGTGTTCCCAGAGTGGACCTGTTTACCTTTAAAACTGCGGATATGTAATGTAGTTATATTCTGATTTTTCTAATGCTGTGTTTCCAGGATTTTGGAGAGTATCAAGAAAGCTACTATTCAGTACAAACCACCGAGGGAGAGCAAATATCCCAGCTGATTGCAGGCTACATCGACATCATCCTTAAAAAGGTATTTCATACTGATACAAATTGGAAAAGCTGCTTTTTAAAAACACTGAGTGATGTTGCTACCGGGAGGCGGGGGGGGGAGGTCTAATTTTAATTACGTGAGTCGCTAATTTAATCTTAGTGTTAAGATTGCTTGAGTGTGCAGCCTTTCATCTTGAGATCCTACGGGAACTTCCATTTTAGCACAGTTCATATTTACGATATTACTGCCAAGTAGTGAACAGTAGTAGTGCTTCACGTAGCTAATGAATGCTAACCCCTCAGCATCTTCCCCTCTAGGTAGTTATGTTATGCTTTCTAGCCTCTTTAGAAACCCAGGTTGAGGGTCTGAAAATGTTTCTGACATTTTTCATGAAATTTTTTTTACCAAATTTATTGGGGTTATAGGCCATAGTGGTATGCTATGATTGATCATGTCTTCAAGATACAACCCACTAAAATAACCAAGTTCTACCTAGAACATCAGTATCTGTGTCTTGATTTGAACTGTACGAGATTTAGTCTATGCAATAATAAACACAGAAGACACTTATCTCTATATTATGTTAAATAATGTGTTTTGTATTGTTACTTTGGTTTTCGTTCACCTATCCTTTAGTCCAATACAAGGAATTTTGGGTAAACCTCAACATTGTTGCTTGTGTAGCTCCTTTTAGTATCTTAATACCACCTCACGCCGGTCAGAGTGGCTAAAATGAACAATTCAAGAGACTATAGATGCTGGCGAGGATGTGGAGAAACGGGCACCCTCCTACACTGTTGGTGGGAATGTAAACTGGTACAGCCGCTCTGGAAAACAGTGTGGAGGTTCCTCAAAAAATTAACAATAGAACTCCCCTGTGACCCAGCAATAGCACTGCTGGGGATTTATCCAAGGGATACAGGAGTGCTGATGCATAGGGGCACATGTACCCCAATGTTCATAGCAGCACTTTCAACAATAGCCAAATCATGGAAAGAGCCTAAATGTCCATCAGCTGATGAACGGTTCAAGAAGATGTGGTTTATCTATACAATGGAATACTACGTGGCAATGAGAAAGAATGAAATCTGGCCATTCGTAGCAAAGTGGATGGACCTCGAGGGTGTCATGCTAAACGAAATAAGTCAGGCGGAGAAGGACAGATACCATATGTTTCCACTCATAGGTATAACAGGAGAAACTTAACAGAGGACCATGGGGGAGGGGAAGGGGGGGAAAAGAGTAAGGGAGAGGGAGGGAGGCACATCATGAGAGATTCTTGAATACTGAGAACAAACTGAGGGCTGAAGGGGGAGGGGAAAAGGGGAAAGGGGGTGATGGTCATGGAGGAGGGCACTTGAGGGGAAGAGCACTGGGTCTTATATGGAAACCAACTTGACAATAAACTATTTAAAAAAAGGTATCTTAAGAGGTTCTAATGATGTCAGAACCTGCCGAGTTTGTGAGTTGTTTTTTTCTTTTTTCTTTTTTTTGTCTTGTTCTACCTCAGAAACAAAGCAAAGATAGATTTGGATTAGAGGGGGATGAGGAGTCAACTATGCTGGAAGAGTCTGTTTCCCCAAAAAAGTAAGTATTATTAAGAATACTGGAGAACTGCCTTCACCCTAAATGGGCAGGTTTTTTTCGTGCCAACTTAGGGGTCAGTTACCCTGAAGTCCAATACATGGCGGGGACAACAGTGGATGATATGGGGGAGTCTTCTCAAAGTGTGGTCTGCAGACCATCATTACCAGTGTTGAGTATGTCTTGTGGGAGGAGGAGGCTGTGGATTTCTGGGAGACACTGAACAAGATGGGGTCTTTAACTCCCATCATTGATGTTCATAAGTCCTGTCTGCAGTAGCTCATTTAAATGAAGTCATTTTTGTCAAAGGCTGGAGAGTGGGCCTCTGTTTAATTCTGTGCCATTTGGGGCTGGGGTCTAGCCAATGGAGGAGTTACTGTTTATAGATTGCTTGCTACATGCCCCATGTGTCATGAGGTAGCACAAGTGGTTAAAAACATGGACTCTGGAGCTAGACTTACTGGGTCAAATCTCAGGTCTCTTTTTTTCATGTGTGGCCTTGAGGGCATTACACATTTCTTCTGCCTCTTCATCTCAACTATAAAATGAGAAAAAGGATTGGGGCAACTGAGTGGCTCAGTTGGTTAAGTGGCCGACTTCAGCTCAGGTCATTATCTCACAGTTCGTGGGTTCGAGCCCCGCATCAGGCTCTGTGCTGACAGCTCAGAGCCTGGAGCCTGCTTCTGATTCTGTGTCTCCCTCTCTCTCGGACTCTCTCCTGCTCACGCTCTCTGTCTCTCTCTCTCAAAATTAAAAAAATGTTAAAAAAAAATTAAAAAATAAAATAAAATGAGAAAAAGGATAGTACCACCTTGTCTTATTTTGATGATTGAGTTATTAATAAAGCATGTAAAATGATGCCTGGCACATCATAAATGTTTACTGTTCCTATCATTTTCAATTCAGAATAGTCTCACTTTAACTTCATTTTGTAGGTAAGGAAGCTGAGATGTATTAAAATTAAATAGCATCTAATTAGTGGTACTTTGGGGAAGTCTGACTAGTTGTTCCCGTTAGGTTATGTAGAGCATCGTAATAAGTTGTCTTGTCTACACTCTACTTTATATCTAGCATGCCATCTCCTTTGATCCCAATAACAACCCCCCGATATAAGAGATAGACCAGATATTATTGCCAGTTCATGACTGAGGAAACCAAAGCTCATGGAAGTTACTTAAGATGCATACGTGTGGCAGAGCAGGGAGTCAGTTCGGATCTTGTGATGTTTCTTCTAGGACACTGCTAGAAAGTTCTAGCATAGTCAAGCATATCGAACTTGCTAAGTCATAATAATTGCTCCTCTAACATTTCCACACTCTATCTCTTTATCCCAATTTGCTTCATAATCACCTTGAAGGTGATTTTCCATGTGTCCCCTATTTTAGTACACAGTTTGGAACCAAACGTGAAGTGATGCATTTCACGTACTTGCTGCCCTCTTGAAGAACACCTGAAGTCCTTGGAATTATTAATGACTGTTAGATGGAAATCAGTAAGCTAGTGCTTTCTGGCAGGGTGAGTTGTCTCCCTCAGAGGACTCTGCTGCACTTGGACTTGTAAGAGCAGCTGAGTAAGTGTATGAGCCAGAGCACTGGGGCCCTTTTCTACCTGTGATTCCTGTAGCCCCTCCCCACTGCCTAGGGCATCACGGTGAGATTTGGTCAGGGCAAGCAGGGAGAATGGTCCAGAGTGGTCCCCGTTAGAAGACCTGCCACTTTTCCCTGCATTAGGCATCTGCTGAGATCACAGAATGCAGCTGACTTCTACTGGAACTCCCATAGCTGCCCTCCCTGGTACCAACCCCTCCACAGACATTATTACTGCCCCTGCATGGATGCCTGCTGTCTGATATCCTAGCACGGCTCATGAACTTTGCCCTGAGCAGTAGGGAGTGATCTCTGATGGTTGGAAAACCCTGGAACAGAGGCCTGGCTTCTTAATGCAGCGGCTCACCAAATATGCCCCATACACATGCACGCACGCGCACACACACACACACACACACACACACACACACACACAGATTCTCCTTTGTGGGTCCGCCCTCTGGGGTACTATGGCAGATATACCACCTTCATATGCTCAAAGTCCTTTGTACTTACCACTCATTCTAAGAAAATATCAAGAAGTAAAAAGTAACTTTTTTTTTTTTTACTAGATGTCCTAGGAATCTTCCCAGATTTTAGTTGAAATCATCTAGAGGAGATGCCAAAGTCTGTCATATCATCAAGTTTCCAAAGGTGTTCAAACATTCTCTGTGGCCAGTGACCTTGGACCTGGGGAAGGAGAGCTAAGCTGTGGGAGATTTTCTTTTAATTCCTTTCTACACTTCTCCCTTCAGTCCAAGAAGGCTAAATGACCTGTATGTCCAGTGCCTAAAATAGAACCTGACCCACAGTAGATATTTGTTGAATGAACGCTGTTTCAGGTAGGATTTACCAAATAACAGATTACTATACCCAAAACTTTTACTTAAACCTAGAACATCGTTGTTATAGTAATATCTGTGTGTTGGTTTGGGCGGGGAGGGGAGGTGGAATTCCTTAAGAAGAACTAATTGCCATAATATCATGAATCAATTGGGAATGGTAATTTATATTAATAATTATAAAAAGATTCAGGGTTCTGGGTGCCTGGGTGGCTCAGTCGGTTAAGTGTCTGACTCTTGGTTTCAGGTCAGGTCATGATCTCACTGTTTATGAGTTCGAGCTCTGCACTGAGCTCTGTGCTGATGGTGCAAAGTCTGCCTGGCATTCTCATTCTCTCTTCCCTCCTCCCCCTCGCACACTCTCTCAAAATAAATAAATAAGCTTGAAATAAAATGTTCAGGGTTCTTCTGGGTATTTTAGTATTACTCATTCACAGTTCTGTCTGTATATGCCTCTTTTGAGTTGGCCTCCAGAACATAAAGCATCAAACAGTTGTGACGTCTGTGCTGTCTTTTTATTACACTTCATTCGAGGGGCCCCTCCCAGCGACCAGATCTTTGTCACCCGCAGGTCCACCATCTTGCAGCAGCAGTTCAATCGGACTGGAAAGGTGGAGCACGGCTCGGTGGCGCTGCCCGCCGTGATGCGCTCAGGCTCCAGCGGGCCCGAGACCTTCAACGTCGGCAGCATGCCCTCACCACAGCAGCAGGTCATGGTTGGGCAGATGCACCGAGGCCACATGCCCCCGCTGGTGAGGCTTCCCCCACGCTTGCCCTGTGTGTCACTATGCCACCTCTGATGTGCGGGGAGGGACACCAGCCCTTGTGATAGCTGGTGTGTGTCATCGCGTTCTCACTAGCTCCCATCTGAGCCACGACTCTTCAGCTGTGCAGTCCCGATGCCTGACTTCCCGGTGCTCCTGGTAAACCAGGCACTTAGGGGGGCCTGCATGGCATAGTCGGTTAAGCATCCAACCCTTGATTTTGGCTCAGGTCATGGTCTCACGGTTTGTGAGATAGACCCAACATGGGGCTCTGCACTGATGGCAGGAGCCTGCTTGGGATATTCTCTCTCTCTCTCTCTCTCTCTCTCAATTAAATAGACTTAAAAAAAAAAAAAAAGGAAAGAAATGGGGTGGGTTAGTAATTCCCTGATCACAGGTGTCCTCTGGGGCTGGAGGGCAGCCATGACCTCCACATGACTGGTGATTCCGAGCTCTAGAACCCTGCCTTCACAGCCTCAAGCTGCTAATTAACCTGCGTACCCCTCGGAAGGTCTTAGAAATAGACCAAGTCTGTAGTGCTCCACCCTTGGCCCTGGGTGTATTGTTGCTTCTTCCCCCATGTTGGTCTGCCTGCTCTAGGAAGGAATCCTGTGCTGCTGGGGAAGAATTTTTTAAAAGGTGAAAGACCTGTAAGCTCAGAAGAAATTTGACTCTCAAGAAGCCTGTTGACTGTAGGATTTGGGTGGAATCTGTCCTTACTTATCAAGAACAGTTCTGGGTGTAACACATGTTTCCTGTGTGTGAGCTCTTTTGTCCTCCGTCCTCAAAGAGTGGAGTCACTTCCCTGCAAGAATTCTTTCTGGACTTCTTGGTGCCTAATTAAGCTCCACACTCTCCTGCTCATACTCTCTCTATTGCAAATACCCCTATCAAGCATTCTATTCATACCGTCTCTCTTTCCAGCCCCCTGGTTGAAATGGAATGCAGTGGGGTTGAAACGCACCGTGGGCCACTCTGTCGAGAGCCCAGAGTTCAGTTTGGCCTTGTTTTGTATAGAGGGTGGTGTCAGTTCCAGAAGCCAAGGTATGACCGCCCTGTGGTCATCTGCCTTTGCAGACCTCGGCCCAGCAGGCCCTCATGGGGACCATCAACACGAGCATGCACGCTGTCCAGCAGGCCCAGGATGACCTCAGCGAGCTGGATTCGCTGCCACCACTCGGCCAGGATATGGTAGGTATTGTTCATGCGTGTCAGCTCAGTGTCTCTGCCCTGGCATGAAAGTGGGGTTTGCATTCTGTCTGCATTCCCCTCCAGTGAGGTGAAGTGGAAACTCATCGGTTTGTTTTGTTTTTTTCCCCAATATATTGAGCCCTTGTAGTGAGGTGGTACCCATGGGAAGAGAATCATGGGGCCAAGAACTTGAACTCTGGAATCAATGTGATCTGGGCTCAACTCCCAGCTCCACTGCTAGTGTCTGTGTGAATCCAGGCAACTTAGTCTCTCTAAGCCTCCATGTTGTCATGCGTGCTCGGGGTCTTTGTGAAGACATGGTAATCCAGTCACGCGTGGCATTCTTAGCACACTACCTAACACATCTCAACGAGTATTAGCTGGTATTGTCAGTGCTTCTCAAACGTTAGCATGCAGCAGTCACCTGGAAGGCTTGTTAAAACACATTGCCGAGCTCCATGTCTTTGTTTCTGAGTCAGTAGGTCTGGGGAAGGGCCTGAGGCTTTGCATTTGCAGCTAGTCCTCAGGTGCTCTGCTGCTGAGGACTGTGCTTGCCACTGTGTTGTGCTCAGCTTTTCAGCAGGGTGGGGTCAATAGCTGCCTTTCTCTAGGTGCTGCTCTAGCCTCTCCCTACTCAGACGGTGGCCCCTCGGCCAGTACCAATGGCAATACATAAGAGCTCTTGAGAGGTGTGGAATCTGGGGCCTTACCCCAACCTTCTGAATCAGAATCCTCATTTAGCGGGGTTCCCAGCTGTTCGGTGTGCACATGAAAGTTTGTGAAGGGTTAGCACTGCCATTCTCAGTCCTGCTTTGCACATTCCAGTTCCCTGTAGGAGCTTAAAATTGGTTCAATCAAGGCTGAGGCCCAGCTCAGACCAAGTCAATCCATGTCATCGAGGGTGGGGCCTGCTTTTTTCTAATGGTCAATCAGGACTGAAGACCACAGCATTAGGACCCACAGGGCGGTCATAGCCCAGAGCCAAGTGCAGTATTTAGCCTCATCTTGGCCAGCCAGGATAACTGCCCTCCAGGTCATTCCTGCACACTGTGTTTTCTCACTTGCCTGCTTATATACCTGCAGGTGCAATTAAACTCTGTGTTTTGTCTCCCAAGTACCCGAAATCATTAAACGTTTTGCAAGGGGAAACTCCAGAGTAAAAATACGTAAGGCAGACACCCTCCCGTATCCAGCACTATTGTGAGATAGTTTTAAAATATTTGGATTTGGGGCACCAAATCCAAATTGGTTCTGTCTTTTAAGCCTCCGACTTCGGCGCGGGTCATGATCTCACCGTTCACGCTTTGGATCCTCTGTCTCCCTCGCTCTCTGCCCTTCCCCTGCTGACACTCTGTCAAAACAAATTTTAAAAAATTTTAATAAAAAAATAAAGTGTTTGAACTTAACATTCCTGCTTCACCGATTTTTAAAGAATTAGTGTACAAAAAAATATTATTAGTGCTAGACACATCCTAAATCTTGATGAATATTTTGGGGATGTTTTGGGAAGCAAATCAGCCTCTGATACTACCACAGCATCATCCTTATGAATGTAAATGATCATTTATTGACTAACCCTGGAAATGCCAGGAAATAGAGAATTTGCTATTTATACCTTCCAGTGAACATAAAGTTGAAGATCTGGAAAGGTTTTCAAACACCACTGAATTCCTACAGTAGAAGAAACAATAAGGCACAGGATCTAGATGTTATTTGCCCAAGGTCATATCACTTGTTAGCAGTAGAGCTGGATCTAGAACAGAGGTCTTGTCCCACCCATCCCCAGGTCCTTCCAGGAAGGGTGCCACATATACACCCCATTCATGTTGTTAATAAAAGACAATTTTTTTGCTGACAGAGAACACTCATGAGCTGAAATACCCTAATTCTCACCCTGCTTTCTAAAAATGTGGGTGGAAATTAGCAGCAATTGTTTGTGCTGATGTGCAATGTTACCATGAGACATTAACTATTCTCATTTTTTACTGAGTTTACCTAAATAAAGTCATGTAGAATTTTTCTAAGATCCTAAAAGCTAACAAAAAAGCCATGGAAGAAACCTGGAGAACTCCCATGCCATTTAGCATCAGTGAATGAGCAAGAGGGCCGTTGAGGACACGGCTTCAGATGAGTTCAGGGCCTCATTGGTGCCGGCCCGGCAACCAGAGCATAGACAAAATCCTGGTCTCATTTTATAGCGTGACTGCCCTGGTGTCCTGGGCAATCCTGTGCCGTGACTGTGTCATGTACTTGTCTACTTCTGCAGGCATCCCGGGTGTGGGTTCAGAATAAAGTCGACGAATCCAAACACGAAATCCACTCCCAGGTCGATGCGATCACAGCTGGAACAGCTTCAGTAGTTAACCTCACTGCCGGTAAGTCTCTGAGGGCTTGTGGTGTATTATGGTTTTGCTTCTAAAAAAATAAATAAATAAGGAACTGTTCTTTGATTGAAACAACAGATTTTCATATTATGAAAGGCTGGTTTATTTTTAGGCACTCTGAGTGCTTGGGGCAGTTTTTTGCACTGATCCAGGAGAAAGGTGGGGAACATCTCATTCCTTTCCATCAATATCATGCATCATTCGAAAAGTACTTATGTAGCTCTGTGCCTTGTTCCTTGGTACGCTGGACGTGCCTCGAAGTGTATGGAGGCCAGTTTCTCCCTTCTGGGGCTTACAGTCTAAAACTGGCTTTGGATGAATAGCCCCATCGCATGTGCCTCCTTGTGTCTTGTGGCACAGCATGACTCTCACCTCGTGCTGTCAGGTGAGAGCTCAGAAATGTCTTGACTTCACAGTGCAGCATTTCAGTGCTTCAGGAGCAGAACTGACCTGCCTAAGCTGCTGACACAGACCTAACAGAAAGGGCCGTGGGATGCCAAGACTTCCTTTGGAACTGTACAGTTGCTCATGCTCAGTATTTCAACTTAGGACGCCTTGGGGCAAAAGGACTTGGGAGGAGCCGCACCTTGGAGACAGGGAGCCATGTGTGTCCCTGTGTGTGTGTGGCTTTGTGTCCAACTCCCACAGAGTAGAGGCTGATGCCATCACCCTTCTGGGCTCTCCTCACCCTTCACTGCCCTCCTTTGATGGCAACGGCCCTTCTCTGTCCCAGGTGACCCTGCAGACACCGACTACACAGCAGTGGGATGCGCAATCACCACCATTTCTTCCAACCTGACGGAGATGTCCAAGGGCGTGAAGCTCTTGGCAGCCTTGATGGACGACGAGGTGGGCAGTGGGGAAGACTTGCTCAGAGCCGCAAGGACGCTCGCGGGGGCAGTGTCAGACTTGCTGAAAGCTGTGCAGCCTACTTCTGGAGAGGTGAGCTCATGGGGCACGCGGTCACTTAGGTTCTGGTGAGGCAGGTGCCACCTTAAGTGCTACGGGGCTGTTGCTCCCTGAGCTGTTCCTCCCATCCTGATGAGGCACGTTACCATACCATGGAGTTTGGAGTTGGTGAACTGGCTACGGAATCTGTGGTTCAACTTTCAGGATTGGTTGACTCTTAGTAGGAAACCTCCCTTTCCCCTCACCCTGGGGGACTTGATCAGATACAACCTCAGAAGCTAACACACATGGTCAATACACATTTAAAGGAGATCCCGGTTTGTGCCCTAATTTCCATAAAGTGCCTGTCACCTCCCTACCAGCCGAGCAAGACTCATCAATTGAACATTTCAAATCTGTCCCCTTGTTGCCAGTTTGTGACACATCAGGCATTTCCTTGCACAAACTGTACCAGGATACTTAGGTGTCCCATCTGGCAGATAGTCCAAGACACTCATGCAGGGGTAGGACGAGCCAATCCTGAGGGATTAGCTGTCTGATGGCACTTTGGAGGAGCTGCGTTTTCTTACCAACTGGTGTGTGCTCTTTGTTGTAGCCTCGACAGACTGTTTTGACTGCTGCTGGCAGCATTGGACAAGCCAGTGGGGATCTTCTGAGACAGATCGGAGAGAATGAGACTGATGAGCGATTCCAAGTAAGATACCTGCAGCCCATAATTTTGGAAAGGAGTCTAAGTGATGGTCTAGACCCAAACGGGGAGAGTGTATGAAAAACCAGATCTTCAGTGGGCTGTCAAGAATAAGATTGAGATGGCTTACCTTGGGGGTGAGGTCATTGTCTGTTAATTTTTTTAAAGCAACTTTTAACTTAAATAACTCCTTCCGCTTATGTATCCCGCATCATCAATGTAAAGCACTTATTTAGCTATTCTTGCCGGTCAGGATGCCAGACGTTCGTTAAACACAAAAGTGGAGGGAATAATGTCATGAACTCCCTTGTGTCTACCATCCAGTCTCTGTAATTATCAACTCATGGCCAGGCTTGTTTCATCTTCTGGGAGCAGTTTTTAACTACATGAGCCCAGAGTCCCCATGAGAGAGACCGAGAACGTGGACTCCCATACACTGCACTTACAGGTAGCTTAGGTGCCCAGCTTTGTATCCAGAGGTGGATCTGTTGTCTGTGTCATATCCTAACCAGCATGGCGGGAAAGCCTTTGTTTTTTTTTTTTTGTCACTCTTGTTCAATACCGAGGATATGTGCTGTTTGTCTTCTGGTGCACAGCTGTAGCCAATGTTGGCAGCTGGCCTGATGCACTGCTAGCTCAGACTGGAGCTCAGCTTGTCTGCCTCTGTTCCCAGCCACCACAGATGAGGGGAGCTTCAGGCTACGACATGCTTGTCTTCTCACGTACTCGTGGGCAGATGCCCTCCATGCCTTTCTCCTTCTCTTATGTCCCCATTTTAAGTGGTATATAACTACATTCTCTTGAAACCTAACGGTTCAAGCCCAGGTTCTCTGGAAGATGCCCTGTTCCAAATCCTACATCAGGTTCGCTGTTGGGGAATTCCAGAGCATTCAGAGGAAAAAGATCATTCAGGTTTATAGTAGCATTCGTTTCTTAATTCATGAGTGCCATTTCGGCTTGCCATTTTATCCAGAACTACCAAACTCCATCTACACAAGATGCATCAGTTACACTGAGACATGGTTGTACCTCTTGTGATTCATGGAACATGTACCTGCATCCGTAGATGTAGCTGTTTCCCTTCTACTTGGCACATACCTGTGGTACTGGGGCCAGAGGACCCATTCATATTCTACAATGCAGTAAGACAGTCACTGCTTGAGCATTCAAGTCATGATAGAGACCCATATGGATGAGACCCATAATGGGTGGCAGCAGTATTCTTGGAAGCCATTTCTAGGCTGGGATGGCCAGTAATGACTTAACTTTAAAGAGAATGTACTCCAGACCACATAAATATATCCCACTAAATTCAAGCTAACTGAGACCCTGTCCTGACTTCCCCTCTGCCAAACCCCCAAACTGCCCTCGTCTTAGCCATTGCTTTTTGTATTAGTGCAGGTAATTCTTTGTAGGCAGGGACCTACTTAGGAATTGGGTAAATGGGAGATTCAGCTGTTGGTGTACTAAGCTTAATTATCTTGAAGTGTTCAACTTCCTTTCCTCAAAAAGATGACTGCTTTCCCTGGAGTGTTTGGAAAGGTTGAGAAGAAAGTCACAGATCTCCCTGAAGACCTTTCATGCATCCTTGTATTGTTGAAGACATTCTCTTTTCTTTCTCTCAACAGAGTGTTACACTGTCACATATGAATGCAAACTCAACCCCCTGTCATTTGTTTCTATTCAGAGGTGCTAGGAAAGCTGGTTCACATTCACAGTAAGGTCCTGCGGAGGCTTTCTTACCAG
Source organism: Cryptoprocta ferox (assembly GCA_028646485.1). Lineage (NCBI taxonomy): Eukaryota > Metazoa > Chordata > Mammalia > Carnivora > Eupleridae > Cryptoprocta > Cryptoprocta ferox. The sequence goes on from CM053560.1 coordinate 98,551,058, forward strand.
AGAAAGGCCTGACTTGAATGCTTTCCATTTCTGTAAGGTCTCCAGGCAGACAACAGTGCAGTTAGGTGATCTTGTAACCTCTTCCAGTTATGGAAGCCCCTGGCTTTCTGACATTGGATTTCTTATGCACTATTTTTCTGATTCTTGAGATCTTATCTCAGAGCTTTTCTTGGGTTCTCAATGTACTGCATGTTCCCAGAGTTAACAAAGATTTATTTTACACAGGCTACATAATAGCAGTCTTGTTGAAAGGTTTGACAAAGGCCTTGTCAGCAACTGTAGCTATAGTATCACGTTCTTTTTCTAACTGTATTTTTTTTGGACAAAATTAATAGGAAGAACAGGATTTCTTTAAATGAATCTAACAAAGCCCTTTAGAACAATCGTGAGCCTACATGACCAAATCTTGGTCCCTGTGTGAAAAGACGAATTCATATCAAGTGAAAGAATACTGTGACCCACTTTGGAAAGATATTTTTAAAAATCTTGTAAATAATTTGTGACATTCAAGTTGAGTGTGCACTGAGCATCGAGATAGGTGTTCAAGAACTATAACTTCGCAGGCCATGTTGGGAGCAATTTCCAAAAGTTATGTGGCAAACAAGTGCCAGTCAGGTCCCAAAAGCATCTTTACCTTTTGGCACCTCAGGCTTTACTTTTTCCTTGGACATCCAACAAACCTTAAGAAAAAAAAAAAAAAAAGACTGAACTAAACTGTTTCTTTAACACTCCCTGGTTTTTGTCTGTTTTAAAATCTGCCTACGTGGTAGTTTTATGGGTTTCTGATTTGCCGGGATAGGATATAGTTTTTGCTCTGTGTAAAATTGTACCGAGTGAACACTCCTTCCAATATATCTTCTTATAAAATATCTTCTTTTAAAGACGCTGTGAGTGTCCTTTGCATTCAGAATCAAAAGTGCTTTTCATTATCTGATTTATCTGATGAATTAATAAAGACTTCTGACCACATTTCCTCTGGGAGAAAGCCTGGACACCTTTGTTCAAAATAAAAATGGCTCATATATTTGGGATAGGTCTGGGAAGGCATTTCCAAACCAAATAAACTACCTTCACTATTTAAAGCAAAGAAGCAAATGAAATGTAACAGTGATTATTCTTCAAGTCACCCAGATGGGTGACAAATCTGGTGGGCTGAATCAAAGGATTCTCCATCCTGCAGACAGAATGCATTTTTGTTAAGTTGAAGCATAAACTGATATATAAAGGCTCAAAGCTCCTTGCATCTTCAGTGAGGTCGTAGCTTATAGCTCGTTTATTTATGTAGGCCCCCTTTCCACTTTTCATAATAATTTAATCCCTGTCCAGAAGACTACAGAACACTGAGAATAACTTATGTTCAGAGCACTCCTTGGCTCTTGAGCTGTAGGTAATGTCTGTGCATGTCCAACATTGCCCTCTGGAGGCAGAGACGTGGCTGAATTTTTGATGGTACCTTGGGTCCTTGTGCAAAATGGAAATCCCAATGATAAATTTTCAGGTGACGGCAGGGCATGATGACTTGGAGGCCATGAATTCTAACCTTCCTACAGTACGTTGTATTTATGGTGTCTGCATAGATTTCCAGCTTTTCTTTACCTACTGTATCAATCACATATTCAAGAGACTTAATCAAGACTCTCGGTGTTGGAGAAGTACATGAATGTGAATCAGTGGTTAAAATACAAACCCTCCCCTCAAATTAACCTGTTTTCGATTTAAATCTTAGGCTCCTTAATGTGTAGGAGACTATGTAGCTAGGATGCAAGTCTCTTTCTTGAATTACCTCTAAGGAGAAGTTGACATTTCAGAAAAATAAATGGAAAGAATATTCTCATGAAGTACTGAAAAAAAAAAGTTCAAATGGAATGTCAATAAAATGTTTAAGTAGACACCACATTTTATTTCTTGGCCGTGAAGGGTGATAAAAAAAAAAAAAGGAAATGACTGTTTTTTATTCTCTTTCTATATAGGACGTTTTAATGAGTTTGGCCAAAGCTGTAGCCAATGCCGCCGCCATGTTGGTATTGAAGGCAAAGAATGTTGCCCAAGTAGCTGAAGACACGGTCCTACAGAACAGGGTGATTGCTGCTGCCACCCAATGTGCCCTCTCTACCTCTCAGCTGGTGGCGTGTGCCAAGGTAAGCCAGCTGGCATCCCTGTCCCTTTCTTCAAAGTGTCACATGTTCTTGTTTGCCCCCAGCCACTGGGGGAAAACAAGGACAAAATCTGTTTCAACTGTCTGAGACTTAGTTTTGTCTCCGAGGTGACACTGTAGCATTTTGGCAATACCTGCCCAGTTGTGCTTTCACCCCGTGTTCTTTGCCCAAGTCCTCAGGCAGTGGTATTCTTGGTTTCTAATTGCCATTTCTACTTGCAAATTGCCACGTCTCCCCCCTTGAAGTTCTCAGTGTGTACTATTTACACCTGCACACCAAGGGTTCTCGCATTGTATAAAAATGCAGCACAACATCATGAATGGGTTCATAAATAACGTGCAGATTTGGGGGAGCCTTTTCTGCACCGCATAGTGTTAGAGTGACGGTAATCAGAATTGAGTTCATCATTGCCACTCAGGATGTGCACACTCCGAGTATTAAACTTCACCTTGTTTAGCACATCATCCCCAATTTACTGAAGGGAAACAGAGGCCCCTAAGGGTTCGTAAGTAGCTTGAGGCCACAGAAATAGTTAAGTGGCAGAACTGGAGTTATCTCAGGCCTGTCTGGTTTCACATATCCTTTCGGCACCATTGTGTGTTGATGCATCAGAAGATGGGACATGTCCATTTCTCAACGTGATGGCATATCATATTGTATAGATCCATGACCGGCTTAGCCCGCATTTCCTATCCTCTGGTAGGATTTACAATGTCGGGCAGAGGTGTGTTGATAATATCACTCCTTTCCTGTTACACCGTCCAAGTATCCACAGAAAAACTGACAGAATTCCTCTGTTCTTTAAAGTCCCATGAGTACAGAGTTCCAGGTGTCTCTGGAAAAGTACAGTTCTGTTAGTCTTATTATCCTAACTCAGAGGATTCAATGTAGAGGTTCCTAAAAGGAGGAGGTATGCCACAAATACCAAGTATTTCTCTCCATGGAAGTAGTCAGTACTATAGTTACATATCGTCATTGAAGATAAAAATTAGCGGGCATCAAAAATCACCCAGACAGAGTGAAATCGTGAGGTATAAGAAACCTCAGTGATGGTGCACTTTAATCCCTGGTCCTCTGAGTAGGGACCTGAGTCCCAGAGCAGGAAGGGACTCGGTGGAAATGCTAGTGTGGGGTGGGGACTGAGAGTTGACCCTCAGAGCCCAGGACCTGCTCCTATCTCCTTGTAGGTGGTGAGCCCCACCATCAGCTCCCCCGTGTGCCAGGAGCAGCTGATCGAAGCAGGGAAGCTCGTGGACCGCTCCGTGGAGAACTGTGTCCGAGCCTGCCAGGCAGCCACTGACGACAGCGAGCTCCTGAAGCAGGTCAGCGCGGCAGCCAGCGTGGTCAGCCAGGCCCTGCACGATCTCCTGCAGCACGTGCGACAGTTTGCCAGCCGAGGCGAGCCCATCGGCCGCTACGACCAGGCCACCGACACCATCATGTGTGTCACCGAGAGCATCTTCAGCTCCATGGGAGATGCTGGTGAGGGGCGATGCTTGGGTGGACAGGTCGGGTTGGGGTTCCCTGATGGTCACCGTTGTAAGGAAGGCGACGGCTGCCTGGCAAGGGCCAGTTGTCATCAGCCTCTGTCAGAGACTTCCTTACTGAGGCTGGGAGAAAGATGGAAGACTCCTAATGTGCCCATCCATAGCAGCACTTAAAGAGTTAGTTAGGTTTTTTAAATAAATTGTTAGCAAATCCCTTTTGTTCGAAAATCTCCATGTTGGATTCAGTATGGTAAAGTCGATGCAGCCACAGGAGGAGGGAGATAAGCCTGAAGCTGGGAAGGAAAAAAGTATTCTCACAAGTCCCAAGCCACCACATGCCTGCAGGGTCACAGGGGTTTGGTCACAAGGGTTTGGTCAGGTTGCAGAAGACAGGAGTGAGGGGAAGAGCTTAGGCTGTGGCCTTTATTGGGATTTTCATTGGAAAGGCAAGGCAGGGCAGGGTAAATAGCTTGGGACTGCTTAGTTTGAATATTTTCAGCATGCTCTGTGCTACACAGGTGATCCTTAGTTGCCTGGCATCAGGCCATAGGATGATTGAGGCCGGGAATATTGCCTCCAGGGGGGTACCTACCCCATAGAGGAGGTGTGGTTCTAAGCTAAGGTTAGTTTGCGTTTCAAAGGCGTGCTCCTGGCTGGACTTTTGCTATCTCTAAGAATTGGCTAGCCTTCAGAAGGGCAGTCTCTCTCCAGCCAGCAAGGTTTCTTTAAGATGTCAAACATTGGGATATACAAAAAATTTAAAAATCTTTGCCTTTCAGTCTATTAGATGAAAGGTATGTCTCCTGAGATCCAGCCCATCCCTATCCCTTCTGAATCTCCAGATTTGGCAACTCACCAATTTGTGTTTCACATTTCCAGAAATTTTCAATCTTCCTACAGTCACGTTTGCATGTGTTTGCACGCAAATGTGCATAAAACTATGTTTGTTTTCATATAAATGAAATTGCATTATATTTACTATTTAACCCTTTTCTCTTAATATATCTTAGAGATCTTTTTCATGTTGACCTATACACTAATCTTTTTAATAGCAGCAGAATATTCTACTCCATGGAATTGTAGGGTAATTTATTTAACTCATGATCTCGAAACAGACATGTAGGTGGTTTCCAAGCATTTTGATTTGCTTCTTAGTTTTGTTTTAACAAAAATAATAGTACAGTAATATTTTTATAAAAATATCTTGGTTTACTTTTGGGGATCTATGTAATTAGTGGAACTTCTGGGCTAATAAATATATACAATTTTTTTTTATATATGAACTTTCTTTCCAAAAAGGTCTATACTTTGCATCCCTACCAGTAGTTTGTAAGAGGTTTTCCAGCTTCCTTGTCGGCACAGAGCCATACTTTATAGCAAGTATTGGAAACAACAAACGAAAACTTGGGGTTTTCTGTATCCTCCTTAACATGATTTAAGAAAATGGGAGTACTCTACACAATTTGCATTGCTCTTGTTGTTCATTGTCTCTAGTTTTTAATAAATTGTTTTATTTTGAAATATTTTCACATTTTACAGAAAAACTATAGAGGTAATACAGAGAGTTCTTTTTACAAAAAAAATTTTTTTAACGTTTGTTTATTTTTGAGAGAGGGACAGAGTGTGAGTGGGGGAGGGCATAGAGAGAAGGAGACACAGAATCCGAAGCAGGCTCCAGGCTCCTAGCTGTCAGCACAGAGCCCGATGCAGAGCCCAAACTCAGAACCTGTGAGATCATGACTTGAGCCGAAGTCAGATGATTAACCGACTGATTAACATTTATTTTAAATGTTTACTCCTAAAGCCTTCCTACTTCTAAAAGGAAATTGCAATAGATTTCAGTAAAATCATGGGTACAGTAAAACCAAACAACTACTAATAACAAGATCAAAACCAGTGCTGGGAAGAAAAGAGTGAGCAAACAGAAAATTGATAGGGAAAACTCAGCCAAGGCAAATCGTAGCAATTGAGCATGAAACTGGGTTCTGTGTTTCTTATTAGTGAGAGCCACATGACACAGATGGAGTGGATCTTGTGATATTATTCATCTGGAGTTAGGTAACATACAAATTTTTTCAAGATTTAAAGATCATTTTTATGCCATTATGCAGAGTTTGATTCTAGAGGTAAATGATATTTACTAGGTAAATATTTATTAAATCACATAATCAACATGATTTTGTTCCCTGTCTTCTCTTTAGAAAGAATTCCTCCTTGCTTAGTTGTGTTCTATTTACCCCTCAGTTCAGGATGGACCTTGGATGGGATTGGGGTATACAATCCTAGTAGCCATAGGGAGTATTTTCGGTCCTGGGTCTAAGGACATAGCCTTGCTTAGACAGGAGCTTGTGGGCTCCCTTCTCTCTGTCCCTCTTGCCAGAGGAGTGGAGACTGGACTGTGTGCTGGTTTTGAGCTTTAGAAAGCATCCTCAATCCCATCCTGTAGGTGAAATGGTGCGCCAGGCCCGGGTCCTGGCCCAGGCCACCTCAGACCTTGTCAATGCCATGAGGTCAGATGCGGAAGCTGAAATCGACATGGAGAATTCGAAGAAGCTCCTGGCGGCAGCAAAACTCTTGGCCGACTCCACGGCTCGCATGGTGGAAGCTGCAAAGGTATTACGTTGGATCCGTACTATTGAAAAGTGAACATTGTTAAGAGAGGATATGGAAGGTGCCCTGAAGATAAAGAATGGTCAGCTGAGTGTGCATTTTTGTTGTTTAAAACCTCTATGGTTTTGTAACATTTAACCTTGTTCCAGTGGGAAAGGAGAAGGGCATGGAACATGAGAATAACACTCTCCAAGGGGAGCAGTGCTGACTCAGCTGTAGCCAGCAAAGTCCCTGCTCAGTGTGCACTCTATCGCCATTGGGCTGTCGCCATCAGCTTATTGCATATGCTGGTGAATTTAAACTTGAGATTTTCAACAGCAAATTCACTTAGGCCTGTTTTTTGCCCGCAACTTAATATTGCTTTGCCCTCCCCTTGACTTTTCAACTAAACTCCTATCAAGATTTTACATAGTAAAGTGCTTCCTGCCTCATTGTTCTTCAAACACCAATAACGGTTTTAAATATTCTAAAACAGCTTGAATGAAGAGTTAAGAGTCAGCTTTCTGCTTTTTGACAGTAATGCGTTGGCACGATGCTTCTAAAAGCCAGTGATTCTTATCCCAGGGCTCTGTTTCAGAGCACCCCCCTCCCGCCCCCGCCATGAAACATTACAATGCACGTGTCTCCATTCCACCCTTCCTGATTCACAAGGTCACTGGTAGGACTGTGCAAGTATGTTCCACAGGGGATTCTGATGGCTGCCTCTAGGTGAGGACTGTACTAAATGGATAAGGGTGTATTTTTCTATGTTTCTCTTTTGGTTATTAAGCAACTAGCGTACGTTTTGGTGGAATTGATAGAAAATGCAGATAAATATAAATTAAATTGAAAAGCATCTTCAGTTTCATACTCCAAGATAACATGTTTAATGTGATTCATTGAAAGCCTCCACATCTTATCCTATCTCCCTGGCCACCAGTAGAATACCTGTGCATCTGAGCCTACCTCCTATGTGAATTCTTAATGCATTAGGACACGCGGTGAATCATGTAGACCTTCCTCGACTGACTCACCATTATAGTTCCTGAGGGACTGTGATTTCTCGGCGGTAATTCACGTGTAGGCTGAAGAGTAACTCATGGAGGGGCAGGGTCTGAACTTGCTTCCTCTATCCCCTGAGCCCTGTTTCAGCTGAAAAGCTCTGCTATTAACCCATCCTTTTTATCCAAAAATATATATCAGGGTTTTTACAGTGGTTAATTTCTTCAAGGTTTTTGCAAGTTCTGCCTCCCTCTTCTAAGTCTAAACATAGATATTTTTTTAAATTTTGTTAATGTTTATTTATTTTTGAGAGGGAGACAGAGCACAAGCAGGGGAGAGGCAGAGAGAGAGGGAGACACAGAACCTGAAGCAGGCTGCAGGGTCTGAGCTATCAGCACAGACCCCGACACAAGGCTTGAACTTGCAAGCCATGAAATCAGGACCTGAGCCTAAGTCAGACACTTAAGCGATTGGGCCACCCAGGTGCCCCTACACATGGCTATTTTAAAGTTTATTTATTTATTTTGAGAGAGAGAGAGAACAAGGGAGCGGGGCAGAGGGAGAAAGAGAAAATCTCAAGCAGGCTCCATGCTTGTTGTGAAAAGCAGAGCTCGATCCTCACAACTGAGATCATGATCTAGGCCGAAATCAAGAGTCAGACCCTTAACTCAGTAAGCCAACCAAGTGGCCCTAAACATAGCTTTTTTAAGCAAACCTTCATGTTCACAAAAACTGATAGACTGAAAAGAACCTTAGTGTAAAATCTAATCAACCCCTATTTTACAAAGGAGAAAATTAAAACTCAGAAAGATTTCACCTGCCATCACATAATCAAGATTGAGCCAGGGCCAATGTGCACATTTGTTTCTAGATGCACAGTGCTCATCAGACCTTACTGAATGTGCCAAGTTACCAGAAACTTGTTTCTTTTAGATATTTATTTTTGATTATTTAAAGCAGATAGGACAATATTAGGTGATTTCATAAATTCCTATAGTTAAAAGTGGCCACTGGGTCTTCATGGCAGTATTTTCATTTGTTGGATTTTGTTCAAAGCTAAAGAACCTGTGAGGGAGCTCCAAAAAATATATTTAATGTGCAGAAAAAAATACATTTCATAATCAGTAACTAAGATTCCAGGCCAAGATTAGTACCACATACCTAATGTACATTCATCATGAAAGAGACATTGCTAAGGAAGGATCCAGATGCCCACTTCAGAGTCAAGTGCAGAAATGATGGTTTCCTGCTGCTCAAAATACCAAAGGAAGGCCAGCATAGGAGTGGTCTAAATACCTGATGACCAAAAAAATAAAATGATTTTCCTAATCTCGAAAAAGAATACAAAAGTAGCCCAATCTTTCACATGTGAGAAACAAAAGTAGAGTTTTTTTAGGTGCTAGAAACACAAAATCAAGGCTACCTAAAGTGGTTACAATTTGAAAGGGTGGAAGGTTCCCTTTGAAAGGATTGCCAAAACACTTCTGTCACAGATGTTAAAATTGTTGGAGCCAGGATGAATCCCTATAACATTTATAAATGGTCAAAATAGGTTCAAAAAAATAGGTTCTTGTAAATGGTCAATTTGGCAAGTTGGCCATTTGGAAAATGGAGACATTTGAAAATTGATTTTCAATAATTGGAGAGTTTCTTTCTGCTTTCGTCTCTGCCTTATGAGCAAATATTACCACCCTGAAGTGTTAATTAAATTCGTTCATTTGTATACATTAAGAACCGGTCACAGAGCATCCAGATTCTGTGAGAAAAATCTTGATTGCTGCTTCTCTTGCAGGTGGGAGAGGAAGGTTAGATGTGCTTTAACTCTTGGTTCAATTATTATGCAGTGAAGTTATATCCTCTTGCTACATTACCTTTCGGTCTTTTCCCTGCCTCAGAATCCCACCCATCTAAATAAAATCCATTTTGGTGGGCCTCGGCGGCTCAGTTGGTTAAGTGTCTGACTCTCGATCTTAGCTCAGGTCATGATCTCATCGTTCGTGGGATGGAGCCCCACGTGGGACTCAGTGCTGGGCACTGGACCTGCTTGGGATTCTCCCTCTCCCTCTCTCCCTTTACCCCTCCCTCGCTCAAAATAAATAAACTTTAAAAATAAATAAATAAAACCATTTGCATTCCTAAGCCACTTGAACCTACGACAACACAGTGTGGCCGTGTCCTGTGTGCATGGTCCCTTTCTCTTGCCCTGACATGATCAGGGACATGGGCTCTCTCTCATTACTTAAGTATAGTTGAGTACTGGATCTACTTTGCTATACTTTTCCAACTCAGGCTTTCTAGGAATGCAGTTTCTAGGCATGATCTTTCCTAAACACCATTTCCTTATTATATTGGGGATGGCGTTCCAGTCCCCCTGGTCCTTTTACCTCTTCCCCTGTGTCTATACTATATTCTCAGCCCATTCACATAAACTAGTGCTGCAAGGCAGGAGAACCTTTGCACAGTGACATGCATCTGTCATGCCAATTAAAATAAAATTCTCCCTGAGAGATTGGGAAATGGGGGGAGATGTATCTTAACACCATGGATAGCTAACCACACGGCAATGTACGTGTATGACTGAGGCTATGATCTCAAGTGTTTAATTTTTACTACTGGGTTTCTCCTGTTGACTGGTGCAGCTTTGAAACATCCCCAGTAGATTGTTTGTTGTTAGGAGATGAAACATCTTTATTGTAAAGATACCGCTAAAAGCATTTGTTCTCTCTCCCAGATAATTTGTATTACTGGGAAAAAGTAAAATCAAAGGCATGAGTTCAGCGTCTGTGGCATGCTGGCCACTGGTCCTCTCAGAATCTCTGTTTTCTCCTTCTCAGGGGGCTGCAGCCAATCCTGAGAATGAAGACCAGCAGCAGAGACTGAGAGAAGCCGCAGAAGGTCTCCGGGTGGCAACGAACGCCGCTGCCCAGAATGCCATCAAGAAAAAAATTGTCAACCGATTGGAGGTAGGTAAAGAGGCTGGTTTCCTGGAAGGTCAACTTTAGATTGCCGAGAGTTATTTGAAAGAATAACCTGGGGCGCCTGGGTGGCTCAGTTTGTTGAGCATCCTACTTCATCGTGGGTCATAATCTCACAGTTGGTGAGTTCAAGCCCCACGTCAGGCTCTGAGCTGTCAGCACAGAGCCTGTCAGCTATGCTGACAGCTCAGAGCCTGGAGCCTGCTTCAGATTCTGTGTCTCCCTCTCTCTCTCTGCCCCTCCCCCACTTACCCTCTGTCTGTCTGTCTCTCAAAAATAAACATTTAAAAAATGTTTAAAAAAGAATAACCAAATGAATAAGGCATTGCCCATATAAAGGAGGCTAAATCAAGATTAATGATATAGTTTACTGGTTAAGGGACATAGAAACAATTTGAAATGTTGGTTTAGGCACCCTGTTCATTTAGGTTCAAGGACACATTGACACTATATTTGAAAAACAGCTTCAGCTCATGTTTTCAGTAAGCAAAATCTTTTCTGAGTTTAGCATTCTTTTTTTTTTTTTAATGTTTGTTTATTATTGAGAGAGAGAGAGACAGAGAGACAGAGACAGAGCATGAGCTGGGGAGGGGCAAAGAGAGAGGGAGACACAGAATCTGAAGCAGGCTTCAGGCTCTGAGCTGTCAGCACAGAGCCCGATGTAAGACTCAAACTCGCCAACTGAGAGATCATGACCTGAGCCAAAGTCAGATGCTTAACTGACTGAGCCATCCAGGTGCCCCTGAGTTTAGCATTCTTGAATAGAATTCAAAATTTTTTTTTCAGGAAAAATAGGAATTTTTTTCCCTCTGGTGTTAAGGGCTGCCCATGTTCGGAAAGGACCATTAGCTAAAAACTCCATATATATTTTGTCAGAGGCAGTGACTCTTTCTGGACTCCCATTAGAAAATACAGACTCAGAAAGACTGGAGAATGGGGATCAGGCTTTGGTGGAGTGGTGTGGATGGAGCAATGAGAAATATTGTTGGCATTTTTCAGAACATCTATTCTGGGGGTGGGAGGGAGGATATAACAGTCGACTGGTCCAAACTCTGTAAGGAAATAAGTTTCTCTCACAAAGGCACGCAGGAGACTATTATACTAAAGTTTGGGAGGTTGGAGGCCAAGAACCTGCCTGTCTGAGGAATCTCTCCATGTAGTCTGGTGATCCTGAAACAAAACTGGCCTACAGGAGGATGGGAGCGAGCAAACCCATGAAGTACTCTAGTGGGGAAGTCTTGAAAGGCCAAGCTTCGCACGGGTGGCAAGAGGAAAGCCAGGAGCACACCAGCATTTCTGCTGCTTCTGGGGAAGAAAATGTTTCCCCTAAAACATTTAGACTGGATGCCACTTATCAGCGCCATCATGGTCATGGAATTAATGGCCCCTTATCTTTTTGAGAAAGACAAATGAACACCAGAACTTGAGCTATCAGGCGTGACTGTCTTTCTCGCTCATCCCAGGGAATGTAAACTAACAGAGATAACACGGCAGTTGTTAGACGAGGCTCGTCAGTGGCATTCAGGAGGCAGAGGCTGGGCCTGGAGCTCCCTTTCTTGCACACGTGCACCTGTTCCGTGCCAGCCTCTTAGTGGCAGGGCATATATAAATGTGTGTGTGTGTGTGTGTGTGTGTGAGAGAGAGAGAGAGAGAGAGAGAGATGGCCCTGCTTACCTCCTGTCCCTCTGCCCTCCAGGTGGCCGCTAAGCAGGCTGCAGCCGCCGCCACGCAAACCATTGCCGCCTCCCAGAATGCGGCCGTGTCCAACAAGAACCCCGCCGCCCAACAACAGCTGGTTCAGAGCTGCAAGGTGAGGTTGCAGCTGCCCAAGCGCCAGATCTGCCATAGATGACCCTGATAGCATTAAAAGGCCAAGTGCCCAGATAATTCAGTTAAGACTAATCATCCGGGCCCCTAATGCAGTTTGTTCCAGCTCCTGTGTTCCAGGTACACACGCGCGCGCGCACACACACACACGTCTGGTTTTTGTCTCCTAAATGGATGGCCTGTGTTTGGAAGGAGAGTATGATGCTTTTTCCAGCATTGTCTTTCCTTTGTCTACATTGTTTTCTTTCTTTTCAAGAGACCGAATCAAGGAGATCAATGACCAGGCCATTTTAGGGCTCAATGCAGCATTGAATTTCCAGAGTGCCTCCCTCCCTGTGAGAGGTGGGCCTTCGGCTTCAGTACATGCTGGGAAGAGAGGTGATTGCCTGCCTTGTACTGATGGCCCCCTGAGGATCTGTGTTACCCTGTCTGGCCTCAGTGATAATGTGCTTCGGTGCTTTCTCTTGTTACATGTTTGTTCTTCTGAGACCTGGGCCTTAATGGCATGTTGACACCAATACACTACAAAGGGCACAGTGAATACCTTTGTTGCCGCTTCTGGGGGCCCAGGGGGTCCACTCTCCCAGGAGACCCCTGAAAGGTGCCAGACATGACAGGTCATCGTGTAGCTGTTGCCTGTGTATGGGCGGTATGTCTGGCCAGAGTCTTCCAAAGGTCTTTGCAGTGAGCGGTGGCAGCTGGGTGGACAGGTGTATTGGTATTAAGGTTCTGAGAGTTGACTGTGCTCACTCTCCTTTTTCCCATCTCCTCTGTGAAACAGTTCACATGTGAATGGTGTCACCACTTCCACCTCAGAAATGGCTTTGCTTCTGAGAACCATCCAGAGCCCTCTAAGTCCTGAGTCCAGGTTCTCTGAGGCTAGCCCCTGACTGAAGAGTGAATGTGCTCTAGCAGAAAAGGCTCAGCGATGGAGTAAGGCCCTATCCTCGGGACTGTACGCAGAAAGAAGGGGTTTTTCTGTGAGCCAGGCTCCCGCAGAGGGTGTGTGTTTTCTGTTAGAGCCTCGATTCAGCTGCCAGCACAGGTGAGAAAACCCTTCTCCAAGAGCACCTGCTTCTCCTGTCCAGGAAAATACTACAGGTTGAAACACCTCCTGCCCCTTTCTTCAGAGACTGAAGATACTCAGTGTCTGGTTGTCACCATCACAGAATGAGAGCTTTACTATTTATCAGGTTGCAGTGCAGAGGGGAGAGTGGACCAGATTACAGGAGTCAGAGGATCTGAGGATGTCAAGAGGATCTGAGGAAAATATCATGGAAATAGTTGTTTTAACCTTTGCTGGAATGGGTTAAAAAAAATGGTCACCAGACTGGCATACACTTGGGACCTTCTTCAGCAGTAGTGGCCACTGTGTGCTCTGACCTTTGAGGACCTGGTCAGTCAGATGAGGAGCGGCCACCGAGGGGGAAAACACAGAAAAGGTAGGAGGCTGGTCTCCTAAGGCATTGTGGGAACCTGTTCCTTGAAGTGGTCTCTCCTCAGAAACGCTGCTGCTTCTTCCTCTACCTTGGGCATTGGGGTTTCCAGTTTGAGAAATGAGAGGGCTACTTAGACAAAGAAGACCTGTGGTGGCATGAAAGGTGGTGGACAGATTGCATACCTGCTAAGTGAGGAATCAAAGCGCACTGACCTATGCTGGCACTTGAGTAGTTCTCTTACTTTCGTCTCCTCATTGGACTGTGTGACTTGAGTTGATCCGCCTGTGAATTGTAGAGACTTCTTGATTCTCTGCTGTGAAGCTTTAAAAGGTCATTAGCCACATTGGTATTAGTTGCAAGTGGGCAAATGCTCTTAAGACCACCTTATGGAAACTCATGTTGTGCTTAAGTATATGAGGACCTTGAGGAGCTCAGGGTAGTGTGTGTGTGTGTGTGTGTGTGTGTGTGTGTGTGTGTGTGTGTGTGTGTGAAACAGCTACCCAGAGGCACTGGGTTAGGATTCAGTGTGGGTAAGGACCCAGTTGGCTTAAAAGTGCTGGGTAAATCCAGAGTTGGGATAAGCATCGCTCAGGTGGAATAGTGCATCCCAAACACATCTGTCACTGGTGTCATTTCCCACCCTGTGTTGGTAGTTCGCCATGCCATATGTGCTCTGTTTTAATCTTCCTTGCTTCCTACAGGCAGTGGCGGATCACATCCCTCAGCTGGTGCAGGGAGTGAGAGGCAGCCAAGCCCAAGCTGAAGACCTTAGCGCTCAGCTGGCTCTCATCATCTCCAGCCAGAACTTCCTCCAGGTAACAGGAGCATTCCGCTTGGTCACGCCCAGAGTCCCCCATGGGGGTAGGGGGTGCCCTCTATCCTCAAGGAGAAGAATTACCCAGTTTCACAGCCACAGACAAGTCTTTGCAGTAAGCAGACCTTGGGAGGCCTTCCCTTTGAATTTCCGTTGTCAGGAGAGGTGGATTTAGCTTGGCAAAGCGAAAATGCTAATATGCAGGGAAATTGCCCTGGGAGGTAGCCCATAATCCATTTTTCTTGGGAGGCTCATCTTTATTTCTCCTCCGTGAGGGAAAACACGTAATAACCTGCAAGTGCTGTTGAACAGCCTGGTACTAGGTATAGCTCTATGATTGCCAATTTCCAGAGAGGCTAATGCTATTATTCTTGTACTAGAAAAAAGAAGTGTAAGTGCATCCTCTCCAAAGGTGTGATCTTTTCTTGTGCTGATTGTACAATTAGTTAAGTGTTGGCAGTCTTTGTGGGTTAAGGGGTGGATTCTTTAAAGAAAACAAAATAAGAATATTAAGTGGTGAGAAAACTCCCTTTTTACATACTATTTGTATTCAAATCCCTCAGCACTTCCTGTCTGCTTGTATCTCTTGAACGGTTCAGGTGATCAGGCAATGCTCTTCCCTTTCTAGTTGAACCTGTGGTGACAAGACCCAGTGATAAATCTGTTGGGTTAATTTTTCAAGTGCCATAACTCCAGCATGCAGAGATAAAATGTGAAAGTTTTTTTTAATATATAAACAAGTTTTTTAATGTTTCTTTTTGAGACAGAGCGTGCTAGTGAGCATGAGCGGGGGAGACGCAGAGAGGGGCGAGGGGAGAGAATCTGAAGCAGGCTCCAGCCTCCGAGCTGTCAGCACAGAACCCCATGTGGGGGTTGGACTCACAAACCATGAGATCATGACCTGTGCCAAAGTTGGACACTTAACCGAATGAGCCACCCAGGTGCCCCAAGACGTGAAACTTTTAATGTTATTTTCTCATGTTATAACTACACACACACACACACACACACACACACACACACGTATTATATGTATAAACTTTTTTAATTGGGATTTATTGTGTATAAATGCTGTGTTTTTTCCATTAACATTTACATTCTGAACGTTTATGATTTTGAATAATCTATCGTACGGCTGTGGCTCTCCTCTGTTCAGCTATTCTGTCACCCCTGGACATACAGGTTGTTTTCAATTATTTGCCAACATAAACAACCTCTGATAGGATAATGGTCTCTATGTGTGCTGAAATCTTTGTACCCCTCTTGAATTATTTCCTGAGCATGAATTCCTAGAAATAGCATTGCCAATGGCTTATTTTTAGCTTTGGGACGTTGAGAATTATGGTTTGGACAGGTGTTTCCCTTTTCATTCAGATGGTTGGAGGGCCTGGAGCCAGTTGAATTGTCCCCACTGCGGTCAGGTTTCCAGGGGAGTATGATAGAGCCATGTAGACATGTTCCAGGGTCCACTCTATGCCTGCTCTTAGGTTTCCTTTTTCTTTTGTTCTTGGAATTTTGCTATCCTAGGCAAATCAGATAGTTAAAACAATAAGACAGAGTTAGAAATAAGTAGAAATGGGGGTGCCTGGTGGCTCAGCCAGTTAAGCGGCTGACTTCAGCTCAGGTCGTGATCTTGTCCTTGGGTTTGAGCCCCATGTTGGGCTCTGTGCTGACAGCTCAGAGCCTGGAGCCTGCTTCAGATTCCGTGACTCCCTCTTTCTCTGGTCTCTGCACTCTGTCTCACTCTCTCTCAAAAATAAATAAACATTAAAAAATTTTTAAAAAAAGAAATAGAAATGAAATTGACCAAAAAGTTGATACATTTTCAACTTTATTCACAGATGTTGTCAAATTGTCCTTCTGGAAGGCTGAATGCATTTAAATTTACTTGTAGCAATACACGGCACACATTTTCTAATACATCTTTTCCAAGTTGGGAAATCGAGCATTTAAAAAACATGTTGACGATTTCTCAGTGAAGTTCTTATTGTGTGATTTTTGCATTTCCTTGATAGCGACAATGCTAAATATTTTTCATGTTCCAGTTGTTTTTATTATGTGAAGTAATCTACTCACATCTCAGGCTGGTTTTTTAAATGAATTCTCATGAGTTATTTAAATATTAAAAATATTAATATCTGTCATTAATATTTATTTTCTGACACTTAAATTGTTTCAACTTCACTAAGACAAGTTTCTATAACATCTATATTAAAACTCCTAAACGTGTGTATATTCTTCGGTCCAGAGATTGTACTTGTAAAGTTCTATACAAAGAAAATTATGAATGTGTGAAAAGTTTTAGCTACAAAGCCATTTATCATGTCCTAGAAAAAATGGAAACATTTTTTCCCAACAGTATGGGATTGCGAAATACTAATAGATGCATGCGTTGGAATACTATACAGCTGTTAAAAATACAGACTATGTGAAACAAAGAATTTGAAAAATAGAATAAACAGAATGATCTTATTTTTGAAGATAGATATGCATGCACACAGACATCGTGCATGGTGAAATTCTCCTGGGTAGTGAGATGTTGATGTGACAGGTCATTTTGTTTCATTTCGTCAGCCTGTTGGGCTGTTGGGTAGATTGGAGACACAGATTAAAGAGCTATTCTAAGAAGCACAAAGAAATTTATTTAATAAACTCTCTCTGAAATCTGTTTTAATGGGATTTCAAGCTAGTATCCTAATTTTGCCCCCTCTCAATGACACATACTTTTTTCTGCCTTCCTTCCTTCCTTCCTTCCTTCCTTCCTTCCTCCCTTCCTCCTTTCCTCCCTTCCTCCCTCCCTTCCTTCCTTCCTTTCACATTCTTAGGATATACTGCCCCTAGAATCTGGGGTGGCGATTTTCAGGAATAGTCTAGATGATTTTACTATTCCTTGTTTTAGAGCAAAGTAAGTTCTGGCATTTCTGTTTGGGTCTCTGCTCTCTGGTTCTTGCTGCTTAGGGGTCATCTTACTTTCCGCTCCTCCCTTTACAGCCTGGAAGCAAGATGGTGTCTTCTGCCAAAGCCGCAGTGCCCACTGTGAGTGACCAGGCCGCAGCAATGCAGCTTAGCCAGTGTGCCAAGAACCTTGCCACCAGCTTGGCGGAGCTGCGTACCGCTTCGCAGAAGGCAAGTGGACTCTGTCCCGGCAGTTAGCTCATGGGGAATGGAGCTTTAGATGCCGTACTGCTGGGTGGGACCTGTGGATGACCCAGGACCCAAACACTACTGGGCATGTTTCCTAGCAGAGGTGTCAGGCCATTTGCTTGACGTGGATTAGCTTTTACAGTTTTTAGCTACTGTCTCCTAGACTTAGTTTATCACCTTCCAGTTACACATGACTTTCCTTAAACTACTATAGGTTACATGCTCCCCCTCCCATACCCTGGACAAGCAATGGTCCATTTTTCCCAACCTTAAAGGAGACAGTGAGTCATCAGTTTCTTAGTGCCAGGTAAATTCTAGGCCAAAATAAGTAATTGCATCTTGTAGGTAATTATTTTGTGAACTGAATTATTCAGGCAGCAAAATTATTCGGGAGTGAGGGATCACTTACATTACCTTTTTGCCCCGAAATCTTGTTACAACTTACATGATAGCATTCACCTTAACAAAGTCCTCAATAGAACAGAATTAGGGATTAATAAGTTTCTGTCTCTAGGACTTACTAATTACCAATAGACCTCAGAACTGTACTGTTTGATGTGTTATTAGCATGAGGTTCTGTCATGAATTCATTTTTCCTCACTGTAGCAATCCCTTTTTAGAAACAAGAGACCTCATACATGAGAAAGGGAAGAAGGTTAGAAACTGATTTGAATTCTTAATATGAACAGTGTGCTGTATCATCAAAGAAACATTTCCAGAGCTTTAGGATTATATTCAGTAAAAAAAATACCTTGAGCTGCGTTTCTCAACCAGAGGTTCAAGGACCATCTGGCTGGCGTCACCTGGGAGCATTCAGAATGCAGGTTCCTGGGCCTCACCTCTGAGCAACTGAATAAGAATGCCTGGTCATAGAACCTGAACATCTACATTTTACAAGTTTCTTCAGGGAGCCGTAGAGACATGCATACCTCAGCTGCTCTGGAGCAATGAGCCTCAAAGTGGGACTCAAGTGCTATGGCGGTCCGCTGGGTGTGAGAAGATACTGAGAGCTTTTAAGTACATTGTTTTATATAGTGTAAGGGTTAAGAGTATAGGCTCTGGAGTCAGACTACCTGCATTCAAATTCTGGCCTTGCCATCAACTGATTTTTGGTGACCTCAGCAAGTTAATGAACCTCTCTGTGCCACAGTTTCCCCACTGTGTAATACTGGCACATAGCAATCAATCAGCAAACAACTGCTGCTGTGGTCACTATTATCTAAAAAAAAGAAAAAAAATTCAGATTTACCAGTATTTGACATACTGATCAACAATTATACACATATAATTAACATGTGTATGGGGGGCATGATCAAAGTATTTGAAGACCAATATTTTAAATGATCAAGAGAATGAAGTAGTTTTCTTAATTACTAAGGAAAAAAGTCTTGAGTAATCTTCAGTATGGAAAAGTAATGGTTTATAGTCCAGAAGTTTGTAGGGAATCAGTAAGATGGATAAAGACTTGTCCCCCTAGTCCTGGGGTCTTTCACTCATTCCTTCTTCATTCACTTACCACAGGCTTCTCAAGTCCCTGTGTGCACACATACTGTGCTTGGTGCTTTATCTCTAGAACCCAGACACAGTGAAGAAGGATCCTCTTAGTCTGAGCAGCAAATGCATTTCAGATCAAAATAGCTTCCAGGAGACTTCAAGTATATCCACTTAAGAGACATACATAATTGATTATTCGGGAGGTTAGGACTGCGGTCCTGACTGAGGTTGGAAGTGCTATCAGGAAATGCTTACTCCACTTGCCTCTTGTTGTCAATGTTGGAGAATCACTGGGTACATCCAGAAAGGCGTTTTGTACATTGCAAAGTACTAGGGACACTTTTCTTAGGCAGCCTTGGTACACGTATTCCCAACTCTGTTGACAGGCCCATGAAGCCTGCGGTCCTATGGAAATTGATTCAGCTCTGAGCACCGTGCAGACACTTAAGAATGAACTGCAGGACGCCAAGATGGCTGCTGTGGAGAGCCAACTGAAACCCCTTCCAGGAGAAACGGTAAGGAGAAGTTAGAGCCCACTGGGGGTAGCACTCTGCCTCGTGTTATGATCATGGTGAGGCATTTTGAGAAGCTGGATTTGGTATGTGCTTGCATTTCAGACATTTTGAAGGCAAAGCCTTAAAATAATAGCCTCATATTTAAGAACTGCACTGAATTAAAGATGGCCCTGAAAGGGCCTCTGATGATGGTTGTGTGCCTTGGGGTTTGGCTGGGGATGAACAAGTGTCTGTTAATATTCATTACTCTTTTCATAAACAAGACACATCCTAGTGTTTGAGGCCAGTATTGTAAACCCACAGCCTTTTAATAAAACGAATGTCCACTGCAGCTGGAGAAGATATATTTTAAAAGTTAGGAGTCGTAGGGGCACCTGGATGGCTCAGTCAGTTAAGGGTCCTGCCTCTTAATTCAGCTCAGGTCATGATCTCAGGGTTCATGAGTTCATCCCCTACATCAGGCTCTGTGCTGACAGCGTAGAGCCTACTTGGGAGTCTCTCCTCTGTCTGCCCCTCACCCGCTCACACTCACTTGCACTGTCTCTCTCAAATAAATAATTAAAAAATAAATAAAAATAAAAGTAGGAGTTCTAGCATCTAGCTCCAGCTTATATCCTCTACTAGCCATAGGTAAGTCTTAGATCTCCTCTGTGTCTCAGATATTTTATCTATGAAATGGATGGCAAGGAAGTTATTAAGGGAGACACAGAAAATACTTGAAACAGTCATGATTTGAAAAAAGATTTCCTTAGTGCAAGTCAGTAGGATGGACAGTGGCAAAGGACTTTAATGCGGCACAGTCACAACAGCCAGTGGAGTGATGGCAACAGAGATCCAATTTGATGATGTTATGGTACCTCCTGATGCCTATGTCAGGGTTTTCTTGGCTAAGATTTTACTAGTTCTTCTCATTTGTGCGCATCTCCTTTTCCACATTACTGAACATTGCTAATAAATACCACCATTTATTAAGTACCGCTTAAGCACTTAATACACAAAATCAATCTAGTTTGTCCTGATCATAACCTTAATGAGCAAGTTCTGTTAATCCCATCTTACAGCTGAGAAAACAGAGGAGTCAGATTGTCACTCTTCTGTGTGGTATCTGCCAGCTAGCAGTAGAATCAGGGTTTGAATGCAGACTCTACAGGACTCAAAAACCCATGCTCTTGATCACCCACGTTAAGAGCTTCTCCTCGTGACTGCTGCTGCTCCTGGGATGAACTGAAAACTTGTGGAATAGAAAGAGACTTACAGAGCACCGAATTCGCCATGGAACCATGCCTGGTCCATAGGAAGCCCTCAGAAAATACATGTGAAATCAAGCTACTGAGAATTGTAAAGACGAGGAAATGCAGGCTCAGAAAAGTTAGTCACCTAAGGTCACCCAGCTAATGATGAAGTCGGGACTGGCCGCAGGGCCAGCAGCTTTGTAATGTGGTCCACATGACCCTTGACCAACTCCTGTACTCCAGGGAGCCCAAGAAAGTCTGACATGACAGGAATCCTGCCTTTACATAAAATCGACTGGTCAGTTAGAATGCAAGAAACACCACATATTTTTAAGGAAATTGTTTGCCTCAGAAGAATGTGTGTGCGGCATTATAACATATTGTTGGCTACAATGGACCAGGCTCTTTTTTATTTGAAGGCACTGCCTATCTTGGGAAGCATGTTGTGGAATTTAAAAATGCACATGCTCTCTGATGCCTTTCTGCACTCTCACGGTGTGCCTGGAGGTTCTGTTCCAAAATGTTATCCTTATCTAGTAATCAAATAATTATCCATACCCTGGGCCTTCAGTAACTTTGTTCTCTGAATTATTTTATCCAGTTTATGAAGCAAGATGACGTGCTGTTCACGGGAAGCGAGCACTTTGCCCATTTTCATAATCTCATTTACCACAGCAAACCTGTCTTTCTATTGCATTTCCTTCTGGTTAGAACTCCTCAAAGTATAAAGATTGAGATGAACAATGTTAATGGTCCCCCGCACCAGGAAGGTGGTACCGCTGGATGTCTGCCCACTTCCTGCTAAGGCATAATTAATTCTCGCAAAGGATTTGTTGCAGACTTTCTAAGTTAGCTTCTAAAGGCATGCTAATAGCTACCATTTGTTGAGTACCTACATTGATTCTGAGAACTTTCTGAGCTTAGGTTATTATGATCTTCTTAGGAGACCAAGGCATGGAGAGGTTCAGTAACCTGCCTAGTCTCTCACAGCGGGCATGTGGGGGAAGGAAGTACAGGGCAGGAGCATGAACCCAAATTTGTACTGAAGCATGGGCTCTTTCCCGTCTATCACCCTACTCAGCATTACTGGTATTAGGTGGGGAAAAGCTAAGGCCCACGTTTGATGTGCATTGTTTTTATGCTAAGACTTCAGTGTATGTTTCTTTTCTTCTAAGCTCTCTTCCCTTTTGGATATTCTTGTAGCTGGAAAAATGTGCTCAAGACCTGGGAAGTACGTCCAAGGCAGTGGGCTCCTCCATGGCACAGCTCCTAACCTGTGCTGCTCAAGGAAATGAGCACTACACAGGTAAAACTCACACTCTCCGTGATGCCCCGTGGTCAGGGGCAGAGCCCGGGGGTGGGCGGAGGGCTTTGGCAGCTGGTGTTCATTGACTTGACCATGCATCTGACTTTGTTTTTCAACAGCAATTTACAGATTTTTTAAAGCCCTTTCCATGTGCTTGTTACTGGGCTTCATACTAAGCATATAAAGACGAATACATTATCACCCCAAACTATTTGTGAGTCACCCTTACTAGATTATAAGCAAACAATAATTACAGACTTCTGGAACTATCTATGTGGGACTCTCAAAATCCCACTAAAGTAAAGGGGGGGGGGAGAAAAAGGGAGAAGAAGACAACAAATAAGATTTCAGGGAAATTTGCGAAGATGATAGGAGACAAGATGAATGTAGCAGACAGAGCCAGTGAACTAAAGGCCTCCTGGGATAGGGCAGCCGACAAGAAACAAGCTGGTTTGTGCTGCAAAACCCTGAGAGGGCTTGAGTATCGGAGACACCAGGTACCCCTAAAGGCAGGAGACACCCTTAAACAGGACTCTGTATAAGAAACAGATTGTGACCAGTCAGAGTGGCTCAAATGAACAAATCAAGAGACTGTAGATGCTGGCAAGGATGTGGAGAAACGGGAACCCTCTTGCACCGCTGGTGGGAATGCAGACTGGTGCAGCCACTCTGGAAAACAGTGTGGAGGTTCCTCAAAAAATTAACAGTAGAACTCCCTGTGACCCAGCAATAGCACTGCTAGGAATTTACCCAAGGGATATAGGAATGCTGATGCATAGGGCATGTGTACCCCAATGTATATAGCAGTACTTTCAGCAATAGCCAAATCATGGAAAGAGACTAAATGTCTATCCACTGATGAATGGATAAAGAAGGTGTGGTTTATATACACAATGGAATACTACATGGCAATGAGAAAGACTGAGACCCTGCCATTTGCAGCAATGTGGATGGAACTAGAGGGTATTATGCTAAGTGAAATAAGTCAGTCAGAGAAAGACAGATACCATATGTTTTCAGTCTTATGTGGATCTTGAGAAACTTAACAGAAGACCATGGGGGAGGGGAAGAGGGGGGAAAAGTTACAGAGAGGGAGGGAGGCAAACCATAAGAGACTCTTAAATACAGAGAACAAATTGAAGTGGGGGGAGAGGGGAAAGTGGGTGATGGGCATTGAGGAGGGCTCTTGTTGGGATGAGCACTGGGTTGTATGGAAGCCAGTTTAACAATAAATTATATTTTAAAAATAATAAACAAAATAAAGAAAGAAAAGAAAAAGGTGATGTAATTATCAGCTCTAGGAAAAACACCAGGTTATATAAGGAAACGTCTCCCTAGTAGGAAGAAGACCTAATAAGCAGTTTATAGCTACCTAAAATGGAAACATCAAGAAGTTTCATTACAAGCCCATTATCAGAAAGAGGAAATGTGTCAGAAGAAAGCTGAAATTGCTGAATGGCTCTAGGAAAGGAATGGGGGGCTCTGGGATGGGGAGGAGTGGTTATAGATTGTTTCTTTTGTTACACAGTAGTACTGCTTGCCTTAAAAAAAAAAACATGTATTGTTATTAACTAATGCATCTAGAAGAGAGTGTTAAGTCCTAAATGTAGACCTTCATGAGTTATCACAAATGGAATGCACCCAAAACACCACCACCAAGATCGAGTAATGAGACATTTTCAGCACCCAAATGTGCCCTCTGCTCCCTGCCAATCATTTTACTCCCTCCTGTCCCCCAGAGGTAAACACCAGTGACTTGTAACAGCATCAGCTGGTTTGCTTATTTTAAACTATGAAGGGAATCATGCAGGATGTGTCCTTGTCTTTTCAGGCATTATGTTGTGAGAGTCATGTGATGTAGGCAGCAGTTGTTACATTTCTGTTGCTCCCTGTAATATTTTATTGTATGACTGTACTTGTTTGAGACTTGATCCTTTTGATGGGTAAAGCTGTGGACAGTTCTAGGACATGCTGTTGAGTGAACATAGAAAAACATTTTTTAATAGATACCTAGAAATGGAATTGCTGGGTGCGAGGCTGTGCTTGGCTCTAGCTACCTTCCTTCGGGCAGTGGCGTATGAAAGTTGCAACTGTTCACATCCTTGTCTCCACTTTCTGTTGTCAGCCAACGTCATTCTGCTGAGTGTGTAGTATCCTATTATGGTTCTGATTTGTATTTCCCTGAAAAGCAAAGCAATTGAGGATTTTTTCATATACTAATTGGCCATCTGGATATCTTGTGAAGTGCCTGTTCATGTATTTTGTTCTTTAAAAAAAAAAAAACTTTGAGGGGAGCCTGGGTGGCTCAGTCAGTTAAGCATCTGACATCAGCTCAGGTCATGATCTTGTGGTTACTGAGTTCAAGCCCTGCATCAGGCTCTGTGCTGACAGCTCGGAGCCTGGAGCCTGCTTCAGATTCTGTGTGTCTCTTCCTCTCTGCCCCTCCCTGGCTCATATTCATTCATTCATTCATTCATATTCTCTCTCTCTCTCTCTCTCTCTCTCTCTCTCTCTCTCAAAAAAAAACATTAAAAACAGAACTTTGAGTTATCTTTGTCTTAGTTGTAGGAAATCCTTTTCATTTACATGTATTTCTTTTATCTTGGAGCTTACCCTTCACTCTCAAAATTGTTCCTTGATGAACAGATTTTTTACAATTTCAATATAGTTCAGTTTACAATCCTTTCCCTTAAGGTTAGTAACTTTCTTTGTCTTTTGCAAAAATTTTGCCTCCCCAAAATCATTAAGATATTCTTCTCTGTTACTGTCTAGAAGCTTTGTTATTTTACTTTCTATGCTTAGAACTATGATCCATCTGAAATTGAGTTTTGTATCTGAACAAACAGGGTCCTTATTGAGTTGATTATTCACTTGGGTATCTATTTGACCCACACCACTTGTTGAAGCAACCATCATTTCCCCAGTACTCTTCAGTGCTGTCATTAAGGGAACTTGTATATGAGAATCGGTTTCTGATCTTTTGATTCTTTTCCAATGACTTAATTGCCTATCCCTACCTTAGTACCACACTTTTCTAATTACTGCAGTTTTATACTAAGTATTAATACCTTGATTATGTAAGTCCTCTGACTTTAAGTGCTGACTGTTCTTAACCCTTTGCCTTTCCACACAAATTCTACCCTCAGTTTCTGTCAGTTTCTACCATCAGCCTGTCGGTTTCTACTCCCCCCCCCAAATCTGTTTATTTCCCTTTTTTTAAATTGGAGTTATAGTGAATCAATTTGGGGATAAGTGACCTTTTTGTATTACTGAGGTTTCTAATCTGTGAATATGTCTTATATTTACATTTACTTAGATTTTCCTTTTAATACTGTTTGATAGTTTTATGCATATAGTTTTGTGTATTTGTTTTCATTAGGGTGTACATGATCCATCTTGTCCCATTTTCAACTTTACTGTGTGCTTTTATTTAACTGGTATCTTATAAGCATCATGTATTTGTTATTTTTTGGAGGGAGGGTTGTTGATGCAACAATCTTTGTTTTTTTCAGCCGGACTATTCCATTTACTATAATGTAATGACTAATATATTGGGATTTTAATCTATCCTTTTACTGTTTGTTTTCTCAGTGTCTTACCTGTTTTGGATTCCTTTCTCTATCCTTCCTTGCCTTTCTTCAGATTCATATGTATCTGTTAAATTCTGTCTCTCTGTCCTTGATTAGCTTGTTGTATATTCATTGACTATCCTATGATTTTAAAAGTCTAATATAAGTTAGTATGTTCACCTCTTCATGGACAGTACAAGAATCTTGGAACATTTTAACTCTCTTTACCTTTCTTCCATTTCATTCATCTTTGTCATTTTTGTGTATTTTAATTATACAGATATGTCAGTCTCCTCAATACAGTCTCCGTATTGTTTCATATGGTCAGTATCCATTTAGAGTCACTTCCATATTTACCTCTCCCATTGTCCTTCATTCCTTCCTGCTTCTCCCATGTGCCCCCACCTGGGATTTTTCCTTTCTGCCTGAAGAACTCCCTTCATTTGCTTTAGTATGAGTCTACTGGTAAGAAATTCTGTCCATTTTTGTCTACATCTGCCTTTGTTGAGCCTTTATTTTTGGTGGATAATTTCATTTATAAAATTTTAAGTTGGCAGTTACTTTATGCCAGCCCTTTGAAGATGTCACCCCATTGTCTTCTGGCTTCCTTGATTTCTGTTGTGAAGTCAGCTGTCAGTTTCCTTTGGTAAAGGTAATGTGGTTTTATTTTTCCCCTCTGCTAGCTTTTTTAATGAAGGAAGTTTTCTTGTGTGTTTATCCTGCCTTGGGTTTTAGTATTGCTTGAGAATGGGATTCGTTGTCTTATGTCAGTTTTGGAAAATTCTCAAGCTATATTTTCACATAGTGATTCTGCCTCATTTTTTCTGTCATCTTCTCTGAAGATTCCAGTTACTGTATATATTGGGCATTTCCACTGTTGAGTGTGTCTCCTCTTTCCCATATTTGCTGTGATTTTTCTTCTTCTTGCTTCTTTCTCAGCATTCCCCTTTGATGGGTCTGCAGCTCACTGTTCCTCTCTTTAGCTGTGTCTATTCTGCTTTTAGCCTCTTCTGAGTTTTTAATTCGAAATGTCCTATTTTTCAGTTTTATAAAAGCCTTTTGATCGTTTTCTTGCACTTTCCAAACTTTTGTTGCTGAAATTTTCTATCTTGCCATCTAATTTCTTCAACATAATTAGCACAAGTTACTGCAAGTCCTGGTCCAGTAATTCCAATATCTGGATCACCTGTGGGCCTGCATTCATTGTCATTTTTCTCCTCTTGGTTTTCAGCCATTGGTCTTACCTCCTGCTGTGTCTGATATTTTTTAATCTAATGCTAGAGATTGGTATTTTAAATTGAAGAGATAGCGGGAGGCTCTGAATTGTGTTTCTTTCCCGACAGAGGATTATTCTTTGTTTCCAACATGTAGTGAATCTAGGCAGATCACTGTAATATGGGCAGAGACTGAGCTGATTGGAAATTGTGTGGTCTCCTTCCAGTTTGTTTTTTAGGGGACATCCCATCGAATGTGCATCCCATCGAAACATCTGTGATGTTTCCCAGGGACATTCCCTTTCATGGGCTCACAAAGGTCCTTTTTAATGCTACCAGCCCCATGAAATTGCAGAAGTTTCGCTCAGCTTCTGGGCAACAGTTTACAAATTAAGGAATGCCTTGAGAGGAAGAACAGCACTGTACCTCCCTCTCTGTGCTTTTTTTCTCTTTAAAATCTTGTCCCTATTGGGGCACCTGGGTAACTCAGTCAGTTAAGCACCAGACTCTTGATTTCAGCTCAGGTCATGATATGATGGTTCGTGAGTTTGAGCCCCACCTTGTGCTCTGCACTGACAGTGTGAACCCTACTTGGAATTCTCTCGCTCCTCCTCTCTGTCTGCCCCTCCCCCCTTTGAAAATATCTTTTTAAAAATAAAATTACATCTTAACCCTCTTAGTGTGTTTGTTTCTCTCCGCTGCCATCAAACAGATGTTTTGTATGATTTTTCCAGTGTTTTTAGTTGTGTCTCTGAGGGGGAATTGATCCACAAGAAGTTATTCTGCCATTACGATAACCAAGATCCTCTTTGATTTTTTTAAATTCTGTATATTTATTACTTTAAAGCTGGAGCACAATAGGAGTGCAAAAAGAGTTCTCCCTACTGTAATACAGTACCAGCAATAATAAGAGTTTTGTCCTAATAGGAGAGTAAGGGAATCTGTCAGAGTGAGCTGGCCACCGGACCAGGGTTTCAGCATTCATTTAGCATTCAAGGAGAAGGAAAAGTATTTATAAATTCTTACAAGGCATAGAGTGCATGGGAGATACAAGCGTTAAGAAATTCTACACCTTTCTGGAATCTTGCCAAACTTGGTAGAGCTGATGAAATGCCTCTTTAATGGAGGAAAGACTCCTTTACAGGCTCCATCATCTGATACTGACAACATCCAAGATGACACACTGTCTAGTCTGTGTGAAAAACAGCCTTGAAGTAGCACCATTTAGTTTTGGCAGGCGCTGAACGGGTGGTTGGGGAGGTGGGAACAGTGTATATCAAGTCCCAAAGGGAAGAAAAAAGGCTGACCAAGTGACCTTGTGGAGTGTTCAGGCAAAAGGCAAGCAGGAGAGGAGTAAAAAGTTAAGATTGGAAAGGGAGGCTGGGTCAGCTCCTCAAGAGCCTCATAAGCCAACTTAAGTAATTTAAAACTTAACCGAAGAGCATGTGAAGACATTGAAGGGTTTTCATCCATGACACAGTTTAGATTGCCTTTTAAATAGGTTGCCCTTCCTCTCGTATGCAGATAAATTGGAGGGAAACAAAGTTGGAGGCAGGGAGACCAGGGTGAAGGCTGCTGTGTTCATCCACCTGAGAGATGGGAGTGGCCTGGAGAGGAAACGACGGCATGGATTACAGAGAGACCTGATAGCTGTTGGCTGACTGGTCAGGGACTGGCAAGGACGAAGTAAGGAAAGCAACATGGACTCTCTAGGTGTTTGGCCTGAGAACTGAATGAAGACGTGTATGAATCACCATGATGGAAACACAGGACCATGGGCAGGCATGGTGCGGGCTGGAGGTTAGGGATGCCGGTTCAACTCTAGATGCATTCAGTTTGAAGCATCTCCAGGTTGAGATGCCCATTAGGCAGCTAGAAGGTTGCCTCTGGAACTCAGGAGAGAAGTTTGGACTGGAGATGATGATTTTTAACTGTTTAATATGAAGTGTAAATAAGTTTGCCGAGAGGGAGTGGTAGAGCAAGAAAAATTATCACAGGGAACTCTGAATAACTCAAATATTTAATAAGAAAGCTCAGCAGCAAAGGACATTTTTGAAAGAAGTGAGAATACGCAGCCTTGGAAAGAGCAAGGAAACCTGGAGAAAGGGAGGTATCTAGAGCCAGAGAGGTAGTTGCTACCCAGAAAGTCGCCTAGGAGAAGGACTTAGGGAGCATCCATTGGCTCTGGGAAAAACAGGGTCACTCTTCTCCTTGTTGAAGGCAAGTCCTGGTAAGTTGAAGAATGGACGGGAAGGAAGGAGAACGCATACATGTGGACTGCTTCTCCCAGGGTCTCAGCCACCACTGGGCTAGATTCTAACACAGGTGTGTTTTTGTTTGGCCAGGGCAGTATCCAAACCACATTTCTGCTTGGCTGAAGACAGTGGTATATAGACTCCTTTCAGATCCTGTACGACAGATTAAAAACCAATGGAATACCAGGTTTTTACTTTGTGAGTTTGCCATGTGGTCTGCTGTCTACACAGTAGACATGAATTCTAATCAGCAATAACTACCATTACAGAGAATTTCACCACATCACGTATCACTGATGAAATCTTCTCAAGACTCTTTTCCTGAACATAATTTAAGATCCTGATAGCAAGCATACTGTGAAAACCATCTGTGTCTTCAAAGCATTGTGGTTGTTGAGACCGTGGTCTGTTTTCATGTTGCCCACTGGCAGTTCTGGCTTTGTCATGTGCCCTGGACTCTATGAACATTTTCATTTGGAGGGTGCTGTTTGCCTGCAGACCTGACCCTGGTGAATGTCATCATCACCATCGAGAACGTTGCCGTGAACGAAGCCATGTGTAACCATAGATGTTCATTGGGCTCCCGGCCTCTCGTTTCATTCCTTTGATGGTGTGACTTCCTCTTCCTTGGAAACCTGATGCCTCCTGAGAGGATCCTTGAGATGCCTTGAGATTTCATAGTGATTTCTCAGCAGAAAACACGCGGGATAGACCAGCCTAAGCTTTTGGCATTCAGTTCCTCTGTTTTCTGCCTTTTTAAAAAATTGTCTGGGTCTGCAAAAGGTTTTTCAGTAAATGATTTTTGCATAAACATGACTTTTCTAATTGTAGATGATAAATGTTTCATTCTCTCAGAGTCATGTATAACCGAAATAGAAATGGACTCAGGAGACTGTATAATAAATGGAAAGGCAAGAGGGGATGTCTAGAACTCACAGCCTAGAGTTTTCAGCAGTCAGAGCAGTGATCTCAGCCTCCTAAAAACTGGTGGGAAACTGAGGCCCTGAGGGAGTGTAGGCCACACAGCTAATCAGCTACAGAACCAGTGCTAGATGAGGTCTTAACCACATATGGTGCCTTTCTGAGCAAGGGCCTCCTTCAACCCTGTGCCAGAAGCTTAAACATAAAAAGGAATTGACTGTTCCACTCCGCTTGTTTCTCCCTTCACATTCACTTTATTTATCTTTGTGTTTTCTCTTCTGGGCTTCCCCTTTGCCATTAAAAAAAAAACACTTTGTTTAAAATTCTTTCATACCGCATGTTGCATTCAGAAGTGTCGGGTGATAAGTGGTGGATTGGCAACTTTGTAATTTGCCCTGATTAGATTGTAGAGTTATGTTCCAGCTGTGTGACTTACTAAATATTTACAGATTAGCGAGTCTGCAGCACTGCAAAGTTGTCTTGTTTTATGGATGTGGGGCCTCACACACTACTGTATTATGGCACCTCATTCTCCATAAAGAGACAACCACCTGCTGCATCTGCTGAAGCAGCAGAAGCCGCAGCTGGTAAAGGTGCCCTTCAGTGGCACCCAGAGACCATCCCGTTGAAGCCTTTAGACAGTCATCACCTCAAAGCTGAGCACAAGAGAAATTGATATGTGTCAGTTTCACGCAGATGGTATATGTTCTGGCAAGAATCCTTCCTAGTTCTCTACCCCAAAGAGCACTGTGCAGAGAGTCTGACCCAGAAATTAAGAATCCTCAGATCTCTCTCTGGCAATGCCTCTGAAAGTGTGTCAGGGACAAGATAGCCCTCAGTGCTGGACCTCCTCTCTGAAGCGGTTCAGTCAGATTCGCTTTAATGTGGGTTCTTCTGCATTTCTCAGGGAGTCCACATTCTCTTGTTACGTGCTCTGGGATTTCTAGCCTTCATCTTCTGCTTGGCTATGCCAAGCCCTCAGTGCCATGTAGGAAGGTTCATGTTCATTTTATGGGAGATGGTGCTATAATTTTAAAGAACTAGTTTATATTCATAGTTGATCACCAAATCCCATCATCCTTAGAAGTGAATTTAAAGATGAACAGGCAGGGACGCCTGGGTGGTTCAGGTGGTTAAGCATCCAGCTTCGGCTCAGGTCATGATCTCACGGCTTGTGAGCTCAAGCCCCGCGTTGGGCTCTGTGCTGATCGCTCGGAGTCTGGAGCCTGCTTTGGATTCTGTGTCTCCTTCTCTCTTTTCCCCTCCCCTGCTCCCACTGTGTCTCTCTCTCAAAAATAAATAAACATTAAAAAATACAAAATAAATAAAAAATTAAAAAATAAGATGAACAGGCACCTGCCAAAGGAAGATAGACAGGTGGCCACTAAGTGTATGAAAAAGTACTCAACATCATTACTCCTTAGGGATATAAAAGTTAAGCCACAGTGAGCTACGGTTGCATTCCCACCAGAATGGCTAAAAAAAATCTGACAATAGCAGGTTTTGGCCAGGATATAGAGCAACTGGAAGTCTGATACATTGCTGGTGGAGTGCATCATGGTAAAACCATTTAGAAGGTTTTGTAGTGTCCTCTAAAGCTACACTTCCTCTGTGACACAGCAATTCCACTCCTAGGTTATATCCAAGAGAAATGATTCCCTCTGTCCACTAAATGCATGAAAGAAATGCCAGAAAGTTACAAGAGCTTTCTCGGTAACTGTATGCATAGTAGCCCTAAACACAAAACAGTCCAAATATCCACCCACAGAAGATTGGATAAATGGTGATTTGGTACATTGAAATACTACATAGCAAGGCAGAGCAATGAATGTCACAACATGGGTGAAACGTCCTGGCTTTCTGGGAGAGAAAGAAACCAGACACAAGACTACATCCTGGTGGTTCCATCAACAGGGAGTTGAAGAACAGGTGCAACTAGGCAAACGTGATAAAAGCTAGAAGAGTGATTATTTCTGATGTGAGAGGTTATTGACCGAGGAGGGGCACGGGTGATGGAAATGCTCTGTCTCCATCTGCATGGTGGCTATGTGGATATAACATACGTAAAAATTCACTGAGCTGCACATGTGCTCACTTGACTGTATCTAAGTTATGTCCTGATAAACAGTTGGGAAGAAAAGTGCATTTGAATGTTCCATCTGTGTACTTGATCCCATGCACTGGGCGTTACAGGTCCACGGACATGCACAGCAGAGAGTGTGATGGGATGCAGACCGAAATTGTTGTTAACATGGCACTTGTTACAACATGTCTGTCTCTTGGATTGGCCCAGAGCCAGTGGTATGGGCTGCTACTTCCAGAAGCATAGCAATTCAAATTTTATAAAAAATAATTTGGAGCCCACCTGGACTACACACTGTCAGAGGGTCTTCTCTTTTCTAGGAAGCTGTGGTCTAGAGGCTGACTTGCAAGTAAAGTATGGCTTTTAGATGGAATCTAATAGAAAGTCTGGTGCGCTTTTATCCCCAGGGGTGGCTGCAAGAGAGACAGCCCAGGCTCTGAAAACACTGGCCCAGGCTGCCCGTGGAGTGGCCGCATCCACGAGTGACCCCACAGCTACGCATGCCATGTTAGATTCAGCTCGCGACGTGATGGAGGGCTCAGCAGTGCTCATCCAGGAAGCCAAGCAGGCCCTGATTGCACCTGGAGATGCCGAGAGTCAGCAGAGACTTGCCCAGGTAAGGCCCCAGAATTGGCAATAACTGTCCTCACTCACTCAGGTGGTTTCTCTTCTCCTGGTGTGAACATTTTCTCTCCTTTTTTTAATTTTTTTTTTAATTTTTGAGACAGAGAGAGACAGAACAAGAGCAGGGGAGGGGCCAAGAGAGAGGGAGACACAGATTCCAAATCAGGTTCCAGGCTCTGAGCTGCCGCACAGAGCCCGACACGGGGCTCGAACTCACGAACTGTGAGATCATGACCTGAGCTGAAGCAGGCCGCTTAACCAACTGAGCCACCCAGGCGTCCTGAACATTTCTCAACCAATGGGTGTTTTCAAAACCTTCCCAAGTGCTATGACCATGCTGGCCATACACGATACCCACTTTTGTAAGTCTTGCCTGGTGGCCCCCATAATATGAGATCTGCTCAGTTGGGTCACCAGAGAGTACGGGGGCCTGTTTTGAAATCTGTCCTTGGAATTTCGGGAGCCGGGACATGGCATGTTTGTTTGGGGCCTGGGTATAGTTAAGTATATTCCTCTTCTTAGTCTGGGAGGTGAGGTAGATACGCTTAGTGTGTCCACTCAAAGTTTTATACTCCCTTTATTGCCTCTTTGGATGAGTCTTTGCCAACCTAATGAAACCTGTGGGCTAGAGACCAGCTAGGCAAAGTTGTAGACAGGAAACTGGGAAGGAGATGGTTTAGATTAAAAGGAATGACACAGCCCACTTCTAAAAACCTTACTCTTTGCCTAAGGATACTGAAGAGTGCATACAGCGAGTCCTTAGACATCCTAAAGAGGCAACTTGTGGGCAACTCCAAGTTGAAGTCTGAGGGCTCAGAGTATCCTGCCTGCCCTTGAGCAGGGTGAGGTATGGGGGTGATGAATTCAAGGCCTCCTTCCACTTTGGTGGAAGCTTCCACAGGGCTCTCAAGAAGGGGGCTCTTTGTGTTTCTTTTGGTAGTGGGTATCTTTGTTGTAGAACGTGACATAATATTGGAGAGTTCTGTGTTTGAGTCACAGAGCTGTGACTTAGCCTGGCCCTGGGGTGCGCGCAAGGTATACTGTGTCAGTATGTCAGACCCTTTTGCCAAGACAGGATGTTAACCCTGGTGAGAGGGCTCGATGAGGTGATTTAATGGTAAACAGAGTCAGCTGGATGCTGGCAGATAATTTCCCGATCCTGTTCAGCTCTGTGTACTATCACTGCTGGTTCCCAGTACATCTGCACAAGTGTTTGCACTGAAACTACTCTCTTACAGACCTTTTCTCCCTCCCGTGTATTCAGGTGGCCAAAGCTGTCTCGCACTCCTTGAATAACTGCGTGAATTGTCTCCCTGGCCAGAAGGATGTGGACGTGGCCTTGAAGAGCATTGGCGAGTCCAGCAAGAAGCTGCTTGTGGACTCGGTGAGAGGTTTTGCATTGAGAAGGGGCACCTGGGTGACTGGGCTCACTGTAGAGGGGAGAGGAGTCTCCCCTCTGTGGGGCTCAGAGCGGCTAACCTCGGTTTTGGGAGTCCTGTTTTTCCTCTCAGTTGGCCTTTCCTTGTTTTGATTTCCCATGAGCAAAGTTCCCAGGCAGAGCTTTTCAAGTTTACTTTTTCTTTGAGTTCATGTTGTTGTTTGCTCTCCTGTCGTCCTGTTGAAAACAGGAAAGGTGGGTATGTGATCATCTGACTTCTTATCAGGACATCACAGGCAGTCACGGTCAGGTGGTGGAGGGACGTGCATGTCCAAAACTCATTGAGAGAGCGAATGGCCTAAGGAACTGTACCTTGGGGTCTCTTCCCTGTTTTGTGCACCCCTGTCAGCAGGAAGTTCTGGCTCGTTCATTCCTTCTCTGCCCAGTGCCTGGCACATACCAGCTACACAAGCAGTGTATGCGGTGTGACTACTAGAGCCTAGCCTGACCTCTCTGGAACTTATGGCAATTCCGCCAGTGACACTTCTGGTCCACATAAAAACTATGTTAGCAAAGTTTCCTAATTGGTGGCTGTTAGTTTGGAAGAATAGGATTTGAGGTTTAATAAAGCACCTGCCTTTGTGTTATAGACAGCTAAACATTTGATAGGCTCCATCCAAAATAGAGTGGTGGTTCAGAGCTTGGATCCTGGAGTCAGATTGCCCAGGCGTGAGTCCTGGCTCTGCTACTCAAGAGACCACAGCCCCT
The DNA here is from genome assembly GCA_028646485.1 of Cryptoprocta ferox. Taxonomy (NCBI): domain Eukaryota; kingdom Metazoa; phylum Chordata; class Mammalia; order Carnivora; family Eupleridae; genus Cryptoprocta; species Cryptoprocta ferox. Next base: position 98,585,850 of record CM053560.1, read on the forward strand.
GAGGATAGACCATATTTAGACCCACTGTGTCTAGCACTGACTAGGTGTTCAAGTAGATTTCCGTGAATGAAATAATGTCGGTATGTTGAAGGTCAAACTTCACGTAGGTGGGCTCAGACCCCACAGAGCCTTTTCGTTTAGATGACTCAGAAATGCATCCCTGGAGAGTCCTCTTTCCCTCCACAGCACCTTCCTTATTTCCCCCACAACTTCTTATGGGACGTGCCTTTCTTCCCTCTGCAGTTACCTCCAAGCACGAAGCCTTTCCAGGAGGCCCAGAGTGAACTGAACCAGGCAGCGGCTGATCTGAACCAGTCTGCTGGCGAAGTGGTCCATGCCACCCGGGGCCAGAGCGGAGAGCTGGCCGCGGCCTCTGGGAAGTTCAGTGATGACTTCGATGAATTCCTCGATGCTGGCATTGAGATGGCGGGCCAGGCTCAGGTGAGTGTGATGGTGGCTGACTGGACTTGACCCTCGCCTGTCTACTCTGACGGACGGTCCGCCCTTGAGGCCCGCTGGGCAAACAGGAATAGGGAACCCATCAGCAGGTGACACTGTTGCGTTCTCTAGAAAGCTCTGTGACCTCACAGGACTGGCATGCCTAAAGACGCTATTAGCTTATGTGTGAAATGCTTCTTAGAGATGAAGGATAACTTTTCCCACGAACATCCAGCAGGTTCATGGTTTACTTCTGCTTTTCACAGGGAGGGCAGCTCTGTGTCCTGTGCTTCACGTGTGGTATAATATAGTGAAAAATCTTCTATTTGAGGTTCATTGGGCCCATTTAAGGAGATTGTGTCTGGTACCAAGTGTCACATGATTAAAAATTACCTCCTTAAGATGAACAGATAAACCCCTCGTTCAGAACAAGGGGACATGACTGGTCTGGTGTGAGCTTGCAAAGCTGTTTTTTCCTGAGCTCCTGCGAACTCCCTAGAGGAGACACCAAGGGTGTTGCTTCCTGTGTTCTCTACAAATGGTTGTTTGTCAGGTGGTAAGTAAGCCAGGTGAGAAATGCGACTTCTCCCGAGTCAGGAACCTCGGGGCTGCAGTCTGCTCTGAATATCCAGACAGTGCCGGTCGTTTGTGCCAGGCTGAGACGTACGAGCTGCTCGACAACTCCACCATTGTTGAGCGGGATGCTGGAGGCCTGGCCTGGTCTGTGTGCTGGTGCGTGTGTGCTCTCTCTCTCTCTCTCTCCTTCCCTCCCCCACTTGTGATGCCTGCACTTGGGAGACAGCACAGCTCTCGGCTGAGCCACTGGGGACGGATTTCTGTCCTGTTGCATGTATCTTGGTCAGGAGATCTGTGTGGGGGACAGTAGACACTAGGCACTGTCTCGACCAGTCAGGCACCTGCAGACTCACTGGGCTACATGCGATCTCTCTCCATGACTTGCTTCCATGTGAAGAGGCTGCTCCTGGCTCTTTGAATGCCACCTGGGAGAAACGGACAATCCCTAATTACTCTGCCTCCTTTTGACTTTGCAGACGAAAGAAGACCAGATCCAAGTGATTGGAAACCTCAAGAATATCTCTATGGCATCCAGCAAGCTGCTCTTAGCTGCCAAATCTCTCTCCGTAGACCCAGGAGCCCCCAATGCAAAAAATCTCCTGGCTGCTGCCGCAAGGTAAGAACGCAAACAAAACATGCTTTCATGTGTGGTTAACTGATGTCAGTGTTGGAGAGATGTGCCTGACATCCTGCTGCTGTCACTGAGCAGAGACGGGGTACAGTTTCTATGTTGTCAGAGGTAGAGTCGTGACTCTGGCATTTGATTAAACTGGCTCCTTTTCACATGCTTTCCCCACTAAAGAGGTCTTCTGTCTTCTTTACAGCCTCTCCGCTTGCTTAGAATTAAGGCCCCCATTGATTTATAAACATGGTGGCTTAAATAGACATTTATAAAGTAGTGTTACATATTTGGGATTATGAATATAATATATGCCCACTGAAAAAAAATCAGAAAATACTAAAAAGTACAAAAAGCCCATGACACGCAACAACCCATTCAACATTTCTTGAGCACTTACTCTGTGCCTGGCATCAATGTTAATCAGATGGATTTAAACATATTCTGTTTGTCACGTGCAGAAGGGCTCCAGTTTAGGATGAATGGGGTAGGGGTGGGACTAAATTGTTGGGGGAGATATGTTAAAACATGAATCTGAGTTTTGGATGGTGTCAGTGTTCTCCTTTGCCGTTGTTTTTGCCCGAGGAAGCGGTTAATACAATACAACGTCTGTTCCAGGACCACTGTGGCAATTCAGCTCACTAACTAGTGATTGAGTGCTGGTACGTGGAGACAGTGTGGGGACAGCCCAGGCAGATTTTGTGTCAGCAAACCCACATTCATTTCCCTGAACCAAGAGAATAGGGTGTTTCATGTTCCTCTGGTGCCGTAGGCATGTTTTCGTAGCATTCCTTGGCATCACTTGATATATAGGAAAGCTAACAGTGGTAAGAGATGAAATACAGGCAATTAGAATATATAGCATAATTGGAAGCCTTTTCAAAATGTGCAGATTAGTGATTCTTAAAATGCATAGCTTGAATTCTACTTTTCAGTTTTTCTTTTTAAACTTGACTTTGTTTTCTTGCTTATTTGTTTTTTCATGTCTTTCTCTCTTCTGGGTACTCAGTGGCTGTCTCTTGAAGTTGAATTCAGAGTCAGGAGACCTGAATTCTAGTCCAGGCTTGAATGTTTGGCACTCCTGGTTACATTGGTTGGATTGCTCAACCTGCCTAAACTTTCCCATCTGCAAAATGGGGGTGTATACCATATCATCCTTAGGTTCTTTTTTTTTTTTTAATTTTTATTTTTTACATTTACTTATTTTTGAGAGACAGAGACAGAGCATGAACAGGAGAGGGGCAGAGAGAGAAAGAGACACAGAATCTGAAGCAGGCTCCAGGCTCTGAGCTAGCAGTCAGCACAGAGCCCAACGCGGGGCTCGAACCCACGAACCGTGAGATCATGACCTGAGCCGAAGTCGGATGCTCAACCGACTGAGCCACCCAGGCGCCCCTCATCCTTAGGTTCTTATCCATTCTCAGTACATAAGGTATCTTGGTGATAATGGTTAAAACCTATGTAGTCCTCTCTTCGCTTATAGTGGTATTTGGAGCGGGGGGAATGGTGGGGGAATTAGATAATTTTAGAGAAGTTCCCTTGAAAACACTTGAGTTTCTTCACTTATCCTCAGGTGTATATACTTTAGCTTCAAACAATACCGAGAGCCACTAGAAAGAAGATTGGAAAAATACCTGCCCATCTCCCCACCTCCATCTTATGCTTTGTGACTGCCATTGAGTGAGTGCCCTCAGAGGGGTGGGGGATGAGAAAGGAGGGGGTGATGTCTTCTCTGTCGAGCAGCTGTTTCTCATATAAAACCCTCTCTTGATTCCTCTTTTTCCTACAAAGAACCTTTGGATAAGGCAACTGATGTTTCCAGGTATCCGAACTCAGATGTTTTTCATTATCTTCGATTTTTTGCATCATTTCAAAATTACAGTGTCCAACTTAGAACACACTGTTCACTCTTCTAAATTATGGGAAGACGGGGAGAGTGTAAATCAAAACCCAGATAAGGAAGGAAACCCAGGCCCTGAAGGAATATTGCTGGTGTCCTGGCTCTGTGGGTGTCCGAAGGCCCCCTGGTGGTGACTTTGAGGAAGAGCCCTGGAGACCCCTGATCAACCCTTTCTTGCCTCTGTCTTGGCTTTCAGCAGTTGGCAGGGAGTTCCCTGCCTGATGGTTTCATAGCCAAGTACGTGCTTTAAAATCATCACATGAAATTATTGTGCTGGCACATTCTCCTCGGCCTTGTGGCACATGCTGGGAGGCTCTGCTCCTTGAGGTGGTTTCCCAGTGGAAGCACCTGCCAGGGCTTCTGAGTCCAGCAAGCTCCCCTTTGGAGGTAAAGCTCTGCACAGCTGGGGTGCATTCATTCATTCATTCATTCATTTAGCAGAGTTTTCCCACATGCCTGCTGCTGGCTAGGACCAGCCTTGGGTGCTGGGCGCACACTGTGAATACCACCGGGATGGCCCTAGTGGAGTTAGGGCAGGGGGCACACACACAGCATGCTCACCTCCTTCCATTCTGGACATTGCAGCAGCCCTGCACATGAGTGCCATTGGAGTTGAGCAGCAGGGATCTGATTGCCATTGCCCTCATCTTCAGTCCCACGGCCCTCCATATTCCTGAGACACAGGCCCTGCCTGTGTGTCATGTGGATGATGCCAGTGGCCCCAAGGATGCCATTGTGGGGACCCAGACCTGGACCCACTCGGTCCTGCCCTGCTACCATGTCAGCAGACTTGAATCCTTTGTTCCCTAGGGTCTCCATGACTCTTCCTGCTCTGGAAAAGCAGTTGAATATGCCCTTTTCCTCTGCTCTCCGTTCTGCATCAGAGCCCAGGTACCTTTGAGGAGCCCAGTCCTTTGGTTTTTGAGGCTTAGCAGGGATGAAGTGCCCAGTTTATCTTCTTCCTGTATAGTTGGTGAGCTCTGACTCTTCTGATGAATTGGGTAGGGCCAGAAACCCTTTGTCAACCATTCATCACCTTTTTGCCTGACCAGGGCCTGATGTGATGTTCCCTGAACTTAGTAAAAAAACCAGGTTGCGGTTGCAGAAGGGCGGGCGGGCGGGGGGGGGGGGGGATATGTCCTACCTCCGAGCACCTCCCCTGTACCACTGCTTGCACCACAGTCACCCTGGCTGGACAGCTTCTGACCGAGAAGACTTCACGCCCACTGCTGCCAACTTTGGAACCCAGCCAGTCTTTCAGCCGCTTTCTTGTCCCCTGAAGGTTTCCTAGAACTTTGTAGGTGATTCCTCTTCCTGGGCTGCCATTTGTTTTGAGGTTCCTGCCAGGCAGACTTCCTCCCCTCTCCAGAGACGGTGAAAAAGGATGACCCAGCACACAGCACTTCCACACTATGAATAGAAAAATATAAACTAGGCCGTCTGCTGGCCTCCTCCAGAATGTTCTATTTCCTTTATCCAAATCCGGATCTTACTCCGCCCTAACTTCTTCAATTGCTGCAGGCCACGTGGAGCTCTCCCTTCCATGAAGAACCTGTGTCCTCTGTCCATGCTGCCTGCGAGCCCAGAGTGTATCTGGCCTCTGGAGGCTCAGGATCCTGTCTGACATGCTACCCCCATCACTACTTACTTTGGCTCGCCTTCTCTGTGCCTTACTTATTTGTTCATTATCCTGCCTCTCCAACCGGATTGCAATCACCTTGCTTTCCTAGAGAGACAAACTATATTATTTTTTTAATTCTCCTGCCTTGTAGAGAGCAGGACCAGGGAATACGCACAGGTGGAGTTTGGGGTGCTCTTGCTTGCCTTCTTAAGGACACTGTCCCTTGAGGAAGGGACGCATCTGATGTTGCTGTTTTCCCTGCCAAGCTCCTTATCACATGATTTGTGCTTAACAGATCATCAAAAGCACAAATTGGTTGATTGTCTTTTCTCACCATTGGCCCATCTCCATATCGATTTAAAATTTCCAGGGCTCCTGGGTGGCTCAGTTGGTTGGGCATCGGCTTCGGCTCAGGTCATATCTCACGGTTCATGGGTTCGAGCCCTGTGTCGGGTCTTGTGCTGACAGCTCAGAGCTTGGAGCCTGCTTCAGATTCTGTGTCTCCCTCTCTCTCTGCCCCTCCCCTGCTCATGCTCTGTTTCTCTCTCTCCAAAATAAAATAAACATTAAAAAAAATTAAAGTGAAATTTCTCTCCAGAGCTCCCAAACTAGTTGACTCAATTCAGTGTCTCTAAACACTAAGCAATATGTAGGTTACAGAGCCTTGTTGTAACATCCAAGGTTATAGATTTCAGTTTCTTTATAAAACTGAAAATGGCTAGATATGCCTAGAAAAAGAACAAAACTCAAGAAAACACTGCTTCTAGATGGTGGAATTGTGGCTCTTTAACTTTTTGTATTTTTAAAAAGTAATCTTATACAGCTTTAATCATTTTTTTTCATTGTGGGAAAAGATTTAAAAACTACAGTTGAGGCCTATTTGGGTCCATACAGAACAGAGGGAGGATGGTGCTATTTGGGGCCCTATCTATGTGACAACATAAGTTGGCTAAGTCATAGTTTTTTATTGGATTTACTGAAATTTTTATTGAAAAATAATAAAATTACTTTAAAACTATAATTTAATGTTGATATGTCATTCTGTCATCTTTCTGAGTGTATACATGTTTAATTTTACGGTTGTGGGCTCATACTCTTGGGTACTGTTTGTAAATTTTATTTTACTTAATTGTAAATCATGAGTATTCTTCTATGTTAGGAAGATGCTTTGTGGTCTTTATTTTTTTTAATGTTTATTTATTTTTTTGAGAGAGAGAGAGAGAGTGTGAGCAGGGGTGGGGCAGAGAGAGAGGGAGACACAGAATCCGAAGCAGGCTCCAGGCTCTAAGCTGTCAGCACAGAGCCCGACGTGAGGCTTGAACCCACAAACCGCGAGGTCATGAGCTGAGCTGAAGTCGGATGCTCAACAGACTGAGCCACCCAGGCACCCCACTGTACATTATGACCTTTAATGGGCACCCAGAATTCTGTTTTAGGCTACATTTATTGAGCCAATCCTTTATCATTGCACATTTGGGGTGCCTCTAATCCTTTGATCTTATAACTCACTGCTATAGTTTGAAACCTAAATACTATTTTTCACTGTAAAATCTGCGTAACCGTTTGCCTCTGGGCCACTCATTTTATTATTGGGCTCTCTAATCCAGACTCTAAAATTGGAATAAATGATCCCTAAATCATGCTCCCTAGTCATGGACCATTCAGACATCATTGCTGTGCTGGCGCTTGTATGGATTATCCAACCACAAACCTTTAGTCTGTTGGTGTTTTTTGACCCCAAGCTTTTATTTGAAAAATCTTCACATCTGAAAAATAGTCAAAACAATAGGACAATAAACAGCTCTGTATTCTTTGGATTCATCAATTGTCAGCAGTTTTTAATGGAAAAGATCTTCATATAAAAACTAGGTTTTAAAAAACATAAAGCAGATAAACAAGAAACAGGGAAAGAAGCTAAATGGAAAACTGTGTGATAGGTGGAAATATCCTCCACAGGATCATGTCATCACAGTCGAGGGCATTCTGCACCCTTTGTTATGTTCCTGTGTGCCGACTTGTCCACTCAGCACACTTGTCTTGAACCCTGCCATGTGGAATACGGTGCTGGATCCCTGAGAGACCCATCTAGAGACTGCATCATGGACCACACCCTCCAAGATGCCCAGCATTAGAGATTGCCCTGCTCTCAGTTGTTTCTGTGTTTGCTTCGCACCATGGAGAACACAGTGCTTCCTTACGACTCCTTAATTAAGCACTTTGCCCCCCAAATAAATGAATTGCTGGAGTCAATCATACAAAGACTATTTTGGGATTCCTTCGTGAGTTCAGGAATGTTTTTTCTTCTTCCCATCCACCCTGGCTAAATTTAAAATTCAAAGCAGTATCTCCTCATCAAATAATTAAGCTGATTGCCTTTGTGCACTGGCAACATCATTTTCCGTCAAATTTGATATTCTGTGGGAAGCTGCAAAGCCAGTTTAATAAAGTGAGACATCTTTTCTATTAGGCAGCGTTAATGACAAACAGCAAGTGTGCTGTTTTGTTTTCGTTTGTTTTAAGGTACCAGTTAGCTGCAGTGGTGAGTAACTCTGAAGAGAATTTAGAGCCCTGCCAGAGTGTAGACCAGTGATGATCCTATGGGAAAAAAATGGTTATGATCTGGCTTTGGAGACAGATAGGCATGGGTTTGAGTGTTTTTGCTCCTTACTTGTAACATCCTCTTAGGGAAGTCTCTCCTATCTCTGTTTTTTCTATGTCTAAAACGCATGGGTATTCCATTTTAAGACTCAGTATAAAAACCGTGGACTGTTGGCAAAGGGTTAGACACACAAGTCACTGGAATAGCGTCCGGAAGTAGACTCACATAATTTTGTCCACAAAATTAGAAAAGCAGTGCCATGCAGAAAGAATAGCCTTTTTCATTGAAGGGTGCTAAAATACTTGGGCTTAACTAAGCCACCCTCTCCCCTGCAGAAAAAGAACCTGGACCCATATTTCACACCTCATAAAAAAATTAACTTAAAACGGACCGTGACTTTCTAAATGATCCATGGCCTAACCTAGGCAGGAGCTAAGCATAGGCTGCCCCGGAGAGGTGCAATCCTTGCCAATATAGAAAAAACTCTGAGATGCCTCTCAAGTTCTAAGAAGAATAGAAACACATGTAAAATCATACAGGTCTTTAATTCCTGTTAACGTTTTTTTAAAAAAAAGCTATTTTAAACAATAATTTTGGGATAGCTTCTAGGAACTAGCGAATTGTGGAATCTCATGGAAAAAAAGAGATTTTAAAATCATAAGCACAGTTTACTATATCCCCGCTACATTTTAAAATATATAAAAGCTTCCAAACGATACAAAGACTATCCAAAATAGCCTAGCTCGGATCATCTTATTCCTTATGGGCTGCTAATGAAGGTTATTTTAAAACAGTGTTAATATGATCTCTTTGCTATTTGCAGCTTTGTTGTGAATTCTTTCCTGTGACTATGTTAAAACATAGTCCTACTTTCCTTAAAGAACTATTAGTACTCTTTAAAGGGAAATCAAATGAATAATTACAGCAAAGTTGGGGGCCCTCCTTCCATCTTCCCTGGTTGTGGTTTATTTTTGTTGTTCAGAGCCTCATGGAAGAGCCCACATGGGGACCCCATTCTTTCTTTTTTTTTTTTTTAAATGTTTGTTTATTTTTGAGAGACAGAGAGCATGAGCAGGGAAGGGGCAGAGAGACAGACAGACAGACAGACACAATCCAAAGCAGGCTCCAGGCTCTGAGTTGTCACCACAGAGTCCTACGTGGAGCTCGAACCCACGAACTGCGAGATCTTGACCTGAGCCGAAGTCCATCACAGAACTGACTAAGCCAGCCAAGCGCCCCGTGATCCCATCCTTGATAGTGAATTACTTGTGTTTCTGGTGAACCTACAAAACATTGTTGGGGAAAGGACTGTTGATATTCACAAAACAAAACAAAACCGTGTATCTGTTTCTGTCACAGAGCTGTGACAGAGAGCATCAATCAGCTCATCACTCTGTGCACCCAGCAAGCTCCTGGCCAGAAAGAATGTGATAATGCCCTGCGGGAGCTCGAGGTAAGTCCCTGCGAAGGTTGCTGGGGATTTAAGGGGGTGTGGCTCTCTGTGTTCTTTCTGGAAAGGGTCAGTTTCTTCTCTTCTGTTCTTGCCTTATATCCTTCTTGGAGGACTATTGGGGCCAAAGTGTCCATCTAAGTGGGAAGGAATCAAAGTTAGATTTGGTGGGATTATCATCTCTGGTTCCCCTTTTTCCACTAGGATGAGAGTTATTTTGTTCGAGACAATCTATTTCAAATAGGAAGAGGCCTGAGTGTAGGCTGAAGATGAGCAATTTCTACCTAAAAAGTTTCGGGGTCGTTAGGCTGGGGCAGGTGGGAGAAGCTGGGATGGATGCTCTTTTTGAGTAAAAATGACTTTCCCATTCGTTTTAGTTTAGTCCCTGTAGGGGGCACATGAGTGGAAAACCAGAAGTAACACCTATTACACGATCAATGTGACTGTGGGACCCCTAGTGCCCCAGAACACGGTGTGGGTGCTCTTCAACTTCTATTCATACTCAGGGTTTATTTATAATGGAGGATTCATCTCTGCCTGTAGAATGTATGTGGGTAAATGGAAAATCAGTGTGCCTACTTGTATGTAAAGCAGTCCTAAGCAGTGCAGGTTATATTGAAATAGCCATATAGGAAACTCAGTAGTCAGGGTTGGTTGTACCCAATGTACCTTTAGTTTTCTGGATGATTCGCATGGGAATACCCACCATGCTTCTGAATGATTTGATTGAGGCCCAACCTGCTGGGGGTGATAGGCCAGTGTGCACAGCTGGAAGTGAGAAGAGTCTTGTTACCACTGGACTAAAACATTCTGAAAACAGTGGAAGATGTTCCCTATGTTGGGCGAATTACTGCCCTATCCTGGTCTGTTCACATTCATGAATATGATATGTGGGCTTTTGGTCTAAGTCAGATCTGTGGGCCCAGATGCAAATACTCTGTCCTTTCACGGTATCCTTGGTTGCCAAAATTAGGATGCTTTCAGGGTTGTTGTGACTAAAACAGTTTTGATTGTGTGAAGAATGGGAGGAGGATCTTGAATCAAATGAACTCCTTTATGGTGCCCTCTTGCCTGAGATCTTTAACTTAGTAACTCAACGATTTCCACCATAACCTCCCCAATCCTTGGTAACTCAGTGACTGTGTCTTTGTTGGCTGTGCCCCAAAGGCTGCTGGGTCCTAATGTACATTCTCCCTAACTGGAGAGGAGACTGGATGGCTATGTCCCCAGACTTGCCTCCTCTGGAAAGGTCCCTCATGTGAATGTTAGGGATTATTACAACCTGATAGCTAGTGATGATTTTCAGTGGACTGGAGACAAAGGAGCAAGCCCCATACCCAGCTCCTTGATGGATACCTCAACAGGAGGGAATATTTTCTATACTTTTTGAATTATAAACAAATGAACCATCTCAGTGGGCAGTTTGGGGGAGTTACCGTCTTTCATGCATACTCATTAAAAGATTCCAGAACTGAAAACTAAGGGTTCTCCTCATCAAGTACAAATGAGTAAAGTTGTCCTTGAAATGTAAACTCCTTGGAGTTATTCAGCAGAGAAATTGTGCTAATTGACCATTGCCTTGCATTAGCTTTTAGATTTTCTTAAGAAAAAAATCTCTCCCTTTTGTGGATACCCTGCTTTTCCTCCACATTTGTGAACAGGAAACTCTCCTCTCTGTCAAAACTAACCTGAGACATCTTCCTCCTTGCCATCTGTGTTTTGTTGCCAGCAGGAAATCTAAAAGCATGGATAAAACCTTCTAAATTCCTCTCAAGAAGCTGGATAAATGAGTGATCATGACCAGAATCCTCTATGGGGAAGGGAAGTTGGTAGTTGGTATTACGTTGAATTTCTCTCATTCTGTAACACTGGCTTGCTTTTGAAGTTGTGTTTTCCTTCTGTAGACTGTCAAGGGGATGTTGGACAATCCTAATGAACCTGTTAGTGACCTCTCTTACTTTGACTGCATTGAGAGTGTGATGGAAAACTCCAAGGTAAGCCTGTCTGTGCTATTAACGTTCCTCCTCATTGTGGGGAAAAATCTAGATTGTTTTGTATGTATCTTCCCGCAGCCACTCGGTGTGACTCCATACATCACGAAGCCTCACTATGGAGCCCTTTGTTCAAATGCTTCTCAAACTTGACTGTGCATCAGAATCACCTAGGGGTCTTGTTAAATACAGATTGCTGGACTTTACCCTTGAGTTTCTGATGCAGTAGATCTGAGGTGGGGCTGAAATTGTGCATTTCTGATGAGTCCCCAGGTCCCTGCCAATGTGGTCCAGAAATAACACTTTGAGATACAATGCGTAGACCATATCACAGATGAGTCTTGCTGTGCATTGAATCATAGATTTCTTTCATTTGGGACCAAACTGCAGGGGAAAGCCTGTCTGTTAACCTTGGCTTTTATGAGACCCTCTTATGTGTGCTTTTTGCCATCCATTTATGGCATGCATTCTCAAGGGGACTGAAAAACTTGGAGTTTTGTGGGGGGAGATGGGAGGAGTGGAAAAATCTACATAATGCAGTGGTTTGTGTCCCCACCCCCTGCCAAACCTTAACCTTGCTCAACAGAATCTTATTTCTTAGTATTTATTTGGACGTGGGTGGCAGTTGGGGGTGGAGATGCTAAATAGGTTTCTCAGTGGACCAATAATGATTGTTTAAAAGGTTGAGAACACTAACCTGTGATGGTAACATCAGAGTTTTTGAGAATGCTTCAAAACCAGCTTACAATGAAATACAAGCAAGAGAAACAGATAGTGAGCAGTTGGCAATGCCAAGGTCATGCTCGGAGCACAAGTGTGTGTTTGTCTACACTCTTCTGTTAGCTCTGGGGACACATCTGTGTTGTGGTGTCAGGACTGGCTTGCTGTGCATTGGGCTGAGACTAGAATTTGCTCCGTCCAGCATTATTTATGGAATTAGGGATTGCCTGAGAAGGGTGCATATGTTTTACCTACTTTGAGCCAAAGAAACTCTTCCTTAAAGAGGGATGCAGGGTTATGGAAAGGAAAATAACGCACATAATGATACCTTCTAACTTCTTTGCTTTGCAAGTCTTTATGTAAAAGAATTGGACTATTTTATTTATCTTAGCATTTTTAGGGAATTTCCTTTTTTTTTTTTTATTCCACCATTTGTGACCCTGGAAAGTACACTAGGATCCATCCTCTTGAGGCATGATGAGGCCCAGAGAAGACAGAACACCACATGAGGGGCAGGTGTCCTGCCTCTATGTGACCTTCTGTGTGACTTTCTGTAGGATGTTTGACCTCTTTGGGTTAGATTTTAAAAATTAAAATCCCCTTTATCTGTTATTTCAAAGACCTTTTGGGGAAAAAAATACATCAATGATTTTCAAAATAAGGGGAAATACTTTTAAAAATTAGGAAATAGTGTTCAGATCACCCATCTAATTGTGTGTGTGTGTGTGTGTGTATGCACTTTTTAACCAAAATTTATTTAAATTCTGCTGTCAATAAGTAAGTAAATAATATCACCTAGAGTATGTCTTCTGCTTCCTAGGTGTGACTACTGACAGTTTATGTGTCTGATTTTTATATTCTGGCTAACAGTTCTATTTAGACCATTCACCTGTGGCATGCCCTATATAGATTTTGCTTGATGGATTTGTGTATATTAACTCTGTCTCTTTGAGATGTAGATAACTTTTAGATGAAAGGTTCATACTTTCATTATTCACTTCTCTGTATGGAACAGAAATGATATAATTCTCTTAAATCTCTTAATGCAAATAAAGAAAAATAATGGTAGATACTATAAATTAAGAGGCCTTGAAAGTTGATGCTCAGAGAGTATCACTGTTTGGTTGTTTTGCAGGTTCTGGGCGAGTCAATGGCAGGGATTTCACAGAATGCCAAGACTGGGGACCTCCCTGCCTTTGGGGAATGTGTGGGGATTGCATCCAAGGCCCTCTGTGGGTTGACAGAGGCTGCAGCCCAGGTAAGGGACTGGCCCCCAGGCCCTATGATGCAGCCCTTCTAGCCTTAAGGCTTATGTCCTTTGCCTGTGTCCCATGGTAGATTGTAGATACTGGGAGTACCAGATCCCAGGGGTCCCTCCCCCCCCACCCTGGGGTCTGGGGGAGCACCAGCCACAGCTCCTTCTCCAACCACCATCGTAGAACCCGGTAAAGGCAGAGGTTCCTGTGATGGCTGGGGCGTTTAGACAAAACATCAGACACTTACCCCCCAGGAGTAGAGCAGCCTGGCGAGGACAGTGAGACCCTGAACACCGCAGACCCAGCATAAGGGTTCAGAGGCCAGATTTGGTTGTGTTGTTTTTTTTTTTTTTCTTTTAAGACCATTTTTATAGATGAGTTGTTATGAGGGGAAACAAATGGGTATTACATAATTCACTTTCTCTCTGAAGCTTTAAAATCGCAAAAATCTTAGTCACGCTCTTTTTAGGATTAGAGGGAGAAAAAAATTAGATACCATCCTGCAGAGACGTGATCAGGCGTGTTCCTTGCTTTTGTTAGACTGTCCTGTGCATCTCTGATAATTATTGGACTCATGTGACTGAAGCTTCAAAAATTGTCAGCATTTACCTTGAAGGATTTGTCATTTGACAGTTTACCTTGAGCCTGAAAGATTTTACTGAACCAAAGGGAAACATTCCCTAGTTTGGGGGATGAAATTATCCTTATCTTGCCTCTCAAATCTCACAGGAAATGAATGAAGGTTAAAATTCCCACTCACAGATTCATTTTCTCCCTGTGATTTGACTAACCCGTCCAGAGGGTTTTAAAGAGAAGACCTTCTCTTAGAGCCTCTCGTCCTCTTAGAGACCAAATACTGCCTTTTTGTTTTCCCCCTGAGCCGTCTTACTCATTCTCCTTACTTACTATCAGAAATACTGGCCTAAATTAAGGATGCATTAGGCTGTGCGACCAGAAACTTTCGTGCAGGGTAGGCTCCAGGGTTGACTAACCCAGCAGCTCCATGCCATCGGTCTACACCCACTTTCTTCTGCTTCTCCCATCTGCCAGTCACAGAGTCAGCTTCACACCACATAGACTGGGTGCCCTTAGGCTCCCAAGATGGCTACCAGCAGCACACAGGGCTGCCTTCATCCTTGTCCATGTCCCATAGAAAAGCTTCTTTCAGCCTTCTTAAGAGCAGAGAGACTTCGTTCCCAGAAGCCTGCAGACGACTCCTGCCACCATTGGCCTGTCTATCCTTAAACCCTCACTGATGAGATTGCCCTGACCACCGTGCACTAAGGAGCCCCTGAGAATGCTACATGTGCAGTGCCAGGCCGTCATCCCCTACAGGCTCATCTAGGAGCACAGACAGTCTGAGCCGTGGTTTTCTCTTCCCTTTCCAGGCTGCGTACCTGGTGGGCATCTCTGATCCGAACAGCCAGGCAGGCCACCAGGGCCTTGTGGACCCCATCCAGTTTGCCAGGGCTAACCAGGCCATCCAGATGGCGTGCCAGAACCTGGTGGACCCCGGCAGCAGCCCGTCACAGGTAACCATGGGGCATGGGTATGAATCCTTAAGCTGTCCTAGGTGGGTAGGAGACCATGAGAAATGAGTAAAGAATACTGTTCTTTAAGAGCTCCCAAAGCCAGCTAAACTCAGCACTGCCAATAACAACTCAGTAGGGCCGGGGGTGGGTGGGGGGCGGATATTGCAAAATGTGGTCAGCGTGCCAGGGTGTCAGTGCTTTGAAATGAGGTACTGGTAGGCAGGAGGAGTGAAGTAATCACTGTGAGAGGCATCGGGAGTCTCGTGATTTCATTCGGGTCAGAGGATGGAGGTGGAGTGCTCGTTCTGTGCTCAGCACCAAGGGTCAGCATGAGGACCCGATGCCCTCTGCCCTGGCGCTCACTCTGCTGGATAAAGTTTGGCAGATGGGATGGTCAGGGTATGATGACAGGGCCAGCGATGCACACGGGGAAGCATGGGATGAACTCAGTGGGGCTGACAAGTTTCACTTCACAGAGATGGTGGCACTGAGCCAGAATCCAAATCCAAAGTATGTAAAGGACCCACAGAGGCATTTTAGGACTAGACCATATATGTGACACTCCCTACTTTAGTGTCATGGAGTCCTGTTCACTTACTCAAGCAACATGTGCTAAAGAAACGAGACCTGGCCTGTAGGGCTCCTGGCCCAGCCTACGAGTCCCACAGCCACCGTGAACCCTCTTACCAGCCTTGTTGAGGCAGGAGAAGGACCTACATTCAGGAGGCAATAGAGGTGCCCCTGACCTACAGCAGACCTGAGAGCTGGTGTGGAAGGCATCAGGGCACCTAATGTCCTGACCTGTCCAGTAAAGGTCAAAGATGTATTAACAGCCTCAGCCAAGTGGACCAGGTGATTCACGAGAACCATTGGGGTTTGGGGTAGAGCCTGGAAGATGCCCGACCCAGACCCCTTAATCAGGTGCCCCACAGCCCACCTGTGGATGAGGAAGGAGCTGTCATCCCTTGATGTTTATTTTCCTCCTCTAAACCTGGGCTCCAGTGTGGTGGCCACGTACTGCATGTGGCCGTTAAGCACTCTCAGTGTGGCCAGTCCAAGTTGCAACGGGCTGTCAGTGTAAAATACACACTGGAGCTTGAACACTTGGTGTGACAAGATTGTGAAGTCTCAAATTCTTAAATTGATTACCTGGTGAAATGAAATATTGTGCCTTTATCAAGTTAAATAAGTGACTGAAATAAATCTCTCTTGTTTCTCTACTTACTTTAATTTTTTTGATGTTTATTTATTTATTTTTGAGAGAGAGATAGAGTGTTAGTGGGGAGGAACAGAGAGAGACAGAGACACAGAATCTGAAGCAAGCTCCAGGCTTTGAGCCATCAGCACAGAGCCCGACACAGGGCTCAAACTCAAAAAACGCGAGATCATGACCTGAGCCAAAGTCAGACGCTCAACCAGCTGAGCCACACAGGCATCCTTCTACTTACTTTAATGTGGCTACTAGAAAATTTAAAATTTCACATGTCATTTACACTATACTCTTGTTGGGCAGTGCTGGCCTAGATCCTGGACCATGTGCCTCCTGGCCAGCCAGGGGTCCTGAATCATAGCTGCCTGCATCTCCTTTAAGACTCTCTGGAGGCCAGCCCTTTCCCAGTACTACAGCAGCATTTCCTTTCCTTTTGTTTATTCTCTCTTGCTTAGTAATTCTTGTCCCCTGCTTTCTTCGAGTGGTTTTGGGGCAGTGGAGCAAGACATGCATGTTGGAATTAAATGGGCCCTAGACAGATATGTGAGCTGAAGAGGAATCCAGGGCTCCAGACCAGGATGAATTCCTTGCACTGAGCATGGGGTGCCCCAACCCAGCTCCATGCTTTGCAGGTTCTGTCCGCAGCCACAATTGTCGCCAAGCACACCTCAGCCCTGTGCAACGCCTGCCGTATTGCCTCATCAAAGACGGCCAACCCAGTGGCCAAGAGGCACTTTGTCCAGTCAGCCAAGGAAGTCGCCAACAGCACTGCTAACCTGGTGAAGACCATCAAGGTAGGTTATGGAACTGAGACCTTAGTGACCCCTGTGTCACATATTGCCGAGGGGAAAGATGTATGCGGGATTTAAGCTCTGCTCTGTCCCCTCAGGCTTGTGTGTAGTGAATCTTAACTTCTTATTTAACTCACTAAAGAGGATTCCTTTAATAATGGAGATATTTATCATGAAAAACCAACAGCCTTGGTCTCCACTAACCTTCTTAGATGAGGGGGGCGAAGGTCTCCAAATTCTGTACATGGGAAGCTTAGGGACAGAAATCAGAAAGAGGTTGGCTGTGAGGCATTTCTTGGCACTATGCTTGGGTAGCAAATACCCTGTGTGTACTCAAACAGTGAGCTGATGTGGGGTGGTTTTGAGCTCATTTGCTGCAGAGAATTTCTGGTAGAGGGTCTGCCATTTTTGGTAGCTCTATCAGGACCCAGAGAGAAGGTAGAGGGGAGAAGAGAAAGGGAAATTGTGGGGAAGTCACTCAAAAATCAGTTTAATCTATCCTTTGATCTCTATTCCGTTTATAGTTGTTTAGATGCTTGAAACGGAGCACCGATTTTTAAAATAGAGTATCCCACGTTTCTACCAAGTTCATCTTTGGGTTAAAGGCCGTGGATTGGTTGGGGGAGGAGCAGGGGCAGGGGACCCTTATGCAGAAGGAATTGCAGGCTGGCCTATTGTATATATAGGCGGGTGATAAAGCCACAAATCCAGCCTGCCCCAAGGTGGGGACCAAGCCGCAGCTGGCAGCCGACCTTGTGGGGGGAAACCACAGCTGGAACAGCAGACCACAGTCAAAGAGCCCAGGACCCAGCCACCAAAGGAGGCTGTCTTGGAACGTGGGGCACCAGCTCAGTAAACCCTCATAGGAGAAGGGAAAGCCACTGAAGGTTAATATTTACTTAAAGATTGTCCCATTCATTGAGGTAGGGTCACCTGCTTTGTTGCCGGGCAAGCCCTAGAGTAATGGGACATTCCCCTGTCCTCTCCAGAGGATAAGGTACCACACCCCTCATTTTCCTGGCACTACACAGAGCCACTTTAATCACATGAAGAAGTCTGTCCACAGGCCGAGCCAGCCAAAACCAAAGGGGAGAACACAGAGTGAGGGGCCGGGGGAGAGCAGGGGGCAGTTAGCTCTGTCAGCAGTTTCTTAGCTGTCGAAACAAAGAGCCTGCCTAAAAATAAAGCCTGCCCATTTGAAGACAATAATGAGATAGGCTGAAAACAAATTAAAACCGTGACCAGGTGCCCCTGTGATGCAGGGCTGCAGCTCACCTTAATTACCATCATAGTTCATGGCATTAGAAACTAAGAAAGCTTCCATTTTTAACTGTTGGGTTTCTACAAAGCCTGTTCCAAGTGTTTTGTATTACTCTTCAATTCATACAACCCCCCCCCTCCATGCTTGTCATCCCCCATTTTACATTCAGGACACTAGGAGCTAGGGGGCTAAGTAACTTTCCCAAGGTGACCCAGCCAGTAAGTGGCAGATGGGAATTGCAGCCCAGATCCCAGAGCCCCTGCTCTTTCCGCTCTCCATCCTGCTCTCACCCCGGCACACTGTTCAAATCCAGACTAACCTGGGAAGCAATGCCTTGGTGTGTTTACACTACTTGTGTGCAAATTTGGAGTGGCAGAGATGAAAGACAGCAATAAAGTTGAAGGGAGTGACATCATCAGTGGTTGCTGTATGATTGATTGACTTCAGTTAAACTTGGCCATTTTCCGATCATTAGAAAACAGACTATATTTAGCCGGACCAAGGGAGGAAAAAAAGGAAGAAAAGTGTTCTATAGAAATTCCTGGGATCCTTTCTTTTCTGTCTCCTCCTGGTATTAAGTCCTGACCTGTCTCTGTATAAAGCATCTCTGCTAAGATCTCTTCTTCTTTTCAGATTCTCCTCATGATGTCAAACCCTCTTTGCAATTCCCAGTGGCAAATGAGCTCTTGTGATAGCCTCAAAGACAGGCCTGTGCAGAAACTTCAGAGGAGGGTACAGCAGGATTGTTAGGTGGGGAAGATGAAGGCCTCGTCTCTGTGAGCTCCCTGGGAACCCGTAGCAGGTGCACAAGAAACAGAAATGAACCTAAAGCCCCTTCACTGGCCGAAATGTACTTGGTTTTGCATTTCCCCCCGGGGGGGGGGGGACAGGGTTTGCAGGGGAAAGTGAGCCTTGTTTTTAATTTACTCAGGGGAAAATAGTCATGGTCATCTCACTGCAGCTTACCATCCTATTTACGGAACATAGATTTCCTGTTTTATGGAACGGTTAAGAATCCTGTCAGACAGCAAAACAAATGGATGTTTAACAGTTTAAGACAGCTGCCCTCATAGCTGCATCTTGCTCTAAGTTTTAGGCTTCTTAGCACTTCTCTTTTTCTTTCACCATGAGGATGTGCTCAACCCTAAATCCCAGTTGTCACACCTTTATAGGCACAAAGAAAGGAGGGGGACCCAGCCAGAGGGACACTGAAGACCAGGGAACAGACCCTTGCAGTGGGTTGTCAACACTCTAAGAGAATGTGTGCCTCCAGGAATCTTAAACCACTACCAACAGCGTTCTTTAAAATCCCAAAGCTCGGCTTAGCAAGAATAAATTATCTGCACCCTCCTCCCTGGCAGGTTGCTCTAAATGCCAGACATGTTAGAAGCACACAGACCCCCCTACCCATGGTCGCTGTCTTTCCACTGGTCACCCCACAGAGGTCACCTGCTTTTCTTTCTTCATTCAGCTCATTACCTAGTCTTAAATCACAGGTGTGGAGTGAAATGCTGTTTGAAATGTGCAGTCACTCAAGTTTCAGTGCCGAGTAGAAGTTGTACAACAGCTTTCACTTTTCTGAGAAGTTGAAGCCATGGCCTTGCGTCTGACAGCAGAGTTGAAGCTCGAGTTTTGAGATTAAGCATTTCCAGTGTCTACCAGAGATGCCAGATCAATCTCTTATTAATTGATTTTGATCTTCTTGGTCATCCTTATCTTTGGATTGGTAAAGTAGGTTTGGTTTTGTTCTGTTTTGTTTTGGAAAAAAATGGGGAAAACTTCTTGAGTTTGTCTTACTCCTTACTGTCTTTGTCCAAGGACAGGAGAGAAGGGAGCCAGGCTGTGGTTTGAGGCATGAGCTAGGATAGCATGCCACGCTCTGGGTGTTGGTTTTATCCTCTAGAACATTAGGGATTTGTGATTAAGGTCCCAAATCTTTAAGGTCTTCAGGTCCCTCCCAACCCCCCAAAGTCCATGAATGTTTGATTCTGGTACACAGGCAGAAATTATTTCTTGCAGACTCCTGTGAGATTTTGCTAACATTCAGAGGAGCTGGCCCAGGGGTCAGGGGTGTCCTTGTCCTGATGGGGCCTAGGCATTTGGCTCAGTGACTTCACCCCTTCATTTTTGGTGTATGAGACATTCTGTGACATGGAATGTCTACATGAAAACTGTCAGGTCTACTTAAAAATCTCACCAGTGAGGAGATTTGCAGGTTCAGTTGACTTGGGTGGCTCAGCCATGCCCATAGTGGAAGAGGCACTCAGGAATGACGTCGTATCTGTGTAAACCATCCTTTATGATGCAAAATGCTACCTCCAGCCGAAATAGCTTTTCCTTTTTTTTTTAATGTTTTATTTTGAGAGAGTGCGAGTGGGGGAGGGGCAGAGAGAGAGAGAGAGAGAAGAGGACAGAGCATCTGGAGAAGCCAGCTCTGCACTGACAGCTGCAAGGCCAGTGTGGGGCTCAAACTCACGAACCGTGAGATCATGACCTGAGCCGAAGTTGGGCGCTCAACCAACTGAGCCACTGAGATGCCCCTAGCCTTTCCTTTGCGACAATGAAAAAAAAAGTGGTTGATGTAGCTTGGAACACTGTTCCGCATTATTCAGGGTCCTGTCGCGTGAATGGCAATGGGCTGCATGATATGTGATTTTAGTGCCCAGGCTCAAAAAATATAGATCCTTTCTTCACCTATTGGTACAGTTTAAGAAACTGCACAATTAGAAAACTGTTTCTTGGGATTTAGCTTGGTTCATCATCTTTCCATTTTGAATAATATGTTCGAGTAAAGGTTGCTGGCTTGATCAGATGTCTGCCTTCCTAATAGGCTGCGAAGTTTGTGGAAGGTAGAAAAGGGGTTGGAAAGAGTGTGGGGAGGTAAGAACAGGAGGCATGAGCATTACTGAGGGGAGACTCGGCATTTTCCATTGAGCTAGAAGCCACATCATCCCAGCTGGAGGCGGTGTGATTGGCCACTGGTATGGCTGGGATATGAGCTTTTCTGACACCGAAGTCCATTCCTGCCATCTGCCTGTTACGCTGGCGAGCCTGTGCTGGGACAGGGCCTGCCCAGCTCCTGCTGTGTAGTATCCACCCCGCCTCCCAGTGCGTCCTCAGATTGCCCTGAAGGCTGGCGTGGCCTGAGCTCAAGGAGTCAACGATGTTGATAGTGCAACAAGATGAGAGTAACAGGACACCATACAGGTCACTGGTGCTAACTCCACATTTACTGGGCACGTGAGTGGCAGTTAGAATGGAAGCCATATATGTGAGCCAGAAATGTGAGCAAACACAGAGGGCTGCTCTCGGGTCTGGAATACTGGCAGAATTGGTGAGGTTAGAATAGAGGTCATTGCCTATGGATGAGCAGAGGCAAGCCATGCATGATTAGTAATGATGGCAAATTAGCTGGGCTCATGGGAATTCCTCTGAAAATGTGAGCATGGTGGATGCCTAATTATTGTCCCCTGCAGCCAGAGCTTGATTAGAATGTAGTTGTTATTCAGAAATAGCCTTTAAAGCATATGTGCCTGTCTACCCTTGCCTTCCTGAAAACTCGAAACACTCTCATCTCAGATCTGGTTTGTTTCATAATGCTGGTACCTCTGGTTTTTTGTTCACTAATCGTCTAAATTGGCTTTTGTATATTGCTCATAACAGTTGAATTAAAAGTTTAATTGGCCATTTAATAAAGAAATTTACGTTCTTCTACAAATATAACTGCCTTTTCAAATGTCACCCTTTGCCAAGAAGAAGGGATACTCTCACTGGGTCGCAGTTCTAACAGTCTTGTTCTTCAGGAGGTAGGGTCTGGGTTTGGGGAACCTCAAATCCAAGTGTTAACCCTTTGTCAGGCAGCCTTTCATGGATCACACGCTACATTCCTGGATTCTCCTCATCTGGGCCATTAATCAGCAGCGTGACTGATCAATCACTGCCACTGTGTTACTTGCTACTATTTTTTGGAAAAAGCTATTGAAGCCAAAGATGGATAGACAGGAAACACATATCATAGGTATAGAGCTAGTGAACTTAAGTTGAATACACTTACGTAGCTATAGCCAGATCAAGAAATAGAACATGGCCAGCTCCTGGAAGCCCTCTTTGTGCTCCTTAGTCTTACCTGCTCTGAAGGGTGACCTGACTGCTAACACCTTAAATTAGTTTCACCTCTTTTTGTACTTTGCACAAATGGAATCATATAGTAAGTACGTTTTTGGGTCTGGCCTCTAAAAATATTAATGTTAGTTTGATTTGCCAATATTGTTGGAGGTAGTTCTAGTCCATTCCTTCTCATTGGATTCCATTTTGCTCATTTCAAAATGGCGGATATAGAACCCCTACCTCCATCATTCACTCAGGAATATTCAGGTAAAAGTTAGAAAAAGTTGAAAGTGCTATTCAATGTAAAGTATGTTTATAACTTGGGAGGGAATAGACATAGAGTGAAAATGGAGGGGAAGAGCCCAAAGGGTATAGTCTGAAAAGTGGGGAAGAAAGTGGTTCAGCTCGAAGGTCATATGAGTGGGAAATTGATGGACTTTGAGATCAGCTGCCCTCTGAGCCATGTATTAAACTTTATTTCTTATAATTGCTAACTGGGTCCCTCTGCTTGATGGCTTGATCTCTCCAATTAGTTACTTATGAATTCACCTAACATTTTCAGTATTCCCATGAAACCACGTTCTTCCAACAGGAGATGATTACAGTCACCACAAGTGGTATGTGCATCTCAATGGGATAATGTCTCTGTGTTTTCTTCCATCAGGCCCTGGATGGGGATTTCTCTGAAGACAATCGGAATAAATGTCGCATTGCCACCGCACCCTTGATCGAAGCTGTGGAGAACCTGACAGCATTCGCATCCAACCCTGAGTTTGTCAGCATTCCCGCCCAGATCAGTTCCGAGGTAGGGATTTTTGCAGCAAAGGTAATATTTCAGTCTTTGGCTAGTTTATGTGGCACTGAATGAGCATGAATAATTAAAAGCTCCAAAAACCCTGTCTTGTCGGACATTGTTGTTGTTGTCAATAATGCTACATGTCCAGAGTTGATGAAACTCAAGGTATGTACATCTTAAGTGGTAATGCCTTAGTTTTATGTATTGAGAAAAATCTCTGTGCATAAGTTTGGGGCTGATTCTTTCTTGGTATGTGTCATACCTAAAAGTGATACTTAAGGGCACACACGGACCCAAGTCCCCACCATTCAGGCTCTGTGTGAACCAGCCTTCATGGTTTCCTAACCTCTGTGTCTCTTTCTGAAGAACACAGGTAGTGACTTGGGAAAGAACAGGACCTTCCAGGACCCAACTTGTTCACTTAAGCTGTGCACCCTGCCCTTGACCCTTCTGCTGTTTGCCCCCAGGGCTCCCAGGCCCAGGAACCGATCCTGGTCTCGGCCAAGACCATGCTGGAGAGTTCATCATACCTCATTCGCACTGCACGCTCCCTGGCCATCAACCCCAAAGACCCGCCCACCTGGTCTGTGCTAGCTGGACATTCCCACACGGTGTCTGACTCTATCAAGAGTCTCATCACATCTATCAGGTTAGTTTCTCCTCTAGAAATTGCTACGGGCCTGCATCTGAACAGGACAGAAGGGAGATAAACCCAACAGGACTTTGATTTCATAGCAGTGTCCCTGATCATTATCATCATCTTTTCGTGTTATCTCTTTGGGACCAGTGGTAGCCCTGGACACAATAGCTAACTTAAACACTTATTCTATGTCAGATCCTGTTGTGAACATTTTACCTGTATTACCATATTTCATCATCACAACAACCTTGTAAGGTAAACACTGCCATAGTCCCATTTTACTGATGAGAGAATTCAGGCAGAAAGGACTTAGGGAGTATTTTCACAGTCACCCCCAGGCCTGATATTTCCAGTCCCACTCCTAACCATTGTACTACATTGTCTATACCTAGGAGCTTAGGCAGAGAACACCAACACCACTATTTATTCCACAGGATTTGAGGTTACCTTATTTTGCTAATAGGGCAAAAAGAATATTCTTGGTCCCACAATAACTCTGGGCGTCTCTGAACCCCTTGGCAATAGAATGAACCTGAAAATCCCCAGAGTCAATCTAACATCTCTGAAATTGGCCAAACACCCCATAGCATGGAATGCATCCTTTTCTTTTAGTTACACGTGGTTTTTCGATTGCTCTTGAAATTCAGCACCACAGTTCTCTTACTTAATGCCTTACAAAGTAAAATTCACTAAATGTTTGAACATCTACCACAGGACTTTGTAAATAGTATACAATGTAGAGAGTATATAGCATGTTTACAGTGGAAATCACCCTGACCTTTTTTTAATTCAAAGATTTTTATTTATAATATTATTTATAGTATTAACTTATAAATATTCACGTAAGCCAGTGCAGTCCAAATTGTTTGATTAGCAGTTACCTCTCACCAGCCTGAAATGAGGAACAGTGTCCTATCCTTCTCATTGGAAATAGAGTTAGCACAAGTGTTAAATTAAGAAATGCACGGGCTATGCAGAGAGGCATTCCCAAGTAAGAGTCAAGGATTCACTCCCTTTTAAAAAAATTTTTTTAATGTTTGTTTATTTTTGAGAGAGAGAAAGAACTTGAGCAGGGGAGGGGCAGGGAGAGGGAAACACAGACTCTGAAGCAGGCTCCAGGCTCTGAGCTGTGAGCACAGAGCCCAATGCAGGGCTTGAGCTCACAAACCGTGAGATCATGACCTGAGCTGAAGTCGGACACTTAACCAACTGAGCCACCCAGGCGCCCCAAGGATTCACTCCTTAAAAAAAGCAATCAAACGTGGTAGAAAGTAGACAGGGCTCCTGCCCCACCAATGTTGCAGCAAGTTGCGGGACTTGAACCCCAAGGAACCTCTTTGACCCGCCCTGTCTGTTCCAGGGACAAGGCCCCTGGACAGAGAGAGTGTGACTACTCCATTGATGGCATCAACCGGTGCATCCGTGACATTGAGCAGGCCTCGCTGGCAGCTGTGAGCCAGAGCTTGGCCACAAGAGACGACATCTCTGTGGAGGTAGGCTGGGGCTCTGTGGCTGGATCCGAGGCTTCTGGAAGTGCTAAAGAACCTCTGCATCAGGCTTCAGGGGATGGGCAGTGGGACTGAATGCATTTTGGATACTGGTGTTCTGTCACTGAAGCACCTTCCCCTGGAACCAACCTAGGAAGTTTTGGGATGGTTTGATGATGAAGGAGCATGCATACTGCTGGAGTGGATATTACAAAATAGGGCTGAAATTGGGGAGAAAATGATCAAAGTCTGATAAGAATGTATCAGTAAGGTGAGGTCATCATATTTGGTTTAACGCATCAGTAGAGCAGGCCAACACATGTAAATTTTGAATGTTTCCCTGTCCTGTTTTATCAGTGCACTTCTTGACTACCGGGCATATTTAGCATTAAACTCTACACATTTGGTCCATTCAGAGATCAAGGATGCTGCCCTAAGTTACCCATTATCCGGCATTGGGAACCTTCTGCATTATATATTTTTTCATGTAGCTTTTGCGCTTGTTTGTTTTGTTTCCTTTATGCCTGCAATTTTATTTTCATTTAAATTCAAGTTCGTTAATGTACAGTGTAGTTTTGGCTTCAGAAGTAGAATCCAGTGATTCATGTCTTACATAGGACACCCAGTGCTCATCCCAACAAGTGCCCTCCTTAAGGTTCATCACCCATTTAACCCACCCCCCACCCGCCTCCCCTACAGCACCCTTGTCTGTCTCTATAGTTAAGAATCTTTTATGGTTTGCCTCCCTCTCTGTTTTTATCTTATTTTTCCTTGCCTTCCCCTACGTTCATACAGCCACTTGGCCCCTTTTGCCAATTTTTCCAAAGTTGAGAATCGTATTTTCCTACTTGGCTTCTGTGATTTTTTTATTCTGTTAACCTGCCCAAAGGCCCTTGATTTATACTTCCTTCTCTCTGTCAAAATTGCCAACACTCAGGAGGTGCTTAATAAATATGGATTGTCTGTTTACTGATATGCCCCTCACTGCCACCAAATTCATCAACAATGAACTTTGCCCGCTGTCGTTAAGCAGTGAGCCCAGAGTTGCTCTTGCTCATTTTTATTAATAGAGCTGTCGATTGTACTCTAGCTTTATCCTCCTCCCCCAACGCCAAGAAAAGAAAGAAGAAATATTCTTACCCTGTGCAGAATGTTAGAATTACTGTCAACCTGTTATTAAAGTGGGGCTATGCATACAGAAAAGTGTGCATGTCATAAGCAAGCCTGCAGTTTGATGAATTATCACCGAGTACACTCCTTAGCGCCAAGATCAAGAAACAAAATTGACCAGCACCTTGGTCCCCCACCCTCGTGCCCCCTCCCGCCCCTGCTTTCACCACCCCTCCCAAAGCCTATCCTCTGTCTTCTCTTCCTCCCTGGGAAGAAAATCCCTCCCTTTGAACTGTGTGTGCTCCATACTTATATCATGTTTATTTTAAGAAGCCATCTGTAATAAGATAACATTGCTGGAATGTTCTTGCATTCTTCACTGTAATCACATTGTGAGCAGAAGGATGATGATGAGCTAAATAAGACCCTAGGAAGTTTGGAGGTTTCTTTCCACCTCTGCCTCTCTTTTTCCTTTTTTCCCTCCAGGATTTTGTTTTCACTTTGGCTTGTTAGAATGTTCTCATCATTGCGTAATCCCTGCTCACAGGCTCACAGGCTGCCAGAGCCTGGGTCAGAGTTGGATTTCCAACAAGCAGGACCCTGTCACTTTGTCAGGAAGTACCCTCTTCCATGTTGGCATGTGCTGCCCTAGGATGTCCAGTGTTCCAATCTATTAATCCTGAATCTTATAAAGCAAAGCGCCTAGCAAGATTCCTACAAATCTGATCTTTCCCACCACTAGCTGCCAGTGACCACCTTGGAATTCCCCATGTCCCTCATATGGATGCATCATCCAGATACTCGACCCCATCTCTTTACAGGACGAGTCCAATTCTTCCCTCAAAAGCCATTTTTAGTATTTGCATCCACATCACCAAATACAGTGCCCTGAGAGCCTGAGCTGAGCTCAGCCAGTAACTCATCTGGCATTTTCACAGTATGCTGTCTCAGAAATGGTCCTGCTTTCTTAGTTTTGAGGACCCCCAGACCCCAGCATTAGCTCTCACCATGTGGACAAAGTTGTCTTCTATTCTCGGAAGAGAAATGTTTTTTATTTCCAGTAACTATGCTGAATAACCCAAAGTAAAGATACCAGCAACATCACTCAACAGTGCGGTTGGCGTGAGTGAGGAGGAGCCAGGAGAAAAAGTATTCTTTGGGCCTGCCTGTGTCATCCCTGGGTAGAAGCGTAGGGGGCTGTAGCCCGGAGGAGCTGAGGGTCCCCGGGAAGGGCAGGGTGGAGCAGTGGCTGTGTGGTTCACCCAAGTGAACTTTTATCCACTGTAGATCCAGTGGATATTTTGATATCTGTTTCTCATGGCCTCCCGTGTCTTTTATATAGGCCTTTATAAATCCATGTGGCTACGTGGTAAACTGCCGTAGGGTGAATTTGACATCTCTCCCTCCTTATCAGGCCCTGCAGGAGCAGCTGACTTCAGTGGTCCAGGAAATCGGGCACCTCATCGATCCCATTGCCACAGCGGCCCGGGGAGAAGCAGCGCAGCTGGGACATAAGGTAATGCGCCCTTAGAGGACCCTGCTGGGCGTGTGCATGAGAGATGGGTGTGGGCGGTCATCAATCACTGACCAAAAGTGGATCTGTTTTTCCCTAGAGTTCAGGCAGAAACTCGGGTGAAGTCTTTCTGGTTATGGGCAGACTTTCCAGCCAATGAGACATCACAGTGACATGGTGCTCTTGACCTCCCCTGGATAAGCCAGAGACTAAGGTTGACATCCCTAGTCTTCTCTCTGCCATCTTTTGTCCCTGGCTGGCTGGCCTCACCCTCCCTTGTTTAGGGGTACATTTTTCTTCCATGGCTTCTAAGAGAGTGCCTGTTTTCACACATGAGGGAGCAAAGCAAACTTGCAAACCTCACCCTGGACAGCCAGGCCTCCTGGGACAGCCCCTCCAAAGGTGCCCTTCAACTGAGAGCTCATGCACACATTATATAAAGGCTGAATGCTATTTTGCCTGTTCAGAGCTCATTTTGCAGATCTTTCAAGGATAGTTGGCTTCTCCAGCAGCCTGTGCCTCAGCGGAGAGAGGGCAAAAATTGGATTTTTAACAGCCTCTGGGGTTTCCTAGCATTTATCAGTGTGACCGTCAATATCGATGTGCGTAGCAAGAGAACCCAGTAGTCAAAATCTTTTCAGCAGGTATTGATTTTAGAAAATCCATATTGTTGCTTTTTCACATGGTGGAACAGGTGAAAGGCCTACTAAGCCTCCTGCTGGTTCTAAGGAAAGGTTTTTGAGATTTAAAATGACCAGGGTCCCTCTACGCTTTCAGATGTGGCAAATGTCACTTCTCAGCTGAATTCCTTTATAATGAAAAGAGAACTTGTCCACTTGTCCACCTGTGTGAAGAGGTTTGGAGGAGGAGGTGGTGGGTGGGTGGGGGAGCGGGAGCCTGGTCTGGAGGCTAGAGCTCTGCTGGCCGGGGTGGGGGACTGCAGCCACTGCCTGAATGGTGACTGCTATGGGGAACAGTTTGGCAGAGAATCCAGACTTCATTTCAGCGGTTATTTTTGATTTCAGTCAGAATTTTGTAAGAAAATCTATCCAGAGGCTCCTGGGTGGCTCAGTCAGTTAAGCGTCCGAATTCAGCTCAGGTCATGATCTCATGGTTCATGAGTTCCAGCCCTGTGTTGGGCTCTGTGCTGACAGCTTGGAGTCTGGAGCCTGCTTCAGATTTCAGATTCTGTGTCTCCTTCTCTCTCTCTCTGCCCCTCCCCTTCTCTCTCTCTCTCTCTCTCTCTCTCTCTCTCTCTCTCTCAAAAATAAAAATTAAAAAAAGAAAGAACAAAAAAGAAATCTAGACTTTGAGGACAACAGATCTTTTCCCTGCAGGTATTGTTGTTAGTCTGAAAGATTAACTCCTGTATCTGTGGGTGGTATCAAAAGAAAGATAATATATTTGTGTCATCTGAGTTACAAATTTACTCTTGTCCCTTTGGCTAAACCAGTCTCACTTGCTAAAAGAGAGTTCTGGACACATGAAGCCTCCAGCCATCCTTCCAGAGGAGTCTTAGACTGAGAGTTGATACCTACACGGTTCCAATTCTTCATTAAGACACCTGGGTAGAGTCCCAGATCAGCCACACTTGGGAGTGATCAATGCAAGTTCTCAGAACCTGCGTGTATTAGTTTCCTGGAGCTGCTGTAACACATTACTCCCAACTAGGTGGCTTACACCAACGGAAATTTAATCTATCATAGAAGTCTAAATTCAAGGTGTCGGCAGGGCTAGACTCTCTGTGGAGGCTCTAGGGGAGGATCCATTCTCCGCTCATCTGGTTGTTGTTGTTGTTGTTTTTGTTTTAACTTTTTTTAAGTTTACTTATTTTGGGAGAGAAACACAGCACGAGTAGGGGAGGGGCATAGAGGGAGAGAGAATCCCAAGCAGGCTGTGCGCTGTCAGCACACAGCCCGACGCAAGACTCAAACTCATGAAACTGTGAGATCATGACCTGAGCCAAAACCAAGAGTCAGATGCTTAACTGACTGAGCCACCCAGGCCCCACTTCTTTGCTCTTCTAACTGCTGGTGGCTTTTCGTGTTCTTTCACCATACCCTGCTAGTCTCTGCCTCTGTGGTCACATTATCTCCTGCTCTTCTTTTTGTCTTCCTTTCTTCTGGTTCTTATTAGAATACTTTTTAATAGATTTAGGACCCACCCAAGTAATCTAGGGTGACCTCATCTTAAGATCCTTAAAGACATCTGCAAAGACTTTTTTTTCCAGTAAGATTGCATTCACAGGTTTCCGGGATTTGGACTTCAGCCCCACTCAACCCATTCTGCCACCCTAGGCCTAAGGAATCCACATCATGTACCAAATATTCAAATTCTGTGTTATTTTAACTTCTGTGCTACCCCAGGTAAGGATATTTCCTCTGCCATGTCTCGAGAACAGAAGGCATTAGAGTCTTTGCTAAGCTCCCTGAATACAGGGAAAAGCACATCCTTTCCAACACCTTTGTCCACAATAATGCCATGTAGCCTTTATCGAGTGCCTTCTACATGGCAGGCATTGTGCTTCGTGCCTTTACGTATGCTAATTTAATCCTTCTAACAATCATACGGAGTTTAGTGCTATTATTAATCCCCGTTTTATAGAGGAAGAAACAGAAGTTTGGTAATAGGAAGCAGATTGCCTAAGATTTCTCATTTAAGGAATTGACAGACAGAATTCAGATTCAGTGGCTTCTGAAGCTGGAGCCTCTCTCTCCATCCCCCAGCCTAGTGCCTCCGTGACAGCACCAGCTTGGTTGTGTTGAATTATTCTTAGCACACAGCAGCCCTTGACATTTTTACAGTTGCATTGATGAAATGTACTTTTAAAATCAAAAAGCAGAGGCACCTAGGTGGCTCAGTTGCTTAAGCATCTGACTCTTGATTTCGACTCAGGCCACGGTCTCATGGTTCGTGATATCACGCCCCACATTGGGCTCTGCGCTGACAGGGTGAAGCCTGCTTGGGATTCACTCTCTCCCTCTCTCTCAAAATAAATAAATAAACTTTAAAAAATTTAAAAAAGAATCAGATTAACAAATGAAAATAAATAATAAATAAATAGAATCTAGGAAACATGTAAGATTCTAATGCATTAAACGTCTTGATCCCTCTAGTACATATAGGACCCATCCTAGCCCTGACCCATCAGTGCGCTGTGGTTCCCTTTGGTGGTGACACCAATACCCTTCCAGGGGAAGAGGGTAAAATCCAATGCAAATGTGTAGGGCTGATACCTGGAGTTGTGCAAGCTGGGTCGTACACAAAGGTGTTTGGCCAAAGCAGAGAGTGGGGCCCAAATCCAGCCAAATCATGTGCCTGTGCCTCAATCATGTCTGACCCATGGATAGGGAGCCCCTTTAATTCATCCAAAGCATCACAAAGGACAACAGCAGCCCTGCTCATGTGCTTTGAAACCATCTGTAAGAGCAGTGTAATTGAGAATAAAAGAGTAAATGTACGTTTATTGCTGGCTGGTGGTCCGTCTCGTTGTGAGCTCTAATGACCTTTAATATTTTGGACTCCCACCTTGGCCCAGCCACCACCAACCCCATGAACCCCTGCCCCCTGCTTCATTTCTGACCCAGTGACTGCACAGCTCAGGGATGGCCTTCTTTCCTGTGGCCTCTTCACACTCATTCTTCCTCCACGTAATGGGAAGAAGCATTAAGGGTAAGTGCTGGCTAGACGTTTAAACTCAAATACACTTAATGGAAATAACTTAGCAGTTAGTAACTGGCACACACAATGAGGAGTGGGACAGAAAAGTGTGGTCTGTGTCATTGTGTTTTATCCAAGTGGAAATAGATGGTGGTATCTGAAGTGAATACAGTGAAATGTTAAAATCTGGGATTCTGTATGCTAGTAAGTGGGTATTACTGTATTACTCTGGGACTTTATTTTAAATGCTCTACAGAGCAGCAAATACCAAACAATAAACTTCTGGGACACCTGGGTGGCTCAGTCAGTTGAGTGTCCAACTTCAGCTCAGGTTGTACTCTCGCGGTTCATGGGTTTGAGCCCTGCATCGAACTCTGTGCTGACAGCTCAGAGCTTGGAGCCTGCTTTGGATTCTGTGTCTCCCTTTCTCTCTCTCTCTTTTTCCCACTCACACTCTGTCTCTCAAAAAAATACAATAAAACATTAAAAATAATAATAAATAAATATAAATAAGTAAATATAAATAAATAAATAAATACAGCTCTGCAGTACCCGGTGGGTAGGCTCTCATGAGCACAGAAGCAACATGGCGTTACCTACTGGAGAGGCCTAAGTGGGAATGGTGGTTAACCATCTGGCTAGGCTTTTTTCTCCTCCTGGACTGGAGTAATCACAAACAGAACATCTAGGGCAATGTGAAATCATTTTTGCTTTTATTCCAAATCTCTGGTTAGGTCAACAGTGCTCCTGGTAGAGGGCAGTTGGATTGGCTTCCTTGAAACCCTTTGCTCTCAGGTTTCTTTTCTCAGGTCCTTGGTCCCTTGCCCCGCTCCTGTTTCCCCTTCTTCTGAGTTCAGAAGATGCTCATCTCTGGTTCTTTTGAAAGCTTTACTGTTTGTGAGATTAAAATTTGTAAAATGCTCACGCTCAGCTCAGGATCACAAAAAAATTCCTTAACACTTCTGCCTTGACGAGAGACGAGATGAAGAGCTCCCCAGAGGAAGTAAAATCCAACAAGAGTTCATTAACGAGCAAATACTTTTATAAGTAACATTGAGTGATGAATAGATGTGAGGCTCTAATGTATGACATGAGGACTGTAATTCATGATAGTGAATTATATTAAGTAATAGAAAAAACAAAAAGTAAATCTCTGCCTGTGAAAAAAGCAAAGTAAATTTCAGCACATCTTTCTCTCCCTGTGCATCATCCCGTCCCTCTCCCAGCTCCCTCCCCACCAGTGGGACCCCTAAGGAGACACATGTGATTACATGATGTATCTATGGCGTTTTTTGTCTTAAAAGGTGACACAGCTGGCAAGCTACTTTGAGCCCCTGATCTTGGCTGCAGTTGGTGTTGCCTCCAAGATTCTGGACCATCAGCAGCAGATGACCGTGCTGGACCAGACCAAGACGCTAGCGGAATCTGCCCTCCAGATGTTGTATGCAGCCAAAGAAGGTGGAGGAAACCCCAAGGTACAGTTCAGGATCCCAGGGACTCACGTAGGGCCACTGAAAAGCCATGACACCTTCCTCCATATTGTGTCCCTCCAAGAAAACACCTCCAGTTCTTGGTTAATTATATGTGATTTCCCACGCAAAGGTGGGAAGTAACCATCGATTGGCCTTCCCAGGGATCTTTACGAGGAAAACCAAGAAATCTACAGAATGAAGGCTATTGAGAAGTTATTTTTTCCATGACAGAAGGTGTAGGCCAGCATCCTTGGGAAAGAAAAAAACTTTGTGTGGCAATTGCAGGAATAAAAACTAACACCTGGCAGGCGCCCGTTCACCGGTGACCCCTGGCTCATACAAAGCAAAGTCTAGTGTTTTCCGGTGAAAGTTATTTCCCTTCCTGGGACTCAAGTTCAAAGCAAAATGTGATGCAAAGTAACCCCTGGCATGTGTTTCTATTGCCTTGGGGACAGAAGTTTAATATGAAAATCTCCCTTACTAGTTTGCTGGTGGAATGTTTCTACAGCCTGAGGTATCACCCAGCTACTAAGTGACCAAAGGTGGTGACAGCATGCCATCCTTCAGGGATGATACTTGTGTCAGGGTGATTATTTTACTTGTGAAACCGTCGTGTATGTTGAGAGAAGGTCGGAGGCTCCTCCTGCTCTTGGTACCTTCTAGCAACTGCCTCCACATAGTCAGTCTGAACTTAATGG
The DNA here is from genome assembly GCA_028646485.1 of Cryptoprocta ferox. Lineage (NCBI taxonomy): Eukaryota > Metazoa > Chordata > Mammalia > Carnivora > Eupleridae > Cryptoprocta > Cryptoprocta ferox. Next base: position 98,619,297 of record CM053560.1, read on the forward strand.
GTCCTCACTTTAGTACACTAAGTTGTGGGAATACTGACTGGAAAGATTTGTATGGGATTCTTGCCTATAAGCTATAGGAATCCATATTATGTATGTACTCCTTTTGTGCACTTTGTTGTATTCCTAAGGTCTTCACATGGACAACATGGTCAGGAGGGAGGACTCTAAGAGGCAAAAATCACAAATTCGTCATCTCAAAGCTCAGAGTTACTGAGTGCTGATTCGATGTCACCTCTTACACCTCCTACACCCTATATCCTCTTGATATTTAATCTTCATAAAAATCCCATGGTGTAAGAAGGTTCCCATTGTACAGATGTGGAAACTGAGACTGCTTCAGTGAGTTGTTGCACATCACAGAAGAGGTAGACGTGTAGTCAGGACTGAGCCTGCACTCTATGAAAGCACAGGCCAACTGCCCTGCAGCAAAGGCTGGAGAGAGTTCAGGGAAAGTTACAGGGAAGAAGCGACATTTGGCAAGTTGGTCTCAAAAAAAGAAATTACCTGATATGTAAGGGTGGCCAGAGGCATGCTAGGAAGAAGGAACAGCATATGCAAAGGTGTATGTAGGGTTATAAAAGGATTGCAATATCTTTAGAAAATATCACGCAGTCTGGTGTATGTGGAATATGCAGAGAGTGGGGTCATCAGGGTGGGAGGATAGACTGGGCCATGGTGTGACAGGTGTCCTCTATACTCTACAGAGGCTGGGCTTTATTGTAAGCAGTGGGGAGGGACAACCCCACCAGAGTTTAGAAATACCGTTCTGGTAGCAGCATGCATAATATCTTAGACTGGGGTTTTCTATGTGCAGCTTTTCCAGTCATGTATTCAGCAACTATTAAGAGCCTAATTCTTGGGATGCTAAAAAATATTGAGAGCCAGCCATTGCCTTCAAGTTGTTCTCAGTGTTCTGGACAAAAATAAGTCTCGTTGCTGAAATGGTGAGGTCGAGCTAGAAGAACAAGAAGACCCTTTTGACTGATAGATGAGTGGTAGGTGCCCTGGGTTGGACCAGCCCCCTTCGCACCTGCCCCAAACTGGAGAAGCCAGGACTTGCCTTCCAGACCCAGGTCTGGGTTGTCTTTTCTCCAGGGCTGAGTGCCACATGTCTCCACCCTGACCTGAGAGGGTTTTATTCCCAGCAGAGTAATTGGAATTAGAAGTTTGGGGTGGGGGGGTTGTAATGTTTATTTTTTATTTTGTGTGAGAGAGTGCAGAGGAGGGGCAGAGAGAGGAGGGAGAAAGAATCCCAAGCAGGTTCCACCATGCTATCAGCGCAGAGCCCACTGTGGGGCTCGATCTTATGAACCCAGAGATCATGATCTAAGCCAAAATCAAGAGTTGGATGCTTAACCAACTGAGCCACCCAGGTGCTCCAAGTTTTCTGGGTTTTTAAGGTATTAGCCCATCCGCTTGGACTATAGGTTAGGAGCTCCATGTGGAATTCTGTCCTATACCAAGAAATTCATGGTTGGGAAAATGTGTAGTGAGTGCCGTAAGCTTTATAATGACCTCATCTGCTTGAAAATGGTGGCTGGACATGAGAGTGGAACAGTTTGCAGTGAATGACTGGAAGCATTGGCCACAAGCTGAGACATGACAGGTGAAAGCAAGGTGGATATAGCTGTCTCCGCTCACTGGCATCCTTCAGTCAATGCTCTGTCTGCAGACCTTGATAGGCTTGTCACACAGGATGCCTAGGGTACTTCCAAGTTGGCTTTGAGGTCCTTTCCGAAGAAGCCTAATGCATAGACTCAGTTACCTTGGGTACTATTCTTTGGACAAATATTTCCTAGGTGTTACTTGCTAGGTCTTTGGTGATGTGCGTGTATATGTGTTAGATGTCATGTGTTACTGCTTGCAGAGGAAATTCAGTTTAATGAAGATCAGTGGCTTTGATGTGGTGACAAAGAGGATAAGCTTTGGGTCCAACATAATTGAATTCATTTCTTTGCTTCCTCATCTAAACAGTGGGGTTAATAATGAATACCTCTCAGGGGTAGTTGTAGAGATTGACTGAGATAATGTGCCTGACACAGTAGGTATTAAAAAAAAGGGGGGGACAGCCCCAGAGTCTGGTTTTAATGAGTCATATGATTACAAGGAATTTGCTGGATAGCCTCCCTCTTGCCCTGCGGAGCCCCCTTCTACACTCATTCTCTACCCCCAAGATCTCCCTTCTGCACTCACCCCTACCCCACCCAGTTCCCTCCTACACCCTCCTTGAAGGGCCCCTCCTGCTTCTTCTGCCTGAGACCCTCCAGCAAATACATAGCCCTGTGCACTGCGGGGCACTTCTAATTATTAGTGGGGTTTTTTTCCCTTCTGCTAACATTGAGATCTGTCTCCCAACCCCCTGTAGCCTTCTCCCATTTTCCAAATTCCTGTGATGTCTGTGCCTGCTTTACTGGGCTTTGTAGTTGAAGCACTATCATACAGAAATCAGGCTCCCTTGGAAGTCGACTTCAGACGTGTTTCCAAAAAAGAACCGAGTCTGATGTTTTCTTGCGTGTTGTGCTGTGGGGAGCAGTAACAAGGAGCCCCTCCAGAATCTAAAATAATGAAGGCTCGTGGTTGAGCCTTCTGACTCCACTTCCCAGATTGCTGTTGCTCTTTGAAGCACGCCTTCGTTGAGCGCCTACTGTGTCCTTGGGTGTCTGAAACTAGTGTGCGCAGGTGGCCTGCGGGATGATAGGGACGCGGCTGTGTGTAGAGATGAGGTTTACCATTGGAGTCATAGCAGGCGGCCCTGGGATAGGCTTGGGGTACCTGGAGGAGGCTTCACAGACTCTCAGCTGACCCTTTAAGGGTCTGGGACTTAAACGTGTAGCGTGAAGGGGAGCAAGCCTGGAGAGCTCCTCGTGCAAGCAGCTGGGAAGGTGATCGTTTCTCAGGCAGCCGAGAGCAAGGGTATGTTTTTTGTGGGTTTGGATGCCCCAGTGTGGAGAAAGCGTCCTTTACATTTTCCGAGTTCAGAGAGCAGTTCTGGGATTTACTGCCGCCCCAAAAACTTGCCTCTTGCACCTTCATCGGCCCATATGGGAGCAATACTCACTTCTCCCCAGAAACACGCACTCGGCTTTAAGGGGAGGGGATGGAGACAGAACCGCTGACAATTTTGTGCTACCAGTGATCATCTCATTTGAAGTGAGATTTAGAGAAATACACACTTTCCAATTTGGCCTTTTTTTTTTTTTTAATCAATGAGAATGTGTTTGTATAAGGGGCTCTCTCTAGAGAGTAACATGCAGAAAATATCACCTTTCAGACTTCTGTCATCAAAATAAAGCAATCTGCACATGTTGTATTTTACCTTCTCTGTACCATGAAATCAGCAATCAACCTAAATTACCAGTTTCTGCCATCACAGCCCTTACAGAGCTTTGCATCCTGACATGTTTGCCTCAAGACAACCACTCGTAAACTGACCGTTGAGATCTCTTCTTGATTCTTGTGACTTTCCAATTCCACAGCCTCGGCCAGTTCCTGTGGCTCACACAGCCGCCTCTTAGAATTCTTCTCCTTCAGTTAGTCAGTCAAAAGAGTTACATTTAGAGGCACCCAGGTCGCTCAGTCGGTTGAGGATCCAACTTTGGCTCAGGTCGTGATCTCACAGTTCGTGAGTTCGAGCCCTGTGTCGGGCTCGCTGCTGTAAGCATTAAGCCTGCTTCGAATCCTCTGTCCCTTCCCTCTCTGCCCCTTCCCCCACTGACGTGCACGCATGCACACGTGCTCATTCTCTCTCTCTCTCTCTCAAAAATAAATAAAAATAGTTTAAAAAGAAAAAAGTTTCCATTTACCCTCCCTTACTGGCCTACTTACCTTCTCATCCACCAAAGTGAAAATATCATTTCTTGGGCCTTTACAAGGGTCCTCTCCCTCTGAGGTAATGTCAGGGCAGCCATGGCCACTGCCTGGGTGGCCTTAATGCCCGGAACATGCAACTCCAGCACTGACTCACTGGCATCAGGTCCGATTTCCCAGTGTAAGGGCATTGTTCTCAATTCAGGCCCCAGCCATAAGCTCCGGGGTTCCCAGGCCATCCTCACTGTGACCTGGTGGTTACAAATTCAAAGGGTTCTCGGTACCCCTCAGGTTCCATAATTTGCTAGAATGACTCACAGAACTCAGGAAGTTTCTCTACTTACTATTACGATTTTGTTGTAAAGGAATACAAACCAGCCAAAAGAAGAGACCCAGAAGGTGAGTTCTGTGGGGATGGGTCCTAAACATGTCCCAAGGACGTGTCACCCTCCCAAGCCTATTGACATGCATCACCAACCAGGGAAGCTCACTCCAGCTTTGCTGTGCGCAGTGTTATTGGGATTTCAGTACGTAGGCTTGATTGATTTGATTTAGTCATATGACCAGTAATTCAGTCTCCAGCCCCATCATGTCCCCAGAGGTCAGGCTGATAGTCTGTTGCTCAAAGCCACAACCCTCTAATCACATGGTTGGTCTTTCCAGCACGGCCATCCCCCGTCCTGAAATTGCCTACCAGCCACCATGAGTCACCTTCTCAGCATAAACTAATGTGTGGTCCAGGGGGCCCACCAGGAATAGCAGGCAATCTTTGGTCACTTGGGAGGTGCTGAGCCTCCCTCCCAGGAACCTAGAGCACACATGAGCGGGATATTCTACTGTTGCACACTGGGTGACGTTCTGGGGTCGGGCTCACCTGGTGGCCGGCTACCAGCTATTGGAAGGTTATGCAAGCTCGGCCCTGGGGAGCTCCAGGGAGCAGACTGGGGAACTGTGCCTGGCAGCACATTCATGGGCAAGAGTGGAGCCCATGAAGGTAGATAGATCCGAGAGACTAGAGGATGGATTGATGCTGAAATGCAGAAGAAGGCATTGAATGACAGGGGCCCAGCCAACTTTGGGAGCAGTAGCAAGTCCTCAGGCCCCTTGACTTTGCCACATGGTACTTGCATGGTTTTACCTTATTTAAAAGCACCCTGTTTGGGGGGAAAGGCTGAAACTTCCCTTTGTAGATGGCATATTTCATGTATTAAGGGTTTTTCTTCCCCGTAACGCTGATAAATTTGACCTGATCTGACCATCTGCTCATTTTCCTTTTGACCAGTGGCATGAGTTCAGCAGATGGCCCATCAGTGGGTGGCATTTGTCATCCACCAGACCCATAAGCTTTAGTGCTTAAGCTCCCATTTTCAGATTGTGACTGTCAAGGGGGTCCCTGGCAGAGACATTGTCCAACCCTCTCCTTGCAGTGGGCTGTGAGGGTGAACAGGACCTGCATCACAGTGATGAGCCCAGTGCCTGGCACAGAGGAGTCCCTAGGCAATGTTAACAGCTGCCTGCTGTTCCTGCTGTCTCATGTGTTGACCTTTGTCATTCCTGGTTCCCTGCCTGTCACCTGAAATGAAGCAGTGACTGTCAAATGCTAAAATACCTGACCCAAGATATAAGCACACAGGTTATAAAACTAGTTGGAAAGTCCCATCGGGCCCACAGGCTGGCTCCTACGTTGTATAAAGTACACGCTAGCCCTTGACATCTCGCCTGCCTCCACATGAACATCACTGGACATTCTTGGTCCAGTCAGAAGCACTGGAGCCGGTCACTGCAGCCTGAGGGAGCCCAGTTGATGGTCCAAGGTAGGAAGAAAGGTCCGGGTCCCGTTCTGACTCCCCTCCAGCCCCGTCTCTGCCCTCAGTTCTGCCATCCAGGCCCATTCAGTAGCATAAAAACAGATGGTTCCATTAATTGCTAAACAGACCTCTCCAGAGGAGAAACTTGCACCAACAGCCTGTGAAGGTTATCCTTTTAAAAAATCAGGCACGAAAGTAAAGATTAATGTCTCACCTTTACATAAGCCCCACCTGGTGACTTGATCAGACCCTTCATTTCTGAACACTGTGCTTCTGGAGGGAAGCAGACCCAACTGTTGGCAAGGAGCACACAGTCTAGTTAGAGAAGGGGCAGGAGCTGTGCACCAGGTGCCGTGCCGGGCCCTTCACACATGATGTTTCGGCTCATCTTTGCAGTCCACATTCCCTCTGCCTCTGGACCTTTGCACAAGGTGTGTCCTCTGCCTGGAAGCCTCTCCGTTTTCTCCCCTCCTCACCCCATCAACTCTGCTAAGATTCCGGATTCTTCCTCCAGGTCTCCACTTCATCCTGAACACCGCCTCTGAGAAGTCTTGTCTGACCCCAAGGCTGCCTTAGGAGTGCTGCTTATGGGCTGTCACAGTTCACTATTGCCGCAAACAAGTCATCCTAAAACAGTGACTTAAAACAACACCACTTTAGTATGATCTCTGGTGGATCTGCAGATCCCCTGGGCTTAGCAAGGTAGTTCTCACTCAGCCCCTCCTGCCATTGCAGCCAGATGATGGCTGGGGCTTGGATGACCAGATGCTCGGTCACTCCCAAGTCTGGTGCTTGAGCTGAAATCAGATCAGTTGAGGGGGCTGGGGCTCCATGGGCTACCCTTTCTAGCTCTGTGTGGTCTTGCCATGCAGTCTGCCCAGCATACAGCCTCAAAAAAGCCAGCCTTCTTAGCCAGCGGCCGAGGGACTTCACAGGAACATGTCCTGAGAGAGCACCTGGCAGGAACTGTATCGTTTTCCATTATTGAGTCTCTTTTCCCAGTGTCCTTTTCTCTTGATGACCGTCTGACTCCAGAGTTGCTTCTCAGGGCTCCAGGAATCTTGGGAAAGCTGGTGGTAAGAGGATAGGGAGGGGTGCTGGAAGAGGTGATATTTAGGCTGGGCCTTGAAAGAAGGCTGGGATTTGCATGGGGGGAAGGGAGGAGGCGAACACAACAGAAGCAGCTGCTGCAGGCCTCAGGTGACAGCTGCCCGTGAAGTAGGTGGGGGAAAGAAGTCCTGAGAGGGAGGCTGCCTCCCTGCCCCCTGGAAGGCCTGTGAAATAGAGAAGGGAGACACTGGACTGGGCAAGAGGCAAGGGATCTCTGTTCCTCAAGGCCATTTATCATTCTTAACTTCTCAATTTTAGCCACAGAGGTCAGTGATGCACGTTTGCGTGCCCCACTGCCTAGAGCGTCGCCATTCTGACACTGACTACCTGACATTATGTCAAGCTTCCCTAGGCTCGGGCACCTACTAGACTGCTCTTATTATAAATACTTGGTGATGCATCCATATCATCTCACTAGAATTCAGCAGAGCCTTGTTACCATTTTTCCCATCATGCTGAGGAAGCAAAGCCCGGGACCACTTTGCTAGTTAGAGATGGATCTGGAGCTTGAACCCAGCTTTTCTGATGCCAGGACCTTAGTTCTTTCTCCTGCATCTTGCTTCCATGGGAGGTGTTTTTCAGGGAGCCTGGCACCACCATTGGTTCATCTTTTTCATTCATTCATTCAGTCAGTGCCTACTCTGTGCTTGTCCCACATGCAGTATACCTGCAGTCGTTAGAGCCTCTCCAAGTGTCAGTCAGGAGGAACTCGTGAGCCCTTGAGACTTTGCCTGCGGAACGAATGTCTGTCCCTGGAGAACTTGGCTCACTCATCCCTCCAACCTCATGGCAGTGTAATTTGTGACCTAATTATCAAGCCTGTTCATCTTTCTGTAAAATTTATTTCTTTGCCATATAACTACAGTTCCATAATCCAATCTTAAGGAATGCTAGGGTGTTGGCCAGCTTTGAAGAGAAGTGAATTTGTTATAAACATTATTTTTCCTTTGTATTAGTTTTTTTAATGTTTCTTTAATGTTTTATTTATTTATTTTTTGAGTACGAGTAGAGGAGGGGCAGAGAGAGAGGGAGACACACAGAATGCGAAGCAGGCTCCAGGCTCCAGGCTGTCAGCACAGAGCCTGATATGGGGCTTGAACCCACAGACCATGAGATTATGACCTGAGCCAAAGTCGTTCGCTTAATAGACTGAGCCACGCAGGCGCCCCTGTATTCGTTGTTGTTGTTTTTTAATTAAACTTGTCAGGTTATATATTTGGGAATCTGTGGCATTCTCTTTCTGCCACCCTGAACTCGCTAACTTAAAACTGGTCCTGTCATAAGATGCTGTTTGATATTGCGATTTTTTTCTTTTAAATTGGAAAAAGAGGTCTTTTGCTATTTTCCCTTCTCATTTTTAGTGATTTTGCAAACAAATGTACCAATAAAATAGAAGGAAAAACCCAGAATACATTGTTGTGCTCCATCATGGGGATACAGTTTTGTAAAGCAGTGAAGTGATTCTGAGGAGACTGAGCACCATTTTCTTCTGCTTATGGAAACTTCTCACAATCCTCTTTCCCCTGTCCCTTCTCAGGCCCAGCACACCCACGATGCCATCACAGAGGCCGCCCAGCTCATGAAGGAGGCTGTCGACGACATCATGGTGACCCTGAATGAAGCAGCCAGCGAAGTGGGGCTGGTGGGAGGCATGGTCGATGCCATTGCAGAGGCCATGAGCAAGGTAGATCCACACATCCATGTGCTCACCTTCACCCCTTGATGCCATTTCCTCCTCAGTTTCCCTCAGACGTGGCCCCCAGGCGCTTTTCTCTAAGGAGTGGTCAGTCAAAGTGGATACCGGTGAGCCTCCTCTGGAGGGTTCTGGTTAACGTACACATGTTCTATCCTGTGTCCAACATAGTATTCATTCCTTGTTCCTTCATTACTTTTGTAAGCCACTCTCTGTCTTCCAGTTTTATGCAGGGGAAAGACAATGGAGATAGAGAAGGTATCACTGGTTCCTTCACTTATAAAATGGAAATAATTATTAACTTCCCCTGTTTACCTCACAGAGTTGTCGTGGGGAACACACAGCAAAGTGACATAGTGAAGTGACTCCCAAGAGCTAGTCTTTGGAATAACTACTTAGGAATCACAGGGAGTACATTCTCAGACCCTACCCCAGCCCTAATCAATTGGAATCTCTGTGGGGTTGAGCCTAGGAATCTCTGTATTTTTTTATTTAATGTGGTTTTTTTTTTTTTTTTTTTAGAGAGAGAGAGACAGAGCGTGAGTGGGGAAGGGGCAGAGAGAGAGGGAGATACAGAATCTGAAGCAGGCTCCAGGCTCTGAGCTGTCAGCACAGAGCCCGATACGGGGCTCAAACCCATGAACCGTGAGATCATGACCTGAGCCGAAGTCGGACGCTTAACTGACTGAGCGACCCAGGTGCCCCAGGATCTCTATATTTTTTAAACCTCCCCATGCTTTTGGTTTCTACAGATGAAGAAACCACTGAAGTGTAGTATGTGTGAAAGCCTGTAGTGAACGCTTGTGGACAACAGGCACAGAAGATAATATGAGAATTATTTCTCCTCCAGTGACCTCTCCATTGACTTGGATCAGTAGGGAAGTGGGACTGGAGAATGTCTCCTGCGCTTTCCCCAAGGAATCCTTCACTAGTCATGTCAGTTTGATAGTCTGTAAAATTAACAATTGTTCATCAACATCTAATTGCCATTCTTGGATAGCACAGCCAAGGACTTGAGATTTTTTTTCCTGTGTTTTGAAATGTCCATTGTCAGTTTGTGAATACATTATTGTAGTTTTTCAGGATAATAAGTAGTCTTTAATTGCTAATTTAGAGAAGATTGGTTGGTTCATATCTTCATAAAGAGGTGATAGCCCAAAATTATAATTAAGATAATTCTCCTTAAATATCACAAGCCGGGTGAGATGCTGGTGCTCTTTCAGAGACCCCAGGCATCCCTTGTCATAGCCCTCCAGTATTTTCTGCTGTGGGCTTCTCATGCCTCAAATATGGACAGTTTGGCAGAAAATGAGTGAAGTTCCCCTCTTTCTAAAGGCCTTTGGGTAAGTCTTAATGGGTTTGTTTGGCCTCCGGGATGTCAGAACACTAGAACTTTGAAAGTAAGCCATGTGCCTACCAAGGTTATTAAATAATGGAACTCAGGTTTTCTCAATACAAATTAGAAATTCAAATGATAACCCTTTTCTTCCTAGGAGAAGGTATTTTTCAGAATCACTCTAATGATAGAGAAGAGTTTCATCAATCCCTGATATGGAAGTCAGATTCTTGAAGTCTTTTTTTGATAGCCTTTGAGACTTGCCATATTGTGACGGCTTTTCAGTAAAGAAGGCAGCTCTCGTACTGGCCGCTGTCAGTGGTGTGACAGCTGCTCTCTCTCACTCAGCCCAGGACACGTTTGATTCTTTCCGAAGGGCTGGGAGAGAAGTCTGGCGATTCTTGATAGCAATAATTAGGAACTGCTGATGACATGACCCACAGAGGCCAGAAACAAAGGGTTTTTTCCCTCAGTTCCGCAGGGTATACAGGTGGGGTTCATTGGTACCCCTAAACTCAGACCTACCCAGACCTGCCACCCAAGGCCCAATGTACCACCCAGTGCCTCTTCCCCTTTCTCCAGCACCCCCCAACCTGCCCATCACTACGCACTTTGTATTAAGTAATATTCCAGGTCCTTTGAACCCCTAAACATTGAGGTGTTAGGATTTGCTCATTTTCTTAGTTCTGGTTATTTGGTTACAGTATTGATATACCATTAACATCATTGTCTGAACTTCTCAAAGCCATTGAGTGACTGGCGGAAAAAACCAAAGTTGATTCTAACTCCGATGCAATTTGTGCCAATTTTGGTGCTTCCACTGTGGAGGTTCTTCTAGGAATTCTCTCTCCATGTCTAAGCACCAGAAGGTTGGGGAAGTGATAGGTTAATATGAAGTAATCAACTTTCTGGGCTACCTTGGACAAATCACTCAAGCCCTCTGAACCTTGGTTTCCTCATTTCAGTAAGGTTAGTGGTTCTTAGCCTTGGGGATTTTGTGACCTACTACCTTTTCTTTGTTTGCTTTTTTTATTTGGGTTGTTAGGTGGTGGTGGTGGTTTATTCTTCTTTTTGACCAGGGACGGAGATAGGAAAAAAAAAAATCCTGCTATCTGCTTCAGTACTATTTCGTATAAGAAAGATCATGTTAATACCCCCCTCAAAAAAAAGTAGGAAGGATATAATCTCAGAGTAAAGGAAAGTTCTTTAAGTAAATTTGAAATCCAAAAATTTGGCCACTTTGTTCTTAATTTTCTCATATTCTTCAGGTTAGTAGGTTTGCCATGGTGGCCTGTGGCCACTGTGTTCCAAGCTGCCCTCCAGCTCCAGCTTCCTGGTGGGTTTGTAGTTAGGCCACATCTCATATGAAGTCTCCCAGAACATTGCTGGACATTTAGAAGATGCCCAGTCAGTCTCTGCAGAGAGAATGAGTCCACAGCTCAGTCCATATTTGACCAGCAGGGCCCCCATAGTGTAATGGAGATATTTGATGGCAGCTCTATCCCTGATAAAGAAGCCTAGAGAAACCTAGCCTGCAATTGTACTGATGCTTTAATGGAAATTATATTCCTGAACTGTGTAGCCACATCATACATGGGCTATAGTGATATGCTCCTTTGGCTCATATTATAGTTACCGCCTGCTTGTGACATGGAACTCTTACATGGAGCAACATTTCCTAGTTACCCCTTGGTCCCTAGTTCCTCTCCAGACTTCACACTATCTGGCAGAGGAAGATCTCCTCAAATATGTCATTGCCTATCCCAGACCCCACCATTTTCCCTCATGATTTCAACGTTCTTCATCAGACAGATCAGCTTCATTCCCACTGCTCTCAATAGCCCCTCTTCTGCTCACTACATTCACTCTACCTGTATTCATTTTTCTTTACTCTGTCTCCTTACCTGGAATACCATTCAGCAATCAGTGGTGACACTAGCAATGGTGATGGTGGTAGAGATGGGTTGCCTTTCTCATCCTCATAGTCCTTATTGACATTATCATCATCATCATCTTCATTATTCTGGTCATCGTCGTCATCTCTTCCTTCATGTAGCTCTTGGCCAGGTATGGTCTCAGTTGATGTGCCCTACAACATCCTGATGCTAGGAATTCTCCAGTGAAGGACTGGAGACTCAGAGTTTAAGTAACCAGCTTGAGGCCCATTCACAAGCCCTGGAAACAGGGCTTGAATACAAGTCTTCTGAATCAGTATGACCCCAACCCCATGTCCCACCTGTTCCAACTCTTCCCCCCACAGTGATCTCTCCCATCTCTCAATTCCTATTGCTTTCAGTCAGATGAGCAATAAGTTATTCCTAGTGGTTCCAATTCCTTGTCTTCCCCAACTTAGATCAGAAGTGAGAGTTTGAGGGTGTAGACCTCTGTGGGCCACACCATTCCTAGGGAAGCCCTTCATGATAATGATTCTGTCTCTTCTCCTGGGTCATCTTCTGCCATTCTGTGCTTCCCTGGAAGTGTCTAGCTCATGCCCACCGCCATATGCTTGAATTCTAACCCTGCTTCTTGGAACACCTCCTCCACCTTTTGTGTGTAGCAGACTCCAACCCTCGTAAGACTTGGCAGAATTGTCCTTCCTCTGGAGTGCCCTCCCTCTCCTCTCAGACAAGGCTTGGGGCCTCCTTGCCTGTGTACCCCTACTGCCGTCTTTGCACCTCTGTTAAAGTCCTTATCACCCAAGCTGAGGGATGCTGTTGACTCTAGGCCAAAGAAATTCTGTGCGCATCTCCATCTGCAAAGTTCTGATTCTAATAAATATAGTCCACACTTCAACTGTCCTCCCCTGACATGTGTGTTCTTTTTTCTCTCCTCCGTAGCTGGATGAAGGCACTCCTCCAGAACCAAAGGGAACGTTTGTCGACTATCAGACGACTGTGGTTAAATACTCCAAAGCCATTGCGGTAACAGCTCAGGAAATGGTAAGAGGCAAAGAGCTGCCCCACCCGCCGTTGGTTTCCCTGTTGTTTTCCACTACCACCACTGAGTCTTGCAATCGGGGTCTGTATTGGAAAGACATTACCCCATGTCTCTCGTTCCTTCTGGGCCCCAGCTCTGTCCTTGATCGATGATCTCTCTGGGTACCTGTGGGCTAGACACCCCAGTCTGCAGGAGCTCTCATTTCATGGAAAAGCTCCAAGAGGGAATTACAGATCATTGAGACTTGGGCATGAGGACAGGGGAGCAAAGGAGGGAGAGAAAATGAGAAGGAAGTTGGAGGTAAGGGGAAAGAAAAAGAAATCCTATTCACCTCACCAAGGACTGGACGTGTTTTTATCAAGTTACAGTACAAGAGAAGACATGTGGGGGCAGAACAGAGATTGTCTCATGGAATAAAGCTACAGTGGACAGTAAGATATACTAGTCTTTCAGGCACAGTGAAACAGCGTGGGTCTATAAAAACAATTTCCCAGACAACAGAAGGCATGTCACCTTGGGTAATTTTCAATTTTTCTTTTGTCCTAGAATGTATTGCCATAATAATTGCATTATATGCATCTTAAGATAAAAATAGCATGGAGAGATGGTGAATGCTATCTTGATATGCTAAAAACTAGTATAAAAGTTGACAAATAGTGTCCTCAAAGAATACGTAGTACGGAGTAAGAAAGTTCTTCTTACTTACCTCTGAAGGCTCAGAGGTCACGGAGTAAAGTTTTGGAAGATGCCTCTCTGCCGCTGCCACCTCAGCCAGAGTTGAGAGATGAGGTGGCTTCCCGGCCAGCAGGACCAGACTGAGCCCTGTCCGGGCTCCTGCCCCACCGGGCCCAGCACCTCTGGATGGCTTTGTCATGTAGTCATACGTCCACTAGAGGTTGAGCTTGGACCACAAAGCCTTCCCCGGCTGCTGCTACTCCTTCTTAGAAACTCCGTGATTGTGCCAAGCTCATTGTTGTTGAAGAGGATTTGGGTTGGGAAGGGAAGCAGGAGCAGTGCCCATCTCGGTGACTAAAAGAGCTGGAGTCAGGCCTGCACTGGTTCTGCTCAGGGCACTCCGGGGTAGCATGCAGGTCGCATTGGGTGGCCCTGCAATGCCAAGTCCTCTGAGCAGAAAGCACAGCGCAGCTGCAGATGAGCGTGTTTTGAATGGCCTCATGGTGTTTCTGGAATCTCTCTTGGGCTAGGCTCTCTGCAGGCCCATCCTGATCCTTGATGTCCATGCTTTTCAGGGGCCCAGCCCAGGGCTGCATGGCTGCTCCTACGTTAGTTGGCCTGGACCCTGAGTAGGCAAGGATCTCGCTTCCCCATGTCACGTTGCCCCAGAATCCAGGGCTCAAACGCCAGAAAGCCTGCGACATTTCCTGGTGAAGCTGCATCAGAGAGCTATACATTCCCATCCAGCCTCCGTGATTATGGAGCCATTTAAAACATTTTTTAAAGCCCTTCAAAGTCAAGGTCTTCTAGTGCCACCAAGAGAGAGAAGAGAGTAGGGCAGGAGAGGAAGCCTCTTACTCAACAGGGACAAGGATACCTTCCCAAGTGGCAGTTAAAACTGCTGTTGTGAGGAACCAACAGGCGTTTTTGTTGGAGGAAAAGGAAAAACTGGAAACCAGTGTGTTAGCCTCGTAGAATAAACTTAGGTAAGTTTTCTATGAAGCAGGAGGAAAATACTGAATATCCTAATAAATGAAAAGGCAGAGCTCAGCCATTTAGGCTACGATGTACTCTTTTTAAGTTTATTTTTGAGAGAGAGAGAGAGAGAGAGAGAGAAAGCACAAGTTGGGGAGGGGCAGAGAGAGAAAGAGAGTAAAACAGAGAATCCCAAGCAGGTTCCGCACTGTCAGTACGGAGTCCAAAGCGGGACTTGAACTCACAAAACCAAGAGACATGACCTGAGCTGAAACCAAGAGTCAGACGCTTAACTGACTGAGCCGCCTAGGGGCTCTACGGTGTACTCTTAACTAAATTTGTGGCTGAAACCTTGTTCTTTGGCACAAATTTACTACAAAGCTGTATTCTCTTTGAATATCGTCCTCTCAGACATCCAGCTCGCCCATCCCTTCTCAGTCATGATTTCCTTAACCGCCCTGTCCTCATGCCCTCTTGCCCGTGTGGGACCTGCTTCTGGGTTCCCAGAGACCAGGTCAGCCCTTTGCAGAAGTGTGTGACCAGGGATGTGCACTGCATGGGGCCCATGCCCCCCGTGTTTCCCTGGGGACCTCACCTGCTGACCTGCAGGACTGAGCAGGCCAGGGCTGCCACGCTCACCTCCCAGAGGTGACGACCGTGAGGGCCCGGCCTCCACGCTGCACAGCCAGGGCTTGCATGTAGCCCACTGGCCGGGCCGGGATCTGCTGGCCTGAGAGGGGCCCTGGCCTGTTGTGCACGTCGCAGCATGGGCTTCGCTTGAATTGCCCTCTCTGGTGTCGAGCCCCCACCCACCCCATGCAAGTCAAGAGCTTAAAAGTGAATGAACCCCTTTGGCTTCCAGTGGTATTAACACGTTGTTCTCATGCTTTTCTCTGTATGTGTGTGTGTGTGTGTTTGTGTCTTGCTTGTTTTCTTTTTCCAGATGACTAAGTCGGTTACTAACCCGGAGGAGTTGGGAGGACTGGCTTCACAAATGACCAGTGACTATGGGCACCTGGCCCTCCAGGGCCAGATGGCAGCAGCCACGGCGGAACCAGAGGAGGTCTGCCACTTATAAGCCCCTGTTTTAAGAAGCACGTGCACACTGGTACCCACGCCCAGGGGATGCTCTGTAGCTTAGCTCCACCCTCGAAGCTTCCCCTGATAGCTGAAACCGGGCTCCGTTTTCACTACTCTCCTGCCAGCCCCCCAGGTTCAGACCCAAGAGCCCCGGGCTATGCTTGGAGCTCACTGTCCTTTCTGAGGCCAACAGGCTGAGAGCGGGGTCCATCTGGGGAGTGGGTTTTCAGACAGACGGCCTCTGTTGGGAGTGTTGGGCCAGATCACCTGCCTTCTAGCCTGTCACCTAACTCGCAGGGCAGAACACACACGACTGTCTTCCTTGTGCTTAGCACATCCCCCTCAATTACTTTCCTGTTTCTAAAGGCTCACGGAAGTGTTGGAAGAACCAAATATGGGATTTAACTGCCCCCAAGAAAGGACTGGGTAGCCTGCTTTTGTGCAACAAAGTCTTGTCCAAATATTGTTGGTGACTTTCTAAGAACTGCACCCCTCCCCCATATCTCCTTTGGACTCCTCTATATTACCTGTCTGCCTTTCCTAAACTCACTTTCCTTAGTGGCCAAACACAGGCTTTGCCTTAGAATGCCTGCACCTGTATGTCTGAATATGACAAAAGTTTGGTTCCAAAGGCCACTTTCTAAGAGCCCCCTTTCATCTCTGATACCCCCGAGTAATCAGGTGGTCCGTTGGGAAACAAACAGGCCGGCTGGAGTTTCACATGCCTGAATTCTGCACCCCTTCCCGAACTACTGCCTGGCTCCTTAGAGACTGATAACTCCCATCTGGAATAAAGATTAGTGGAGTCGATTGTAGGGACACTGGGAAGATGAAGGTAACTACATTCTTCGAAAGTTAGTGAGCCATTTATGAAACACAAATCGTGTATGTGATATTCCTAAATGAAGTGAGCTGTCAGGGCAGAAGGCTGAGACTGATACTCCCTTCTCCTTGTAGTGACAGCCCGTGTCCCCAGGTTACTTAGTGTCATTTCTCCCAGGAGTCCATTCTAAGCATGTCTTTACAAAGACTCCCAGAGATAATACAGGAATGACCCAAAGCAAAATCACTTGCTAACAGATGTCGTAACAATGCATGTAAACAGGAGTATCATATGTATGTACTTGCATACATATATATCTAGCATGGGATGATGTAAGTTTGTCTAACAGTGCCTGCATTTTGAGATTTTAGTATGGTTGAGTATTAAGGCTGCAGCATGAATAATTCTGTTTGTAATGAGTCTGTTAAGTCACTACCAAGAAAGAAAAATCATCAGAACCTCCCACCTGGACCCCAATCAGGATTCTGTTGATTCTTTTCACAGTCCCGTTTAAAAAAAATTTTTTTTTAATGTTTATTTTTGAGAGACAGAGCACAGGTGGGGGAGGATCAGAGAGACAGGGAGACACAGAATCCAAAGCAGGCTTCAGGCTCTGAGCTGTCAGCACAGAGCTGGACACAGGGCTCAAATCCATGAACAGTGAGATCATGACCTGAGCTGAAGTTGGATGCTTAACTGACTGAGCCACCCAGGTGCCCCAACCCAATCTTTTTTTTTTTTTTAAATAGACTCTCTGTGTTAGTAAGATCACCTGGAATCATATAATTCATTTGATTTTACTCAGGCTTTTGAATTTTCTGCACAGATGTACGGGAACTTGGGTTACAGAAATGAACAGTTTGGACAGAAGGAAGCAGTGTTAGGCTTTGCAGGACTGAAACACTAAGAGGCTCTGGGGAAGGTTTGGATCTCTGTTTCCAGAAATCTTTAAAGATGGAATCTGCATCCGTCTGGTTGGTTCAGATGTTGACCCGCCTGAGTTACTGAGTGAAGAGCCCATGATCTGTGGAGACCTTTCCACATCTGAGTTCTTCGGAGCTACTCAGCCTGTGTGTGAAACAAGCAGGTTTTCTTACTGCAACCCAGACCATGAAGCAAAATACACAATAATGCCAGCGCATCTGGGAAAGAAAAGGTACCATTAAAAGCACAACCCGAAATGACTTTAGTTCCTGGCCCTGTGTTTGTAGTAGCTGACGTTTTCATTAAGGTTCCCCCTTTTCACCATTGCATCTTGAGTTGTATTTTACATTCCAGACACAAGAGCAGTGTGACCTGAAGCAAAAGGGGGCAGAGAGAATATAAAATTACCAGTGGCTTGCTCAGGAAATTTCTTTGTGTGCATTTGCCAGACAGATATTTAGGGGAAAACTGAGAAGGTTGGGAGATCCCTCAAGCAATGTAGTTTTTTATTCCAAGACTGTGGAATTAGTTTTATATCCAAGAGGGCCCCACATCCCAGCATGAGAAAGTATTTATATGCAGGGCAAGTAAAAGTCGTTCCCCGCCACAGTCCTACAGGCTGCCGCGCCAAGTCAGCGCTTTGGGCTTTCCCTGAATGGGACACTTCCAGGAGAGGTCCTTGGTCTGACCTTGACCATCCAGCAGGAGCTTTATCTGCTGCTGCTGGCATGGAAAACTCAAACTCCTGTTAATATCACTGGGAACACTACTTTTTTCAGAACAGCTAAAACCCTCAGGCAAGTTCACAGTCTAAGATCACTGCTCTCCTTAAAAAAGAAGGAAATGTTGATCCTTTGAGCCCCAAGTCCTGAATGTAAATGCCGAGGGAAGGACCTAGTGATGACAGCTTTGTCTCTGGAGGCAACTCTGCTGTCACCACTTGTAACACTGCCTGTCTCCAAAGCCGGCGGGAACGTTTGTCAAGAGGCTGTGGCAAGAACCACAGCCTTCTCCCAAAAATGAGATGAGTGTCTGCTCTACAATTCTCTAAAACTGTCCACTCCAGGACACACTTTCTATGGGTGGAAAGTGATGCCTTGCTTCTGTCCGGCACTCTTGATTCTTTCCCTTTCTCTTGTTAAGGAG
>CM053560.1:98637710-98661049 GCA_028646485.1 Cryptoprocta ferox
AAGTTAGCGTTTTTAAAGCCCTTATCTTTTTGAATACAGTCTTAAAAACACATTCCCTTTCTCAGCTGTTCCTCCAGCAGTACAGAATGTTCTGGGACACTGCAGTAGAGTATGTTGCTTCTGTCGTCGCCGGCTGCCCTGACTGTCCCACGTAGAAAAGAATACAATGAGAGGTGTGGTCAGGTCCATACGACACATCACATCCATGCTGGGTGCTGCCTCCTTGAACCTCACATCTGCACAATCCTTTGTTCTTCCCCATTTCACAGGTTAGCATACTGAGGCTCAGGGAGCTTAAATTGTCCAAGACCACATAGCTCCAAGAGTTAGTGTGAAAGCCACTTGAAATAACTTTTTGGAACAAGTGAAGTTTCAAGTAAGTACATAACTACGTGGAAAAGCCGCGATTCAAACCCAGGGCATCACGGCCTTTGCTCTTTTCCCCTCACTGAACTGCCTCTTGTCACAGCAGTGAACGTTCACATGGCACTTTCTACTTGGATATGTTTCTGCACACGTACCTTTCACTTGGTGGTCCGTCAGCCCCGGGAAGTAGGGCAGCTTCTGTCCCGTTTCACAGCTGAGGGACCAAAGGCCAGGGCGGTTAGCTGGCTCACCCAGGGAGTTGGTGGCCAGGAGAGGGCCGGGCCAGAAGCAGCGTCGCCATGGGCCTTTCTGCTGCCTGTGCCACCCACATGGGCGAAGGGCTGAGAGCAGGAGTGGGGCTGGCATCCTGAGATCCCCCACTTCCTGTTGCATTCAGCCCTCTGAGCCTGTGAAAATTACATGAAGCCTATTTCAGCATGTCCTTCCTGACCTGCCATCCCCCTGTGTGCTGTCCAAACAGGACGGTGCAGCCAAGTATATAGGAGGATCATGTGGCCACCAAGAAGGTAATCGTGTGACCTGGCACAGATGAGATGCCAGGACGGAGCCCTGGATTGGCCAGGAACCTCACGGGCTTGTACAGCTGTGGCCTTATTGTAGGCGCATCCCTTTGCTTTCTGGTGCTGGTCTTGGTTGGTGCTTCCTAACTGGAATCTCATCCCTAATGACCACTGTCCCAGCTCCACAGTTGCCTTTACAGGATCCTTTGCTATGTGCATGATGTCACCTCCAAGGGAGGGGCTGAGCATTGAGACATTGGGTGCTTTTCATAGCATGGCCTCTTGCAGGGGCACAGAGGGAGCATGAGAGCGTCCTGTCTGCCCATAGGTTTCAGGCTTGAGACAGTGAGGACATTGTGGGAGCAGATCCCTTCTCCCTCACACCTCCGGGGAGTGATTTAAGAGGCCTCTGCTTGCCCCAGTGCCCACCATTGTGCAGACAGGAAGCTCAGGCGTGGTTCCAAGGAGGGAGTAGGAGCAGAGCCCAAAAATTTTCTTTCTGAGCCTGGTCCTTCCTAGCATCGAGGTTTCCCACCTCACTCTTGAGAGCTCTGACCCAGGGAGGCGCTTTGGAAGTCCTGCATGTTTGACTCAAGGCTCACTTTTTAAACATAATTCAGCTATTTTTAAAACTATTAGGAAAAGCTGTGTTTATTTTTTTAACATACTCTGGGCCAACTGGTAATCCATTGGGGGCCACCAGCGCATTACCGTGGGCTGCTGGGTAGTTCTGTGCAGATGTCAGGCTGAGGCAAGTCTCTGCCTTGCTATGGTTAGGGGACTACAGGGAAAATTTCTCCTGGTTGCTTTATGCACAAAACAGGATTTTCTCAACACTGCGGCCAAATCAAAATATAGAAATAAGCTGGTGGCCAAGGCTGTATTTGGCCTTCAGAATCTGACATTTAAACTTTGGCTCATTTTGCCTCATTGTTGACTTTTTATTGAGTTAAAGATACAAATTTTGACTCATAAAGGAAAAGTATACTTAATAACAGAAGAAATCAATTTTACATATTGAGTTTCCATGAGAGGTTTGGGGGCAGGGGGCAGAGGGTGGCGCTGGTCACTTCTCTGAGCCTACACAGCCTCTTCATCTGTCATTGAGGAGGTTAAACTAGTGAAGTCATTTTTATTTTGAAATTCTATGTTTCTTCCTCCATTTGTGCTTTCTCAGCAGCACCCGTCATTTAGACGTCATTAGTGGTCATCCTTGACACAGAGCTCTTGTCTGTGAATTAGTGCTGAGCCTCAACTGTTTCCGGTTCAAATATGTGGATCTGAAAAGCCTTGAGAGCCAGGCTGAGTTTTCAGCTTTCATGGGGCATCCATCCTCCTACTTCAGCTGGGCTTCGTGTTTAAACCAACAGCGAACGGCTACATTTCAGTGGCGTTGCCTCTGGGTGGGCTGAATCGCTCTGGAGATGGTCCACAAGTAGCCCAGCCTGCCTGATCGTGAAGCTTTTGCAGCACCCCCAAAAAAGCCAAAGCTCCGCTTTCTGGATCAGGACAATTTTCTATTAAATGGATTTAAACACCCTTTGGGCCTTAAGGGGTTAAGGGAATTACCTATTTCCCCCAAAGCAGTATGTGTTTCAACTGCCCAAAGCCCCTGCTTCCTTGAACTCTAATAGGAAGATGCTGGAAGATAGCACCCAGGTGATCCAGATCTCCCAGATTTTACTCGAGACACCTGAGATCTTAGTAGCACTTCCTGGTGGCTGCTGGAAGGAGAAACCACAGCTTCTTGCTATCGTGGAGTCTTGGGAAATAATGCTTATTAGCTAGAGCTTACTGGTTTTTTATTTTGTTTTTAGTTGCTTACCTAGGCTGGAGCACAGATTATTTATGGCAGCTGTATTGATCAGACCCAAATGAAAATTGATGTGAAATAGCCAGAAGGATGCACGCTTTGGGCGGTGGAATTTATTATCCTTTAAACAGACTGCTTACAGCTTACCCATAGTGGAGCTCATTTGGGTTCTTTGAGGCAAAGTACCTTTTATAATCACACAACCCAGGGGCCATTAAAGGCTGCTGAGCTTTTAGCTCTAAAAATGTACCTTTTTAAGGAAACCTCCACCTGGCCTGATAGGAAGCCTGGGCCCAGTGTGGATACAGCTGAGGGAAGGGGGTGTTCTGGTTGTAAACATCCCAATTTTGCAAGAATCTGAAAGCTTTATGCTTCTTACTAAAGCTATATATTTTGAACTTCTAATTACTCTTTAGGGCTGTTGTGTGGAATAAATGAAAGTAAATGCACTATGTGCTTAGAAGAGGCCCTGACACACAGTAGGGGCTCACTAAATGCTTGAATGACTAATCATTACCCCCATCTAATTAACATTCCTATCAGGTGGCTCGGATATAAGTTCACTGGAAAAGGTAACAAATATCAGGAAGGCATTAGGCTAGCATGATGAGATGCAGGCTTGCTTCTTGGGGACCGTGGGCATTTTATAGTCTCTAAAAAGGGAAGCAAAATCAATGAAATTCCATACTCCACCAAGCACAGACTCCTAACAGCCGTGGAATTTTCCTAGTCAGGCTCCCATAGGACGTAGGAGAAATTTTCCACATAGGGGAGACCTCGATGGCAAAATCCATCATGCCTCTCCTTCCCCACCCCGGGCTTGCCTCCACAGATCGGCTTCCAGATTCGCACACGTGTGCAGGACCTAGGCCACGGCTGTATCTTCCTGGTGCAGAAGGCGGGGGCCCTCCAGGTGTGTCCCACAGACAGCTACACCAAAAGGGAGCTCATCGAATGTGCCCGTGCAGTCACAGAGAAGGTAAGGAGCAGCCCTCAGGACAGATGCGGCCACAGTCACCCGCACGGGCCCTCGATGGCCCTCTGTGACCAGGGACATAAGCAGGAGGCTATGCCAAAAACAATCCAGTCAGGTCTGGTCTTCCCTCTCACACAGGGATTCCCCAGGGATGGGGCACATTTGGGGGCTGGGGTAATCCATAGCCCTGAGAAACTGAGAACCTAGGACATACCGTCCCATGAAAGTCAGGGCCCCAGTGGTGCTCCTCCTGGATGGGTTTTCTTGCGGAGAGACTGGACAGGCCATATCACAGTCACATGAATGCCAGGAGCCCCTGCAGGCAACCCCTTTTGACACTTGTCGCTTGAGCTTCCTGCTCCGGGAGGCTCCCAAGTGCAGGGGACTGAGTAAGAAGGGCCTGAAGCTCTCTTCGGGCTACGTCTTTCCCCCCTGGAAGAGACTGAAGTGGGGAAGGGTTGAGTGAGCGCCATGCCCAAAGTCGCAGGGCACCTTCATTGAAAGAGCAGGAACCTGCTCGGTCTTTTCAGACTCCAGCAGCAGCAGTTTGTGGAGAGAATCCTATAGTGTAGCAAGTGGGGTTCTAGGGTCTCAGCTAAGTTATCTCACCTTCCCAAGCCTCGATACCCTCACCTGCAGAATGAGCACAGAGAACTACAATTCCTGGCCTGTAGGGTTGTGGAAATGAAATGCAGTGATATGTGTGACAGTGCTTGGCACCATCGGACACACAGTACGACGTGTCACGGATACTTGGTGTTCTCTGTAAGCCGCCTTCCGACGCTCTCTTCCCACGCAGGTTACCCTGCTCTACGAAGCCCATTCTCAGCATCCTTTTGTTCCTGCAGCTCCTTTATGCCCCCAAAGTACACTCCTCTTCTGCTTTGCTCATTTCTTAGAGTCTTTTTTCAGGACAGCTGTTTTGCAGGCCGAAGCATCTGTGCTTTGCTGGCTTCCCCCTCTCCTTCTCTTGGTCTCCAGGACACAGAGCTCTGCACTGTTTAGAAACCTGGCCATAGGACTTGAGGGCCGGGCGGGGGACCCCTCACTGGGCAGCTGCCGCCACAGATGCTGTTCTGTACAGGGCTGCTAGCCGGGGCCGAGCAACGCCTGGCGGTCTCCTGCAGCCCACAGGACTGCCCAGGCCTCCTCGGACTCCACAGGATGAGGAAATAAATCTCTCCTCTGGAGGAAGGCATTCTGCCTCCTTTCAAAGGCCTTCCTTGTTGTTGAAGTTACTCTGGCCAAGTTTCCTCATGGAAGATCTTGGAACCGGCACACAAAGGTGGGGAGACAGGGGTCCAAGCAACATGATCTCCCTGAGCTGTTCTCGCTCTTACTGCTTCTCCCAGCAGAGGGTCCCTGACTCCTCCTGCCTGGAGGAGGCTCAGAGGCAGAGAATCGGCTGTTCAGGCTAAGCTAGCCTTTTTGGTGCTCTCTTGCTTCATGTCCCTGGCCTCCCATCTCCACCTGGTGTGTTTCTTACATGTCTCGGTTGTGTCTGTAACTTCCCACCAGCCTCAAAAGCCTTTACTTGCTCACCTTCATGTCCTAATCCCCTAGGAACTAGTAGCTGCTCAATAAACTGCTCACTTGCACAGCTTTTGTAGCAGGTGGGACACTGTTTCTGGACTCTCTTTCAGTCTGGCTGAGAATGTCCTTCCCATTCTCATGATTGCTCGTCTTGGCCCTTGTCACCTGTCCTCCAAGAGTTCTTTTCAGAAACTAGATACTTGATTCTCAGGCCAGCTCTGTTCCTGGTGGGACATAGTGCCATTTACCTCCAGGAAGGAGAATCAGGCCAACGAGGAAGAGAAGCCATTCCTGTGGGCTGGTCTTGGGACACGGCAAGTGCTCTGGAAGTGATCCCTCTGCCCTGTGTGCTGGGCTGTGCCCACCACCTCTGCTGAGATGTGAGCAGCACAGAAGGAAGAAAGCATATGGACTCTGTGCCCCTGTGTTGCTATAATTCCTCTGTCCCGGCCACTATATTTTTAGAAAATGCATTCACAAAACTTCTCAGGCTCTTCTATGAGCCAGCCATAGTCAAGGATGGTGCGTGTGTGCCCATAGAGATTAATACGACAGCTCCAGACTGTCTCTCAACTCAGAGCCTCCAGTCACTGGCTGGATGTGTGCTGTTTTAACCTGCGCTGAATGGGCTCCCCCGAGGCCAGGGACAGCATGCTGGTGTCTCTGGACGAGGACAGCAGGGACTTTGAGCCGGCTTCTGCAGGATGAGCAAGTTAGTGGCTGGAGAACCGGGAGAGGGAACATTGGAGGCAGATGAAGTGAGGAGCTGGCTGATGGGGCAAGAATGTGGCAGGAAGCCACGGAAGTTGAACTGGTCTAGTCGTGGGAGGAACTCAGCTTCCCTTGACAGCAGGGGAGAATTGTACCCAAAGGTGTGGTGGGGTTAGCTTTGTGTTGTAGGAAAGTGTCTCTAGGAACAGCGACGGTTTTCTGGAGGGGGTGATGGGTGGCAGGTGACAGCGAAGGGTTTCTGACCTGGAAGTCACTAGAGGGAACACAGCCAACTTGCTGGACTCTCAGGTCAGTGGAATTATTATTTAGTGACGGGTGATAGCTCAAGGGAGTGTTTGGGGTGGAGAGGTGACATATGCAGGTCTTCTCTGGGCTCTAGCCACGGTGGGGTCCACCATGAAGAATTTCCAATCAGTAGTCAGCCAGAGAAAGGACTATTGAGTGTTAGCAGAAGGCTGTTCTACAGAAAACCTTATCATAGTGGGACAGAAATGACCACACCTTTCATAGGAGCCTGAACCCCTCTGTAGTTTCAGAAATGTAATCCTATTAAAATTATCTGTTCTCTGCTGATCACCTACTATGTGCCATGTGCCATGCCAGATAGTTTATCTACATCCCTTCTTTATTCCTCCCAAAAAGCCTGATAGGCAAGAAGTAATATCCCCATTTTACAGATGAGGAAACTAAGATCAGAGAGCTTGCCCAAATTCGTTTAGGCAGCAAAGGATAATGCTGGTATTCAGCCTGTGATGTTGATACTGAAACTGTGTTGTTAACCCATCAGTCCTGGAGAGAAAATTCAGTGTTTTTGCTTTGTACTTTTCTCCCCCTGGTGTTGAGATATAATTGACAAAAGCACTAAGTTTAGGGTGTACAGGATGATGCTTTATTTGTCTCATGTAGTATAAAGTGATGAGCACAAAAAGTTTAGTTACAATCCACCATCTCGCATAGATCAAAAAATATATATCTTCCCTGGTAATGAGATCTTTTAAGGTGTACTCTTATCCCTGCTGTGTAATACGGATGAACTCGACATCCCTAGTACTTACTCTGTAACTGGAAGTTTATGCCTTTTAACCACCTTCGTTCAAAACGCACCTTCACTACCACCAGGAATCTGATCCCCTTTTTCCGTGAGGTTGGTTGGTTGGGTTTTGTTTTGTTTTGTTTTGTGTTAATTTTTATTCAATGCATGCAAACAAACAAAAAAGTTCGCCCATTTCTCCTAACTCCCACCCCCCGCCTCTGCCAACTACCAGTCTGTTCTCTGTCTCTGTGAGCTTGGCTTTTTTTTATTTTTTTAATTATTTTTTAATGCTTATTTATTTTTGAGAGAGAGAGAGAGAGAGAGACAGTGAAAGACAGAGAGACAGAGGGTGAGCAGGGATGGGGCAGAGAGAGAGAGGGAGACACAGATTTTGAAGCAGGCTCCAGGCTCTCAGCTGTCAGCACAGAGCCCGACGCAGGCCTCGAACCCACGGACTGGACCACGAGATCATGACCTGAGCCAAAGTCGGACACTTAAGCGACTGAGCCACATAGGCACCCTTTAGCATTTTTTATTCTATTTTAGGTTCCACATACAAGAAAGATCATATGGCATTTTTTTCTCAGACTTATTTCTCTTAGACCCTCGAGTCTATCCATGTTGTTGCAAATGGCAAGATTTCATTCTTTTTCTGGTAAATAATATCCCACTGGTTAATAGATACCATATTTTCTTTCTCCATTCATCCATCATTGGATACTTAGGTTGTTTCCATAGCTTGGCTACTGTAAATAATGCTACAGTGAACACAGAGGTACCTATCTTTTTGAGTTAAAATTTTTGTTTTCTTCAGATACATACCCAGAAGTGAAATTGCTGGATTATATGATAGTTCTATTTATAATATTTTGAGGAACCTCCCTCCTGTTTACCCTAGTGGCTGTGCCAGTTTGCATTCCCACCAATACTGCAGGAGGGCTCCCTTTTCTCCACATCCTCACCAACACTTGTTATTTCTTGTCTTTTTGATAATAGCCATGCCAGCAGGTGTGAGATGGTATCTCGTAGAAGTTTTGATTTTCCAGATAGATAGATAGATAGATAGATAATGGCTTTGAGCATCTTTTCATATACTGGTGGTCCATCTCTCATCTTTGGGAAAATGTCCATTCAGATCTTTGACTTATTTTTAATATTAGATTGTTCTTTTGCTATTGAGTTGTATGTATTCTTTATGTATTTTAGATATTAAACCCTTGTCACATACATGCTGCAAATACTTTATTCAGTAGGTTGCTTTTCATTTTGCTGATGGTTTCCTTTGCTGTGCGGAAGCTTTTTAGTTTTTTGTAGTCTTGCTTGTTCATTTTTGCTTTCATTGTTTCATTTTTGATGTCAGATTCTAAAGAGCATCACCAGGACCTATGTTAAGAAGCTTACTGCCTATGTTTTCTTTTAGGAGTTTCATGGCTTCAGTTCTTACATTCAAGTCTTTAATCCCTTTTAATTTTTGTGTATGCTGTAAGACAGTGGTCCTGTTTCATTTTTTTGCATGTAGCTGTCCACTTTTCCCAGCATCCTTTATTCAAGAGACTATTCTTTCTCCATTGTATGTTCCTGGCTCTTTTGTCATAAATTAGTTGACTGTGTATGCTTGAGTTTATTCTTTGGCTCTCTGTTCTGCTCCATTGATCCATGTGTCTGTTTTTATGCCAGTACCATAATGTTTTGACTACTGTAGCTTTGTAATAGAGTTTTAAGCCAGGGAGTATGATACCTCCAACTTTGTTCTTCTTTCTCAAGATTACTTTGTCTATTCAGGGTCTTTTGTGGTTCTTTAGAAATTTTAGTATTGTTTGTCGTATTTCTCTGAAAAATGCGATTGGAATTTTAGTAGGGATTGTGTTAAATCTTTAGATCGCTTTGGGTAGTACGGACATTTTAACATTGACTCTTCCAGTCTGTGAACATGAAATATCTTTGCATTTATTTGTGCCTTCTTCAACTTCTTTCTTTAATGTCTTATAGTTTTTCTATATACAGGTCTCTCACCTCCTTGACTAAATGTATTCCTAGGTCTTGAATTCTTTTCAATGTAGTTGTATAAATGGGATTGTTCTCTTAATTTCTCTCTGATAGATCACTATTAACTTATAGAAACATAACAGATATTTCTGTATTGTTTTTGTATCGTGCAACGTTACTGAACTCATTGATTACTTCTGACAATTTTTGAATGAGTCTTTAGGGTTTTTTGTAAACAATATGTCATCTGCACATAGTGACTGTTTGACTTCTTTCCAATTTGGATGCCTTTTATTTCTCTTAATTGCCTGATTGCTTTGGCTAGGGCTTCCAATACTCTGTTGAATAAAAGTGGCAAGCGTGGGGATCTTTGTCTTGTTCCTAATCTTAGAAGAAAAGCTTTGAGCTTTTCACCATGGAGTATGATGTTAGCTGTGGGTGTATCATGTGGGCTTTATTATGTTCAGGTACATACCCTCTATACCCACTTTGTTGAGAGTTTTTATTATGGAGGGGTATTGAATTTTGTCAGATGCTTGTTCTGTATCTATTGAGATGATCAAAAGGTTTTTATCCTTTGTTGGTGTATCACATTGACTGATTTGTGGATGTTGAATCATCCTTACCACCCTGGAGTAAATCCCACTTGATTGTGGTGTATGATCCTTTTAAAGTATCATTGAATTCCATTCACTATAATTTGTTGAGGATTTTTGCATCTGTGTTCATCAGGCATCTGGCCTGCAGTTTTCTTGTCTTGTGGCATCCTTGTCTGGTTTTGGTATCAGGGTAATTTTGGCTTTCTAAAATGAGTTTGGAAGAATTCCCTTTTTTTCTGTTTTTTTTGAGTGGTTTTTTTTTCCAGTGATATTTGAGTCTGAAAATCTTTGGATTACAACTTTACCATTTCCCCGTTTCCCCTGACATTCCTTCTCTGCCGACAGGTGTCCTTGGTGCTGTCAGCTCTCCAGGCTGGGAACAAGGGGACCCAGGCATGTATCACAGCTGCCACTGCCGTGTCTGGGATTATCGCCGACCTGGACACCACCATCATGTTTGCGACTGCGGGGACCCTGAATGCAGAAAACAACGAGACCTTTGCAGACCACAGGTATGAGAGTAGGGAGGTCGTCCTGGGGGCTTCTGGATCGGGAAAGGTTTAGGCTGGCCTGGGTGGATGTTAGAGACTCTGCTCAGGAACCAGAAATGTGGTGATCCATTTGGATTTCAGTAAGATGCTCAAGGGGGAGAAAGTGACCCACATCATGAAAACAAGCCCTTGTTGCCAACTGTAAACACGTAGTCACGTTCCAGTTTTGTGCCTTGCACAGCCTGCTGTGGCACAGGACAGCTTTTTGATCTTCTGCTTGCCAAGCCAGAAAGATGTGCCTCTGACTGGCTCCCAACCCCAGTGGGTGTGGCCAGGACAGGCACATTAGCTCTTACATAAACGGGGAGTGGGGTTCTGAGCCTGCTGTCTGTCTCTCCCAAACTGGCCCCTCAGACCCTGCTCCTGGAGGCTGGTGCTGGGGTCTCCATTTGCTGCTAGAGAGCTCTCCCCCTGCCCCATAGCCTTGCCACATGTCTGGCACCTTTCTTCCTCTCTCTTCAGTCTCAGGGCTGGGTTAGGGAGGAGGTTGCTAGTGCTGTCACCCATTCCAGGACCCAACTGACCTCTCAATGAGCTACAGGGTTGGGGGCCAAATTGGTGGTCCTGAATCTTTCATTGAAGTTTACTATTAATCGACTGTGTGGATACTGGGCTGACTTGGCTCTCCTCCCAATTTTCCTGCACAGAAAATGAGCACCGCTGACGAGGGAGAGGAAAACATATCACCTCTCTTTTTGAAGGCCCTTTAAGAAAAAGCCCCTTATGAAGGGTTTCTTTGCTTCCTAACTGCTAGTAGCCAAACTTTGCCCTTTGTCTGCTCCCCTATACTCTGCCCTCCCCCCTTTCTCAGGGAGAACATTCTGAAGACAGCCAAGGCCTTGGTGGAAGACACGAAACTGCTGGTGTCAGGGGCTGCGTCCACCCCAGACAAGCTGGCCCAGGCAGCCCAGTCATCAGCAGCCACCATCACCCAGCTCGCCGAGGTGGTCAAGCTGGGGGCCGCCAGCCTGGGATCTGATGACCCCGAGACGCAGGTATGGGTGGGCTGCAGGGGATGGGTCAGTCATACTGAAGCAGACCTCAGAAGAGGCCAAGGGCAAAATAGGAACTTCTGGAATAAACAGTAGGTGCGTGGGTATGTCCGTGGCTTGGGGTCTGCTAGGAGGCATTTGTCCAGGCAGGACAGTGGCATAGATTGTGATGGTGGCCATGGGGGTAGAGATGACTGGTGAGTGATTGAGCACAGTGAGCTCTTGGGTGTAAGGGAGAGGGAAAGGCTGAGAGGACCATGCTTTGCAGACAACATGAGTGAGTGGATGGTGGCTCCCTGGAAGGACAGCCGGCATGGGCGGGGAGACAAAGGTGAGTTCAGCATGGAGCAGTGCTAGACACGCGTACTGGTAGAACTCGAGAGGGGACACAAGCCTGCACAGGGAAGGGCATGTGGATTCAAGGGTTGTTGCCATACACACACTGGCTGCAGCCACCGGAGAGGAAAAGCATGAGGCGAGAGAAATAGGGGGGTTCAAGGCAGAGTTGAGGAAGCCACCATTTAAGACCACGGTAAGGATAACGGGATGCCTAGGAAGATTGAGGAGCAACAGCAGCTGATAAGAGGAAAGCCCGGGGTCCTGATGCTAAGAGCCAGTGTGTGTCATCCCACCGGAAGCACAGCTGAGTTGTTAAGAAGATGAAGGTCTGAGCCTGCCACTGGCCCTCGTGCCATGGAGGGCAGTGGCCACCTCAGCAAGGACTCTTTGTGTGGAGTGGCCCGATGAGGGAAGGAAAGGAAGCCAGCTTGTATGGACACCACTTGAGAAGTCTGGCTCTGAAGGCGAGAGGAGAGATGAGCTCTGGGGAGGGAAGGGCTCTGTGCTCCTGTAACTATGCTTTGCATTTAGCAATGTCTGCCTGCTCCTTCATCCTTAGCCTGGGCCACCAGCCCCTCAGGGACAGTACCCACAGTTTATTAACCTTAGACAGCTAAGCACCCAACATGGCTCCGGCATACAGTGGATCCTCAGCAAATGTCTCTTTAGCTTTTATTGAACTAAGAGCTAACCAGGGCCACCAGTAACAGACTCTACTTGTTCCCAAGGGCAGAACTGAAAACCTCTCCGCTCTATCTGTCCCAGCACCAATAGATGGCAAACACCTAAGTTTTCACCACTTAAGCCACACTCAGCTCATCTATTTGGCCCATGTGGACAAAACTGGATTGGAAGCTGCCTACCATCCATTGCCCCCATTGACGACAGCTACTGTTGTGCTTAACACAAGGCTGCCAGCTTTGCTCGCATGTGGCCATGACCCTTCCCTGCCCGACATCCTCCAGTGGAGCAGAGCTCTGTGAGGAAACGTTCCACGTGTGGCCATTTTATTCCTTCTGCTGGATTTCTCTCTGATAACATCTGAGCTCGGATCAGCTGCCCCCTGGAATTTGAAGCATTCCCAGGAATGCCTGCCTGTGGTATTGCTCTTACCCCTGTGGAGGAAAGAAAAGCTTGAAAATGCTCAGTGGGGTTGGAATCCACCCTCTCCGAGCCTGGCTCAGCCTTAGGAAGAGTGAACAGGCTGGGGAGGATTTAAATCTTTGAACACGGGGACATGTATTGAATTGTTTAGTCTTGACTCCCAAATGGTCTAGCAGATGTCCTAGAGCCCCGACCGCTAATGAGACTTCTAGTGGAAAATAACCTTTCACAAAAATGTGCCTAGTCGCCTGTCAGAGGCCCAGTGACCAGGGATGGGACAGTGGGTGCTGGGTGTTGACAGCAGCCTTTGCTTGCTGTCCCTTGTTCTCCCCTGGCTGCCACTCCCTGCTGTGATGGCCCAAATCTGTGTGAGGGAGGTCCACACCCATCAGCCAGGAGCAGCCAAGCCCACTAGAGTTTCTGCTGTGTTCTCGCATATGTTACACGATCACCCTCACAGCATTGCAGTGAGATGCGTCTGGCGCCGCTAATGCCATTCGTACATGAGGAGCCGGAACCCTAGAGCATAATCCGGTGTGAAGGGTAAGACCACGACCCTTGGGATCACACCGACTAGAGTCCAAATCCCAGCCCTGCCGCTCCCGGGCCCTGCAAGTATGGACAGGAGCCCCGTAGCTCCCACGTGAAACAACAGTGGTGAGCATTAAGCGAGGTGGTGGGTGGCACACATGCTCAGCACCTCAAACCCTGCCCTCCGCAAAGGGACAGCATTACTGTTACAGACCCAGGTGCCGAGAAGACTTAAACGTTATGCATGTGATGTCATGTCTTCCCCAAGTATGTCTGGTGCTTCACACCCCAGGGCCAACACACACACTGTAAAGGTGGCCTGTGGTCTCTGTTCCATCACAAGACTGAAGATACCACATGCTGTCCGGTGTCATGAGAGTGTGCACCTGTCCTTTCAGTCATTCCACTGAGTGCCCACTACATGCCGGGCCCTGTTCTGAGTGCAAAACACAACAGACAGAAGTCCAGGCTGGCCCACCTGGAGCTCACATCCAAGTGGGCAAAGAAGACAATTCCATGTACTGATACATGCTATAAATAAGGACGTACTGATGGAATCTCAGGTGGGGGTCAGGGATGAGGGGGTGGTCAGGAAAGGTCTCTAAAGGCCAAACATGTGAGCTGAGACATCATTAATGAGAAGAGCAAGAGCAGAGGCCCTGAAGTAGGACTGAGTGGGATTTGCACTGGGGAAGAAAGACCCGTATGCCCGTAGCATGTGGAGGGAGTCATAGAATCCTGCGAACCAAAGCTGGAGGCACAGGCAGGATCCCATGGAGGCCTTGCAGGCCAGGGTGTGAGGCTCACATTTTGTCCGTGTTTTGGGTTACCAGTTCAGGGTGCAGGTGAGTCGTGTTGCCTCTCAGGTGTCTGCTTAGCTGCTCACATCCTTTGCTAGGCAACTCGTCATCACAACGGCCGGCTGGGAGGTGTCCGAACATGCTGAGTGTGCGTGGGGTCTGCCTTCCGGCTCCACGTCAGCCTCCCTTGGGGAGACTCCTGCATCAGCATCTTCAGGGGTGGCTCCTTGCTGCAGACTGTAGAGCTGCCGAAATAGAGACCTCCCTCCCAGATGCCGGCACCTGGCCCTTGGGCTGTGCGCGCTTGGTCTTGCCAGCAGGTGACCGCCGGGGCTGTTCACCTGGGTGTCTGCTTTCTTTCAGGTGGTGTTGATCAATGCCATCAAAGACGTGGCCAAGGCCCTTTCAGATCTGATTGGCGCCACCAAGGGAGCTGCCAGCAAGCCTGCCGATGACCCCTCCATGTACCAGCTCAAGGGGGCCGCCAAGGTAGAGCGGGGCCCCAAGCAGGGGCAGATGTGGAGGTGGAGTGCATGGTGAGAGAAGCACACACAGGAATAATGGGAACATATGCATCCGAGCCCCTTCCTCGCTCAGCAGCGTTTTATCTCGTGGCATGAGATCCAGAACTAAAAGCGGGTGGTGGGGGGTGGACCTCAGTGTGCTCCTCATTTTCTCTTGGCCTCTCCTTCCTATGCAGGTGATGGTGACCAATGTCACCTCCCTCCTCAAGACTGTAAAGGCCGTGGAGGATGAGGCCACCCGGGGCACACGGGCGCTCGAGGCCACAATTGAGTACATGAAACAGGAGCTCACGGTAAGGAGCCAGCAGGCACCTCCCTCAGGCATCCATGTGCAAAAGCTGACCCCCAAATAGACTTTTCCGTGATTTGGAGTGTAAGAGGTTTTACCTGGAGCACCTGAGCTTGGGAGGCCCCCTCACCTGCCCGCCAGCAGCTTTGTAGAATTGGGGCCCCATGTGTAACTGACCTCATCAGAGTTTATCTACATTCAATATGTAATTAAATCAATAAAAATGTATCTCTTAGAAGTGTTCAGGTTGAGTTCCACTAAAATTGGAGCTGAAACTAAAGCATTGCAGAAGATTCCCGGCAAAGGGAGAACTCGGAATGGCTGTTTGCTCTCACCTTGAGCTTAAATGGTGTGTACAGACACGCAAAGCACCTCTTGATTCCCAGGGCCATTAGCATCAGCTCACACTGCTGCACACATACGGATTTAGAGTTTGAGGTTCCCTTTTAGAAAAACCTCAGCGCCTTTACCTGAGACACTTGCGTTTAAAATTCAGCATCCTTCTGTTTGCGGTCCTTCTGATCTCCGAGAAATTCACCGTGTGTTCTTTCTTGCCTTGTTCCCGCATTGTAGAGTGAGGGTGTCCTGGTGTTCCTGTGATATGGATATTCTCTCCTGGTCTTTTGATCCTGTCATGGCTGTGGATTGACTCATCCTAATCCCTAGAAATAGAAATAGGCTGAAAATGAGTGGTTTCAAACGGAGATTTCTTTCTAACAGGAGGTCTGATCACAGATTCAGTTTCTCTTTTGGAGCAGGGAACAGGGGACCTGCTTTTGCTGCCAGTTACTCTGCGTCTTTAGAGAGTCACCTGGAAGGGCCGGAGGCCCCTGTGGATCAGCAATAGAAGGCAGCAATTCTGTTGAATTTTGTTGGTGATAGAGCCTTGGGTTCTCTTGTCCAGTTGGTGTTACACTCGGTTCTCACACAAAGGAGACACTGAAAATTGCAGGTGGTGTCGTTAAGCACTGCTTCCTGAGCTCACCTGCCTCTGTGGGCTGTATGTTTCCTACCAAAAGTCCAGGCCTATGTTCTGATAGGTGTGGGTGGGGCTAATGGTCGCAATGAAAGAGATTGGAAATTCAGAGCTTTCCTGGGACATTGCACACGGTCAACCGAAGTATGCCAATGTGGTTTAGAATTGACACAAGTTGTGAAACTCCCCGTGGATATGGGAAGTTTCCAAAGGAGTACGTGCCACATGGGCCACATTAGTGCAAAGCGCTCCATACGTGTGGTATTCATTCCCCCTTGAGCATTCAGGCGTGGTCCTGGGTAGTTTCATTGCAGCTGACCATTTTTAGGGAGGTGGTGATGTTTGATGCTGGTTAACACCTGGCTAGGATGCTGGCCGGCTTCTCCCCTTTGCCCTCAGGGAAGACTACCTGGCTGAAAGGTGGTTGCCTAGCACTGAGGACAGACCAGCCCCAACTGGCTTAGGAGTCCTTATGTGCAGGGACTGATGCGCATTCAACATACAGCCCCTGGCACCAATCACTCATGTTGGAGAGACATGACAGATGGGCCTGAAGCAGAAATGGCTGGCTTGACTGACAGGTGGAATTTTAAAGTGGGATATTCACTCACCATGGTTAATTTATTTCAGCTTCTCTAAAGGGGTGTGTGTGTGCGCGTGTGTGTGTATGGTTTTAAATAATTCACAGTGTCACTGTACCGCACTCGACATGAATGCCTCCACAGAATTATGCAGTTATATTTGTAAGACAAGCTAAGAATAGAAGACACTGAATGCTTCATTTCCCCCAGCCCCATACACTCTTAGAGAGAGAGGGGGGAGTCTACAGGGAAGCATCCAGGCCAGTCCTGCCTAGGAACCAGCATCAGAACCGCAGAGTTTGTGGGAGCTGCCGAAGCCCCAGCAGGGAGGGGGCAAGCACCAGGAGCCACACAAGCACCTTCCCCAGGAGAGTTTCCAAATATCAAGGATCTGTTTCCGCAGGCGAACGGGTTAATGCCGTAGATCGGTCTCCCTCACCGTATTGTTCCCTTGAATGCTGAGTACAGGTGTGCGAGGCTTATCCGTGCTAGAATTTTGAAAGCAAGAATAGTATTACCCAAATCAAATTTCTAATTTCCTGCCATTTGACAGGCTCTTGCTATTGCTGGCTCAGTTTTCAGACCGTGAGCAGCATCCTGGCCCAAGAGGAATCAGTTATTTTTGTCCGTTTCTTTTCTTGTTCCTTTTTTTTTCCACCTGTCGTATTTCTAACTTCCAGGTGTTCCAGTCGAAAGAGGTACCTGAAAAGACATCATCACCTGAAGAATCGATTAGGATGACGAAAGGCATCACCATGGCAACAGCCAAAGCCGTGGCCGCTGGGAACTCGTGCAGACAGGAGGATGTGATTGCCACCGCCAACCTGAGCCGGAAAGCCGTGTCAGATATGCTGACGGCTTGTAAGGTAAAGGCCTTGGCATGGTTTTGGGTGGCCAGATAATGCTCTGTCACCACTGTTTGGTTGAGTCTGGAGAAAGGGAGGGGCCGGCCATGTGGAGAAGGGAGCAGCTCAGTACCTTAAACTCGGTGATGAAATGCGCGCTGAGGAGCCCATGAGAAATGACCCTTGAGGGTAGTTTGGGGTCTGGGAGGGGACGGAGCCAGTCTGCTGACTTGCCATCCCACTTTTCCTCTGAGTTCTTCCTAAGTAGGCAGGATGCCTACTCTGACAGAGGTGAAGAGGCTCCTGGCCCTCTGAGGAAAAATCACATCCCGCTTCTCCCTGCCCCCTTTCCTGCCGCAGCAGGCCACATTCTGTGCCAGGAGAGTTTCTGCCATAACTGGACGAGGAAGTGAGTCAGAGGAACAAAACAGAATGTTGGGGAACTGCCTTTTTTGCGATCTGTGCCAGACATCTTGCAGAAACTCTTGAGATCCTTGGCCAGACAAGCGGGGTAGCTGCCCTGAGCCCATCTTTGGTGAGGGAGCCGGTGGGAACTGAGCATTACAAACTTTACTTTATTTTTTTTATCCATTAAGCAAGTGAGCCATAAGAGCCCCACCCCCACCCCCCTTGAGCACCCCACCCCAGACCTTCACCCTTCTGGGGACAGCTGCGTTCCAGGGGCTCTGGCTTCTGCCCAGTGAGTGACTGATAACCCCCCACCATCGTGTGCCGGTTGGGGATGAGTCACAGAGGTTGAAAAGGCACCTGTTGGCAGCTTGGGGTCTGAGGAGACAGGGCCACTCTTTGTGAGGAAGTCAGCTGTGGGGAGAGCTGGCTCCAGGTCCATTGGCGGCTTCCCGGGGCTTCCTCAGAGCAGGTAGGATGGGTGAGAGGTGACTGGGTAGAGGGAGGGCCAGGCGGCCAGCCTGAAGGAATGGGTGCGTGAGGACCAGGCATGGGAGACAGTGTGGGAGGGTTGGGGAAGGCGAAGACGGTGGAAGGCGGTAGGGCCGCCTTCATGGGGGACCATGTGTACTGTGCCAGGGAGTTTAGACTCTCCTGAAGCCATAAGTATTTGCAGTTACGGTGTGCTGCACGGAATCTGCCCTGTCAGAAGTGACAACTTCCAAAGGGGTTACAGCCTCAATCGGAAAATAGTACGATAGTGGATAGTGCCACCACGGGGTACACACAGGGAAGTGTGTATGTTCTGTCATGTATGGCGTGTATGTTCTGTCATGGGACCCTGGATGGGAAGGGCACCGGGGATTACCCCAAGTTGATGTGGAGAGATTAAGGGGAATGACCATAATCACACAGCTATTTCCTCTCAGAACTAGAACTGAAACCGGGTCCTCTGACTTCATGGCCAGTCTGTTTCTGCTGCCCATGGCCTCCCAGCCACAATGCTTAAGGACGCTGAGGTTGATGAACAACAAGGGCGTTGTCTCCATGTTATAGACATGAAATGAAAAGGGGAAATAGATTAATGGGGAAATGGAAGGCAGCTCGATTTTCAAGTCTCTTTCTAACACACATAGCCCCCTTCTCAGGGGAGGAGGGGAAGGACAGGTGCCATTTGTGCAGCCTCTGCCCCCCTGTCAGCCTGCCCCCGGATCAGGCCACCCTGACTTTGCAGGACAAAATAACAGCCGGAGCTTTATACCTCAAAGCCGGACTTGGATGACAAGTGTCAGTGCTGAGCTCTGAGGCTTCTGTTAGGATAGTACTTATTTAGCAGACTTATTGCAGAAGGGACGTGAGGCAGCTTGCCAGAAAGGACATGCTATAAGGAATATATGGAAAACCGGGGATGCCAAGGAGCAGATCAAGAAGAAACCCTTATATCCAGGCAGAGGGCCTTTGGGGCTGAGCAGGGTGGCTGGGGCAAAAATGGGAGTGCAGTAGGTTACATACTGCCTCATTTTATGAGAAAAGGAAGATTATGCTAATTGCTCAGGTTACAACAAAGGCTTCCCTACACCCTAAGTTAATTCTTGTGTCTGTTTCTTGTCTTACTTACATGTGCAGATATGTCTGCATTATATACAGTACAATCAACTATTACAACTAATGTCGTATGGCTGTGGTCTGTGTTGCTAGGAATCCTTATAACTGACTCTTCAATGACCACAAATACTCTGTCATTGAATGTAATCTTACCCTCTTACCAGATATTTCAGTTGTCTGCATTTTTAAACAAATGCATAAACTGTACTGTCAGGAGTATCTTTGGGCATACCTGTTTTTTCTATGCTTTGCCTAATTTCCTTACGCATGGCTCCCAGGAGTAGTTAGTCAGATGGTGTGACATTTTAATTCATGGAAGATTGCTTTCCCAAAGAGTTCTGCCAAGTTAGAGCCTCCAGCAGTAGACAAAAGCGTCCACCCTCAATCCCCATACAACTCTCAATGGGGGTGTGCCACACTGCCTACTAGAGGTAGCGTCATAGCCTGTGTGTCTTCCCTGAGACCTGGACTCTGTCCTCACACTTGGAGACACAGCGGTTAAAGGCATGGCCCGTTAGTCCTCAGATGGGCAGAACTGAGCTCAGAAATGAGAGATCCCTGCTCCTTCTGGGATGTGTTGGGAGAACAGGTGAGGGGAGCGCCCATAGGTGTTCCCACCAGCACCCCCCCCAGTCCTAGACGGAAAGGCTTGAGCGGAACAAACAGGAAAGCTAGTCACTGTTCCCTGCCACTTGGACTTGTTATCCTAATGTGTGATTCATATGTGTCCTGGTTTGTGATTTATTTGCAGTTTTTAATGTGTTCTTACAATCCCCACGTTCTTTCCAGAGTAAGCCTGTAGAAGGAAGAAAGGCTGGGTAGGCTTGCCAGATTTAGCAAATAAAAAATAAGTTTCTCAAATTAACATTAACATTTTTTATTGTTTATTCAAAACTACAGTTTACTGTAATTAATCTGGTAGCCCTGTGAATCAGTGTGTCATCTGATATATCAGGACTGAATGAAGCCAACAGGTCACAAGTGCAAGAAAAAAAAGCACAGGTTGCAGTATGTCCTTGTGTGCTTATCTTGCCGTGTATAATGTGAGATGAGTTATTTACGGCATCTCTGAGGGTAGTGGGGAGCTTACTATCTGAAATTTCCCAGGAGCCAGAGGGCCCTGGTTGGGAGACACTGTGAGTGCAGCGCAGGCAGGCCACGGAGTGAGGACCTGAGTGTGATCAGCCTGTGCACAGAGAGGGGCTTCAGGAACCGCCCCCCCCCAACCCCTGCCCATGCTGCTGGAGAAAGGCAGGCAGACCTGGGACAGCAAGCACATCTCCTGCTGTAAGCCCTAATAGTGAACCTTTCCTGGGCTTCTTAGTGCGTGTGGAATTTCTTACATTTCACTATAAGGGGGCAGGGAGAAAGGAAGGGAGGAGGGACCAGATTCACGTGCTCTTGTCTGGCTCGAAGGCACCAAAAAAGGCAAGACACAAAATGTGCGAGAACCTGCCACGGAGATAGGTGTGAGGCCAACAGGAGAACACGGAGGCGGGCCACCTTCTCTATACAGGGAGTCCGGGAAGCTTTCTTAGGGAGGTCGCTGAGGGCAAGGCAGAGGGAATTCCAGAATCCAGGTCTCCCTCTGGGGGCAGGGCTGCTGAGCACTGCTGGGCAGGGAAGCCCCCACCCCTTACCGCTTGGTCCACTCACCAGCTGGCTCTTCCTGTTTAAGATGTCCACATTCCTTTCTCTCCCCAGCAAGCATCCTTCCACCCTGATGTCAGCGAGGAGGTGCGCACGAGAGCCCTGCGGTACGGGACGGAGTGCACCCTCGGCTACCTGGACCTTCTCGAGCACGTCTTGGTGGTGAGGAGGGGCGTGGGCCGGGCCAGGACTGGGGAAGAGCTTGTTCGGGTGCAGACCATCCTTTCCTCAGGCAAGTGCCTCATAGAGCACTGTGCTGGCTCTGCTTGTGAGGCTGGGGCTGGATGGAGCTAAAAAGTGCCCAGCGTCACACTGCTCCAGGCACATCAAGATGAAAGAAGCCTCTAGAAGAAGTTGTAGTTAGCATCCAGGAGAGCCAGGCTCTCTGTTTGCACTAAAGAGGCAAGAATAGCATGCAAGAGGGTGGGACAGGCAAAGCCACCACTGAAACGATGTTGGGAGGTCCTGTAAGGAAGACCCCAGTCCATCCTGGGAAGACAGGGAAGGCTCCAGAAAGAGCCACGCCAGACTCCATGATGAGGAGAAACTTCACCAGTGCTGCAGGTGTCCTACCAGCCTCTTGTCATCCAGTTCTTGAATGAATACCTTAGACCACACTGAGAATGATGCTTCCCTTCCTCTGATGACCTCCCTTTCAGCCTAGAGTGTCCACATGGAGCTGAGAAAGAAGGCTGATAGGGAAGATGCCAGAAGGGGAGGTGGGTACAGTGGTCGTGGCTGCAGGGACTGTCCACATGGGAGCTTCAGGCTTGCACTGACTTTGGTTCCCCACAGATCCTAAGGGCCAAACCCTGGGCAACCAAGAAATGTATTTGCTGTATGTCTATCTCTGGCAAGACCTGCCATGGGGAGGGTCTGGGGCAGTGAGAGAATTTGTTCAGGAGTCAGACACAGCCCCAGAGAGAACTGATGATGTCCCACATTTCCTCACTGTTTGCTCCTTCCCAAATCTTAAAAAAAAAAAAAAATCCAACAGGCCCCAGAAAACTGTAAACCTTTTATTTGCAGAGCACTGAGATTTTTCCTTCTGTCCTTGCACTACCACATGAGGCTAACAGGACAAAGGAAGGGTCCAGAGAAGTTTGGCCCCTTGGTCAAGGTCACCTAGCTACTAGGACAGACCTGGAACTGAATCCCAGTTCTTGCTACTTTCAGGCCTGTGCTCATTCCGGCACTACTCTGCCACCTTAAAATTAAATTACCTCCCGATGTTAAGCATGTTAGGTCTCTTAAGGGAGCATTACTTTTATTCTTCACCCAGGTTAAGTGTGGTCCGTCTGAAAGTATCTTCTCTGAGAGTAGGCATTCTGGGGTTACTAACATTGAGTTCCAAAAGCCTGAACTCTGGTGAACAGAAAACAGTGTATTGCACATGGGCCAAGAAAACACCTTGGCCAGTCCATGTTCACAAAGCACGAGCCTCTGCAGCCAAAGTAACTTTCTGTGTTAGAATATAGTCCA
Organism: Cryptoprocta ferox; assembly: GCA_028646485.1. Lineage (NCBI taxonomy): Eukaryota > Metazoa > Chordata > Mammalia > Carnivora > Eupleridae > Cryptoprocta > Cryptoprocta ferox. The sequence continues at coordinate 98,659,947 of CM053560.1, forward strand.
CGTGTTCAGTGTGTGAGCATGTTGAGCCGGAAATTCAAGGTGATGAGAATGAAGCCAGCAAGACTTCCAAAAGGCATTTTTTCTTGGTGGAACAGTATAGTCTTAGTCACATAGAACCTTATTCTATCTGAAAATGAGAAGTTGCAGCAGAAGCAGTGTTAGGCTTAAGTTTAGAATGTTGGCATTCAGATCCCAGGTCTGCCACATAAATAGCCGCATGACCACTGTCTTGTCCGGACATGAGTTTCCTCAGATGTTAAACAGCATAGGGAATCCTTGAGAATGTCAGGAAGCCCGGAAGCCCGGGCTTCAGGGCTGAGCTCACGTGTGCTTCTCGCTTCATTGAAATCTGCCCACAGGGTCCCCATTTGCTGTATTGCTTTCTGTCTTTCACACTTTTTTTTTTTTTTGTCTTATTCATTTATTGGAAGGAAGTGGTACTGGGATTTTCTAATTCATCCAATGAGGGATCCTCATTTTGCCCCTTTTCCCCAGCTCTATTTCTTTTTTTTTTTTTTTATGTTTATATTTGAGGCAGAGACAGAGCATGAGCAGGGGAGGGGCAGAGAGAGAGGGAGACACAGAATCTGAAGCAGGCTCCAGGCTCTGAGCTGTCAGCACAGAGCCCAACGCAGGGCGTGAATCCATGAACTGCAAGATCATGACATGAGCCAAAGCCGGATGCCCAACCAACTGAGCCACCCAGGCGCCCCTCCCCAGCTCCATTTCTTGAGTATGTCCCCCAGTAGCTGTGTCTGTATCTGTGCAGGGCTGATCATTTACCTAGTGCCTGTGGTCCAGACCCTGCACACATGGCCCTCAGGTTGGCGCTTTCCAGTTTTGCTCTTGGTGAGCCATGTAACAGCAATGTCGCTGCAGAGGTGTCCACCTCCAGCTGTGTCTCTGACAAAACCACAACCTGGATAAAAAGGAGGCAATAGCCTTTAAGGTGTTTAATGGAGTGAAGGTCTCCCATTGTACTCTCCAGCAACAAGACAGCTTACACCTGGGAGAGGAGTTTTGCCTTCATGAGGAGGGGCAGGGGCCAGCACTTGAGAAGTTTTCCCAAGGGGGGAAGAAAAATGGAACCCTCACAGGGTCCC
>CM053560.1:98661149-99032826 GCA_028646485.1 Cryptoprocta ferox
TATGTGTTGCAAAGTTGGATGGTTGATGTGACTGTTAGAAGCCTGCCATCTGAGTTTCTTTTCATCTGTCTATACAGTCTTCATCATTGTGACCCAGAATCATGGTAGAAGGAGAAACGTCCTGTTACCCCAGAGCTGTTTTGAGGCATATGGTGTGAAGGTCGCTAGTGCTCAAATGAAATCATTAATAGAAAGAAAGGACAAATGGCATTAAAAATGGTATAAAACATGCAGAATTTGTCTTCATCTTTTGCAAGGATGTTTTTGCCTCCTGATGACACATGCTGATGGTTCTGACTTCAGGGAAATATGAATGAGTTAGCATCATGCCTTTATTCATATATTTATGCTTGTCTCTTTGGAAAGCTAGACATAATCTTTGGAGTTTATTTTCAAATAATAATATAGCAAGAAAGCCAAGAAAGCAAGCCTTCCCTGGGGATTATCACAAATAAAGGAAAAACAGAAGTTAGTAACTGAAAACTGCAGGAGTCCTAGGACGGCATTCTTTCACGTATGCTGTGGACATTGGTAGTTTTCTTGGGCCTGCTGCTGAGAATAAATTCATCTCTCACATTGTTAGTCCTAATTCTTCCTCCAAAGCAGACTGGGAAGAAATCTGGGCTAATACAAGGCCAAAGTGTGGAAGATTATACACTGTGAGAGGCCCAGGAGCCCCAAGATTAAGGCCAGCTGCTGAGGCCAGCATTTGTGGAGAACCCAGCACACACACAGAGGAACTAGCATTTATTTCAGATTCTAAATTGGCTATTTGAAGGTGATGGATAAAGAAACAGTTAAAAAACTAGAGATTTTCACATGAACACATACAGCATTCTGTTCTCCTCTTCATTCTCTGGTCTTCATGGGAATACCATAAGTAATAGGATGGCTCCAGCATCTCCCTTCTGAAAAGGAAGTTAACTTAAAACTCTAATAGGAGATGGGGCGCCTGGGTAGCTCAGTCGGTTAAGCATCCAACTCTTGATTTCAGCTCAGATCAAGATCTCTTGGTTTGTGAGTTTGAGCCCCATGTCAGGCTCTACACTGACAGTGCAGAATCTGATTGGAATTCTCTGTCTCCTTCACTCTGCCCCTGCCTATGCGTGTGCGTGCTTGGTGTCTGTGTGTGTGTGTGTGTGTGTGTGTGTGTCTCTCTCTCTCTCTCAAAATAAATAAATAAGCACTTTTTTAAAAACCTATAGGGGCGGCTGGGTGGCTCAGTTGGTTAAGCGCCTGACTCTTGATTTCGGCTCAGATCATGATCTCATGGTTTGTGGGATCAAGCCCTTCATCAGACTCTGTGCTGACAGCACGGTGCCTGCTTGGAATTCTTCTCTCTTCTTCTCTGTCTGCCCCTCCCCTGATTGTGCTCGCTCTCTCAAAATAAATAAATAAACTAAAAAAAATTTTAATAAATAAATAAACTTAAAAAACTAACAGGAGATCTTGAGATAGTCCCCTTGGATCTCTTATAAAGTTGGCCTCTTGTTTTAATTGATGAAAGGAACTAGTAAGATTCCTGAAAGCTGAAGAAAGGCCAGATAATTGTCTAATTTTTAAAAAAATAGAGAAAAGTAGAAATTAAGGTTTGGAGACAGTGTCCAGCAATTTACGGGAATAAACTGAGGTCACTTTCAGGTGGTGCAAGGGGTCAGGGATCTTCTTTAGTGAGCTGCTGCTTTTCTTAAATTTAGGCACATAAAAATGTGGGGGAAATGATGCTGCTTTAGCCTTGTTCAATTTAAGTATCTTTGAGCCAAGGATTCTTAACTTTTGTGGCTGGTTTGTATAGTTCAGTTTTACTTTATAAAAGGCTTAAAAATATAGAAAACCATATCAACATCCATGTGCCCACCATCTGCAATTAACTTTGTTAATGTTTTGTGCTATTTGGTTGAGATGCTTACTTTTTATCTGTTATCAACCCCATTCTCCTTTTTTCTCTATCTAGGCCCACATAACTATCATGATTTTAACATTCTTAGACCCCTTGGAGCTGAAAGTCCATCTCCTGCCTCCCACTACCATCATCAGAGAAAGAGCAGCACATGCACACAACATTGTTCCTTAAACATTGTTGAGAGGGTCCCCAGATGCAAATTCCCAGCTGGATTCTGTGGGAATTTAGAAACTCCGCATCAGAAACCCTGCTTGGGAAATCCTTTCCTTTGGAGAATCCAGTTAGCAATCAACAAATAATGGGATCCAATTTAGGCAGAGCCCTGTCCCTGCTGTCCAGGGAGCTGTTCTGTGAAGCCTTAGACATGCCCATTTGAGCACTGCTGGCCTCCTGCATTTGCTGTTTGCTGGTTTGTCTTCAAGGGTTTGTACAGGAGGCAGCCACATTGCCTGTGCCACAGCCACAGTTCAGTGTTTGCTGCTAAACCACAATATGAGATCTTTGACAGCCTTAAAATTACCCTCCCTTCCACCAGCAGAGCTTTAATTTGGTTCTGTCTCTTGTCTGCTATTAGAAATCATGTTGACTTAATGGCAGAATAAAAATAGAACTCCTTTCCTCCTGCCTTATCTGAATAGGATACTTTACCATAGGGCTTGTAATTTCTCCAAGCCAGATTATATGAAGGGGTGGTTCTCTCTCTCTCCCTCCAGGCTCTTCTTTTAAAGACAGAAGTCTTTAATCAGTCCACTTTGATGGTGTAAGTCAATTTCCCCACCACAGCCCTAACTTTTTTTCCAGCTTTAACTGGAAAGCATAACTAACCTAAAATAAACAGATATTTAAAGTGTGCAATTTGAGTAGTGATATCTGAATACATCCTTGAAAGCATCACCGCAATCAAAATAATGCATGTATCCATTACTCCTCAGAATTTCTAGACGACTGCTGATCTTTTTGTTGTTATAGATTTGTTTGCACTTTCTAGACTTTTATGTAAATGGAATATATAGCACATATAGCACATACTTTTCTTTGTTTGGGTTCTTTCACTCACCATCAACATTTTCAATTCTCTCCATGTTATGTATGTTATTGCTCAGTAGTATTCCATCAAATGGATCTGCCATACTTGTCCATCATTAGATTTAGATGAAGAGAGAAACATTTAGGTTGTTTCCAGATTCTGATTTCTACAAACAAAGCTGCCAAGATCATTCTCTATACAAGTCTTTGAGCCTAAATTTGTTCATTTCTCTCAAATAAATACCTAGATGTGAAATACTTATCAAATAGGGTATGCATTTTTTTTACATTTTTAGGACACTTTTTTTTTTTATAGTAGTTACACTATTTTACATTGCCTCCAACAGAATATAAGAGTTTCAGTTGCTCCACACCCTTGTCAACACTTGAAAGGGTCTGTCTTTTCAATTTTAGCCATTCCAGTGGGTGTGTAGTGGTGTCTCACTGTGGTTTTAATGTATATTTTTGAGTATCTATTTTATGCACCTGTTTGCCTTCTGTATGTCTTGTTTGGTGAAGTGCCTATTCAGATGTTTTGCCTGTTTTTCCTTGGGCGTGTCTTATTATGGAATTTTGGAATTTTTTATATTTTCTAGATACAAATTGTGAGATTTTTTTTTTTTTAGTCATTTCTCTTAGGGTGTGGTTTGCCTTGTCGTTTGCATAACAATGTCTGGAGAGGGATGGAAATGTGTGTTATTAAAAAAAGAAAATAACAATGCTGCAGAGAGTTAAGGAAACAAAAGTCCAGATAGAACTTGAAAAGATAGACAAGTAAAATCAAAATATATCTTATATCTCAAAGAATTAAACATATAAGATGAATTCAGTGTTTTTGTTTGTGAAGGTTATCAAATTATTTTTAGGATTGTATCCCAGTATAAGGGAAGGAAAAATAATTTTCTCTCTACACTTCTGAGTTCTTGCCTGAGACCCTGTGTAGTAAGACAGATTAACAAGAGAAAAACAAATATTAACTTGTGTACCTCATGGATGCATAGCATATACCCAGGGGAAAAATAAGTAACTACATAGGTGGCCTAAACCACTGGCTTAAACACCATCTTCAGTTCAGTGAAAAAAGTATGCAGTTGGTTTGGGACCAGTGATGGGAGGTTACCAGGAAAACTCAGTAGAGTAAGGTGGTTATGCAGATTTAAGTCTGTGCCTTCTCCATTGATAAATTCTCTCATGATAGTCAACCTTCTCATCAGGCAGGGAGAGGGAGACACTCTTAACAAATGAAGATTTGCTTCGTCAATGTTAATTTCTCTTTCAAAAGAGTAACTTCTACTCTGTTTTCAGAGCTTTTCCTGTGTCTGTTTCTCAAAATAATTAGCTCAAAACAGTCCTTATACCAAAGAGGTTATTCAGCGGTGGCACGCTCTGCTACCCCTCACCAGCTTCCTGTTCTTTTATTTGCATGCCAGATTATCTTTTTAACAGCCTTATTGAGATATAATTGGCATATGACAGAATTTTCCCATTTCAGGCATTACATTAATTGGCTTTTACTGTATTTATAGAGTTGTGCACCTATCACAAAATATTAGAACATTTGCATCACCCCAAAAAGAAACCTCATACCCTTAAGCAGTCATTCATTGCCCTCACCCCAATTCCAAGCCTTGGACATACACTCATCTCTGGCTGCGTCTGTAGATTTGCCTGTTCTGGATTTTTCATATTAATGGAATCACACAGTATACAGTCTTTTGTGACTGATTCTTTAAATTAGCATAATGTTTTTAAAGTTCTAAAGCATAAACTTCCAAGTTCATGATTTTTAAAGTTTTCAAGCCTAATTTATATGTTTTGTCCTCTAAGAATCCTTACCAAATCCAAGATCACGAAGATTACTTTCCTTGGTTTGCTTCTATATAGTTTTAATTCTTATATTTAGGTTTATACTCTATTTCTAGTTAATTTATGCGTATGGTGTGGGGAAAGGACCAAGGTTCGTACTCCTACTTAGGGCTATCCTATTGTTCCATCACCATTTGTTGAAAAAAGATTATTCTGTCCCCATTGAATTAGAGGCCTCCTAGCACCTTTAATGAGTCAGTTGACTATATGTGTGAATCTAGTTCTGGACTCTTTTCTGCTCCATTGATCCTATATGTCCATGTACCAATATCATGATGTCTTGATTACTACTTTATATGAGTCTTAAAATCTGGTAGTCTAAGACTTTCAGCTTTGTTCTTTTTCAAAAATAGTTTTAGCTCTTCCGTGTGCTTTGCATTTCATATCATCTTGTCAATATCTAAAAAAAAAAACTTGTTGGGATTTTGACTGGGACTGTGGGGGAGATTTGAGGGTAATGTTTTAAGAATGTTCTAATCCATAAACGTAGTATATATCTCCATTTATTTAGACCTCCTTTAATAAGTTCAACAATGTTTATAATTTTTAGCATTCACATCTTGCACATTTGTTGTCACATTTAACACTAGGTATTTCATAATTTTTATGGTGTTATAAATGATTCTGCTTTTTTAAAATTCCCAATTTTTTATTGCTTTTATACCTAAAAATATAATTCATGCTTGTACATTGACCTGATAGCTTGTTACCTTGCTATACTCACTTATTAATTCTAGAAGCTTTTTTTTACATATGCCTCAGAATTTTCTACAGAGCCGTTTCCATTATTTATAAACAAAGATTATTCTACTTCTCCTTTTCCATCTTTGCACCATTTACTTATTTTTTCTTGCCTTACTGCACTGTCCAAGATTTTTAGTACAATTTTGATAGGGGTGTGAGACCAAACATCCTTACCATATTCTTTTTTTTTTTTAAAGCTATGTCTCTTTTATTTTTTTATTTTATTTTATTTTTTTAATGTTTATTTTTGAGAGACAGCGAGACAGAGCATGAGCAGGGGAAGGGCAGAGAGAGAGGGAGACAACAGAATCTGAAGCAGGCTCCAGGCTCTAAGCTGTCAGCACAGAGCCCGACGCAGGGCTCGAACTCATGAACCGTGAGATCATGACCTGAGTCGAAGTTGACCATTTAACTGACTGAGCCACCCAGGCGCCCCCATCCTTACCATATATTCTTGATCTTAGGGGGAGAACATTCGGTCTTTTGATCATTACTGTGAATCTCCCCATCATACTTTTAATTCTTTGCTTATTCTTGTTGTGTTGACTACCATGAATACCATGAATAACCTGAGCCATAACCATTATTCACTTGGTGACCTTACAACATGTATTGTTTCAGGAAAAAAAAAAATTAGTACAAGTCTTTTACAATTAAGCGGTGCCAAATGCTAGCATTTGAGCCTAGAGCAGTGGTTCACAACTTTGGCTATATACGAGAATCACATGGGGCATTTTTAAAAACCCTGGTGCCCAACCTCTACTTCAGTCCAATTCCACCAATCGCCCTGATAGGATTATGTATTATATTAAATTACATATTAATTTATGCAATCTTACCACCACTCTGTAACAAAAGGACTGTTGCTATGCCTGTTTAATAGGCAATTTACGTAAACCGAGGTTTAGAAAGAAGATAAGTAACTAGACCAGGGTTACATAGGTAAATTGACTCTAGAACCTACACTTAATTAAACTCCCTACCCCTGGCTGTATTAGAAAGTAAAAGACACTTAACCCCTTGCCCCCACCTCTCATGGTTCTAGTGTTTTGGATCTGGTCCATACCCATCATATTAAGGCTTGTCCCAGTAGTATGTTGGTCTGTTTTACCCATCCATTCATTTGTTCACTCATTCACAGGTTTGTACCAAGTTCTTTTTTTTTTTTTTCTAAAAATTTTATCTTTAAGTAATCTCTACACCCAACATGGGGCTTGAACCCACAACCCCGAAATCGAGAGTCATATGCTGTACCAGCTGAGCCAGCCAGATGCCCTGTACTAAGTTCTTAGTATCTGCATAGTGATATGTATAAGTCCAAGGGTGAGAAAATAAGATCAGAATAACCGAATTCATAGAATAGTAGCACATAGAAAACACATTTTAAAGATTGCCGGAGGAAGGAGGATGGGGATGGATGCATGTAAAGTGATGCTTAAAGACCTTTGACTAATTAGTTCAAGCACATAACATAATGTCTTCTGTGTACTCTTATGCCCAGGGCTGGTCAAAGTATAATCCCATTAACTCCCCCAACCCCAGATATATATATATATTTTTTTTTACAGTTCTCTTTTAGTTCTGGGGTCCAAAAGACATCTTTTCCAAAAAGAGTATGGGACACCAAGAAGGGAGTTAACATTTACCTAATGCCTGTTGTGTTCCAGGCATTGTGCGGGGTGTTTCTCATGTGTTACTCCATTTGATCTTTATGCCAATCCTGAGGGACAGACATTATCCCACCTTTACAGATGAGAAAACAGGTTCTGAGGGGTTCAGTAATCTCAGTATTGTAAACCAGGAGCAAATGAAGCTGAGTGTGAACACAAGTTTGTCCAGTTCCAAAGCCATGTTTGTCCCTGGCTCGAGGCTTCAAAATTGTCCAGAGAGAGGCAGCAGTTGCACTTTCCTCCTGAAGGTTTGAGCATTTCTAAATCTGAAGAGTAGTACTGTGAAGCATGGGAAAGAGATGCAGAAAAAGAAAGTTGGAGAGGAATTTCAGAATTAGGCAGATTCTGATTTAAGTCAGAATATAAATTTATGGTGAAGATCTCATCCCATTTCTTCCATTCTTTAGTGAATTTGAGAAGAAATCCTCACAGGATATCCTATAAATTGGATTGGGGGTTGGATATCCAATACGTTTATTAACACCATCAAAAAGCAAAAAAAGAAGTTTAAAACAACCTTTGAGCTAGTTCAGAAGAAGGAAAATCCTCAGGAGCTCTCCTAGGAGAAGCTTGCTGTTTGATCATTTGGTTGTGCTTTCTTGGGGACTTTGTCTCTAAGACCCCACCAGAGTCACATACTTCTTCTGGTCCCACATTTGTTTTGTTCCAAGTACCATCTGACCTGTTACCTCAGGCTTTCATGTTCATTCGGAATGTTCTTAAACTGTGCATAATTTTTGTGTGCATATATTTGTTTTATGTACAAATGAAAGGGCAAATAAAGGACAAATAAGGACTTCATCTCACGATCTTACGGAAATGTGTCCAGAGGGACCTTAGAGAAACTCCTAATTCCCAACTTGTCATTTCTCACAGGGAACTGAAGGCCGGTGAGCCTTAAGTGTTTTCCCCCAATTTTCTGAAGTCACTTGGTGACAGAGTTGCAACTTCAAACCAGGTTGTCCAACTCTGTTCACCAGTAAGCATGTGCTTTCTGTCACAATAGCTACCATCTTTCTTAGGCGTTTGACTTACTCTTCACCTGCAGATTCTTCAGAAACCAAGCCCAGAACTCAAGCACCAGCTGGCTGCCTTCTCCAAACGCGTCGCCGGTGCCGTGACTGAGCTCATCCAGGCAGCAGAAGCCATGAAAGGTAGGCTGGATTCTCTCGTGTCATCTCATGCGACACCACTCAGCTGCAGTGCCGGTACAGCGAACTGAGCAGAGAAACCCCACAGCCAACACAGGCCCTTTCTTGGCGAACACAGTCAGAAGGAATACAGTAGGGTGATGGTTTTTATTTTTTTTTAAGCAAATGAGAATAGGGTTAGAATTTCAAAGTAATATCCTCCTGACGCAAGGCTTTTTTCCAGTCTTTGTATTAAGTACTTCCACTTAAATGGTATATAGTCCACCTAGAGCGGATTTTTAAGGGTGTCACCATTTATTTTTATCTGCATTTTCTTTCATCAGAATATCCTCATTCAAATAATACACTCCATGTTTAGAAAATGATGCCATCTGGGTACATTGTTTGCACACCCCTTTGTGGTAACATGAGAAGCAGTCACCTCACCAGAGAAAGGTTTTCTTACTAGTTTCCCTTTGTCTGAGTTAAGGTGAATGGTGGTTCTCCACAAGTCCCCAAGAGAAGAGAATGGCAAATCTGTGTGGTCCACAAAGTCTCAAGTATCCTGCAAATAGTTACTTGTATTCATGAGCTTTAAGAAAGAAGTCAGAGTAAGGCTCGAGCTGGCCTTGAACCAAGAGATCTTGAGTTTTGAAACTATCATTGATGACTGCTCCTGTGGTAGCGCTATATACACAACTGAGTTAGAACGACAGGATCAGATAGGAGCTCCCCTTACCCAGCTGCTCTCTATGAGAGCTGGAGAGACCATCCCTTAGGACAGGGCAGCCAGTAGGCTTACGGAGCTTCCTTGCACGTAAATTTAGACATGGTTGGTAATGGATGAAGTCAGAGCCCTGTGGTCACAGCTGCCAAGAATGACCCTCTTTGAACTGATTTTAGGAACAGAGTGGGTGGATCCAGAAGACCCAACCGTCATTGCGGAAACAGAATTACTGGGGGCTGCGGCATCCATTGAGGCTGCTGCTAAGAAGTTAGAGCAACTGAAGCCAAGAGCCAAACCAAAAGTGAGTGTCCATGTGTGGCTGCTTGTCTGATGTCAATAGGTCTTTCTGTGGATGGATGTGAAGTGGAGCTGGGTGTGCCACAGGGAGCTTGTCTGCTTCCCTGTGGTTAGACTAGCAAGTTGCAGACCTGCTCTACCTGCCCAACACCTTTTTACAAGGAGGGCATGGAAAAAACCCATGGGTGGGTTCTTCAGGTTAACCACCCAGAAAAATACCTTTGGGTATCCAAAGAATCCAGGGCACTTACTATCTGAATTTAGTTCCATTATATAGAAAGCAGATGTTAGATGCTTACTATGGAAAGTCCCTGTTACCAAAGGTGGTGTTGTCACCCTCCAATTTTCTGGTTTCCATATGCAGTGCAAATAGCAATGCTGGGTCTCTCCTTTTCTTAAAATCAGTAAAGGGCAATGTGGACCTCAAAAGTAGACCTAATGACTGCCTCAGTATATGCTGGAGATTGTGGTGGGCTGGTATGTTTTCTCCATCTGGGTTTGTCATTTAGATAAATGTTTAAAACTTAACAGTGTTAAGGGGCACCTGGGTGGCTCAGTCGGCTAAGCATCTGACTTTGGATCAGGTCATGATCTCATGGGCTCCTCATTGGGCTCTGTACTGTCAGCTCAGAGCTGGGAGCCTGCTTTGGATTCTGTGTCTCCCTTTCTGTCTGCCCCTCCCTCACTTGTGCTCTGTCTCTCTCTCTCTCTCTTTAAAAAAATATATAAAAACATTTTTAAAAATTTAAAACTTAAGATGTTAAGAGAGACAGCCATTTAAAGAATTACTCTAAGATGGGGCCATAGAAAGGACAGTTATTACATGAAAGGATGGTGAGCTAGTGCTCTAGGGGCAAAGCCCAATCCCATCAAGAAGTAGTTACCTTTCACTCTACCTCCCATGGCTGTCTTCACCCAGAAGACAGTGGAATCAGAGGAGTCCTCTTTTTCTTTCTATTTAAGCAAGTCCCTGCTGGTACCTATCCCCTCACTCCTCTCCCAAGGACCTAAAAACATTAGGAGGTAAACTGTGGTTGTTCCCCTGAGAAAAGTTGGATCCCCCAGATTAAGTATGTCTAAAATTCTACCGTTTTTATAAGACCAAAGATGGAGTCTGAGCACTGAAATACACCAAACCACTTAAAAGCAGCACCCGGGTTGATGTTGTATGTAAAATAGACGTGAGCATATAGTGAATATGTTGAGCTTGGGAACCTTCTTAAAACCATTAAATTCTTAGAACTATTCTCCAATAGTTGCTCTAGACTTGGTGAAGGCATTTCTGTAAATCTCTCATCAAGACGTGATTTAAGAGTTACAGCTTTCTGATTTGGGGGTTTACCAGGGTTCTCTCTACTAGCCTCTAACCTGAGGATCTTAAGTGGTCTGAGATTGTGCAAGGTGTTCTCAACAAGCTTAAGAACTGGGTGTGTGTATAGGGGTAACTCCCTTTTCTGGCTATGTCTTTATTTCTGCTTTATAAATCAAGTTAATTGCAAATGGAAAAAGTCCGTTCAACTAAGAAGCAAGCAACTATTGACGAAGATTTGGAGGCCTTGTGTGTAATTTGTTTTTCCTTTTCCTCATCTGATTTAGCACAAGTAGCCTCTCCTGAAGAGCTTGCATCTGCTAACGCCGAAGTCATGTCAGTTGACACTGTTCTGGAGAATTAGCCTGGTGTTCATGTAACATTAGCACTTCCCCAGATTTTGAGAGCTCCTGTTTCAATCCCTCTCCTTTTGTCCTTTTGTAGGGTCCCTCTGTGCTCTGTCTCTGAATCCTAATTGCCCTCTGTCCAGCCATTGATAGACCTCGTGATCCTTGATTTGAAAAAACCAGCAATTCGAGGTCCTACCCCATAGGATTGTTGTTACAACAATTAAATGAGATAATTTAAGAACACAGTACCTAACTTAATAAGCAGTAACTAAAAATATGCTTAGAGACATTCATCTACTACCTCCTAGGAGAATGCCTGAAAGAAAAATTATTCCCTAGACCCATGAGCTGATGGCCTTGGCAAAAAGAAAACAAAACAAAAGACTCAACATTGAGCACCATGCGTGTGTGAAGCATTGGTTACAGGCATTGACTCATCTGGTCCTTGCAACATGTCCACAAACACCGCCTCTTACCATCCTTGCTCCATCCATGCACAGTCAGAGACAAAATAGCTTGCCCATGTCAGACAGCCCTGACCGATCTGGAAGCGGTATATGTGTGCTCTGAGCGACACAGTCACTTCATACCAGTTCTCTGGGTTTAGCCAGTGTTAGAGGCTGGGGCAGCCTCATAGGGGAGGTTTGGGGTTTGCCTGTACCCTTTGAGCTGTTAATGCCACTTCCTGTGCTAAGGAGGAAATCCAGTGAGAAAGAAAGATGGGGGCTGGATGGAGGGTGGTAGGGAGGCTGTTCCTTGTAGCCTTGTTTGTAGTAGGAAGAAGTTAGATGTGACCTGAGTGTCTCCTTGAAGAAAAAGTACACAGCTATTGAGAATAATGGTTGGTAGGACTGTTTGGTGTGCAGAGGATGCTCATGGCATAAATGTAAAGTAAAAAAAAAAAAAAAAACCAGGATGCAGAATTATGTGCTCATTATAACTCTAAACCACACTTACACATGAAGGAGATAGGTGGGAAATGTACAAGAATGACAGTGGAATTCAAGGAGTGTCTTGGTTTTAAATTTTCGTGAAACAGTGTTTTAAAAATAACAGCACTTAAAAAATAAGTGATGGCTGCAGAGGTGGACCCGTAGGCACTCCCTGCAGTGCCCTGGGGTCATCTAGCTTTTGTATTTACAGTGTGGCTCTTTACAGAAAGCCAAGAATCCTTCGGTCAGGGTCAAAGTGGACATAACTGTTGATCTGAGCCTCTTCCTTGAGAATGTCTACCTTAGGTCACTCCCCTCTTCATATTAGGAAGGATGCTTGGTACTTCCTGAGTACCTTACAAGGATCTGAATTCTTACTCCACCCATTGACCAGAGGCTCCTGCAATATAGATCATATTTATAAAATTCTTTTGAAGAAACCTTCAACCCAAACCAAGGTTTTTGTGCCTGTCTAGGAGCACCATCTGCTGTGTGGTAATAACTGCCTGAAATCAGATATCTTCCTTGCCTTTATAAAGGAATGTATGTCCCCATTTTATCAGTCAGTGAAGCGTCCGACTCTTGATTTCGGCCCAGGTCATGATCTCATGGCTCGTGAGATTGAGCCCCGCATCAGGGTCTGCACTGTCAGTTGGGAGCCTGCTTGAGGTTCTCTCTCTCCCTGTCTCTCTGCCCCTCCCTGCACTCATACACACACTCTCTTCAAAATAAACTTTAAAAAAAAAAATTGCCACTCTGACACCAAAAGCAACCAGTCATTTGTGGTTCATTGGTTCTCTCCAGCCCCTTCCATAACTGAAAAAAATAAGTAATCCTCAAGATACTCTGAATAAGCATTCGCTATCACATTCCCATCCCTATAACTACACACGAACACATAAGCCCTCAGTATAGAGTGAATAATGCTTTCCTTTCATAACTGGGGAGCATTTACACTGCTTTAAGGAAAAGTATCGGGGATGGGCAATGTTTGATTTTGTTGTTTGTGTAAATTGTTTTGCTCATCACATTCTCAGACCACCTGTTTTAAAAGTAGAATGCTCCGTGATTTATTGAAGATGATTCCTGGTATATTCCCTCCTCAGGCCCTTAAAATTTCAGCACCTCTTTTTGCCTGGGATCTCCCAAACACAAACAACAAATTTGCAGTGTTGAATCCACTGTTGGCTTGGAAGATGGCATAAAGGCAAAAGGAGAGGATCGGATGGTATTAAGGCTGGTGCATGTGCCTACGATGTTGCTAATGGTGTCGTTTCCACACTTACAGACAGACTGTGCTCCACAGGCAGGTAATGGACTTGCTGCAGTGGTGGCCACCCCCTGCTGCCATAGCCTGCAGTACTCTGCCTATTCTCGAGCTCAGTCAAACCTGGATGCCTTTTCTGCAGGCCTCTGTGTGATATGTTTGATATATTAGGTTGTTATTTAATCCAACTATATATCAAACATATTCCTACAGTGTCTTGCCCTGTCTCCGGGGGTTCCTAATATAGTTTCTAAGGCAACAGGAAAGCATATGTTAACATCACAAGCAGATTTAGAAGACGGGGTGCTCATTCCATTTCATAATGTTATATTCCATTTTTTCTTGTAGCGTTTAAGACCTGTATCAGTATCGCTAGATGCTTTTGTTTGTTGTAGAAACAAATCATGATTATGGATGTTTTCATAAGAGCTTGAGATATAATGCATAGCTTAGTTTTGTCAGTAATAAATCCTTAAGGGATTGCCTCAGTGGAAAAGAATGGAAGGTTCCAGTCCATGTTTGTGATATGGGATAAAAGCATTATAACCCCCAGACACATGTAGGTTTACATTTCATCCTAATCTTCAATTTAGAAATTAGTAATTATAATCCAATTTCTAGCAAATATTTATACACAGATCAACTCTGTAAATTTCCCTTCTACCCATAGTATCAAAACATATAAACCAAATCATTCATACCAGCTATAGAGATGGTGAGTCACTGGGCTTTATAGAAACCTCAGGACTAAATATATCTAATAAAGATAATGTAATGTGGACTATACTCTGTCTATTACATTTCCTGTAATAGGTTAACTGGTCAGTCGAGGTTGATAATATTTAGAATAAGCTGACAATCAGAAAGTAATTCCATGGCCTAATTGGGTGCAACAGGAAGTTTGAGATTATGAAACATTTTTTTCTGGCACACAGCAGCCGCCTTTGGTTGGCTTTGACCTCCTCCTCATGGAAGAGCCTGCTAAGTTTGTGTGAGTTCATTCCGATCTGTCTCCACAAAAGACTGTGAGCACTGCTTTCTGGAAAGAGAACTATTGTGCCAATAGCTCAGTCTTTTGGAGCAGAGAAGAAGGGCTGTTTTAAGAGCACATTTGAGTGTGTGTGTAGGCAGTGCCCCACACAGGTGGTGAGCCAGTGGTTTGAACAGGTCGGTCAGGAAAGCTTCTCCTGGTTATATTTAGAAGCCATCTCCAAGTTGCTTGCAGTGAATGCATAGTGACAGCAGCAAAATGATGACACAGGAGGGGGAAATACAGTGATGGAGTCCCAGCTTCCAGAGTTATAAAGTGGAACCTGTCCCTGGGATCCTTCTCCACTGAGAACAGATCAGTTCAGAGGGTCTGCAAAATGCTGCCACCTTCACGCAGCTAGAGAACAGCGTTTTGGGTTTTGAGTGCAGTTAACATTGTTGGCCCAAAATGACAAACTGTCATGGAAAAGAGATGACAAGTTATTATGAATCAAGAAAAAAATCCAGTTTAAAAGGGCCTTGAGGTAAAACCCATTTGTTACAACTGATGGGATTTTCCTCTTTCCTTCTGTAATCTTGCTGTTGGCCAGCATGCTGTATTAATGAGCTGAGTGAATTGGAAAAGGCAACCAGGTGTTCAGGGAGGAGTAGGAGCAGATAGAACATCTTCTGGAAGGCTGAAGTGGGGGCTTTGAGCTCATCTGCCACTAGTTGCTTCCCGTCCAGGAGACGTAAAGAGTATGCAAAGCAAAGGTGTGCGGGGAACTCAATCAGCTCATGTTCCCAGGTGACTCCCACCCGTGTAGAACAGGAGGTCTTGTCAGACCCTCATCAGTTACATAGAGGATTCATATCAAAGGAGCTCACGAGGTAGCAAATGTATCTGATTAAGATATTTGAAAGTATTCCATGATCTTTTTTCTCCGTGCTTCCTAAGTAAACATTCACATAACTTGTTTTGAAAGCACGATAGTCTTTAAGAATATTTCCATCAATGAAGTAGCAATTAAAAGATCATTTCAGTGGTATTACTGATCATCATAAAAAAATAATAGTAATAAAACAGTAGCTACCATGGGAAAACCACTCCTAGGATACTAATCTTGCAACCTCGGACCTTTTCTAATGGATGCTGTATGAACACGCATTTATTAGCTGGGTGCAAAGAGTGGTCCGTCCCCAAGTTGGAGGCAAACCCATTCTGCACTGCTTTCTCTCTGTCATCCATGTTGACTGTTTACTTTTGGCCTACAGCTTTCAGGGGAGCGAGGCCAGCAGTCCAGCCTTGGCCTCTTGGCAGGTCTAGTTATTCTAAGAATCTTCCCATTTATAAATTCTCATTTATAGTAAGGGTGGTGGTCCTAAAGACAACCCACCACCCATGGGGCCTCTAAAAGAAAAGCTGATTTGGCTCTTATGCAGTTGAGTCTTGGGGTACAGGCTAAGGTTTCCCCCAAGGCACTTCTCAATTCAATACCAGAAGCAAACTGGTAGCAGCCAAACTATTCCACTCAGGCCTCCAGTTGGCAAGAAAATGCTTCTCCGGTGAGGTGTGTGTTCTTGGTATTGGCCTCCTCTTTTCCCTCAAGGATATTTAAATTGTATGCAAAATGTCCACACTTTTAAAAAATATATCCAAAGGGTTTTGTTTTTTTTTAAGTATCTGATGTGATATGACCTTGTTTTTAATAGCAAGCATTCTGCAGGACTTTGAGTAACACAGAGCAAAGCACAATTCCTAAATGGGAAAATGGCACCAGGAGTCATGATCTGGTTTTTGGAGCCGGATGTGAGAAAGGTGACCCCTGTGTTTATCCGCTCTTAGCAAGCAAGTCCCTTAAAGGAGGTTTTCAAGGAGGGAAGCGGAGACATCAGGGCAGGGACCTTTGGACCATCTCCTATGGATACCCTCTGCTTCATCGCTTTCAGGCTCATTGGACAAAGGGACTGTAGGGCTGCAGGGATGTAATTCACAAAAGGGCAAGTAAAAGGACCACAGACCAAAACTTTTTTCCTCTGGGAACCATGTGCCCCAGGACCTATCAGGGAGAAGGTTGGCAAAGATGTGGCAGGAGAGAGGCAGGGCTTCCATATGGAGGAGAGTGAGAGAAGAAAGAAGAGAAAAAGTCACCTTCTTAATTAAGAAAGGTTTAATTTAGAACCATAACATGTCTAGGCTACAGGGCCAAGAGAGTTGAGGTTTCTCCTTAAGTAACAAACAGAAAGCTGATTGATCCCTGGAGAAAGGCAGCGAATTCTCCATGGTCAGAAAGTGTAGGGTACTGACTAGAACCCAGATTGCCCACCTCCTGTTGGGGGGTTGAGGGAGAAACCCTAGCAGTGCCAGTCTGTATCATGTGTTACTTGACACTTCATTCATCTTTGGTTTATTATGGGTTTTATTTATAGTTTTTTTAGGCTGTCATCAGAAATGGCAGTTAGACCCTTTCTCCAAATTATGAGTGGAATAATGGTTCAGAGAAGGAAAACAGACTAGCTTAGCCCCAAGTATAAAAAAAAAAAAGTTTTTAAAACCACAAAAAACACAGGCAGTAAGAGGAGTAATCATGAAATTAATGGTTAGGAGTTGCTGAGCATTTGCTATGAGTCAGCTATGCTCTACTGCTCTACATATATTTATAATGTATTTATAACAACCCTATCAGGTATGAGGGAAGGCAGGTTCAGAAAATGAATTGCTCCAAAGATTATGTCCTCAGAATGCCTGAAAGGCCAAAAGGCAAAATAAAAACTGAGTGAATTCCTCCCCTCTCCCTTGCCCTTCTCCCCCTTCCTACCTTAGTAGAACCTCAAGGTCCTGGGACGTTAGATCAAAGCAAGACAGGAGCCTCAAGTGCTCTCCTGAGCACAGGAAGCAGGCATCAAGGGAGCCAGCCCAAAACATGGCATTTCCCCAGAGGGACTTCCCCACACCTCCAACTTTTTAAAAGTGAAGCTCTGCAGGAGATCACCAACCAGGGAAAATACCAGCAAAAGGGTGCTTGGACCTTTCCCAAAGCTACCAGAAAGATGAGGATAGGTCCATCCTCTGCTAGGGCTTTGTAGACAGTCCAGGAAGGACAGCCCTGAGAGCTGGTGGTCAGCTGGCCAGTGCTTTCCCACAGCAAAGCGGAACAGGGAAAGGGGGACACTGTACAGGGGATGAGAAGACAGATGGAACGATCGTGTAAGCAGAGCAGATTCTCAGTTTGCACATCTGGTACTCTTTTCCCCAGGGCTGCTTTGCTAAGAGCCTCTTTGCAAAATGCTGGAAATGCCATTTACATCTGTATGTGCACAAGTAAATGTCACAACAACAGGTTGAGAGACGAAGGTAGAGCATACAAATAACAACCCATGGCCTTCAACGGGGCAGGAGCCAGTGTATAGGTGTGTGTGCCTTCCTCCCGGCGGAACCCAGAACAGACAGTTACTGAAGTAGACGCTTACTCCATGCATTTCTCCTTCCCCAACCATGTAAATTGCCCTCTGGCTGAA
Source organism: Cryptoprocta ferox (assembly GCA_028646485.1). Classification (NCBI taxonomy): domain Eukaryota; kingdom Metazoa; phylum Chordata; class Mammalia; order Carnivora; family Eupleridae; genus Cryptoprocta; species Cryptoprocta ferox. The sequence goes on from CM053560.1 coordinate 98,678,859, forward strand.
CTCTAGAACTTGGAAGACTCGTTTTGAATGGATACATTCATTCAGCAAACATTTATCATGTAGTCTACACTGCCTGATTGTGTAGTCGAGAGACCACATTTGTTGAATAAAACACAGTCAGTGTCCTGGAGGAGATGTCAGGCTGGTAGGCTTCAGTTAACTGGGGTCTGTTTCTCTCAGCCCAGGCTAGCATTTCCCGTGGAGTAGCCCACCTCCCTTAGAAATGAGACCTATTGAAACACAGCCTGCCTCTTGAACCAGATGGTCAGGTAACTCTGAGCAAGGGCTGCTGGCTTATTAGCCGGTTTAATGAAAGCGTTTTCTTAGGTTCAGGGTGCCCCGGGTCTCAGGGTTCTCCAGGGTCTCCTTGTAGCAGCTCCACGCGACTGTCCTCATTACCCTCCATCTCTCAGCTACAGTGGGATTTGTTCTGTTGACAAATCCTGCAATTTCATTGTGATCCTTTTATGTAGGAAGAGCCTTTGAAGACCAAACCACTTCGTTTCTCTCCTTTTCTGCAACACACTTGAGCATGCGCCCTCCTCCTCTTGGAGCTCTCACTGCCCTTCCCCCAGACGCCATCACAGGTGCTGGTAGGAGTCAACCAGACAGCAGCACAGACAGGGAAACTTAGGCATTTCCAAGTGTCCTTGGCTTGGGGAGAATCCCACCCTGTAGGCTAGAAGTTGTGTGTGGTATGAGGAAGCACTGGGTGCGGATGTCTATGTCCAACAGGAGAGAAAAGGTGGGCATTTAGTCCTAGTGATAAACCTGGCCTACAGTGTCTAGACATTAGCCCTCCGCCCCTGTTGTCACCGCATTCAGCTTTATTAAGCCTTTCTTGGGAAACTAGTACTTTATAGTCAAAGCAGATGTCTCCCAGACATGAGGCTTTCTGCCATGTTCGTTCGAAAGCATAGAGGTGTTATGGAAAGAAAAACAAAAATTCATCAGCAGGCATTATATTGGTTGTCACTGCAAGAAAATCTGAGGGTGTCAAAAATATTTCCAAGCTGAATACCTATTTCAAGTACATGTTCTACAAAAAAAAAAACAAAAAAAAACTTGAGGGCAGGGGAACACATGGTAGAGGGCTTTAAAATTGATTGGAATAGGATGCTTTTATCAGATCTAACCATGGCTTAGAGTTAGCACTTCATTGTTAAGAAAATTCCACTTCTGTGTATCCTAAAATTTAAGAAATCTGAAATCAGATGGGTTACTTCACACTGTGACATCAACTCACCTTGGAGGCCACCCGAGACCAGGATCTCGGACACATTCAGAAGCCACCTTGGGCTTCCGTTTCCCCTGCTACAGTGGAGCAGGCTCCCTTGGGGCTCACAAACTGCGTGATTTCCCTGGTGCCTTAATCTGTTATATACTTGAGCTCCTTTTGTAGAATGAATTTCCAAAAAGCTCTTAATTCAAGGTCACTGAATAGTTACCTATTGATATCAGAGCCTAATGTAATATCTTTGGGGCCTATGTATGATAGTACCTTTTATGCCAGAATGTCTTATGATGAGTTGTTTTTCTATTTCAGTAAGTAAATGTTACACTCCACCACCACTATAAGCTCCCTCACTCCATAATGAATCCACTACAACTGAATCCACTTCTGTCCTGAATGCTCCTAGAGCGAGACTTTGTCAGATAAGAAAGAATATATGGATTCTAAGAACTTCTAAAATGCTAGCGTCGTTCTCCGGATTCAGTAGACGTGCACTGAAATGTTGTTTTGATAACATGAGTTGTAAAAACAAAAATGAGCTTGGCATCTCTTATAGTTCAAGATGCGGTCATAAAGAATAGGAACTGGAAAAAAAAATGTATCTATGTATCCATCATGTCTGATGTTCCATATGGGAACGTTAGTGACCAACTTTGAGCTTCTGGCACGAAGTTAGTCCTCATTGGTACCCTAAGGGGTGGCCAGGCTAGTAAGAACAGATCCTTATGGAGTCAGAGAGATTGAGGTATAGATCTAGTTTAGAGTCTCTATTGCAGCCACATGACCTCGTCCCAACACTACCTCCCCGACTCTCCACTTTCTCCCTGTGGAATATAAGGATGAATATAACTACAGTATAAGATTTATTTTCCTCTTTCTCAGTGAGAATTAAACAAGTACATGGAAATGCCTAACAAAACCCTTGGCACATGGTAGGCACCCTTAAAGACGTTTTGCTGTTACACAACGGTTCAGGTGTATTTAACGCCGCTGAATTATACACTTAAAATTGGTTCAAGGGGTGAATATTATGTATATTTTAACACACAAAGAAAAGTATTGCTGTACCTGACCCTCACTACAGTGCCTGAAAAGTACCTTCAACCTTCTTTCACCAAAGGGGAACTTACCCATACTTAGGTGCACAGAACATTCATGGTGAGCGGACCGTGGAGTGCATCTAGCATGACCACTCCAAATCGTGAGGCTGCATCCCAGCCAGCCTGCGATCAAGGTCTTTATGCTTGCCCCACTTACCAGAGCTCCTCTTCAACTTCCGGGGCTGCTCTGACCTGGTGCTGGTGAACTTAGAGCAGGGCCCTCCTACCTTAGAGCAGGACCCACTTGCACAATGGCGGCCAGTGCTCTTCCCCAGGTGGAGCCAGGCCTCCTGTGTCCAGGGGGCTGAACAAACTCCACATCGATGTCCTGTTGCCTTGATTTCTTTCCCACCTCTGGTGAGCTGTGGCTAGTACGCAACTCCCTCAGCTCAGCCACAGAGAAAAATAAGGCTTTTCACAACTCCTAGCCATCTCGTCTTTCTTTCAACCCATTTTTGAGCCTTGAGGTCTGGAAGAGGGTGCCACCACCCACTTTTCAGATTTTGATTATCGATTAAATTTTGGTTATTGATGCTAATGGAACCATTTGAGCCTAGTTTATTCACAGTGGATTTACGTCCTTTTAAAGATTCTGGTCTGGAAAAATAGTCTTAGAATTTCCTGATTTGAAATTTGTATAGAATGCCAGTGCTAGCAGCTTGTACCTTTTAGAATCGGGGTGGGGGGAGGCAGAAGATGGAGATTTGGGCCAGTTTAGGCCTACCTACCCTGGGCGTTGTTTGTCAGCAAAAAGTCATAAATGGAGGAAGAGCCAGGTGACCGAGCAGTAAGTAAGTTTGGCAAAAAAGCACCCTTCGTGGATGTGGATGGCATGTGACACCATTTTCTTTTGTTATAGCAAGCAGATGAGACCCTGGATTTTGAAGAACAGATTTTGGAAGCTGCTAAATCCATTGCTGCTGCCACGAGTGCCCTGGTCAAATCGGCCTCGGCAGCCCAGAGGGAGCTGGTGGCCCAAGGAAAGGTGGGTAAACCTCTCTGGCCACGTGCTGGAACATTCACACAGTGAGAGCCTCTGAGGGCCGAGGGAAAGATGTGAACGCTCGTGGCCTGACCCGAGGAAACCAGCGCTGTGCCTTCCCTCACTGAATTGCCGGGTTTGCCCAGTCTGACTGAAAACTCTGTTCACTTAAAGCTGACCTCCAGAAGGAAGGGTTTGGCTTCTGGGCTGCTCATCTGCTTCTTGTTAAGGAAAGCATCCCATTCCAGGCAGTGATCAGGGCCTGAACAAGACATTTATAGTCCCCCTGTAGATTAAGCTATTTAAAGATGTAAACTGTCATATTTTCCTAGCGGATGGCTGGAGGAGCACCATAGTCAGGGACTTCATATAATACACTTTTCCAACTCCAACGGCTCAATCCATTTTGGTGGACTGTTGAGCCAAACGCCGTCCAACTCTGCAGTGAGCATTTTCCTGACCCCATTGATCAAAAAGGCCAGTCTGGTTTTAAACCTGAGATTTCTTTGATCTGCTTCATCCCCAGCCACCCATTCCATCTGCATTAGCATGAAAGCATAGTTCTGTTTCAGTGACCCAAAGGATTAATAGGATATTAGGCTAATCCCGGATATAAGAGGGTTTCCAATTTAAAATACTCCTGGTGGTGTTCCCATACACCATGGAATGACTCCATCCAAATCGTGTCTGGCAGAGAGCCTCTCCAATATAGAGGCACTCCAGAAATCCTGTCAGGTTGTGGGTTTGGGGAATTTGGTCACCATCATTGTCAGTTATTTCTGTTGGATATTAAAAGGCCTTTGCCGTCAGTGTACAGATAGACGAATACAATGGCGCCTTGACCTGAGGAAACTTGTAATACAGACAATACAGACAGGAAGTTAGGTCCAACCAATGGCCATCTGTCTTCCTCCACAACGTCTCTTGTGAGCTAAGCCTTGTCATAGTCCAGTCCACAAACTTTGACTCCTCTTTCTAAACCATCGTGTGTTCTATTGCTCATTATTAATGTATGTATTTCTCTCCAGCCAGCATGCGGTCTGTCCCTTTGTGCTTTTCACTTACACTTTGTAGATGTAGCAGGGTGTTGACCTCATTTAATCAAGCACTTGTTGACCAATCAGTATGTAAAGACTAAAAATGGATCAATTTTAAGATTTTAGGAATATCTTACCTGCAAATTTCAGTCACTTGATAAAGGGCTGACCGTGTGCCAAATTGCTAAGTACTAAGAGAACCTAACTTACTCAAACATTTAGAAAGTTGGTAAAAGAGGCACCACTGGACTTGAGTAAACTCTAGGCTTATAGACAGGACCTTGGGATTTTATCTGATGTATCTTGATGTTATCAAGCCCTGGTATGGTGCCTAATAGTTGCTGGCAGATCCCTAATTTCATATTCAAATTGAGGTTTGAGAACTCATCTCTTCCATCTCTGACCTCTCCAGGCGCCTCCCACCATGTAAAGGTATTCCCTCCCATAGTCATTCCCTCTACCTCTGGACAGAAAATGTTTCGCTTCTTGCTGTAGCAGAGATCATCTTACTTCTAGCTTCCAGCTTCCTACTTCTCTCCCTGCCCCTGACAAAATAGTCTGTATTTCCTTAAGACCAAGGTCTGCACTCCATTGTACTAAAGGAAAGGCACCATCTTTTTTTTTTTTTTTTTTTTTTTTAATTTCCATCACCTGCCAGAAACTCCCAGCCTGGCCTAAAGGTCAGTGATCAGAAGAGATGTAAGTTTCCCTTGGCCCTTGAAAGAAGAGAGCTCATTGGCTCCTGTGTTTGAAATGGAAAAATGTCGGCAGAAGAAATAAGCATATAAGGACAGCTGCAATCCATCACTCCAGAAACACAATACCTAGCAACTAAATGGAGGCCATTCTGAGCATTTCAGATTAAGTCCTTGTGGCTCACGTGGACCGCAGCCAGGATGTGCTGGCACAGTGTCAGAGTGGCAGGACCCCACGTGAGAAGGGTGCTCCCTACTCACACCAATGGTGCTGTGCATCCTATGAGATGTTTTTCTCTCCAGTTCCAAAGCAAGGTAGAGACTGAGGGGCTGCAGATGACCCTGCACCTTCCAGCTCTCACTACGAATTTCTACACTCTCTAGGTGGGCTCCATCCCCGCCAATGCTGCGGATGACGGACAGTGGTCACAGGGGCTGATTTCTGCCGTGAGTCACCTTCTCCTTCCTTCCCGTTTGCTTTTTGGAGCCCCTGAGGGAGGTTTGGACCTTGGGTCACTTCTCTGTCGACTGTCCCCAGGCCCGGATGGTGGCAGCTGCAACCAGCAGTCTCTGTGAGGCCGCCAATGCCTCCGTTCAGGGACATGCCAGTGAGGAGAAGCTCATCTCGTCCGCCAAGCAGGTCGCTGCTTCCACGGCTCAGCTGCTCGTGGCCTGCAAGGTGAAGGCCGACCAGGATTCAGAGGCCATGAGGCGGCTACAGGTAATGGTCACTGATGCTGGTGGGAAAATACTCCTGTTGGAGCGGGTAAGTGTCGCTAAAGGGGACAGTCTCACTTCCTTGGCATGACCCACCAGGCCTTCCATCAGCCAAATCTGTCCTACTTTTCTCATTTTCTACCATGTATGGCCATGCATCCTACAGCTGCTGCCCTAGCAGACTGACATTGTCCATGTGTGCCTTCTGGTCTCATGCCTTGGGGTCCTCTCTCACCCAAAATGTCTCGTCCCTCCCCACCAGCCCAACCCGGTGGTCTCCTGCTCGTTCTTCCTGACTCATCTCTAGAGTCCCCTCTTCTAGGAAGTCCTCCTTGACCTCCTGCCTGGCAGGCGGTCGTTCCCTCCTCTATCCTGCCAGAGCCCCTGGCCAGACCACTCTTACAGTACCTGTCACTTGGCGGCACCACTTTATCTTTGCATCTCTCACACCCGAGACGGTGCCTATTCAAGAGGGGTTCCTCGTCCACTGTTTGCAAAAGAAAGCAGAGAAAGGACTGAGGCGTTTGTATGAGACTGTGGCTAAGGTTTCCCAGAGCCCAAAAGACACGGTTATTTTGAAGGTTATAATCCAGTCCCTCCCAGTGCGTATACATTTTCCTGATTGTTTTAATTACAGAAGTGTTGTAAACACAACGAAGGAAATGCTTGAATGAAAAAGATCACGTAGCCTCGACATCTTCCCATGTCAAATGTTATCATTTTGTCTTCCTTTTTTTCTGTCTATACAAAATAGTTGTGTCTGCTCGTAACCATAGCAAGAGACATTCTGCTTTTTTTCACTTAACATTTTTTCATACATGTCTTTTTACCTGAAGAAAAGGCTTCATAATTTCTCTATGCAAAGCTAACTGGTCCATTCTTCACGGGTCTCATTTTTAATGATTGCATGATATTATATCAACTGATTATGCCAGAATTTCCTTATACTTTGGATGTTTTGTTTCCAATTTCCTAGATTTCCCAGGTATTTAGAAGACAGACTGTTTATGTTGCTGAACAAAAATGTTTATATGTCATGAGTAAAATCACAAATGGCAGAAATATTAGAACAATGTCACCAAAACTCTGGACTTTCATTTTATTTAGAAAGTCCTAACGTGTATTTCTTTTGTTGGGTCCTCCTGACTCTCTCTCTCACCCACCTCCCCTTACCTTCATTTGACTCCTGGGATAAACCCGGGGGGAAATGGGGAGCTGCCTGTTGATGACATGTGGTTTGTGGGTTTGGGGGACCCTTCTGGGGAAAACATCCTGAGTTAAGAGAGACCTGGGTTCAAGTCCTGCCTCTGCCACGTATGAAGTGCGTGTTCTTAACACAGATGACTCAAAACTTTTCAGGCCTTAGTTTGCCTCAGCTATAAAATGTGGATAGAGATACCGCACTGACTCTTACGAAAGTCAGGAGACGTGAATGTGCTTCTGAGCCCCAAGGACTTACACGGACAGAGCATAGCATCACTCTCTTTGTCATCATTACTGATTTAACTGGATGCTGCGGTGTCCTATCTGAGTCCCTTACAATGACCCAGAGGTTCTCTGGGGCAAGTCTGATCTGTAGTCAAATCCCAGCTCTGTAACATAGTAGCTGCAGGGTCTTAGATAAGTGTCTCAACCCCAGTTTCTGCATCAGAAAAGTGCACTGATGACCTGTAACCTCATAAAGCTATTTTGAGAATAGGATTGTTGTATATTAACTGCTTCCCCTTCCCTTCTTATGCAAGCCCTCATAGACCCTTTTGGTCACTTGAGATCACCAATCAGATGAGCTAGTTCACTTTGAGAAAAACGTAACTTTCTGATGGTTAATCCCCCCATACAAGCCCTTGACTCAGAGGGGCCAGGGCAAGGAATATGGGAGGCTTGACCACCCTTAGAAGAAAACTCCAAACCTTAAGGGGGCAGAGGACAAGTCCCCAGGGCCATGCTTCATGAGCATTAAGAGTAAGCCAGTATGGGCTGCAGCCCTTACTAAATACCTAGACTTCACATCGGAGAGCTTTTCTTTACCTGTCTCTAGCAGTTGCTCCATCCTTGAGCACTTGGCATAAAGCCCAGCTGTGACTTGAAAACTACACCTGTGGAGGCCCTAGTTACCGCGGGGCTCCCAACCTTCCCATGCAAGATGGGTTGTGCTCTCCTGACCCGTCATTTCCTCAAGTATTCAGCGAGTGCCAACCCTGGGCAACCAGGGTGCCGGGCACTGGGGATGCAAAGAAAACAATCACAGCCCCTGTCCCCAAGTGACTCACTGTCCAGGAGGGAGAGGCAACCCCAAGTGTGGAAATGGCCACAAAGAAGCAAGTGCAGAGCACACCGGGAGCACTGTGGGTAGGTGTGGGTACGGCCAAGGCAGACAGAAAGAGTGCCCTCTGAACCATGTCTTTGAGGTTGTCCAATTAGATGGGGCAGCGGGAGATAGTTTTCTATGCCAACGAGATGACCACTGGGCGTGCTTCTGTTAATTAACACACATTTCACATTGCTACAATCATTTGTTTACGTAATTTGAATTCCCCCTCAAAAGTATGTGTTCCTCGGGAACCAGGAACTGTATCTCATTTATCTGTGAATGAGCTAAGGTTAAGTAGGTGCCAGCATGGGTGGAATCATTGAATAGCCGGACAGATGGATACCAGCTAAAGAGAAATTCTGTGTTATAATTGGATGATAATCCATTCATAATCCCATGAACTGTACTTTCATGTCTATTCTTGCTGAATCCAAATTGGCTGTTTCTAATGATATAATGTATGCTTTTCCCCCTCTCCAGGCAGCAGGCAATGCTGTGAAAAGAGCCTCAGATAATCTTGTTCGTGCAGCCCAGAAGGCAGCATTTGGCAAAGCTGACGATGACGATGTTGTAGTGAAAACAAAGTTTGTAGGGGGCATTGCTCAGGTTTGTGATTAAATCCAGACACTGTTTACTCCCGAGATGGGACTTTTGTTATAGCAGAGACACAAAGTAACAATGGCTTAAACAGGACAGAAGTGTATTTCTCCTTTGGGAAACAATTCTGGGTATAAGCAATCTGTGGATGGTGTGCTGGTCCCTTTGTGCGTGGTCCCGAGGCTCCATCTGCCTTACTGCTCCACCATCCGTGAGATGTTGCCTTGGCCAGTTGGTCCAAGGTGGGTCAATAACCACCTTCGCTTCCCAGCCATCAGAAAGAGAGAAAGAAGGGACAGCATGACCCTAGAGTTGCATCCCTTACTCCCGCTCGCATACCATTGGTCAGCCTCTAGTCACATGGCCAGCCAACCTGGCTGCAAAGGGTGCTGGGAAATGTAGTATTCTCTCCTGAGTAGCCTAGCTAAAAATCAGGGATTCTGTTACAGAAAAGGGGAAGAAGAGAAATTGAAAAGCAGTGGTATTATCATTTACATAAATTGATGGATTTGGAGGTGCTACCCGCTTCACATATTTGGCCCTACAGAGAAAATGAATGGTAACCCCTTCCTACTACTTTTATAAGAGCAGCTGGGCTTCAGACTTACACAGGATTGCATTCTTGTGCATGGTAGTAAGGAGCAAACTTCAGGAAATCAGGCAGGCCTGCAGTTCAGGGTATGTGCTAATATAAATCCATTATACATTACCGGTTTTCTTATCAATGCCAGGAAGTTACTCATCCCCATGCCTTCCTTAGCTCTTCCCAGACCACTCCCAGTAGACATACGCTAGGTGCATTTTTACCAGAATTGATTTCTTGTTACTCTAGCTCCATGAGAAGTTCCATGAGGAACGGTCACTGATCAAATAAGTGTGGGAACTACTACTGCCCTCTGTAGCTCCACCTCGGACTGTCACAGTGATGGTTAGCCTAGTAAAGACTCTGAAAGGGCCCACAGGAAAGTACACTATTTGGCTTTCTTGAACATAGACTTACCTTTTTCACCTGTTACCTGTTCACTGGTGGTCCTCAGATCATATCTTAGAAGCATGAAACAAATACATGAATGCTGTCGATTGGTTAAGGACTCCAGCGTTAGCTTCAACAACACTTGGCCAAGTCCTATTCCACTAGCTGGGTGTCGAGGGAAGTAGACTCACATCTCTCCGTTTCCAGTTCCTCATTGGGAAAATGGGGCATTCAATAGGGACTACTTCACTGTGTTGCCACAAAGATGATGGGATGTTCCGTGTAAAGTGCTTACACAGTGCCTGGTGCATAGTAGGGATGCAGTAAATGTTTGCTATTAAACCATTGGCCAGATGCCACTTAATTTTCTTGGATCAGTTGGGTCTCAAAACCCACTCTGTGCCCCAGGGGCTGGTCTCCAGAGCTAAGATACTTAGCGCCAATGTACTGCTGTGTACAGCAAAGGTTGTGGGAGCTTATGAGACAAGCAGTAGAGTTGGGGAGGGCGGTTTTCTGGTGAGTTCTAGATCCATCCAGCTTGTCGTTTTCCTTCTAGATCATTGCTGCCCAGGAAGAAATGTTGAAAAAAGAACGAGAACTGGAAGAAGCGAGGAAAAAACTGGCCCAGATCCGCCAACAGCAGTATAAATTCCTACCCACTGAGCTGCGGGAGGATGAAGGCTAAGGCCAGAGCCAAGATGGTGTGCCCCAGGGGACGGTTTTGCAACAAGTAGTGTTCCTGAGAAGCTGGGCACTTACCTGGAAACTGCCTGCCTCCCCCTGGGGCCAGTGCAGGACCCTGAGTGCCCATTCTCACGTCTCTGTCCTTTCAGGCACCAGCTGCATGATCGTGATGTCACACGGTACAGTGTCCCACCCACAGCTCCTACGCCACCTCCCCTCATGCCTCACCGTATCTCAGGAGAGAGGGGCGCACATTTCGTGAACTGTTACCAAAAAAAGAGAAGTCAGTATTATGTCGTTCTCAGACACTTTTGCTTTTGTTGGTCCTTCTCTAGGGCCACTCCTGGGCCTTCTGTGAAATCTTAAGAGGAAAAAAAATTATGACTTGGGTGAAATCATTGATGTCCTAGAGATTATTCTCCCTCTGAGGAGAAGATGGAGGTTGGGGTTGGACACGGTTAATAAAAGCTAGAAACATAAACCAGTGTGGACTCCAGGAGGGCCACTCCCCTCCTTCTGTATCTCAAGCACTGGCTCACCCAGAGGGTGGACAATTCCTTCTCCCATTTGCACGCTTTCTTGCCTCAGTGTGTAAGCTCCTTGTACAATCTAGACCCGTCTTGTATTCTGTGGCCCAAAAAACTGAACGATTATTTTTTTTCCTCCATAACCCAAAGGGCAGAAGTATGGGGACCGTCAGGGCTCGGTGAGCCAAGGCTGGAATAAAATGTGTGGGCTCCTTACTCTGCAGAGGCTTTTTCGGTTCATACAAATCCCATGTCCTCCAATGACAGTCCATACAACCCCCCCCTGCTCAGCATCCAAGGTGGGGATTCAGCTGGAATAAAGCACTTCCCTGGTGACTGCCAGGTCCTACCTGGGCTCCTCTGTGCTCAAAATGGTTAGATTTCAGAGCTGCAAGCCATCTGTTTCAAAAATCTGTCCCCTGTCCTCCATCCCAAGATGGAAATTTGTTCTGTGTCTTAATATTCTTACAATCTAGATGGGTCCTAAAATCAGTATGAGCCTTTAACGAGATAGTCTTGCTCACTCTCGCATCTTTCAAGGGAAGGTATATGGTGCATCCAGAGTCCATCTTCCTGATGCCGCCCCTCCAGATTTTCAATTTCATATTATTTTCCCTTCTCTCTTTTCTTCTTTCCTTTCAGAGCCCTTTCTTTAAAAGGGCATTGTAAGGCCTTGAATTTACCTTTAATCTGAGTCTCTAATCAGAACAGTACATGATGGACAAATGACTTGTGGAATAGATCCAAATGCCAGGTAGCAAGTGTCTGTGAAAGAATTCATAAGGGGGAGACGATGGTCATGGAGGTCCGTGGGTTGCAAAGCTGGTAACCGGTCAAGGCGGCCATCCTCCACTTCTCTGTAGTGATGTGGTATCACGTCTCCTATTTCATCCACAGGATGGCTTCAGAATCCCACCCAGGGTAAATGTTGACACTTGAGTCCTCAAAAGGTATTACTTTTAGACCTTACCCACCCCCCGGTCCTGCTTTAATAGACTCTAGCCCGTGTCATAATTTTAAAAGTTAATTAAACTGAAGACCATTGCCCATATTTATTAGAGACTTCTAAGTGCTACACATCGAATTTTTTTCCAGACAAGTGGAAAGTTGAGGAAATACAGTGCAAATAGAAAGCAAGCGGAGAGTGTGTAGGGCACTGGGCGGGAGAGGGGAGGGTGTGGGCACCAACTCTGAAGAGGAGGAAGCAACAGAGCCCTGACCTGTCACGGAGAATCTCACACACTCTTGGTTCTCCCTGAGTGTAGCCAGTACAACTCTTTATCCCTGCCCGGGGCTATATGCCCTCAGACCTCAGGATGAAAACTGAGGGCCCCCTGGACTTGGCAGGAGTGGGGGTTCTCCCCGAGAAACATTCCATGGATGGGCACAGGGTGCTTTCTGAGACTCTTAATCAGACCCAAAGGCTCAGAGTCAAGGTGTGTTAATAGCCTCATGTAGCAGGACCCAGGGAGCCCCTCCATGGCTCCATATTTTGTTCCCGGCTGTTTGGTTCCTTCTCCTCCTCTTCACACCTGTCCCCTGTCACATCCTGGCATCCCAGGAGTGAGGCAGGGGCAGACAGGGAGTTCTCTGTCCTTGCCTCAGAGTCCTTGAAAACCTCTATTGCATTCGATACAGAAAACCCTACAGAGACAGGCCAGTAGAAAGGCCTGTCCTTCCCAACTTCAGAGAACAGGCATGGAACCAAGCTTTTTCTTATAGGACCTATAGAAACACACTCTGGTCTCGAGTGTTCTGCTGCTAGGAGCTTTGGGGAAGTTGGTTCCCAGTTATCATTATCACCTGGCGTGGTGGTTTTTCATCTGTCCCTTCCTTGTCCACACTGCAGGTGCGTGTGTGAATGGCCTCGTGGCTGCCTTCATCTCCTCTCATTTCATAAAATGGTTGAAAGACTGTGCTTTAGGAGTTATTTAGTAGGCTCCACAGCACATGACCCCAAATGGCGTTGAGTGGGCTTCTGGTTCTTCAAAGGGAGATAAGGCAGATATGACTTGTGTGTTGGATGTGAGCCTTCATTGAGGAGCATCTAACAAGAAGATGGTTTCAGGGTAAAAATGGTCCCAGGCCTGGAGCATAGAAATGCTTCTCTCCCTATGAAGGGAAAGCAGATGTGTGCCCCATGAGGGGAATTAGCACAGGGCTTGGAAGCCTTCCAATGATCTTTGTGCCCAGAAATTTCTATCTCGGAAGGTCAAGAAAGGAACCCGAACTGGACTTAAGAACTGCTCATTGATTTGGAAGTTCAGATTTTGTTTGGTTCTGCCTTTCAAAAGTCTTGGAGTGTAAGGATGCTTAAAAGCCACGTTCAGTTAAGCAACTGGCCCTTGTTTAAACTCTGGCTGTGTCCCAGCAGGTCAGTGTGAGCAGAACCTTGAGTCCTGGGCAGCTGTGCATTCAGGTGTCATGGGACCCCTCCCCCGCAACCCCCCGGCTACCTACCGAGGAGCCACGCAGCCTTGGGGAGCAAGCCACCTGAACCACAGCAAATGCTTTATCACGAGCACCCTTAGGACTTCTCAGAGGCTTTCCCTGTGCGCTTTCTGGGTGTTTCATCAGTCCACGAGTTTCTAGTAACCAAAGCCTATTCCGAATTTATCAATTTATTAGTACCAAAATTTGCCACCCCCCAAGACAATGAACCCCACCGACAAAGAAATCCCAAGGCCAAAACCTCATGCAAGAACCAAGCTGCCAGACAGTGGTGGTAAGCAAGCTGTGGTCTCCATTCCTGGGGGACTTGAGGGTCCCCCACTGGCGAGCCGCTGCCTCCTCCTCCTTCTCCTCCTCCTTCTCCTCCTTCTTCTCCTCCTTCTCCTCCTCCTCCTCCTCTTCCTCAGCAGTGAACCCCCACGTCTCGCCCAGCTCTGGGCCCTGGCAGGACCTCGGGGGGTTCTGGCTTTGAGACCCCAGCACAGACTATGAGCATGTTCAGTTCTCAGACTCACGGAGGAAGTGTCCCGCTGCTGAACAAGGGAGTAGCCACCTCTGAGACCCTTAGGGGAACTCAAGGAGTTGGGGGCAAACGTTTGCTTCAGGCTAAGAGGCAATAGCATTCAGAAACCCAAAGATCCTAACAGCTGTGCTAGGGCCTCGGATTTCAACTCCCCAAGGTCTCTTCCAGGTGCTGGCCTCAGTAGGTGGCCTCAGGGGGAAGGTGTCTTCCCCCACAAGGTTCCCAAGTACCACCTTTAAGAGTCCCTGAGACAGACGACTCCATCTCTCTGCGCGTCTCCTTGGTACATTTGTGGTCATTAGGAACAGGCATGTGACAGCTTCCGGTGACTCATTTAAAAGAAAAACACACACAATGAAGGGACATTTCTTTTCTGTAAAAGAGGTTGGGATTTGGCCTTCCTCTGAGCCCTGCTCTCAGCTTTCCCATCAGCAGTCGCGCCTCAGCCACCCGTCAGCTTCGGCCTCTCCTGGTTCCACTATGCATGAGACTGGGTCTCCCTCCGCCCCCTTCTCACCTGGCTGCGAAATCCAAGAGCAACAGGAAAGTCAAGCTCTGCCTCGTGTCATAATGTCTTTATTGATCTGGTCGCATAAATTATTTTTTTTAATTCACCAGAAATAAACTTTTGAAGGAATGAACCTGTGTGAAAGTCTCCTGGGAACGAAGGAAGGTGGGGGAGAGGGGGGAGGCTGTGTCTTTTTTTATGGGCGAGAAATTCCACTTGGAGAACAACCCCGTAGTTACCAGGCGTGTGTGTGTGTGTGTGTGTGTGTGTGTGTGTGTGTGTGTGTGTGTTAGCGAAAGGAAGTCCCTGTGGGTCCGGTGAGGGGGGGGGAGGGCAGAGGCAAAGCCACAGGGACCACTGTCTATATAGCTTTGCTGACTCTGGAGAAAATTCAGAGAAATAGACCTTAAGTAGGAAGATGCATTATTTTCTTCTGGAAGAAGCAGGCCTCTTGGACGAGCAGCGTGGACCTCCATGACCGTGACCATGTCACCCAGCTGACCCTGATGGGGACCTGAGCCATGAAGATGAATTTCGACTCTGATAGCTGAGGCTGAAGTGCGACCCGAAGGGACTGCGCCTCCTCCTCCCTGTGTGCAGAGGGAGTGCACATCGCTCAAGGAAGCCAGACTCCGCAAGCTGTGAGGCATTTATGCTCTGCAAGAGGGCGATGTCAGAGGATCACCATGGCAACGGAGAGTGTCACTGGTATGTCTCACAACTAAGAGGATTATTTCCCTTCCTACAATGGTGCTGGAGGATCTCTAAGCAAACTGGTGATTTTTTTCTATCTTCGACTTGACAGAAATGGGGCTTGGACTGAGGACTGCCTGAGGTGCGGTCCAGGAGGGAGGGAGGGGAGCTGGCATCCGTGCGGCCCCCTGGGTGTGCTCCCTCCACAGCCGTGGGGAAGGTGGTCTGGCCGTCTGGCAGACGGGCACGCCAAGAAGGCAGCAAGGCCCAGAAGTGGCAGATGAGGGATTGGAAGCCGGCTCTAGGAATTCACATCTTCTGTGCAGCTAAAGCAGACTGACCCGCAAAGATGTCGAGTGCCCAACACCCACATTGTGCAGGACATTGGGGACCTTGGATAAGGTCACAGACACTTGAGCCAGGGCCCTTAGCAAAGAGGGCCCTGGAGTTGGGAAAAGCCTCACGAAGAGGGCATTTGGCCTGACTCCTGATGAATAGGAGTTTTCCCAGCAGAGAAGAGGCAGGTAGGGGGTGGGGATAGCCCCATGCAGAGGCCTGGTTTATGAAGGTTGAATTGCTTAGGGGAACAAGGAGGAAGGTAGGGCTTGGGGCAAGTGGCCCAGAGAGGAGGGCGCCAGGAACACAGCACAAGGGACCCAGGGTCAGATGGGGGCACTTGGGTTGTTATCAGATGAATCGCTCGGCAGGAAGATCAGAAGGGAGATTCTGACCTCCGAGAACTCGTGATCGAAACGCGGAGATGTACCAACAGAGGTCAGTGGCTCAGGAGTGAATCAGGGCCCAGGCTCTTGTGCCACAAAACTTGAGAGCAAGGAAAGAGGGTGTGAGCTGAGAGCTTCTCCAGCAGGAGTGCCACAGCAGGAGGGACTTACTTACAGGGGAGCGGACGGACGGGTCATCTCTAGATAGCTGATGCTTATTGTACACTTAGCACATGCCAGGAACGAACTCTATTACCCCCTGGAATCCCTACCACATCCTCGTGGAGCATGACACACATGTGCTCGTTTATTATCTTAGAGATGACAGGGCTGAGGCACAGAGAGGTTAGGTCACTTAGCCGAGGCCACACAGTAGGCAGAACTGGGATCTCCCAACCACTTTGTAGGATCACGCAGCTAGTGAGTGGCAAAGCAGAGACTCACACTCGTTTATTTCCAAAGCTCATGCTTTTAACCAACAGTCTATGGAGAACCTGTCTGAGCCTGGCAGACTGGATAGAAATTAGGCAGAGGCGGGGGAAGGAAACTCAAGGGCAGAGGGAACCGTGTATGCATGTGGCAGAGCCTGGGACATGCTAGAGGGGCTGCCAGGCAACTGGGCAAGTCCTCAAGTGTATGGAGGCAGGGGCCTCCCAGGGGTCACTGAGTGCCTAAGGAGCTTGTTCTTGAACATGCAGGTTCCTGAGAGCCAACCTCGGCTTTACTCCCACCTGGTGTCTCCAAAATTCTGGTCTGGGGTCTCTCTCAGACCACAGCCTCTAAGCCCCAGTGCTAGGGCGCCTGGGTGGCTCAGTTGGTGAAGCATCCAGCTCTTGATTTTGGCTCAGGCCATGATCTCACGATTCGATCTCATGATAGAGCCCTGAGCAGGCTCTGCATTGACAGCATGGAATCTGCTTGGGATTCTCTCTCTCCCTCTCTCTGCCTTCCCCCACTCGCTATCTCTCAAATAAATGGAAAAAAAAATAGTTTAAATAGGGGCACCTGGGTGGCTCATTCGGTTAAGTGTCCAGTTTTGGCTCAGGTCACGATCTCGCAGCTCGTGAGTTCGAGCCCCGTGTCAGGCTCTGTGCTGACAGCTCAGAGCCTGGAGCCTGCTTCCAATTCTGTGTCTCCTTCCCTCTCTGCCCCTCCCCTGCTCACACACTCTCTCTCTCTCAATAATAAACAAACACTTAAAAAATTAAAAATAAAAATAGTTTAAATAAAGTTCCCATGCTCAAGAGTATCTCATGGTGGAGAGCAATGCAACTGAGAGTTTTCATTTGAACATTCTCTGCCCTGAACAGGATGTGATTGCAGCAGTTTTGCTAACTGAACCTCCCAAATGCGAAGCCCGGCCCTGAGCCCTCTGTGCTGGCTGGCCTGGAAATGGGGACAATGGGGACAGAAATGCCCTGTGGGGCTGGCACCTGAGAGGGACAGTAATGGGGTCCCAGCACTTGGGGCCACAGGAAGAGCTTCCTGTCTGCGTGGGCCTCTCTGCTCTGTGTCTCATTTTTAGAAAGAGAAGTTTGATTCTGTTAAGCCCAGCACCGAATGTTGAAGATGTGCTTTCTGTGCTCACCAGAGGGTGAACAGCCTGGGGTCTTGGGGCACCCCAGAGTGAGAAGGGGATCTGTGTTCTCAGCACCCTGAGATAGCAGAACATTCAAGAGGGAACACAAAGAGAGAGTCAGATGGGCTCTGGGCATGAGGAAAGGTAGAAAGTGAATAAAGGCACAGTTCTTCCCTCCACAGGTATCAGACATTCCGGGAGAAGAGAGTCTCCTTCCAGGGAGGTGAGAAGGACACACGTTGCTGGCCCTTGGGCTGAAGGCGGGAGGGCGCGGAGGCTGGGTGCTGGCCAGGACAGAAGGGGTTAGGCCTGGGCTCCCAGGAGCAGGCAGAACATTGGGGGCCTAAGCATGCAGACAAGGGAGACGGGAGGAGAGGGCGGACCCTAAAGAGGCCTGACACTGGAGGGTAAGTAGAGTCGCAGGCCTCAGTATAGCAGGCTTCTGCCCCTCACAGGCTGTTCCCAGGGTACAGGGAGGAAGGCCCTCCGCACCCTCCCGGCCCTAGTCTGTTCTGCATCCTGGCCGGTTTTGACCCCAGGGGGCAGTGTGGTTCCATGGGACACCAGTTGGGCATTCTTGTTTTCCCTGAGGGAAAAGGGGCTTTCCTCTGGCAAATACATTTAAGAAGCATAGTATTAAATAAGCAAGTGCCTTAAGAAGTCTCGGCGAGATGTCTCAGGGCCTGCAGGATACTTGGGTGCATTGGACATCTCCAAAGGAGCGTATGATATATGCTGTTGCCCCAATTGTGTTTGGCCTTAAGGCACTTTTTTCCCATTCCAGTGTATTTGGAGGGACAAATGTTCCACGCAGCATAGCTGGAGACTCCCTGCTCAAGGATCCCTTGGGAATGACTGCCACCCCTCCCCACTTGGCACACGTGCCACACCCTGTCTAACATTACTAGGTACTATTTCGTCTGTGCAGCAACCTCATCTAGGTCATAGCCAGGTCTACATCTTGTCACATGTAGCTTCCCCAGCTCCTAAAACCGAGCTGTGGATATATGAGATAGTTCATGAAGACTGATGACCTGGGTGATAAACTTTAGACCATGTCGTTTGCACCAGTGTTTACGACCTGGGGATCAGCTGTTTTGGACTCTGGCTGATTTGAACTCAAATAGACCAAAAAAAAAAAAAAAAAAAAGTTCCCAAACAGTTTCCACACATGACAGCCGCCCTCTTCCTCCCCCACTGCCTCACGTGGCCCCACCATGCCACAGGGCAACGTTATTGTTAAAACGGTTTCTCCAAAAATTGCTCTCGTAGGGTCCCCTTCCTAACACACCTGCATGGAAACATCTTGACCCTAAATATCCTGAACCCTCCTGGCAACACATTTAGCCATTGTTCGGCCAAATCCAGAGAATGGGCTCAGGCCAGAAGGGGGGTTAATGAAAACATTGAAAGGACTTCAGATGCTGCGAGCTGATCCCTATAAAATGGTGCCCATGGCCCCAATCCCAGTGGAATGCAGAGGCCATCTGGAAGGCAAAGGAAAGGCTGGGGAGGGGTGGGGGTTCTTAAATTAGTTTTCTCCGGCAGCTCCATTGCCTCAAAAGGGCACCTGAAATTCAATTCCCCAATCCATCCTTTTTTTTTTTTTTTTTTTTTTTGCCACAGAAGGCAGCACAGTGAAGTGAAAACACACATGGGGGATCTGGACTGTAGATAGACCTAGTTTTGATCACATCATTTTGCTTCCAAGCCCATGGAGATATACATTGGACGATTGGATGGACATTGCACTTTCACTCCCAGCATCTGCTTTCCCCCGATAGGGCTGCAGCAACATTTGGGGCTAGTTGACCCTAGTCAAGGTTGGGCATAACTGGTCCAAGGATACCACTCCTGTGGTTGGTGATTGGCTCTAGAATGAGCATACAACCTGATCTGACCAATCAGATGGGAGGAAATATCTGCTGAAGGCATTAGTTTCTCTCTCCCCCACATCCATAGTGAAAAAGGAAGCTGCTTCTGAGCACAGCTGAGGCCACCTCAGGATGGAGCCCATCCCAAGGATGCACAGAGTGAAGACACAGAATCTGTCTCTGGTGACGTTGTCAGTCAATTCGTCTAACTCTAATTCTTCCAGAATTCCCAATCCCTAACCAGTACGTCCCTGCCATGTCGAAGCCAGCTCAGTCACACTTGCTGCCAGTGCACTGTGACTGACCCCAGCCAGCAGTCATGGCAGAAAAGGCCCACAAGCATTTGGCCACATGTTAGGTGCTCAGCAAACGTTTGCTTCCCCTTTCCCTCACACCTACATAAAAGTAATCTTGAAATGTGGCCAAAGAAAATCCCATTTCCTACACTTTTAAGAATTAACTCAGGTGCTCTCCCACTGGCCTACCATGGTACCAGACTCACAGTGGGTCTTCAGTAAGTACTTGAGTGACTTGTAACCCATGACACACCTCTAGAGTATGATGTCAGTAATGTCTGGATTTCGGCTCATGGCAGGCATGATGGGGGCGGAAAAGATAACAGACAAATTTGTTGCAGAGGTCTGCGTCCTGTTTCTAGACTCAGGGACCATCAACCAGAACACGGTCTGCCCCCTTGCCCCCACTTCCTCCACCCCCAGTCTCCCTCCCTCCCTTTCAGAAAGACCTCTGCCACTGGTGAGCTCGAAGTCTGGCCAATCACCTAGGAAGCAAACCATCTGAGGAATGTCTGGTATGCAGGGTATGCAATATGGTGTAAGTTTGTTTTTTCTGTTCATCACTTGGCAAGGAAATCCTTCACTATTTTGTCTGGAGGCATTAGCATGGAGCTGAAGACCCGGGGAGTAGAAGTACGGATGGGGTAGGACAGTTTTCCCTCTTCTCCTGCGCCCAAGACTGCACGGTGCCATCCTTAACCTGGCATCCCCCGACCACCCCACAGGCATCCCAGTAGAAGTCAAAGTGAAATAGAAGCAGATAGAAGTAGCCATGGCAGGAGGGGAGGAGAATAACTGAAAGCCACAGGAGAGAATAGGGCAGGGAGGAGGCTGAGTCATGAGACACAGTTGAGTGTACTTCACCTTCAGTGTCTAGCTCCTTTGCTTTGTGCAGGGACCAAATCCAGCTGGGAGTCAGGAGGTCTGGGTTCTAGTTCTGGCTGGGCGATCTTAGGCACATTTCTTGACTCCATGGAATGTCTTTTTCATCAGTGAATGGGCCGTCTGTCTTCTGCCATGACTCCAACTGGGCCTGGATGATGAGCATCCCTGATGTTTGACAGCTACCAATATTTTTGAGTATTAATTATATACTAGGAGCTCTTCTAGGTACTTCATAAGTATCGTCATTTTCTTCACCACAGCTAACACTCATTATGTGCTTACAATATGCCAGTCACAGGTCTCAGAACTTTATTTCCCTTGCTTCATTATATCCTCACTGCAAACCTACAAGGTAGATACCAACCCCATTTTACAGATGAGGAACTTGAGGCACGATGACTTCCTCCAAGTTTATACAGCATAAAAAGAGCAGATTCAAGAAGTGAACCCAAGGCTGCCTGGCTCAGAATTGTATCTTCAACCACTGTGCTCTATTATTCATTATTTTTATTTAAAAAATGGCATAATCTCTGCTTTATGGACAATGAAACTGAGAGCAAGAGAAGCCACAGGCTTGAGAGCCAAACCTAGATGTGTCGTTTAAAGTTTTTCCACCACCGTGGACTACCTCTCAACAGACCTACACAAAGAGAAGTTTCTCCAGACTCCCAGGACAACCCCAATAGCTGGGTGGGTCTGATCTTGGAAGTCCCATCTGTAACCATGATGAGGATGTCCAAATAGGGTGTGCAACAAAGTCAAATCCATAATTCCTACAAATAGTGAAATATGTCAAAGATTTATTTAACTTATTAAAGAAGGAACCAGTAGAATGGCCAGATTCATCCAAAAAAATACAGAAAACCATTAATTATCCCTGAAAGAATGCTGGGATAAGATTGATAAGTTGTTTACAAGATTGATTACCCTATAAGGCAATGACAGTATAGCCTTTGGGTTGTAATCTATTCTACCAGACAAAATCATGGCACCTCTAGAAGACAAGAACCACGTGCATGACTATCGGTCTTCTACAATTTCACATAATACAGTGTCCCATTTGCTAGTAAATAGAAGGTCAGAATAAAGGAATATATCCCCAGAGAGCTAGATAAGCCTCAAATGGCTCTGTTAGATCATACCCCATCCAGTCATTCTTTTGCCTAACTCCTAAGTTTTAGATCCTTAGTCTAAACACAGGGCAGTGAGCTGATGACCCCCCCAAAGCTGTTGTAGCACGATGTTGTGAAGCATGGTGTTTAGGATTAGGAGACCACCAGGTTCAAATTGTGGACCCGCCATTTTGTCTATGAGTGCAAACCTCTAGACTCCAAGCCATAGTTTCATCATTTTAAAAGATTCTTTTTTTTTAATTAGGATAACCATACTCTCTCTTCAACCTCTCGGAATTTGGGGGAGGATCAAGTGAGAGTGAGTAATATAGCAGGACTGGGTCTGCTGTTGCTCTGACTTCTGATTTAGGGGGAGACAGCCACTGGCCATCACGGGAGGTCCTTATTGGAGAACTTTGAACATAGCAGGGTAAATCGCTACGCCCCTAGTTGTCTGTGATGCTCCGGCAAATACAGGTGAATCCAAATGAGTATGTGCCACCTGCATACGGAGCCAGCAAAACAAGTATTTCGAAAGACTCCGGAGACCTAGGTAATATGAAGGATTCAGAGCTGCTTTAAGGGGGCTTTTGACAATGAAGCTTTGGAGAGACACAATGACCCTGAGTCATTTCACCGACCGTCCCAGGGTGAGCTCAGCACTAGACATATGTCACTATCTTAACCAGGGTTTGGCAAACCCTTCCCCCAGATGGTAGGTATTTTAGGCTTGGCAGGCCACATACAGCTTCTGTTGCATATTTTTGTTTTTATTTTTGCTTTTGTCTTTTACAACCTTTTGCTTTTCTTTTACAACCTCTTTAAAATGTAAAAGCTATTCTCAATTTCCTGGCTGTACAGGCTGAATGTGGCCCATGGGTCAGAGATTAACGGCCCAGATGTGAGTGGCTTTGGAGTCAAGTGGCCCTGGATCGTGCTTTCTTCATTTTCCAGCTGTGTGAGCTGGGCAAGCCTCCTTACCCCTCTGAGCCTCGGTGTCCTCACTGATGAAATTCTTTCCTGAAATATCTGTTGCTCATCTACTACCTTGCCAAGCACAAAAGAGTGTTTATGAAGCTGAAATAAAATTAAAGTTCCCGGTATGTGAAACCAATGTGACATGAGGCACATCAGCTATTGCTTGAGCCCTAAAATAGCTGGGGCTGCCGCCGGGCAGAGGATCCCTAAAGAGGTCCATGTTCCATGGCCACAAAAGTTCCATGACAGTGGTCTGCCATCAGGCAGGGCTATGTGACACACTCCAGTGACTCGGTGACTCTAACTTGCAGCCAAGGTCGCTAAGCCCCCAGAGGAGCGTCCCACTCCTCATGGTCTGACAACTGTTCCTCATGCAGATGGAACAATGTTTCTGGTGGCCTCATCACCCCCTGTCCCTGTGCCCAGCTCAGCCTGGCGTCCTTCAAAGCAAAGGCATTTCCCCAGTCCACTAAGGGTGAAACTCATGCCCCAGGTGCCAGCTTCGAAGACTGTTTCATGTCAAAATCAGTAACGAGGGTTTCTCTGAGAGCACAGGAGACGGAACAGAGGTGGTGGCCAGGTCTGCTAGCACTACCGCAGGGAAGGAGACCAGCATTTTGGAGCAAGGCCTGATGTGGGCCTGTTGTCTGCCATGTGCATTGGGCCTGGCCCTGTTCACAGACCCAGAGACTGAGGCTCAGAGAGGTCACCCAGCTGGCTCAGGCCACAGGGTTCAAAAACAGTTTTGATAAAGAGAGAGAAGGACAGTGAGTCTCCATGAGGCTGGGTTCTCCCATGATTACACACCTGTACTCTTACCACACTTCCCTTCATGGCATTTTCTTGGGGCTGTAAGATCAGAACAGTGAAATATTTATGCTAAGTATTTCCAAGGGGATTTTTTTGTTTTTAAATTCAAAGGATGATGATTAACTCTTATTAAGGAACAAATTCCTCTTCCCATGATGGGAATTCAGACCTGGGGCAGTTCTGAGCTGGAGACACCCAGGTGGTCTGTAATTCTCTGCTTTATCCTCCATTTGTTCCTGAAAAGACTGGATTTAAAAAAAATAATTACATGATTTAACATCATTTGAAGGAAATTTCTCTTTGTGTGTGTGTGTGTGTGTGTGTGTGTGTGTGTGTGTGTGTGTATACACGTTTGTAGTATGCATGTGTCAAGGTTTTTTGTTTTTTTTCTTCTTAGTTTTTTTATTTTGAGAGAGACCGAGCGGGGGCGGAGCAGAGAGGGAGAGAGAGAATCCCAAGCAGGCTCTGGACTGTCAGTGTCAGATGCAGGGCTTGAACTCTCAAACTGTGAGATCATGACTTGAGCAGAAACCAAGAGTCAGATGCTTAACCAACTGAGCCACCCAGGCGCCCTAGGGGTTTTTGTAAACAGGAAAATTCTTCTGCAAAGAGAATAATGTGGTTTGCAAATTTGGATTTTGGCATATTTGGTTTTCTTAATTATGTCTGTAACTTAGGCTACTGTTTCTTTCATGACAGTTCCTAAATTCCCACAGATGGAGTTTGTACATGTGAAAAACTTCAGTACATACTACAGTTCTCACTTGCTACTCTCAAAAACTCTGCAACAGGGGTTGCACTGTCCCCATTTTGCAGACGAAGAGACTGAGGCTCAAGCTAAGGGGTAAAATGGCTCAGCTTTGTCTGACTCCAGGGCAAGTGCTCTTTCCAAGTCAAAGAGCATGAGATTTTCCTCATCACTGAAAAGCCAAGAAAGAGGAATTCGACCCTCCACCCCTGCATTCCCTCACCCCCACTGCCTTCAGTAAGTCCAAATTCTAGATTGACATGAGAACATTTCACACTAACCCTGTACTCCTTTTGTACTTTGAGAGAAGGAGCTGGGTTGAACACACAGAGAACACTAGTGTGGCCGGCTTCCCCCAAGTAAATGGAAGCCCTCGCTGGTCGGAGCCAGTCAGGTCCTCACTGAAGCCCAGGGAGGCGACAAAAAGGAGTGTGCGTGGTTTAGATGTGTCCACACTTTCCACTGAGCCCTGGCACTGTCCTCTGCTGGCTGAGTCTCATGCTCCACTGCCTGCATTGCCCAGTGACCAGAAAGGACATGAATGTCCTTGCCTTTAAGGAACCCCTCATAATCACAATCTCCTGATCAGTGGACGCTCTTCCAAGGCACAAAACCCCCTCCCGGCCTCACCGACACCCTGTGAATCTGGAAGGAAGGATTTTTTTTTTAATGAAATTTCAGATGATGGAGGCTCTGACCTGAATGCTTACATTGGTCTGAGTTGGGTTTCTGTTGCCTTACCACCAAGTGAGTCCTGAGGAGTGAAGCTAGCACAGGGCTTACCGCAGCGCCTTGCCTTGTGAATGGTAAGTCTGCAGTAGTTCGCAGCGTTTGTGGTTGTTAACACTGGCTTCATCAGTCTCCCTGGAGTCCATGCAATGCTTTGAGCGGGGTAGGTGGTTGTGAAGATGAAGCTTGACCAAACTGACCAGTGGAGGGGGCTTCAAAGGTGGCCTGTAGCTCTGATGCCCCGTGATGTAACTGTGTTGTAGCGCTGTTACTGTCTTGCCATTATAGCCAGCTCATGGTTGGGGTACCTGTGGGCCTGAAAACAAGCCATGGTGATATGAGGGACAGCAGCGACTACTGTTGACACAGTGCATGTCACATGCTTGGCACCAACCACGACAGGAGTCAGGAAGCCTCTTGAGGTGAAGGTTTGGTTGGGACAGGGAAAATCATGGAGGACTTTCCAGGAAGGCTTACGTAGTCGTGTAACAAATGCTTGCTGAAAAGAGCAAACAAATACTGTGCCGCCAAGAGCAGCGACTCAGAGTCTGAGGACCTGTGTTCCTGACCTTGGCTCTGACACCCTTGCGGGGTCCTCTCTGAGGCTCAGCCCTCCCAGCTGTAAGATGGGGGATTTGGACCTGCTTGGCAGTTCTCACACTGAATTCTCTTGGAGTCCAAGTTTTTCAGTAGGCCCCATGGGTAGGGGTATGGGAAGGGGAAGCTGAAGGTCAGGACCCCACACCTGCTTCAGAAGCACGGCTTGCATCTGCTGTTTGTACTGGGATTCCGTGTGTAATTCCACTTGGAAATGGGTTCTGCTGCTTTGGGAGGGTTTAAATACCAGGCAGTCTCCAGCTCCCTGTCTACAGGGGGAGATGTGTGCCAGGCACTGTATTTGCTGCTGAGCCACTACACAGCTGGGGGCCCTGATCTGCAAGCACACGCAGGCAGAGTGGCAAGCCAGGGGACAGGTTCCTTGGACACAGGGGCGCTCTTCCTTCCCGGGGAAACCCTCCAGGCCCACACGCACTTAAAACAGAGGACATGTCCCCCGTGGGGCTCCAGGGCCCTGTGAAAGAGTAACTACGGGCCAGGAGTCAGGTCTCCTGACTTCCAGTCTGGTCTTGGCTCTGCCCCTTCCCCTCTGTGATTTGGCCAGCCTTCTAAGCCCCACTGAGCCTCATTCTCATGAGTCATGGGCTCCTTTTGAGAATGAAACATAAGGTGGACATGAGACTGGACACACAAATGCCAATGTCATTGTAGAGGGAAAATCAAGGTGGAAGAATTCATTTGAAGCCAACTAACTCCAGACTGCAGATCTGCACTTCTGGGCACAGCCAAGAGACACCACCTAGTAAAGTAGTGGCTGCAGGTACGCCCCAATCTGAAGTGCTAAGCGTGTTATCTTTTCTTCCTTAGTAGGGGTGCCGTGACGGCTAGTGCCCCTGGCAAACTCTGATCACCCTAGCCCGCTATAGCCCTCTCTGTGTGTATTTGGGGGTGGTGGCAATATGTTCCAACCCTTCTCTTCTCCTTAATAGTCTTTGTGGCTTGGTTTCCCCACTTGCAAAAGAACAATAGAACTAGGACCTACGTCGGGGGGTGTTGGTGAAATGTAAATGCAAGTCCACATGAAAGGCCTAGAATATTACCTGGCCCATAGAAAGGGCTTGCTATGAGCTTACCCTTATCATACTCTTGTATAATGTGCATGTGTCTACAGCAGTACATACAAGACTCAAATGTAGCTGCAATAAATGAACAACAGCTCATGTTTTTGTCATGGCTGCAGTGAGCACTTTACATATATTCATGTACACAACCCTCCTATAACCCTATGAGGCACAATTCCCCATTCCCATTTTCCAAATGAGGAGACTGAGGCACAGGGAGGTTCAGTACGTCACCCAAAGGTACAGAGATGTGACGTGGCAGGGTCAGGATTTGAGCCCAGGCAGCCTGACTCTGCAACCTTTACTCTTTTTTTCTGATAACTACTTATTTATCGGAATATTTACCAGACTATGTGGCTAATCTCTAGGCAAGGTAAAAAACTTAAAACTACAAGAAAGCACACTAATAAAAATCAACTTAAATTCTACCACCCAGATAGGAACATCTGGTAGACCATCTTTTCCTGCATGTGCTGGGTCCGTGTGTATGCGGATGCCTGGTACTCACATAATGAGATCATGACATAGCTGCATTTTTTCTTTATCATAAGCACTATTATGGGTTGAATTGCGTCCACCACCAGCATTTATATGTTAAAGTCCTAACCCCCAGTACCTCTGAATATGACTTTATTTGGAAATGGGATACTTACAGAGGTGATCAAGTTAAAGTGAAGTCATTCGGGTGGTCCCTAATCCAGGATGACTAGTGTTATTATTACAAGGGGGAAATGTGGACACAGAGACACACGTAGAGGGAAGATGATGTGAGGAAGCACAGGGAGAAAATGGCCGTCTCCAAGCCAAGGAGAGGGGCCTGGCACAAATCCTTCCCCCATACCCCTCAGAAGCTACCAACCCTACCCACACTTTGGTCTTGGACTTCCGACCTCCAGAACTGTGAGAAAATACATTTCTTTGTTAAGTTGCCCGATCTGTGGTATTTTGTCACAGCAGCCCTAGAAAGCTAACACAAGCACCCAAAGTACTTCTTTGATCTCTGCTTACTGTCTTACACCTTATCTCCTACCCCTCCCTCCTTCCCCTACACCTGGATTCTACTCCATTGGACCCAACTTGGTGCTAGGGCCCTGGAATTGTTTTAATGGATCCAAATTGTCTCTGATTTCTACCATGTTCTGCTCTGGGTGATGGAACCAGAAGGGCTTTCAGAAATTGCTAGGGAGTATCTCAGTGTGGTTCACCTCTGATCCCTACCGAGGCCTTGACTTTCCTGAAAGAAAGTCAAGATTATGGAGAAGCTGGTAGGGAGGTGTTCCCAAATGGGGAGTAACGGAAGAGAAAGGATGTCCACAAGCCACTGTCAGCATTTCAGAAACACCTAACAGACATCCTAGCTTTTATTCGTAACAGAACCAAATTAAGTACCAGGTCAGCTGTCCAGGTTGCCAACCAATGAAGGCACCAACACATCACTGAACTAATTCAGAAAAATGGGGCCACTTAACTCCAGTCTTCGAGTATGCCTCCCTGTTCAGCTGATGAAAGGTAAATGAAGCTGACAGCATCGCCTGGGAGCAATGACGATAGAAAATCTCTCTGTCGAGCTTCTTGGTTGCCCACATGAAGATCCTGCCTGTGCACTCACAGGAGGCACCAGCAGCCCTGAGCCCAGCCAGGAAGCAGGGCCCTGCAGGGCCTGTGTCAGTCGGCTGGACACAAGACACCAGTAATGCCTATCATGGTGCCGATCGCTGGAATGCTGTTAGCCAAGTTTTAAGTCCTTTTAGATGACTTCCAGGAAGATATCAGCTCAGAACATCAACAGAGACAACAGAAGAGAAAACAACAACTGTGAAGGTCAGTTTATAAAAGAAGAAAACATTTTAGGGACACCTGGGTGGCTCAGTTGGTTAAGCATCCAACTTTGGCTTAGGTCATGAGCTCACGGTCCCTGAGATTGAGCCCCGAATGGGGTTCTCCGCTGTCAGTGTGGAACCACTTCGGATCCTCTGTCCCTCTCTCTCTTCCTCTCCCCTACATATGTGCTCTTTCTCTCTCTCAAAAAATTAATTAATTAAGAAAAAGAGAGAAAACATTTAGAGCCTCACGAATAGACTTTGTAACTTACAGCCATGTTAATACCTCTGTCCTTGGTGAGCATGTGAGGCTCAGGCCATCCACTTATGAATGACAGAAAACTAGGCTGGCCAGGTAGGCATTCATACGTGTAGCTTTATGCAACAAGAGAAAAGGAACCATTACCAAGGCCTCAGGCTGAGTAGTTAGAATCTTTCAACATGTGCAGGCTGAGGTCGGGGCTGGGAAGAAACGAATAATAGCACACATCCTTGATGGTGCAAAAGATGGAGCCCACTGAATAAATCAAGAATGGGGATGCAAGGTGAGGAGGATAACCCAGGGGCAATACATAAAAAATCTCCTATGCACCTGCTGTCATGCTAGGCCAGCAGTTCTCAAACTTTTGGTCTCAGGACCCCTTTACACTCTTAAAAATTATTGATGCCTCCCAGAGCTTTTGTATGGGTGGGTTCTATCTATTGACATTTACCATTTTATAAATCAAAACTGAGAACAATTTAAAAACAAAAACACCTTTGTTTTTGTTTGCAATTTAAAAACAGCCACATTCTCCTGGCTGTCTACTGTACCCTTGTGAGGGTGAAAAAAGACAAATAACATCTTAGAATTTTCTTCCTTTTAAGAAAATGCTTATTTATTTTGAGAGAGAGGGAGAGGGAGAGAGAGAGAGAATATCCCACGCAGGCTCCACGCTGAAAATGCAGAGCCTAATGTGGAGCTTGAACTCATGAACTGTGAGATCATGACCTGAGCCCAAATCAATAGCTGGATACTTAACCAACTGAGCCACCCAGGTGCCCCTCTTTTTTTTTTTTTTTTTTTAAGTAAACTCTATATCCATCGTGGAGCTCAAATTCAGTACCTCAAGGTCAGGAGTCACATGTTTTTTCTTCTTACTGAGCCAGACGGGTGCCCCGATAGCTCAGAATTTTCATGAAAATAGTTCTGACCTCACAGCTCTCAAAGGGTTTGGGGGACTCTCTAAGGCCCCTGGATCATGCATTGAGAGCTTCTGAGCTGGGCTGCTATATTTCAGTTAGTTCATTTAAATCTCTGAAATGTATAGGATTACTATTCCCATTTTCCACGTAAGGAAACTGAGGACTTGAAAGGTCTAACAACTTGCCCTAGGTGACCACAGCTGTCAAACATTAGACCAGGATTTAACCCTGCTCTGTCTGACTCCAGAGCCTGCTTTCGAACAGGACGTGACCCAGCTGAGGAGGGGAGTGTCTGAAGAGTCCTCAGGTGGTAATGAGGTGGGAAGAATGGACCCTCCCATCATGGAGCTGACTGGCCATGAGGAGGAGCTGGGGTGTCCAGACTGAACCCCACTTCGTGTGCATGCAACGTGGGCACAAACCTCTGACTGTCTGGCCTGGGGAAGAAGGCGACTGGAGGTGGTAGGAGGAATGGGTGAGTGGAGATGTGGCTTCCAGGCCAGGCTTTGCCATCCGATGGTGGGGGGCTGGGCTGGATGAGGCCTTAGGGCAATATACTGCTGTGACTCCCTCCCCAGTCCTGAGCTCTTGTCCTGGATCCCAGCGGGAATCTCAGGGTCACTATCCACTGAGGGCGGAAGATGGTCTGCACAGACTGAGAGGAAAAGAGCTCTTTTTTGGCCAACCCACAATGGGTGAAGGATCAGCCCAGCGAATCTGGGGCCTCTTCCAGGACCATAATAGGTGATTTTGTTCCAAAGCCTGACATTGGGAGTATCACTGAAATCCACCGAGAGCGAGAGTTTTATATTAGAACAGCATTCCAGAGCTACTGCCGGCCTTCCGCTGGGGAGCTCTGTTTCCAATCTCAGAGATGTCAAACAGTTTTAAAGGCACAGGAGCTCAGTTTGATCCAGCAAGGCAGGAGTATGGAGTGGGTATGGCTAGAGCCAGCACCATCCCAGCCGGTGCTCAAGGCAGGACCGTATCCCCGGCAG
This sequence comes from Cryptoprocta ferox, assembly GCA_028646485.1. Taxonomy (NCBI): domain Eukaryota; kingdom Metazoa; phylum Chordata; class Mammalia; order Carnivora; family Eupleridae; genus Cryptoprocta; species Cryptoprocta ferox. The sequence goes on from CM053560.1 coordinate 98,709,306, forward strand.
CCCCACCTCCACCTCCTGCTTCCCAGCTCTCACATGGGCTTGTGGGCTCAGGGCACATCCAGTCCTGAAATTCGGGGTGCCCTTAGCTATCCATTCAAACCCTTCAAAGGAGGGATGTCCACACCTCAGGTGTACCCACGTTCCCTTACTCAGACACTTAGCCCTTGGCCGCACTGCTTGGGATCCCAGGCCCCGCCAGGTGCCCTATAGCCCACATTCCCTGCCAGCCTGGCATGGTGTATATGCCACCTCCCAGCCAGGGATGGCCACACTCAGCAAACAAACATAACACTAACAATAGCTCGCATTGTGCTGAGCTTTACACTTCACACCTGACCACACACCTGTCTCCCCAAGTGTCAGCTTTCACAGCTGCCCTCCTCCTGAGAAGAGGAGGCTGAGGCTTGGGGGGTGAGTGAGACTGTTCAAGGTCACCCAGGGAGAGTGACACCTGGCCCCAGACCTCTCCATGTCAGCCCAGTGTTCTCTCTCTTGTACAGTGGGTGATTTTAGGCGGGTGGGAGCAGGAGAGGTACAGGGCATTGGAGCCGCAGCTGTGGGGGCCTGAGGGCCCCTTCCTCATCTTTGTTTGATCTCTGGTGGCCCATCTGCCTTGAGTCTTGGGAGAACCATTCTTTGAGGTCAGAAACGTACCAGTTTCAAGTTTTAATCAGTTGAGCAGTCTGTTTGATTTGAACTCTCTCTCCTAAAGAGCCCTCCCCCCCCAACTTTAAGTGATTCTCCTGGGCCTTCTGCCCTCTGGATACTGGGAGTGAAGAGGCTGCCCTTGGTAATCTCAAGAGCCTCAGTGGGCAAGACTAGTCTTTGATATCCTTCCTGTGATGTGATCGTGGCCACCCAGTGGGTTATTTAATAATGTGCCCTGTGGGAAGGAGACCTTCTGACCTTTCAGCCAGTGTGATAGCCCCTGCGTCTTCCCAGGATCTGGTTACGGCCAGAAAGGGAGCTAACCTCATGATGGGGGCCCAAGGGGAAGGCTCTTGCTGGCAAAGCCACCTCTGGGAAACAGCTCTCTGCCCAGACCAGGGATGGAAGAACACTAGGGAGCCCTGTCAGGTGTAGACTTAGATGACCTTTGGGGGCCTCTCTAACTGTGCAGCCATGGGAGGCCAGCCCAGGACTACCCTGAACCTTTGCACTGAATGGTCCCTTCAGCTGTTTGAAGGCAAGTAAGGCCCCGAGCAAGTCAGGCAGCCCCAGGGGCCCAAGACACCTCTGGAGGAGGGGGCCCAGGTGTGATGCTGACATTGCCATCTCTGATGTCTACCCAGAAGGATCACAGACAGGTAAATCAAGCTTACCTGCAGCCTGGCTGAAGACCCTGGTCTCCATGTCGACTGTGAGCTGTCAGAAAAGACCATATATGTGAGTATCACAGAGCAGCCAATAGAAGCCTCGAAACAGTATCATTGTCACTCCTCACTGAGCTTGCCGACTTTCTCCAGCAGTCACAGGTTCTGGGGTAGACTGAGGCATGGAAATGCACTCCTGTGGGTGGGCACTCACATGAGTTTTTTGCCTCTAGGAAAGTATGTTCCACTCCACTCAGATGCTTCCTGGGTCCTGAGTTTCCAGGGAGAGGCTCCTGGAGCCGTTCTCTTGTGCTGGATATAGAGCTAATGGATGATTCCAACCTCCTAGCTGCCCTGCTAGGAAACATCTCTGAGAATCTAAGGAAAGGCGTTCTGCCAAGCAAACCCTAAAGTTTATTCTGTGAAAGCCAACCTTCTGCTTCTAAAGTGACCCCTCTTCATAGAACGATGTTCTTTGGCCCTTGGCTCCATGTGGGAGTGTGAGAAGACCACATTTGTCCTTCAGTCTTGGGCATTTTTGTGCTGGCGTCAGCTATGGTGTAAACTGCTTCCTGAGTCACCACCCATGGATCAGTCACTGGTGGCCCATAGCCCTGAGGAGGGCAGAGGCAGGTAGGACAGCAAATGGGTAAACAAACAGCGGCATGAGAATGTGATCTGTGCTAAGTGCTAAGAGAGGAGAGATGGTCATGACTAATGCCCGTGGGAGCAAAGGAGGTTCTGTGGACATAATGCCAAGTTATTCTGTAGTGGGGTGCAGCCCAATTAAGAGGCTGATGGTGTGCCTGGGCAAGGCCTGGAGCAGTTAATGGGTGTGTGAGGGCTGAAAGTGAGGAGTGAAAGAGCTGACCCCAACATGTTGGTGGCCCCTAAGACTGCCCCTGGGTGTCAGGCCTGGCCTCTACCTGCTCCTGAGAGAGAATATTTAGAATAGGCTTCCGCTGAAGATGTGGACTAGGTCAGGGTCATTGGGTGCAAGGAACAGAAACCAGTAGGCTGACTTGAGCAAAGAAGATCTCTATAGAGAGACCACTGGGGTGCTCACAGAATCATCTGGAAATCTGGAGAAACCAGGCTTGGAAAATAGATAGGAACCAAGAAAGGCAGGGCAGCAGCCAACAGATGAAGGGCATGTCATGGAGATACTACTGCCAGGAATTATCTCCCAACTGTCCCTGTATCTTGGCATCTTTCCTTCAAAGGTCTAAGTCCCAAATGGTAGAGACTCGGCTCCCATCTCCACATTCTGACTGCCAGGGGGCAGAGAGCAGGACCCTCTGACTCCCAGAGTCTGGAGATGGGAGGCTCAGAGGCTTCCAAGGACAGACATCAGCCTTCCAGGGACAGACAGAGTCTTGGCTGGAGAGCTGCTTCCAGTGGGGAATGGGCAGCAGTTCTTCTGGGTGTTTTATCCCTGCTCCTAAGCTATGGAAAAGTTCAGCAATGTCCTGGGGGATCAGGACAAAGAAAAGGAATACGTTAATTTTCTGTTTTCTATCTTTTTTAAAAAAGATTTTATTTATTTTTGAGAGAGAGAGTGAGCAGGGTAGGGGCAGAGAGAGAGAGAGAGAGAGAGAGAGAGAGAATCCCAGCTCTCAGCACAAAGTCACAAACCACGACCTGAACAGAAATCCAGAGTTGGACGTTTAAGTAATGGAGCCACTTAGGTGCTCCTAGTTTCGGTCTCTTCTAATGTGACTACTTCATTTCTTTCTATGGCTTTTTGAAAAAATGTCATGATCATCTGTAGGCATAGAAAGCCCACTGTGACTTATATGGAATAGTGGAGGGGAATCCTAAACAGGAAGTAATGAGGACATACATCTCTGTAAAATACTTGCAATGATCAGAGTATATTAAATGTCTATTGTATGTCAGCCACTGGGTTAAGTACATTTGTTTATGTAACAGGGAGAAAAATTTATTTAAAAAACTTGCCACATACTATTTGTAATAGCCTCAAACTGGAAACTACCCCAATGTCCACCAACATTAGAATAAATGAATTGTGGTGTAGTCCTCTAGTAGAATACCATGCAGCAGCATTCCCAGGGGGTGGTCTGCCCCTGTAGGTGCCTGAGATCCTTCCAGGAAATCTGCAAGGTCAAAACTATTTTCATAATAATCCTAAGACATTATTTGTCTTTATTGGCATTTGCACTGATGGCGCAAAACGAAGGTGGGTAAAACTGCAGGTAACTTAGCACACATCCAGTCAGTGACACTCAACTGGACTAGGTAGTCACTGTTTCCTCCTTATCATACATTCTCAAAAAAATGTAGCAGTTTCGCTTAACAATGTATCTCGATGAAACAGTAAAAATGATGAATTCTATTAAACCTAATCCCTGAATGTAGGTCTTTAATATTCTGTGTCACGAGATAAGAAGCACACATAAAGCACTTCTGCATGGTAAATTATGATGATGTAGAGAAAAAGCATTCATGTGATTGTTTGAGTTGCAAGCTAAACTAGCCACTTCCTTGTGTGTGATTCTTGGTGCACATGTGCAAGACACACTGGCACCAGGAATGCAATTGCTGGGTCACAGCATATGTCCATATTCTACTTGATGAGGAAATACTGAACTGTTTTCCAAAGCATAAGGAATGTATATGAGATCTTGTGACTCCACAATCCAACACTTGGTATTGTCTAGCTTTTATATTTTAAAAATATTTTTCTATGTCTATTTATTTTTGAGAGAGAGAGAGAGAGAGCATGAGCAGGGGAGGGGCAGAGAGAGAGGGAGACAGAGGATCCGAAGTAGGCTCTGTGCTGACAGCAAATAGTCTAATGTGGGGCTTAAACTCACAAACCTTGAGATCATGACCTGAGCTGAAGTCAGACCCTTAACTGACTGAACCACCCAGGCGCCCCTGACCTTTATATTTTTTGCCCAAATTAGTGGCTGTAAGATGGCATCTCATAGTGATCTCTATTTGTTTTCCTAATTGTTAATGAGTTGGATGTGTTCATTGGCCATATATTTGGCCTTCCACTGCTAATTTTGAATCCGCCTTGTCGGTCTATGTCACAAAAAATCAGAGCATGTATGGTACCAGCTAGGAGTGGGACAGATGGCTTAGTATTACCATATCTAATGTTATAAGATGCCATTAATTATAAGATGCACCATCAATTTCATAAAGATTTTTAGAAAAAAAGACCTGTCATTTTTAAAAACTAATAATAATAGTATACATATTTATCAATACAATTACACACCATCTTTCTTTTTAATATCAACATCTAAAATCAATCTTTGCATTCAGGATCTAAAGATTCCTCCCAGTTGAGGCAAACACTGTAAAAGAAGTGTCGATGTATGGAGCCCCTTCCCATGAACGGACATCCTGAGCATACTTAATAAAGACAGTTAATATGCCAGATTTTATGTGCATTTCCTATTTGGTTAAACTCATGGTTTCATTTTCTCTGTAATTGAATTACATATCACTGGAAATTTGAAAGTCAGCCAGACACTTTTGACAGATGGCTGTGTAATGTCTAGTGACAATCTTCCACAAGGCACCAATTAGCCACAGCATCCTCTCACGGCACTTAGTTCTGTGATCTGCACAGAGAGACTTGCTAAGTTTGCACAGTCCCTCAATGACAACTGTGTCACAACTCATTCCTCTGGTTGCTACTAGCAAATTTTGGCTGACAGCAATTAAAAGACACAAGCCAATCCCAGAAGCATTCCAAAGGGAAAGTATGCATCTTGTTTTTCTTCTAATTATTTATTAATTAAATTGTAAATATATGTATGGATGTGTGTGTGTGTCTAAAATTTATTGAACATCTAGAATTTATTGATAAATCCCATGTGAAGGACTCTCCATTCATTATCTCTAATCAATCCCCATAGTAGTTTTTTGAGGTAAGTAATATTATCCTCATTTTAAAGAAAACTGAGATTCAGGAGCCCCTGGGGGCTCAGTGGGTTAAGGGTCTGACTTCAGCTCAGGTCATGATCTCACGGTTTGTGAGTTTGAGCCCTGTGTTGTGCTCTGTGCTAATGGCTCAGAACCTTGAGCCCACTTCAGATTCTGTGTCTCCCTCTCTCTCTGCCCCTCCCCTGCTCACTCTCTCTTTCTCTCTCTCTGTCTCTCTGAAAAATAAACATTTTTTTAAAATTATAAAAAAAAAGAAAACTGAGATTCAAAGACACAAAATAAAGGTGGTCAAGACTCCTAAGTAGTGGAATCAGTATTCAAATCCAGCCCTCTCTGGTTTCAAATCCTATAAACTTTCTACCATGCCATAAAAGGCACAAATGTTGAAGATGACCAGTCTCTTTTTTAGGTACTGAACTCCCTGAGCCACTGGCTAAGATCTCAGACAAATCATTGGCCTGCTCTCGCCTGTTACGTCTCTAAGGGTGGATGCCTCCCTTTATGAAGGTTACTGGCAGGGACAATAGAGAGATTTACTAGAGAGTTGAGCTATGTTAAAAATAACAACAAGGTATTTACTCCTTATCCTGTTAAGCTCCTCTGAGCTGTGTGCAAGCCGAGCAGGGGAGGGAATGTCCGCTGGCCTGCGTACCGATCGCTGTTACAATCTCCCACATTTTCCCACCTCAGCCAGGGCTCCCCGTCACTGTTTCTAGTGTTGGTTAGTGCAAAACCCTAAACTCATTTTTTATGATGAATCGGCTGTCAACGAAGAGGTTCAAGTTTGGCCCGGGAAATATACTTCTTTTCCTTAGGCATCTTCCACGCAGAGGAAGAAGGTGCTCTGGAAAGGGGGCTGATACACCTGGGGTATCAGAACCCAGGGGATTGTGTTTTTGCCAGTCTCCAATTTACACACAGGTCTGATCTGGAGCTCCCACAGATCTGAGGACATCTGGGGTGGGGGTGGGAAGGGGCTGTTCCCCGCCTTTACTTGGAATGACACTAAGCTATCTTGGGCAAGTAAAAGCTTTTTTGGGTTTTCAGACCTTCCCAAAGGGGCACATTCATTCATCTCCCTCAAATGTGTGACTTGGTCTGGACATTCACAAATTTTTCACCACCAAAAACCCATTTTATAATTTCTCCCCCATGGGCCTCTTCTTTTGAAGGGCTTTTGTCCACTAAGCTACATGTTGGGTTTTAAAGTCCTCTATGAATTGGGTATGGTGAGCAGAAAAAGAGAATCACAGCCCAAAGCAAAAGAACTTGAGATTTTTCTCAGTCCAGGTTTTCATGTGAAAGTAAGTTTCCATTTCTCTTGGATAAACACTTAAAGGTGGGGTTGCTAGGGAAAAGTATAAATGCTTCTGCAACTTTATAAGAAGCCACCAAATTGTTTTCCAAAGTGGTTGCACCATCTTGTATCCCCACCAGTGATGTATGGGAATTGTAGCTGCTCCTGGGCCTCGCTAGGACCTGCTATCATCAATTTTCAAAAAAGTTTTAGTCATTCTTACAGGTGTGCAGTTCTAATGTAAATTTTCCTAAACACTAACAATGCTGAGCATATTTACATATGCTTATTTGCCATCTTGTATGTTCTTTGGTGAGCTGCCTGTTCAGATCTTTTGCATATTTTTAAATGGATTGTTTACTTATTGAGTTTTGAGAGTCCTTTATGTATTCTGAATATAACAAGTCCTTTGTCAGATATGTTTTGCAATAATGTTCTCCTAGACTGTGGCTTGTCTTTGTATTTTCTCAGCAGTGTTTTGTTTTGTTTTGTTTTGTTTTGTTTTGTTTTGTTTTGTTTTGCAGAACAGAAGTTTTTTATTTTGATGAAGTCTGATTTACCCATTTTCTTTTATGGATTGTGCCTTTCATGCCGTATCTAAGAAATTTTTGTCTAACACAGTGTTACAAAGACTTTTCTCTGTATTTTTTGCTACAAATGTTATAGTATTAGGTTTGACATTTAAGTCTATGATGCATTTTGAGTTAATTTTTGTGCAAGGTATGGAATATGGATCAAGGATTGAGTTTCTTTTCTTTGTTCCATATGGATATTCAATTGTTTCAGCACAATATACTTAAGGGAAAAAAAGCATTCTTTTTCCATGAATTGCTTTTGTAACTTTATCAAAAATTGGTTGACCATATACATTTGGGTCTATTTCTAGACTCCCTTCTTTGCTCCATTCGCTGCCACTTGATCTCACTAGTTCCATAGTAAGTACTGAAAGAAGATAGTATGAATTCTCCAACTTCATTTTTCTTTTCCAGTGTTTTGACTCTTCTAGATCCTGGGCTTGCCATATAAATTTTAGAATAAGTTTGTTGATTTCTACAAAAAGTCTGCTGGGATTTTAATTAGGATTACATAAAATCTATCAGTCAATCTAGGGAGAATGGATATCTTATTTTTGTTTATGGTTTTTTGTTGTTGTTTTTTTGAAAGAGAGACAGAGCACGAGGAAGGGAGAGGCAGAGAGAGATGGAGACAGAATCTGAAGCAGGCTCTAGGCTCCAAGCTGTCAGCACAGAGCCTGATGCGGGGCTCGAATCCACAAACTGTGAAATCATGACCTGAGCCAAAGTCAGAGGCTTAACAGCCTGAGCCACCCAGGCACTCCGGGGAGAAGTGATATCTTAACAATAGTTAGTTCTCCAGCCCACATGTGACTTCCCTCATTTAGGTTTTCTTTGGTTTCTTTCATTAGTGGTTGTAGTTTTCAGCATACAGGTCCTGCATATATTTTGTAAAATTTATACCTAAGTATTTCGTGGGTTTTGTTATTTTGGTGCTACAAGTGATACTGTTGTTTTTTTAGTTTAACTTTTCAGTTGTTCATTGCTAGCATATAGAAACACAACTGGTTTTGTCTATTGAGCTTGTGTCCTCCAACCTTGCTAAACTTACTAGCTCTAATTGTATTTTTTCCAAGTGCTTCGGATTTTCTATGTAGACATTCATGCCATCTGCAAATTGAGACAGTTGTGTACTTTCTTTTGCAATCTCTACACTTTATTTCTTCTTGCACTATTACATTGGCTAGGATTTCTAACACGATGTTAAACCGGCCCCTCTATGATATGCACTTAGATGGAAGGAAAGGCTTTGTTAGCCCCACAAGACGACCGTGGCATTAATACATTCTCCTGAGGAAACTGGATTCTAAGGAAATAGCTGTTGACATTTAGCTCATTAATAACAATACTTAACACTTCTTGATCACCTGCCCTAAAATCCAGTACTCTGCAGTTTATGTGTATTATTTCACTTGATCCTGACATCAGCCTTATGAGATCCATATTATTAACCCCACTTTGGAAATGAAGAAACTGATGCTCAAAGGATTTAAGAAACTATGACAACAATCCTTTTTAATGGTGATTTCAAATCAATTACTCCCTACCTCCAAAGTCCACGTTCTTCCCGCTACATTATACTGCTTATGGTCCAAATAATTGTGAGGACATCTCAATCCTGTCTACACAAGACAGGCCTTTGGGGAGCTGTTAAACATTATGGCTCCCTGGGTCCTCCCCAGACCAACTAAATCTGAATCTCTGGGGCTGGGGCCTGGGCCTGGGCACTTTTTCAAAACACTCCCAGTTAATGCTGAGCTACAGTCAGGGCCGAGAACCCTGGACCTGCCACTCCCAAAGACAGAGGTCCTAACCTGTCCTCGATAGCACAGTGACCTGAGGTGCTTAGTCTCTGGATCTGGAAGCAGTGGGTAATGAATGCTTTGCAGGAGGTAACTTCTATGTCTGCCTTGGGCCTGGGAGACTCAGGGCTATAAAAGGCAAAGCTTTCTCCTTCATTTATTAAATGCTAGTAAATCCAAGGAGTGTGTCATGGTATTTTAGCATCAACTTATCACACATGTTTGTGCTGGCTTACAGTTGAAATCTTGATGGAAACCAGGTGGGACTCCTCAAAGCCGCTGTTAAGGACTTAATGGGTTACAAAAGGATGCTAATGAAACAGTTTGATGAGAGGAATGTTGCTGGTTCAGATGATGTGGAGGGGGCACCCTCTTTTCTCAGACGGATTCGCCCTGCTGGGGCATCTTTCAAAGCAAACAGTAAAGCTCCTTGTATCACCGTGGGAGGCAACAGCATCCCTAAAGTGCGCTGCCTGGAGTAGCCACAGTCAAGAAATGGAACCTTCTCTCTAACATGGCAGATGGAGTCTGAGGCTGAGTTATTGGCAGGATAAGAAAATTTTTAGGCCAGCTATTACTAAAGCTTTAGGATGCCTTTAGAAGTTTTTCCACCCCAGATATGGCATCTAATCTGGGTAACATTGCCTTGTTTGAAATGTTCCTATAACATGGATCATATTTTTGTTGTTATTACGTTAAACTTATTTTTTCCCATGCTCAGAGTAAAATGCACATCATGGAAAATTTAGACAATGCAGAACAGTAACCAACATGAGGCTGAGGAACATTGTTCCAAGATGAATACTGCACTAGAACTTTCATAAACATCATCACATTTAATCCTCATAATAATAATAATAATAGTCTTATTCCTATCTTCGGACGAGATCACTGAGGCTCACAGATACTCAATGGGTAGCTCAGGGCTCCCACATGCAGACTGGTCGCCTCGCCTAAAGGCTCCTTCTCACCCTCAAAGCCATAGCACATTCTGGAATGTTTTTTTTTTCCCAATCTTTCTTTTTTGTAAGCAAGATTTTTATTTTTGATGTGATGTTTGGGTCCGTACTTTGAAAACACATGAAAAACTCAATTTTGCTTGTGGCTTCTATTTTTCATGTAACTTTAACATAGAAATGGTTTTCCCCATAGTTTTTAGCCTTAGAGCATTTGTTTGATGGATGGCACATTATTAGAACAGGCTTATGAGGGACGTTCCTCCCAGGTGAAGATTAGTCTTGGCAAAGCTGGCTGTGGGTGAAACTCAGTTCAAAGAGCACAGCGCTGCCACAGACAGGAGTAGGGCACTTGGGAGTGAATGTTGGGAAGCCAGCGCCAACAGGAAGGAAAGAACTGGGTTTTCCCATCACTTAGACTGATTGCAGCTCAAATCATTTTTTTTTTTTTTTTTTTTTTTAGCAAACCACTATCCTGATTGCCCATGAGAATGGAAGCTTTTAAAAAGTAAGGATTTTATTTTTTTAAGAGACAGGATGACATGGGAAATAAAAAAAGAATGATGGCTCCACAGTTACAGGCAAACCCAGAAGGAGGGAGCCAAGGGTCTGCGCTGGCTTCTTGGAGGCAGTGCCTCGGAGAGCCCCCGTGCTCTGCAGGCTGGAGCAGGCCAAGGCTGTGGGAAGCAGAGCAAACAAACAAGACAGAGAGAAACCGGCCCCAGGGAGAGCAGGGCGGGCTGTGGAGAAGAGGCAGGCTTGGATTTCCGGCCAAAAAGGCAGGAGCGAAGACCACGTTTGTTTTAGAATCCTAAACTAAGTAAGCCATTATTGAAAATTCCCAGTCCAAGATGGTAGGCATTAGCAAATCTCTTTTAGAACCTCTGTTCCAGGTTAAAAGGACAAACCCCACCTTTGCATTTTTCTGGCTAAGGTCTTGCCTTTTTCTTCACTTCACACTAGATTCACTGACCCCCACTGTGTCGGGGGTAGGGGGGCTGCAAACATGAGCATTCACACAACAGAATAAACAGCCATCTAGGCAAACTGGGATCCCTCTGTTTTCTTTCAACTTAAGCGTTTTGCTAATTAACAACCAGGGTTTCCTGTAGGTGATTAGCCCCAGCGTTTCCACCAAATGTCCTGGGTTTTCTCTCTTTCATATTTTGACCCCGTGCTTTTTGGCTGAAGAAGAAAGGAACGAAAAATCTGAAATGCTTTCTCTGACTCTCAAAGGCCCTATTCCTACAGGGGAGGATCGAAAACAAAGCGCACTTGGACTCTTAGCCGAAGCGGCCGCAATTTCTCTGCTCAGAAATCTGCAGGTGAAGGACGGATCAAGACAGTCTGTTTCTCATTAGAATTCTTGGCAAAGCGTTTTGAGGCGCATCTGGAAAAGAAAGGAGAAGGGCTGTCGATGAGGGTTGTTGAATAAGCCCCTTTCTCCCATCATAAGTCTGTCGGCTTTTCCCTGTCAAGGTCACCTGGGACCAGGTCTCCAACCCCTGTGCACCCCTCTTCACGGGCCGGTACATAATCTGGGTATATTGTGTATAAAGTGGAGAATCCAGAAAAGGAAAACCCAGTTCACTGTCATTTTTCTAAATGTCAAGTGAAGTTCTCCCACGGACAGTCCCACTTTCACAGATGCGATGAATCCAAGGGGAAGGGTTTATAATTTAAGATCCCTTATATTTATTTGTGTGGAATTACACTTTTCAGGGTGATACCTTAGCCATTGCTTTCATCTGAGCATCATGATATTTGCATGAAGTAGTAGATCTCCATTTTACAGAAGGAGGAGGAAAAAAAAACAAACAAACAAAAACCAAAACCCTGAGGCCCAGAATGGGGAGGTGACACAAACGAAGTTTCACAGCCAGTGGGAGCCAGAGCTGGGGCTAAGAATCTGATCCTTACCCTACCCAACACAGTGTTTTATGGATCAAGCCACACATTACCCCTGCTTGGAGCAGCCTCCCCTCGTCTCCTTTCCTGAATGTCTCAGATCTTAGCCTAAATGCCACTTCCTCCGGGAAGCCCTCTCTGATTGAAACTCACTCTCACGTTAATTTAGTTTTCCCTTTTAGCACCCTTTGTGCACTTTTTCTTTATGGCACTTATCACAAATTTTGTTCAGAGTTTTGTGTGATTATTTGCTTAATACCTCTCTCTTCAGCAAGACGGTAAGCCCCTATGGGCAGAGACTCTGTCCATCTTGTTCATCATTGTAAATGAACAAGACACCACCCAGCACAGTGCCCAGGACATGATCCCACCGCCCTCCCCCGCAACACCACACACACATACAAAATGTGTGTGAGATAAATGAATAAAAGACTGCCCAACAAAGTGGTGAAGGCTGAAGCCAGACCAGCTTCCTAACTTCCTCGGTGAACTAGTAGCCAGTAAGGGATTTCCCAGGGAAATTTGCTGGAGATTCTCAACAATGTTGGGTGAAACCCTTTGCTATAAACATTGAGAAAGGTCCTGAAAGGTTAGAGGCTGGAAGACTATGAATCATGCAGGATTTCTGCTGACTGCCAGATTCGGGAACATCAGGGATACATAGACCAGGGATGCTTACAAAAGTTAGTTCATGCCCCACAGGGCATTTCTAGCTCCTGCCCTACAGCATTCTGGGGGACCATCGCTGCTTCCTGGGTGGGTGCCTCAGGCATGATTCAGACTGAGTAATGGACTTCCTCTTCCAGGCCTTGCCCACTCCTCCTGTGGCCTTGTAGAGCTCTGGCACTTAGCTGGCCAGAATCACAGGGTGGTCATCGCACACATCATCCTGTTCACACCCGTTCACACAGTGAAACAGGCCAGCAAGTAAGTGGGGGAAGGACTGGTCTGAGAAGTGGCAGAGCTGGAACCAGCATCCAGGACTCCTGACTATTTGTCTGATATTCTCTCCACCACCAGGCAGTCCAGCGGAGGGTGTGCCGTGCCATTGGAATGTGCTCAGTGCTGCCTATACTGAATTCCTAAAGGGAAACAAAGCCTTGAAAATGAAATACACAAAAGAAGAAAGACACAAAGTAAGCGTAAGGTATGGTCCCAACTTCCAGGAACTTATGGTTTTGTTGGAGAATAACACTAATTTCTTGAAATGGTGCCCAATGAAAACTTACAAGTATAGGTCATTGTATGCTACATTGTGTATTTGCATATAGAAGAGACTGGAATTCCTAAGAATTCCAAGAGGGAACTTGCCAGCTGCACCCAACTCTACAAGACTCTACCTTTGGTATTTGTTTAAAAGTAATCTCTATGCCCAAGGTGGGGCTTGAACCCACAACCCCGAGATCAAGAGTCACATGCTCCTCTGACTGAGCTGGCCAAGGCCCCTATACCATGCTACCTTGAATGTGACCACGGCACCCTGAGAAATGCCTGCACACAGCAAGTCCTCCAGAGTGCCGTGCATTGGTGAAGAGCAGTCCTTGGGCAGACATCTGGGCTCTGCTGCTTCCTAGCTCTGTGACCTTGGGCCGGTCAGTGGGCCTCTCTCAGACTTGATCTCCTCTTCTGTAAAATGGGATAAGAAGTTAATATAGTCCTCTCGTAGGGCTGTTGTGAGAAATGCATGATGCAACAGTCATCAGGAATAAGCAGGTCCTCAATAAATAGCGTAATTATTAATAAAAACAAAGCTATATAGAGCTAAAATGGGTTATCCCAGGGAGGCAGTGAGTCTCCCGTCATCAATGGTGTTCGATCTCTGGCTCGAAGTTTTAGAAAGAAGTAAATCCTAGAACCAGGCGACATGGATCCTTTCCAACACTGGTCCCAAGATTACGTTTTAGGACACCGGTAGCCCTTGAGAACAATTGGGTGTTAGCCAAGTGGGAAGAAGGCAAATGCCATGTCCCAGAAGATGGGAACAGCTTGAGTGGAGGCATGGAGGTGACATGGAGCACGAAGGCATTGTTCTAGTATCGAAAACTTCACCCTGCTTGGGTTTTCGGACCTTCTTGTGGGGGTCCTTCATCTACAGCTTCCAGAGAAACACCCAGGGTTTACAATAACTCTGAAGAATTCCACTTATGTGTACCTGAGATCCATATTGAGGGAAGGGGGTTTTGTTATATGATTTCCTTACTAATACAAACAGGTTTGGGGGTGGGTTTTTATTTTTGGCTTTCCTTTACAATGTACTATTTTTTTATGCAACCCACAGTGTTGCATTAGTTTCAGCAGTACAGCTTAGTGATTTGACAATTTCTACATTAGGCTGTGCCAAGCGTATAGCCTCAAGTTTTTAACCACGATGGTTCACTCCTGCTCGTCAGGGCACTTTTTTAACTGGCCTCACTGATTTCCTAATGATCGCTTAGGAATTCAGCGGAAGCAGCCTTCCTCTCCCCGAAACAAACAAACCCCGGAGTCATTTACCACCCTTGTCAAGCCTCTGCACACTTGCATGTGGGGCACTGCTTTTGGAGACAGAGCTGCCAAAAGGAAAGGCATTTCACCAGAAGAACTTGCTTGGGCATTTGCAAGAGCTTATAAAGCTTCTTTTTTAGGAGATACCATAAAAGAAAAGTGGGCTGTCATGCAGAGTTACCCCCTGGTGCTGCACAACTGTTATCAGCGAAATTAACAGGGGAGGATGATGGTTCTGGGTTACCCTGGAATTGTTCTGACTTCCCACTCCAGGGGCCAAACGAGAATGCCTCTGGACATTCTGCTCCCAGGCTGAAAGTGATGATTACCTAATGTGCAAAGCTGCACTTTAAAAAACTGACCTCCTCTGTAGGACTGCTTAAAAAAAAAACAAACTAATTGGAAACAACCTGGATATTTTATACTCTCTCGGTTCAGTTACAACTGCCTGTTTCATATACAGTTCAGAGCTGGCTGCTGGAAGGGGATAGGGAGTGGGAAGACTGGTCTCCGGAACCCTGAAGGGGCCCTTTGCAGAGGACGGACTATCTCACAGGTCGCAAAGGAGAGTGACATTTGGGGTCCCCTGCTCCTTGCCTCTTTGATGCCTGGGGAGCCCCCGAATGGGGAGGGAAATCACATGCTCCCTCGGCAGTGTGCACCTTTCCAACCCATGGTTTTAGGGACGATTCTCTGCCCTGCTAGGCTGTGTCTTCTGAAGCCACTGAGAGGAAATCAGTTGTTCCTGCTCCGCAGGGGAAGCCAGACAGGAAAGTTCATTTCATTCTGCGTTGCTTACGGGGCCCATTCTCCACAGAAAAGTGGGTCCCGAGACAAGGGCAGGCTCAGTCCTGGCTTTCAGCAGTGACTTGTGTCTGTCTCGTTCATCGGGGCATGTCCAGCACCAAGCATAGTGGGTTGTGGCGTGGCTGGATGCTCTGTGCTGGGAGATTGATGGCCTGGCTGCCAAAAGGGTGCAGTTGGTGTTGCATATTGGACAGAAGGGCAGATTGTGCCGGATTATGTTCCTCTGCCCCACAGAGAAGCAAGTTTACTGAGAGACGGGGCAGGGAGGCCCCGAGAACCACGCATCCCTACCCGTTAGTTTTCCTCCCTCATCGATGAGCGAAATCTCATTTCCTGCCGTAACTTGGGGCTGTACTGTTTCCTTGCTCATCTAAAGGGGGCAGCAGAACATACCCTGCCTACCCCCAGAAGGTGTGGGGAGATAAATGGCAAAGACAAGATGTCACCCAGGGGCCGATTTCAGTCTGATGACAGGCCAGCCCCTCCCAAAAACTAGTGCCTGAGAGCTGCCTGCCTTCCTCAGTGACGTGGGCTGGGCTGCTGTAACAAACTGCCGTAACCTGGGTGGCTTAAACAACAGTCATTTCTTTCTCAGTTCGGAAGGCTCAGAAATCCAAGATCAAGGTGCTGGCAAGTTTGCTTCCTTATGAGGTCTCTCTTCCTGCGAATTGCCACATTCTCATTGTAGCCTCACATGGCAGAAAGAGAAAGGGCTCTGGTCTCTTCCTCTTCTTGTTTATAATGTTTTTTTTTTGTTTGTTTGTTAAAAAAATTTTTTTTAATGTTTATTTTTGAGGGAGACAGACAGAGTGCAAGTGGGGGAACGGCAGAAAGAGGGAGACATAGAATCCAAATCAGGCTCCAGGCTGCTGTCAGCACAGAGCCCGATGTGGAGCTTGAACCCGGGAACCACAAGATCATGACCTGAGCTGAAGTTGGACGCTCAACTGACTGAGTCACCCAGGAGCCCTTCTTCCTCTTCTTCTAAGGGCACTGATCTCATCATGGCAAAGCTCACCCTCATGACCTCATCTAAACCAAATTACCTCCCGCAGACCCCCACCTCCTAATACCATCACACTGGGGGTTAGGGCTTCAACATGTGAATGGCGGTGGGGGAGGGGACACATTCAGTCTGTAGACCTTAGAAACCCTTCTTGGAAAGAACGAGGCAATTACCTGCTCACTGGTCAGTGAAGGCAATAGGTCCTAAGCTGCCTCATGACCCTAATGCACTCGGGCTCCTGGGAACTAAGAGTAGGCCCATCCAAAGCCACCAAGTGTAGTCTGTTCGTTTCTGCACAGGTAAGCAGACTTAGCTTGTCAGGAAGGTCAAGGACATTCCTCACCCTCTTACCTTTTACAGATTAATACATATATATGCCTGAGTAAAAGAGAAGTCAACCCTGAATACTAGGCTTCATTTTTTTTTTCTTTTTCTAAATGAAAGACTTAAACAAGAAAAACTTTGGGGCCAACTTGAATATACGGACTTTTAGGCATAAAGATGGAAAAGTCACATACTACTTACTACTAATGATATTTAACTTACATACGACAAATTTTAAAACCTCAGGTCACATAAAATAACAGAGAGATTGCTTTTTTCCTCTCTTGCATTTCATGAAACAGTTTTGTTCTAACTCCACAGGGTCGTCTTCAGCATCATGTCTTTAGTACTAGAGCTGCTTGCTGAGTCCTCACCACAGTTTCCAAGAGCCCATCACCTTTACTCACTAACTTGTTTGAAATCAAGCACTTTGGGGACACCTGGGTGGCTTAGTTGGTTGGGTGTCCAACTCTTGGTTTCGGTTCAGGTCATGATTCTCACAGTTCGTGAGTTCAAGCCCCGCATCGGGCTCTCTGCTGTCAGCACAGAACCCGCTTTCTACCCCTGCCGCCTCAAAAATAAATAAACATTAAAAAAATGAAAAGAAATCAAGCGCTTGTGGATTCACGTTTCTTGTTGTCACCGGAAATTTACTCTGAACCACGAGTACCCACTTACACAACCCACTGTAAGACAAACTTGCTAAGCTTCCAGTATGAGTATATATATGATTTCTATAACAAAACCATTCACAGTACCATTGTGATCAATGATCTTTAAAAAGTTTGCACGGATACCCAGTACTCAAATCTGTGAAGTCCTTGCCCCAGGAGAAATGAGTACATTTCTATTCATTTCTTTGCTTCCTTTTAACAAATTCTGTCAAGTGACCTCCTTACCAATCTAAAAATAACATTGACTGAGTTCCTTTGAGACCTTTGTATATATTCTCCAGATAGTATTTTGTTATTCAAAAATACAATCATTGAGAGAACACACTGTAACTAAGACCTTATCTAAGGCCACTCTCTCTTTTCTGAAGGATAATTTTAGGGAAGTGGTACATCAACAGTGCCTTTGGAAAAAGTGATACTGTCTAATTACTTAAGTCTTTATTTCTCTCCCAGAAGCTTGATGCTAAAACTCCCTGGATGCCATTAAGGTCTTTCAGAGGGGAGCTTCCATCAGGGGACCTAATTTCTTGACTGATACATATTCTGTCACTGCTGAGCTCCTGAGTCCAGTCTCTAGCCCATTCACTGGCTATGGAATGTGTTTATATTTAATAGACCCAGAGGAGACCCGCCTGAACTGGAGAATTTATCTTTCTGGAATATTACTGGACTATGCAAAACTGTATAAGAATTAATTTCTGAAGTTCCAGGCACAGAAATATCTCTGCTTAGCCTGCCATACTTTTAAGATTCTGACACCACCTTGGATGTGGGATTTTTCCCCCACCAACCGATTCTGTGACACCAGCTGGGTGTCCTACAATTCAACTCAATTCTGATTCAATCTGCTGGGAGATAGCATCAGATGCCACAAGTTAGGTAGGGGTTCAGTCCCACAAGACTGGCCTCTCCCCAACTTCAGACACCAATTGCAAATCCAGATTCTCACCTGTGCCTCTGACTGGCTATAACTCAGAGGTTCCCATGACCCCCTCTTTGGGTTCATTTAATTTGCTTAGAGTGGCTCACAGAACTCAGAGGAACATTTCACTTACTAGATTACCAGTTTACTATAAAAGAATATAATTCAGGGGGCGCCTGGGTGGCTCAGTAGGCTGAGCATCTGACTTTGGCTCAAGTCATATCTTGCAGTTTATGAGTTTGAGCCCCCCATCAGTCTTGCTGCTCTCAGTGCATAGCCTGCTTCAGATCTTCTGTCCCCCTTTCTCTCTGTCCCTCCCCCGCTCTCTCTCTCTCTCAAAAATAAATAAAACATTAAAAAAATTTTTTTTAAAGACTATAATTCAGAAACAGCCAGGTGGAAGAAATACATAGGACAAGGTCTGGGGAAGGAAGACCAGCTTCTACGCTCTCTGAGCATGTCACTGTCCCTAAATCTCCATGTGTTCATCAGCCCTGAAGCTCTCAGAACTCCATCCTTTTGGGTGTTTATGGAAGTCTCCTTACATAGGCATGGTTGATTAAATTGTTGGTGATTGGCAATTGAACTCAATCTCTAGCCTCTCTTTCCTCCCAAGGTCAGGGGTGGGACTGAAAGTTCTAACTCTCTGATTACAGGCAACCAGCCTCCATTCTTAGAATATCTGGAGACTTTCCAAAAAGTCGCCTCATTAGCATAACAAAAGACACCTTTCTGGCTTTCCTCACAGGAAATCCCAAGGGGTTTAGGAGCTCTGTACCAGGAACAGAGATGAAGACCAAATACATATTTCTTATTATAAATCACAATAGCACAAGTTACTTACAAACTTTTTACATAATCCCGGAAAGAAAAGCTCTCTTAATTGGAAGGTTATGGGTAGAATAACAACAAATACAATTTCTATTTATTAAGTACCTTCTTCTATTGAGTAGTTATTTGTGTGGCAAACATGCAAAGAATCTTAAATGCAGTATCTTGTTTATTTTCTTTTCCTAGCATCTTACATTAAAATGTTTATTTATTTTCATTCTTTTTTCTCCCAGTAAGGTGTTTAAAGACTATACATTTACCTCTAGGTGCTGTTTTATCTGCACCACACAAGTTTTGTTATTTAGTCCTTTCAAGTCTAAATATTTCATAATTTTTATTAAGACTTTCTCTTCAATCCACAATATATTTAGGGGTATGTTTTTTTCTAACTTACTAGCATTGTGGATAGAAAATATAATTTGTATAGTATAAATTATTTAAAATTTGTTCAGACTTCCTTTGCTAAAATAGTCAACTTGCTTGAAAAGGGTACGTCTTCTCTATTCAAATGCAGACTTCCATACATTTCTACCAGACCAAGTTTACTAAATTAGCTCTTCATATCTTATATACCTTTCATCTTTTTTGGTCGCCTGATCTATCAAACCATGATAAAAGTATATTAAAAATATTTTACTATAAATATGAATGAATCAACTTCTCTTTATAATTTACTCCTGTTAAGTGCATACAAATTCACACTTGTTATATATTCCTAATGGGATGTTGCTTTTATAATTATGTATTATCTTTGTATATTTCTAATAATGCTTTGCTCTTACATTTTATTTGGTCTCATATAAATATTGCTAGACATGTATATTGGTTTCCTAGCACTGCCATAACAAATTCCACAAACTGGGTGGCTTAAACCAACAGAAATTAATTCCCTCACAGCTCTGGAGACTAAATGTCAGAAATCAAGGCGTTGAGAGGGTGGTGCTCCCTCCACATCCTGTAAGAGAGAATCCTTCCTTGCCTCTTCCAGCTTCTGGTGGCTCTCAGCTTTCTTTGGCTGTGGCACTATAACTCCAGTCTCCGCCTCCACCACCACGTACCTATCTTCCTATGTGTCTGTGTGTCTCTCCCCTTGTTATAAGGACACCAGTCACGTTGGATTAAGGGCCCACCCCACTCCAGTCTGACCTCATCTTAGCTAATTAAGCAATGACTATCTCCAAATAAGGTCATATTCTGAGGTAGTGGCAGTTAGGACTTAAATATCTTATTTGGGGGGACACAACTCAACCCATAACAATATTTTTGGCTTGCACTGGATGGGTGTATCTTTTTCTAATATTTATTTTCAATCTTCTCTGTGGTTTTGCTTTAGGTATACCTCATAAATGTATTCATTTGTATAACCTAATAGTCTTTTGATAAGGTTATCTGTTTACATTTATTACAATAACTAATATATTTTCACTAATTTCTGCCATATTGTGCTTTCTATTTACCATGCCTTTTTTTTGCTTCATTTTTTTGTCTCCTTCTGGTTGTCTTAACCTAGACTTCCCCCCAAAAGCAGAGTCTGAGATAAGGGCTTATCTGCAGCTTGTTTATTTTAGGAAATGATTCAAGGAATAAGAGAAGAGGAGGCGGCAGGGAAGGACCAAACAAAAATGAAGAGAAAGCTAATCACCACCATAGGCAAATGGGACCCCATCCCATTGTGTCATTTTCACTTTCTCCCTCTGTGTGATCACTGGTGTGTGTTTGGAGCAGAGGGTATTCCTCACAATAGGGCCACCATCTTGGGTGTCTGTCATTTAACTTTCACACCATCCTGTGAGGTACTTTACCATCTCTGTTTTTAAAATGAAATTGAGGCTCAGAGAGGTGAAATAACTTGCCTGAAGTCATACAGCGAAAAAGCGATAGAGCCAGAGTGCAGACTCTGGTCTCTTTGATTCCACAGCCATTTCTCGTAACCATAAGCTCTGTCCCCTGATGTGGCCCTGGGTGTGCACCAAGGCTAGCTCACATCTACTTGAGTTTCAGTGCCATTTGTCTCAATCTCATCAGTCCTCACATGGGGGTGCAACTTTTCTACAAAGAGGAACAATGACACAACCAGGCTACTAAATGGTCTCTGTGTGGGTTTGAACCCATTGCTGTCCAAACAGGAGTATTCTGGAGAGATTGAAAATTACAGAAGCCAAGAGATTTCTTAACCTTTATTCAAAGAAGGACTTTTGTTTTTGTTTGTTTGTTTGTTTTTGGCCCACAACTCTATCTACTCTCCAAAGAGTATGGATTTCTAAGTAAATCAGGTAATTATTGACTAAGGCAGGGGCTACTGTGATTGAGAAATTAACCATGTCTGTTTTTCTTCTGCAGGCTCACTGGAAAGGAATGTGAGGTATTTTCCCCTCTTCCTCTCCAGAGGCCCTGGTGTTTCGTAGCGCTGGGCTTCTCTTGCCCCAGGAGCAAGCTGGAGGCCTTTCTTAGATTTTCTAAGGATCTAGAGACTTAACACTAATTCTTAGAGATGGAGAGGGTTGGGGAGGGGCCCACGGCTCAGAAGTCATTGAGGGCTGGCAGGACACTTGAGTGCTGGGCCTCCCATGGGGCACCCTGGAGGTGGCAGGGCTTTTGGTGAGTGACTAAGCTGGGGGAGGGAGATGGCAAGGGACTGAACACCCACTATGGCATTTGATTTGGGGAGGATGCTGGGAGCAGCAGCAGGATTTAGCTGGTCTGCCAGGGCTTGGACAATGAGCAAGTCAGCTTAGACCAGAATGAAACCGATGCCCTTCCCCAAGGTTCTGGAATCCTGAAGGCCTCAGAGTTCCACATCACAGGAGAGTGAAAGCCCTGAAAAGTGTCTGAGATTGAATTTTCTGAGGTCCTCATAGGTGGGGTCTTAGTATGACTTAATTTAATTTAGAAAATTCGTGAAATGTGTCATGGAACACATTCCCAAGTATTGTGGAACAATTTTTATCAGTTACACTAATAATCACCAAATCCTGAAGGAAATTTTTCCAACATATTTGGTAAAACAGGTCTTACTTTTTTTAATCCTTTGGAAATGGTTGATCGATAATTGACAGGACATAACTATTCCAAGCCCTTCCTCTGGTAAAAATATCGTCTATCCTAGTAATTTAAATTCCAAATTACCTCCAGATGAAGCTTTAAAAACACCCTGTGATTAGATCCACACCAAATGGAGTTTCTGTGGGAAACTTCACTGATTCTGAGGACTGCCTGTGAGTTTTTGAAAAGCCAGGATCTGGACTAGGCTAGAAGTGTGACTTGGGGCTCCAAGAACCCTCATCTGTATGACTCAGCTGGGGGGCTGCTGGCCCTGGAGACTTGCCCAGAGCTGAACATTCTACTGGAAGCGTCTTAGGAGGAGGCACTGGGAAGTATCTCGAATCTCACGACCCTTTCTCACCTACCCTTATTAGACCAAACAAGCAGAACTCAGGAGTGGGGGCCCCTGGGCAGAAGGCTGGGCCCAAGGGTTGGCAGGCAGCCAGTGTGAGCGTCTGTGTGCCTGTGTCTGTGAGTCTGTGCATCTCTATGGCTAATGACTGTTAGGCTGTATGTGTGTTTCTGTGTTTCTGTGTGTCTGCATGTCTCTGTGTCTGTTTGTCTCTGTATACCTATAGGTTTGTATGTCTATGTCTGTGTCAGCACGTCTTTGTGTGTCCGTGTGTGTTTGTGTCTGAGTGTGTGTGTCCATGGCACAGAGAAGGGGTCAGGGATACATTAAATCAAGTCTTAGTTTTCTGAGCAAGGTGGTTCACAGGACGGAGGCTGTGGGCAGGGAAGGCAGGGAGGACTAGACTGGAACTTCTGCGTGACTGAAGTGGGGGTGGGGGTGGAGAAGGTGCAGGGAGGAAGGTGAGCGCTGAGTGGACCACATCCTCAACAAGGGGCTGGGGAAGCCCCGGAGCCACAGGGAAGCTAAGACCACCATTTTCCACAAGAGAAGCTGGGCTTCCCGCCCCGCGCTGCACGGTGTGTGAAGGCACAATGCTAGCCAGCCGCCGTTCCCCATTCCCCCAGTCACAGGTTCCCATCCTTCCTAGTCCTGCTGTGGGAATTCCCACCAGCTCCTGGGAATATGGGGAGAGCACCTTTATTTTCCAGGAACTGCTTTGGTTAGGCACTGAGCTGGGCAATTTCCACTTGTGATCTCAATGTGCTTGCGGTGACCTGTGCTTTGTTGTGCCTCAATCTTAAAGATGAAGACCCTGAGGCTCAGAGGAGGTAGGTGGGTTGCTCAAGGTAACAGGCTGAGTGTCAGAGCTGAGGTGAACCACGTTGTGCTGAAGGCCAGAGCCGATGTTTCTCACCTGACAGTCCACTACCTCTGAATTGTCTCCTCCCTGTTTTTGGATGCACACACTTTTTCTTGCACACATGGTTGGGCCCATTTATAAGAGATGACAGCCCAGACAGTAGTCTCTGTCTGTGATACACACACACAATAACAACAACAACAACACAACTTTAGACCTAGGGAAACTTAGCCATTCTTTTACACCCCTCTCTTCTTTCTGGGTATGGAAAAAAAAAAAAGCCTCTAATTAGCATAGTGTTAAGAACATGAACTTTGGAAGCAGACAGCCTGGAATTTAAAGCTCCATTTATTAGTTCTGTGACCCTGGATGAGTCACTCGACTTCTCTAAGCTCCAGTTTCTTCATCTGAAAAACAGGTTAACACTATTTACTTGTGCCGTTGTGTGGAGTAAATGAGGCCGTGGGTATCTATGCATAGCATGTGGCAGCCGGTAATCACCCAATAATTGGAAGCTGTAACTATTTCTAATAATAATGGTGGTGGCAGCAAAACCCCCCAAAGTATCTGGATCATCACAAAAGACAAGGTGACCTAATTCTGTGTAGGGACAAGGACACGACATCTGTGTTTTTGACCAAATCAGAGAGAAAGAGGAGGTGAGCAGCCTGCTGACCAGCCTGGAAGAGGGAGGGGACAGATATCAGGGACCCCTAACCTTGAAATGGAAAGTTCTGGCATTGATCTGTATGAATGTCCTAATTTGCACCTCTTCTGCTCTCAGAGTTTTACTGAGGCACACTGAGTGCTGGGGACTGACATAGATAGAACAAGTGTGACCCACAATAGGGGCTGGAAGCCAACACTGGGAAGGAAAGCAACTGGCGCCAGGTGCTAGAGTGTGTCTGCTCTTTGTCCCAGCACCTGTCAGCTGGGAATTCTGCACGTCATCAGTGCAATGGAGTATGACTAACCCAGAGCGAAGACCCTCCTCTAGACCAGCAGTGGCTTCTGTCAACACAAGTGTGTCTCAAGGGGGATGCATTTTTTAGTGGCTTTATTGTTGTTGATTAACAAAAAAGATTCATGAACATTGTAAAAAAGCATATTAAAACAATGTAGAGAAAGTATGAAAGTAAAACAGTAATATGGAGTTATAGATACATAAACTTTTTATTATGGAAGTTTTCAAGCATACACAAAAGTAGCATTAATAACATGGTGAATCCCCATGTAGTCATGACCTGCTTTCCACAACCAAGGAGTGTGTGCATGAGAGTGCCAGGTAAAGCAACATGGCTTTAACATCCTTCTAGTGTGTTAATGAGCTCCAGTGATTCCATAATGCAAATGTATTAAATCCCCTGATATCCAAGTGCCTGAACTTACTCCCCATCTCCTTCCCCACTGCCTTGAGCACCAATCTGAGTGAAGTAAGAAAAAGGTAAGTTAATTTACCCCAAATCCTATAGGAAGTTCAACTAGTACCTAAAACATAGGAGGTGTTCCAAAAAGTTGAAGTAATAATAATAACAATAATAATAATGGCAGAATAAGAGCTCATGTTTATTGAGCACTTACTGTGTGCTTGCTCACTGAATTCTCACCTGGGGCCTGCATCCTGTCTTCATTCCTATTTTACCAAAGAGGAAATTGGACATAAAGAAGTGCAGCCACTTGCCTAACTTCACACAGTTAGAGGCAGGGCAAGAACCTAAACCCAAGCATTGTGACTCCAGAGCCTGTCTTCTTAACCAGCATATCGGGACGGGGAGGGGGGGTCTCCAGATCAGGTAACCCCTGAAACAAAGCCTGACGTGGACATCTTTTCCTCTGGGAAAGATGAGGATGGAGAGAAAGTCGCTGGTACTGAACACAATGCTATGATGCTATGGGGCCAGGCACCGTGCTCTTTCCCTATAATGTCCTCACAAACCCCCCACAGAGCCCATAGCCTTCACTGGGAGATGACATTAGCATTCTTCTTGCGCCTAGGAGCCCTCATGCTTTCCTCAAGCCAAAAATAAATACCTTATGTGTAAAAATGCATAGAAAAAAGTCAGAAAAATATCCAGCAAATATCAACAAGTGCTTATCCTCACCCAGTCACAGTAGGGTCTGGAAAGTTATAGGGGGTTAATCTCAATTTTCTCATTTCTCTACAGAATTGTTTGTGTTACAGACAGTAAAGGAAGGAAAGAAGGGGGAAGAGGGAAAAAGAAGAGAAAGCGATACTCTAAAGCTGCCCTCCACGGGCTGGGGCTGGGGCTGGACTGGGTAGGAGAGTGGCAGGTGCAGAGGCTGGGAGCATCAGGCAACATGAGACGGGCAGCTCCAGGTGACGGCAGGCTCAGGTTAGGCCCAGACTGGCTTTAAAGGTCATGGTACACGAGCATACACGTCCTCACAGGACCTGGTGGCACCCAAAGGCACAGCAAGTCAGCCTTGCTGTAAAAATATGCAGCGCAGCCTAGCTCTGGTTTCTGGAAGGGTCTGCCACCATGGGATGCAGCCCCACTCGAAGCCTCCAGGCCCACGCTCATTTGGCAGGTCCTCCCAGGGCGCGAGCTGTTTGTTCTCAAACGCTGCATCTTTGGGATTAAAAATAACCCTCGGGCTTGGCTGTGTTCTCCCCCGCCCTAGGGGCAGAGATGGGCTATGCTCCCAGTTTGGACATTTCTAGGCAGGATCATGCCTTTAGCCACCATATTCCCCGCCAACTAGCCACCCTCTATCACGAGCCCTTGATGAAAAGGGGAAGAAAGAAAGGGATTTGCAGTGTCTACCAGGTAGGAAAGTAACAGAACCTCAGCAAACTAGCGACGCCGATGCCACTTAAAATAGCAACAGAGCACTCTCCAGAGAAAGGGACAGGCCCTTTATGGATGCTAAATGCCATACAAACATAAGTTCTGCTGTGGCATGAGGAGGACTTGAATAGTGCCACAAGCCTGGCTGGCCCCCCACTGTGTATACGGCGTGAAAAATCCCACCATTAGAATTATTTCTATCAGACTAAAAGGTGGTGTTTCCAAAGTCCCCTGTTAAAACCTCTGGAAGGGTTGGTTCTGGTGACTAAAGGTAAGACTACCTTAGGTTGGGAGACATGACTGTAATTTAAAAATCTTACACATACAGGGCCTCACTCCATTCTGATCCTTTTTCCCGTGGCTGCAGACCCACAGGTGAGTCAAGTTCATCTCCCTGCAGCCAGGAGAGCCTCGGAGAGGGGAGGGCCATTGTGGAGCCGCAGCTGTGATTAGAACCTTTGCTCCCCCATCATGGCCAGCCAGGGACCCTGTGGGCTTTTTGGCTCTCAGGCCCTTGAGGAGGGGTGGGGGCGGGAGCGCGCTGGGAGAGAGCCCATCTCTGGAGACCTGTAGGAGGGGGCTGCAGGGACAGGGGCTTAGAGGCCAAGGACACACCTCACCGCCTCAGAGTTTCACCTGGGGAGATGGTGTGGAAGCAACCCATCCCACATTTGGGGTGACAAAAAGGGTTCACCTGGGGTTCCAATTGCAATTGTTTTGTGCTGCTGCCGGAGCAATGTGTTGAGAAACAGGGCGTGAGAGACTGTTGACTGCGACCGGTGCCAGACTAGGGCATGAGGAGACGTGCATTTCAAGCGTTGGCCATCCCTGCCGGTCCCCACCTGGAACCCCGCAGTCAGGGTAATGACGGCAGTGGCCCCACAAGGGAGCAGAGCAGCGGAGGACCAGACCACAACCAGACACTTCTTGCCTTGATATCAAGACAACAGCTCAGACCACCTGATAGAGTCATTTTTCCCATGGGTGAAATGAAGTCACAGAGCTCACCCAATGCCCACTGAGAGACTGAGGAGAAAACTGAGGGAAAGGCCTTAGAAGCAAGGCATCACATGGGTCAAGAAAGCAGTCAGGACTTTGGAGCCGTGTCCCTCTTCGGTCACTGATGTTTTCTGGAGAACTGGTGTGGAGAAGGAATGGGATATAGAAGATGGGGAGAAAGTACTCCAAATGATGAAGTCAAAGCAACACCTTGGGATAAGTGGGAGGGCTCCCCATGCTCTTAGGAGGTGGCTCTCCTGGCCCCTGAGAGTTTCTCAAAGGCTGGAAGGGGAGGAAGAATAATTCTTAGGTGGATAGGACAGCTCCTGTAGCCCCAGAACTTGGGGTTCTCATGGGGAAACCAGGGGGCTGAGTAGCAGTGCGGTGGCCTAGCAGTCTCCCTGCCCGCACACTAACAGCTGTTTCTTGTGCATCCCTGGCCCTGCCTGGCTTCCTGCCCTCCTTCCCCAACAGGGCCGCCTGCGACTTCATGACACGTCTTGCCTCCGTTGCTTTCCTTTTGCAAGCCCCCAGACTCACTCCCTCATGCCCTTAATATGCTGCCCTCAGCTCCTTTTTTATTATGAAGACCAAGCCTGAATCCCCTTGGCTCTCTTCTTTTCCTCTAGGTCTCTACATTCACCCTCTCCATCTTGCTACTGCAGTGGAAGTTTGTCCCCTCTGTTCCAAGGAGAGCACCCCTGCCCCCTGCGTCTTCCATCCCATCTACCTGCTGTTTCGTCCTCCAGGATTTTCCAGCTCTTTATCTCCAAATCCACTAGCCTGCTGCATTGAGCTCCCCTGACAGATTGTAGCCTTGCACCTGGGGCCTTTGGAGCCACCTGCCAACACCTCCCTTCCCTTCATTGCCAAATACAGCATGTCTCTGGCTTGGGAGGCTGGTTGGCTGCTTGCTTGCTCCAGAAGCCACCTCCACCTTCCCGCCCCTACTGCCCTGACTCGGCCTTGGAGCCCCAGCACAAAGGGTGCCTTATCATGGAGCCCTGGGCTCTGGCCAGCCCTGGAGTCTCTTCCTTCCAGCCCACACACGACTCACCTGCCTTTGCCCCACGGTTCCCATGCCCCACGTGACCTCAGGCACCCAGGTGTTTCTGGAATTCTGAGCATGACAAAGAATGGACAGCTCTGTCACTCCACACTGAAGGGCCTCAGCTTGTCGCCAATTTCCTGGGTCAGATGGTGATAATAACACCTGCCTCACAGTGTTACGGTAAAGACAAAATAGGATGATAAATGTAAAATGCTTAGCATAATGCTAAACAACATTAAGTATTCAATAGATAATAATTAGTAATTATCCTAGAAAGTTTGGGGCACCTGGGTGGCTCAGTCGGTTGAGCGTCCAACTTCGGCTCAGGTCATGAGCTCACGGTCCATGAGTTTAAGCCCCGCATCGGGGTCTGTGTTGACAGCTCAGAGCCTGGAGCCTGCTTTGGATTCTGGGTCTCCCTCTCTCTCTTCCCCTCCCCCACTCACGCTCTGTCTCTCTCAATAAAAAAATAAACATCAAAAAAAATTTTTAAAAAAGAAAGTTAATAATATACCTCTGGTTATGGGCAGCTCAGTATATCATTAGGTAGCCTGTTTGCTGCTGGATATTACTGTGATTTTGAGCGAGTTTTCTCTTATTTACTAAATACTGACATAATGCAAAGTATGTCCAAAGCACTCTTTTAAGTGCTTTACAAATTTTAACTATTTTAACCCTTATGACAACACCATGAGGTATCCCTGTTTTACAGATAGGGAAACTAAGGCACAGAGAGATTAAGTAACATGCCCGAGGTCACAGAGTGGCAGAGCCAGGAATTGAACCCAGGCAGTCTGACTCCAGAATTCTGGTTTTTCACTACACACAGCTGTCTGTTATGTTGAGTTTAATTAAAAGGACATAAATTAACTCCTGCTCATGGGAGTGCTCTGAAGTAACACAGAACAGTCCCCATACTGATTTCATTAAAGTCCAGACACTGCATCTTATTTATCTTTGTTTTTTCATTCGTTCATTAAGAAAGCACTTATGGGATATCTAGTGTGTACTCGGCAGTATGTTGCCCTGAGGCCCAGTGGTGAACAAGACAGGCGTGGCCCCCGATCTTGCATTGCGGCTAGTGCCTTTCAGCAGTTTACAGTGCCCGGCCCACGGTGAAGTTCTAAGGACTAGAGTGGACTTAGCCTCTGCATAAAAGCCCCCAATTCTTGGTGTCCCAGTGATCCCTTTCCCCAGAGTGGTTATGGCAGAAGCACAAAGTTCTACTAGAAGGTACTGTTCAGTAGAGATGCCATGAAGACTCACTTCGGTGCAAGAAGGGATATGTGAAGGTGGTGTCAGAGTTGTTTTGGGAATCCAGGAGGGTTTTAGAGATGAAGGGAATCCCTTGCATTTTACCAGAGAGATCCTCAAGTAGAGCCAAATCCCCTGAGTCCAACACACTGGTGGCCACAGCTATCTTACTGGGTCCTGGGGGAACTTCTTGGGAGACACTAGATTCCCCACTTGGTTCCTGACCTGCCAGTCCAGGGATGGCCCTTCCCTCTCCATGCCTGCCCAGAGGGCACCCCCTACCCCATCCCCAAAGTTTCTCATCCAAGGCTGAGACAAAGGTCTGGTGGAAGAAACAACTGGTTTCAGGCGTGGAGAATCTTGGGATAAAGGGGCAAGATGAATCAGTATGAGTAAGACTCATTGAGCTAAACCTAAGGGGGAATAGGGCTCCCATAATGTAGGAAGCTTGACCCCAGCCCTGGGGGCTTACTCTCTTGTTATAAGGATAAAGCATATTCCTCAACATCAATTTCAAACTGGGCCTGATCCCTTGACATGACTGCAGGTTCTTCAGGGTCTGACTTGGAACCTTCCAGACTTCATACTCCTACTCTCTCCTTTCCTGCTGCCCCCATCATGCTGGAGTCCTCAAGTTCCCAGGAGGACCCCAAGCCCTTCCTGACCATTCCAACTGCCAAGGAGACTCTTCTCCCAGATCTCAGCGTGCCTGTTTCTTCTCATCATCCAAGTTCCTGCTCAGATTTAACCCCCTCAGAAATGTCTTCTCTAAACACCCTGTATAAACCACTTCCAGATCCAGCCACCTCTATTCCCTTGTCTTGGTTTATGTTCTTCAGAGTGTTAAAGTATAGCCTTTAAAAGTGAAAAACAGGGCTCTCACACAAAAATACAGTAGATACACGTCAAAGATTTGTTAACTTATTAATGAAGGAACCAGTAAGATTACTTAATGCTGGTTCCAAGAGCGTTTGAGAAATTGTGTATGGGCATTAAAACAAACAAAAATGCTGTAGGATTTCTAGATTGGAACCAAATGTGGTGTACAGGAGAACACAGCCTTAACCTTTGGGATAATCTTTTCTACTGCCTAGAAATCTACAAGTTAATCTGTGCCTTCCCAGTGTCTGAATTCTAATCAAATAGCAAATAGGGAAATCAAACACAGGGAGTCCTCTGCAGCATTAAATTATACTCTCTTTTGCTTATTTCTAAGTTCTGGATAATTTTTCTCAGCCATAGCATGCATCTCTAGATGAGGTTGTCTGGTATATTATTTACTTACTGCCAGTCTCAACCTACTAGCATGAAAACTCCAAGAAGTCAGGGCATCTGGGTGACTCAGTCAATTAAGCTTCCAACTCTTGATTTCGGTTCAGGTCATAATCTGACAGTTTGTGAGGTCGAGCCCTGCATGGGGCTCTGCACTGAACGTGGACCATGCTTGGGATTCTCTCTCTCTCTCTCTCTCTCTCTCTCTCTCTCTCTCCCTCTGTATCTTCCCCTCCCCCACTCATGCTCTCTGTCTCTCTCAAAATAAATAAACATTTTTTTTTTTAAAAAAGCTCCAAGAAGGCATAAACTGTCAACCTTGATGACTACCATGACCCAGATTCTACTTCTGTTCCAGGTGCAAAATAAGTATTCGATAAGTATTTGTTGAGTTAATATGTAATCTAAAGTTATACTTGGAGACAAAGTAGAAGTTACTAGGGGCTGGGGGAGGGAGAATGGGGAGTTATTGTTCAGTGGGGCACAGGTTCAGTTTGGGATGACGAAAAAGTTTGGAGATGGATGGTGGCGATGATTGCACGTTGTGAGCATCCTTAATGCCACTGAGCTATGCACTTAAAAATGGTCAAAATGGTAAATTTTATGCCACGTATACTTTACCACAAAAACAATGTATCTGATCATAATAGCAGCCTCTTGTCAAGGGCTTGTTCTCTGCCAACACTGCTCTGAGCACCATATGTAGCTAAGTCCTGTACTTGCCCACAACTCTATGTGGTGGGCATTTTTCACTATTTTCATATTCTACGTAAAAGAATGAATAAAGAAAAGTCAAACAACTTGCCCAAAGTTGCACACCTAGTTTATGGTAGAGCTGGCATTTGAGGCCAGACAGACTGTGCCCCTCACCATGGGCACGTTTTTGGTCCAGGTTATTCATACTGTGTGATTTTCCAAGAAGGAGCACTCTCCTTGTCTAGAGAAGTCAAGGAAGTCTTCCTGGCGGAGCTGGAATGTGAGCCAGAAACTATCCCACAGAGGTGCCAGATCGATTTGCCCTCTGCTGTGGTTGCTACACTGGACTCATTCCCGACTCCAGCTCACTGATGCCCGGGCCCTTCCCCCGAAGCCCAGAAACTACCCAAAGTAGTGAGTGTGTTGGGGGCGGGGGGCAGGATACAAACACAGCCTGTGCCTTCTCTTCTTGCTTCTCATTTAGGGATAATGAGCAGACCTCCCTGAACAGAGTGGCCGGCTATGCTGGTGGCACCTGAGTTCAAGACATGGCCACCACTTCCCATCCCCCTACAGCTGTGTAATGAGATTGCTGGGCCCCAAGGGCCAGGGTTCGGCAGGCAGCACTTAAATACTTTATTAGCCAGACAATGCCCTGCACCTGGTCTAGTCCAGCAGCCCACCGGCACCACACCTGCTTCCAGGGCCTGAGCAAGAAACGTAGGCGTGTGCTCACGAGCGTGTGTTCGTTCTTCTCTTTCTGACCCAAGCCAAAGAGGCAAGTTCACTGCGGATGGTTCCAAGTGGGAGCACTCAAAATACTTACTCAGTACTGCAGCTATTGGACTTCACAGACCCGCCCCTGGAGCCTGGGTCCGACAGGTCCAGCCCATGGAGAATGCAGGCTCGTCTGAGCCCCAAGCACACATACATTTTAGATCCAAAGGAAAGGAGTGTGGGAGCATGGCTTTAACTGTAAGGTATGTGGCATTTCTGTGTGCACGAAGGTGATGGATGCCCCATCCTAAAAGATGACACCTTCTCAGCTGCTCCAACCTCCCCAGGGGCAACCTCCCGCCTCACACAGGGCTCCCTGAGTGCCCACTGCTCACTGTAGGGCTGAAGAGGACTTCTTGTGGCCAGATGGACAAGGATTCCCCAGGGATTGAGGGGGGAAGCTCTCAGAGCTCCCACAAGATTTTAAGGAAGACTGTTGACCAAGAAATTTCCCTGAGGCAGAGCCAGTAAAATGAAATAATATTTGTGGGTCATACAATGGCTCTTTCTCTCAAGTAAAAATAGTGAAGCTGGCAAAGACCAACGTTATTGGCTACCAGTTCTGTTTGCCTAAAAGGAGGCAAATCTGCCTTTGGGGAGATTTGAAAGCATTTTATTACAAGAGCAACCATGCAATCCCTCCAGCTATGGGAGTCTGCTGTGGCACTTTGTGTCCTGTATGGCCACAGTGCCCATGAGAGCCTGCAGGACACAGGGCCCCTTTACAGGTGCAGAAGTGGAGGCTGATGCAAGGCTCCCGCTAGGTCGTGTAGAGGGTCAGTGGCAGACCCGGGCATGGGGAACGGTGTTATGGCCATTACAGGTTAGACCCCACATTTTATCCCTCACTTTCTCTCCTCTGAGATAGCAAGCCATCATTTCCTCAGTTTTGCACATAAGAAACTGAGTCACAAAGTCAGTGTCCTTATTGGTTTCTTTGGAACAGAAAACCAGCCCACGTCCTCTTCACTCTCTTTTCTTTAGGGTCACAGGGGAAATGGCTATTTGCCCTGCCTGTTGTGCCCTCCCACCCCCATCAGGGACCAGCTGGTTGGTGGCTCACTGGAAAGCATGGGACTGGGTTTCTAGTAAAATTCCCAGGGAGAACCCCAGTAAGATAGAGAAATGTGGGGAGAGGGAGAATATCTTTTTGCCACTGGAAATCCCAAGGAAGTTGGGAGGCTGGGACCAAGGGATGGAGGAGTGTCTAGAGCTGGCCTCCAGGCCACCAGGAGGGATCTTGGCTGAGCCACTCTGAGCTGACAAAGCCATAGTCCTCGTGTTCTGAGACATAGCAGCTCAGCCCACAGAGCTCTGGAAGGTGCTTCTCAGGAGGAGGGGCCAACCGGCAAGGCACCCAGCTCTGCTCTGGGCCAAGACCAAGCCCTTGGGTGCTTAATATTCCTTGGGGAGCTCATGCTGGGTCACTTGCATCCCCGAGGTCTGGGACATGAGTACTTGTGGGACGCCTGTTCTTTCCACCCCTTGGTCTTTCAATCTGAAGTTGGGCGGAAGAGAGACCTGAGTTTTCCACTCACAGAACAAGCATTCGGTGCCAGCCATCTGTCTTTAGCCAGACTCTCCTCAGTCGGGACAGTCTGGCCCATGAGGGAATATGTACGCTGGCCTCTTACCCCAGTCCCTGTGGCCCCACTCTCTGTGCAATGAGGTTCCTGGGTGCTCTTTCATCCACCTGCTTGGTTCCCCCTCAGCCCAAGTGTCTCTCTGTTCTTAGAGCCTTAGTCACAGAACTCAAGGTTTCCCTCGAGGAGCAAAATGCAAACCCAATTGAGAAAGAGGCTTGTTGACTCTTGGGATCAGGAGGTACATGTGTTCTAGAAAGCCAAGGTCAGAGGCAAACAGGGCCCCTCCGTCTGGTTAAATGCTCTGCTGCCACTGTCCTGGCATTGTTCATCATTTTATCTTTCAATTTGTGTTTTGCAAGTGAAGTCTGGGGAGTGCTTGTGAGCAGAGGAGATGTGCGAGCACAGGAGAGCCTGGCTGTAGGCGTGTGGCTGTTCCTTGCTGTTCCACATGCATAGAGCATTCCAGCTGCCTCATGAACACAGCATTCTGGGGCACAAAGCCTGGGAACCCAGCGAGAATCAGTGTGAGTGCAAGGTAAGCATGTTCTGTCTATGACACTGAAAACCCCAAGAAGCCATGCTTTCCAATTGAATCAGAACTCGGCTTCAAATGCAGAAAGGACGTGGTGATATTCTAAGAAGCAGGAACACGTAGGGAGTTCTGGCATCTCCTTTCTCACTCATGTTATTCCCTGTATTAGCCAACCACTTATGCCAAGAATGACTTGGTGATTTGATGATTCCAAAATTAAATATCTTCCTTTGCGTGTAACACTGGCATTGCATTATGTAAAGACTGGTAAAAATTAACACTAATCATTTAGTTTATTAATTTTTCTTCACTTAGAATGACATTAAATAGCAAATAAAAAAACTCAAGACAGTCAAAAAGTAGACAATGGAAAATCTTTATATTTCAGTGCCCTTAATGGTACTTCTTCCTGCTTTTTTTTTTTTTTTTAATTTATTTTTGAGAGACAGAGACAGTGTGAGCAGGGGAGGGTCAGAGAGAGAAGGAGATACAGAATCTGAAGACAGGCTCCAGGCTCTGAGCTAGCTGTCAGCACAGAGACCGACATGGGGCTCGAACCCACGAATGGTGAGATCATGACCTGAGCCGAAGCCGGAGACTTAACCAGCTGAGCCACCCAGGCGCCCCTCCTGCTTTTTGAGAAAGGGGTCCCTTGCTTTCATTTTGCATGAAGCTTTGCAGTTTATGTGTCTGGCTCCGGAGGCCAAGCTGGGATGGAAATCTTGCTTTGTGCTTAGACAACCTTGGGCATCTCTTCAGTTCGAGTTCCAGTTTCCTGTCTGGAAAAGGCAGGTAGAGTTGTTGAGTGACGTTGGGACAGCTACACCTTGTTGACGCCTTGGACAGGACAGGATGCTATGGTCCGTGCCTCACTGCTCTGTCTCACTTCTTCCTCAGTACAGCCCTGTCCGTGGGTCCATCGTCCACTACACTGCACTTCTGTGGTGTTTGGGCCCCAGCAGCCACTCATGCTTCCTTCTGGTACCGCACCCATCTCTGTTCTGGGGACAGTCTTGGTCTTGTACAGTTCGGTGGGTCTGTCTCCTATCCTTTCTTAGCCACAGGGCAGCCAAGCTTTTTGTGACCCCAAAAGCTCAGTCAGCTCTGTCTCCCAGATCTGTATTTTTGAGAGGGCCTAATCCACACCCTACCTGTGTGTGACCTTGGTTGGTTCTGGCTTCTGGGATCTGTGAGTAACTCAGTGGCCTGCAGCCCCTGAACCCTCCCTTTCTGTGGCAGTTCCCCTCAGTCTGTGAGCTCCCTACACCCAGCCCCCAAGTCCTCCTGTGTTTAAGTGAACCAGAGTCTGTTTCAGATGCCCACAACCCAAACCCCAAAATGTTGGCTCCTCCTCAGTTTCCAGATGAGGAAACCAGGCCCAGAGAGGTAAAGTAATTTGCTCAATGGCTCACAGCAAGTGAGTAGCAGAGTCAGCATTTGAACCCAATCATCTCAGGATCCATAACTTTGACCCTCTTCTGTCCCTACAGTGAGGTGCCCAATGCAATGCCCTCTGGAATGTTAGCTCCCTTCTACCCCCCATGATGCACTGACTAATGCTCCAGGCTTACATCACAGATCCTCACTCTGTGGGCCCCTCACAGAAGAGGTAGGAAGGGAACAGGGAGGAGGCTCCGGGCTTGCACCCAGCAGGGGAGGCCTTACCTGAACTGTCTCATAGTCGAATGGTATAGGTTCAGCCCTTTCTTTAGGGCACTAGGAGTCCTGGAGGAACACAGAGCCCCCACCTTAGACTGGCTTGGTGGCCCCTTGGGCTCCAGTGGGAGGTCAGGCCCTGCCTGGGTAAGGAGAGAGAGCCAGTCCTGTGGCTGTCTTGGGTGATGAAAGGCACAGTCGCCCATCTGCCAGGCCTCCCTGGCTGGATGCAAATATGGGGACTCAGCCTGGCCATGTGCGACGGACTTCTGGCCTGGCTAACCTCACATCTCCTCCAGGAGGAAGTCCGATGGTTTGTCTGCTACACGGAGCAAACCCTCATTTCTGCCTCCTCCCCCTCCCCACATATATTTCCTTTGTTGCTCTCTGCTCTCCTTGCTTTTATGGTTGCAGATGCAACCTGCTAAATTCTGGACAGAGAATTCCAGACACAGATTTGCAGCTTACAGTAGGTTCCATTTTCTCTACCAGGGAAAAATAATGGTTGAGGGAGAAAACGAGCAGAAAGAGGATAATGTGATGTTAACCTGTAGACAATGAGATGGTCCTGGAATGATCCCGTTTTTGTTATTGCTAGATGATGCATTTATGTGTGTGTGTGTGTGTGTGTGTGTGTGTTGACTCAAGGAACACTTTTATTATTTTATTTGGTCCTCATAAAAACCCCGTGGTTCATAAAGCCAATGATGGTCTCGTTGGGAGATGAGGCCACTGAAGTACAGAGAACCGGACCATCCAAGGTCACCAGGCAAAGTCATTGCCGGATCTAATGGAAACCCAGCTCTTCGTTGCCCGGCCAGGCCCCACCTCAGGGCATAGCACTACCACTGGGCTCTAGGTGAAGCTGATGGCCCAGTGCCTCCCTGCAGGGCTGCGTAAGAACCTGAAGGTAATGCACTCAGTTCCCCTGTGCTGCCAGCTGCTGGCGAGACACTTCCCAGGCCACACGCCCCTTCTGTGTGTGGAGTCCCTACGGACATTCTGTTGGGAGCAGCTTCAGGGCAGCCCTTTCACGTGGCCGGCAAACACTGGGAGCAGATTAAGACTTAAATTGTGACTTAGTTCTTTCCCAGATGTCAGACAGCAATTACAATAAGGCAGAGGTTGTAAAAGACAGCCATGCCAACTACGCCACATGAGAAGAACAGGGCCAAGACAATACGCTGTGTGTGACTTCAAGGTCCCTTGTGTCCTTGGGAAGAATCCTATGATAAAGATGCCTCAAAGCTGGAAGATGCACTTCAGAGGAGCAGGGACCTTGCTGGTTTGCTCACAGCTCTATTCCACATCTATGTACCTGGCCATGTACCTGGCCTACAGGAGGTGCTCAGTGAATGCTTGTAGAATGAATGAATGATGGGCTTCTATTGTTTCCAAACAAGATGAATAAGATTTCCCAGGCAGGTGGAAAAGGGATGTGCATGTGGAGCTCCTTCTGTATCTACTGTTCCACCGTCAGAGTCTCCTTCTCTGTCTAGTGCTCCACCGTCAGAGTCTCCTTCTCTGTCTAGTGCTCCACCGTCAGAGTCTCCTTCTCTGTCTAGTGCTCCACCATCAGAATCTCATTTAATTCTTAGGACAGAACTCTGACTGGGGGAAACTTCATAGGCAGAGAATCTGAGACTCAGTCTTGCTGAAGGTAACACAGTAAAATCAATAACTGGAAGGGCTAGTTATCAGTAGCCCAGGTCTCACTGATTCCAGGCTTCCTGCTTCCCCTAGTGAGCCACACCAATAACCTCAAAGGCCCTTACAGGTTCCCGTGTTGACAGCACTGGACCCCCTCTTCTCTGCAAGGCCGCCATCCGCATGTCCTGCTAACTGCAATCCCAGGTGGCCTCTGTGCCCCATGCCAGGGTATCTCAGCTGCAGACAGAAGAGCAATAACAGCAGAGTCACAACTGGGAAGGGAGTGAGGACGTGCATGTGTGCATGTGTGTGGTTTTATATGTCAGCTCTGGGTTCCAAAGATCGATGGAAGTGAAAAGTCCTTCAGTTTGTCAACTCCTATATATACAGCCCATAAGGGCTTACAAAGCACTTAAAATACAGTAAATTTGAAAATAGAAATCATGTGAGGCACCTGGGTGGCTCAGTCGGTTAAGGGTCGACTTCAGCTCAGGTCATGACCTCACGGTTTGTGAATTTGAGTCCCGCTTCAGGCTCTGTGCTGATTCAGATTCTGTGTCTCTCCCTTTCTCTCTGCCCTTCCCCTGCTTATGCTCTCTCTCTTTCTCAAAAACAAATAAACATTATAAAAAATTTAAAAAAGAAAATAGAAATCATGTAATCTTCATCTTTATATTCATTTTTATTTTAGCCATTACAGTGGCTAATACAATTCCTGGCACATAATAGGTTCTCAATACACATTATTAGTAGGATGAATTTATTGGGCTCTCCACATGTATCGTGTTAAATAGCATAAGAGTTCATAAGAAAGAATAATCCAACTTCAACCATACAGCAGAATAATCATCCTACTGCCTTTTAGCTTTCAAAGTGCCCTTTAACTTATCTTGACCCCAAGGGGTCAAGGCAGACATCAACCCCATGTTAACAGATAAGCTAAAGCAGAGAAATGATATGATCTGGCCAAGGACCCAAGAGACAGAGCTGAAATCAGACACTGGCCATCCATCCTTCTCACCCCACACACTGCCCCACACCCTCCTCTCTCCATTTGCAACTGGTCAGGCAGACCTCTGTACCCCTGAAATAGATAAGCTTTGAACAGACCAAAAAGGGGTCTCCTTTTTGCTTCCTCACAGCAAACACTGCACCAGCACTCCCAGCACACCTCTGAGAAGACCTAGGGGGACTCCTTTTAAAAAGAGCAGCAGAAAGGGGGCAGCGGGGAGGCTCAGTCCCTTAAGTGTCTGATTCTTGATATCTGCCCAGGTCATGATTTCACTGTTCAGTTAGTGAGATTGAGACTCACGTTGGGCTTTGCACTGACAACATGGAGCCTGCTTGGGATTCTCTTTCTCCCTCTCTTTCTGCCCCTCCCCTACAGTCTCTCTTTCTCTCTGTTTCCTCTCTCTCTCAAAAATAAAGAAACATGAAAGAAAGAAAAAAAAAGAACACCAGAAAGAAAGACTTCACCTAGAGAAGAATTAGAACCTCAGAGAAAATTTTCTTTCTTTCTTTTTAATCAAGAAGCAGTTTGTTGTATAAGCAGAGGCTATTCTGTAGTGCTGAAAAAAAAACCTACCTCCCGAAGACATTCCTGGCAGGAGGGCGCCCCCCCCCCCCCGGCCCCCACAGATCTCAGGCGTGTAGGTAGGGAGAAGCCGCAGCTGTTAATCTGCTGCCCTGTTAGAATGTGAATTGGCAACTCCACAGGGCAGGATGCGAAAGGCTCTCTCCCCGGTTTATTCCCCAGACGGCTAGTGTTACTGGGGCCGACTTTGATTGCTCTACTCACCCCCCTCACCCCTGGGTGGACTGGCCTGGTTCTCTCCCAGGTATGTGTGAGCCCCAGCAGAGCAGAGCGGTCCTGCAGCATTAAGTCCCTTTCTAAAATAAACTGGTTCAGATGTAATGCGCAAAGCAGCTGGGAAGGGCAGGCTGGCCCAGCCATTCCCGCAGCACAGGGGGCAAAGGCTTCCTGCCAGGGGCCTGAAACCCATCTTCAGGCATGAAAGACCTCTGTCCATCACACCTCCTGAGGGAGGAGAGCTTCCTAGCCAGGATGCTTCAGGTGTCTGTACCTCTGTCGCTGGTTACTCCCCTCCCCAACTCCCGCTGCTGCCCACCCTAGAAAGCACTGGTTTCAATCATTACAAGGATTTTGTAAAATGACCTCATTTTCCTGTGAGTCTGCCAAGTCTTATGCATGTCAAAGAACTGCGGGGCTGAGAATCATTACAGCAGTTATGATGACCTGTCAAAAAGGGGGGACTTTTGCCAAAGAAAAAGAGGAGGGAGGTACAGAATCAAGATTTAGAGGAGGTATTGATGGAATAAATATTGGCATTTATCTCTACCATTACACACACACACACACACACACACACACATGAGGCAGAAACCACTGCCCTGTCACTTTGGTGCTAGATCCCTTTGCACACATTTCTGTCACAGTACTTACCCAAGCTACTGCATAGCCCAGCTTCGGTACAGGCATAGCTCATTTTACTGCACTTTGCTTTGTTGTGTTTGGCAGGTATTGCGTGTTTTACAAATTGAAGGGGTTTTTCTTGTTGTTTTGGTTAGCACAGTTGGTATACAATGTTACATTAGTTTCGGGCGTACAACTTAGGGATTTGACAAATATATACATGATGCTATGTTCACCCCAAATATAGCTACCATCTGTCCCATTCCAGCACTATTACAATATCATTGCCTATATTCCTTATGCTATGCTTTTATTCCCACAATTTATTCATTCCATAACTGGAGGCCTATGTATCTCCCCTTCACCTATTTGCCCAGCCCCCGCCCCTTCCCCTCTGGCAACCATCAGTTTGTTCTGATTCTGCTTTTTGTTTGTTTATTCATTTGGCTTTTTAAAAAAAAGATTCCACTTATGAATGGAATCATATGATATTTGTCTTTCTCAGTCTGATTTATTTCACTTAATTTTCACTTAATATTTTACTTAATTATTCACTCATAATACCCTCTAGGTCCATCCATGTTGTCTCAAATGGTATAATCTTATCCTTTTTATGGCTGTGTAATATTCCATTGTGTGTGTGTGTGTGTGTGTGTGTGTGTGTGTGTGTGAGACACCCCCCACATTTTTCTTATCCATTTGTCTATTGATAGACACTTGGGTTGCTTCCATGTCTTGGCTATTGTAAATGCTGCAATAAACATACAGGTGCATTCATCTTTTGAGTTAGTGTTTTTGTTTTCCCTGGGTAAATACCCAATAGTGGAATTATTGGATCATGTGGCATTTCTATTTTTTAATTTTTTGAGGAATCTCCATACTGTTTTCCACAGTGACTGTACCAATTTACAGTCCCACCTACAGTGCACGAGGGTTCCTATTTTTCCACATCCTCACCGACACTTGTTTCTTGCCTTTTGGATTTTAACCATTCTGTTATCTGTGAGGTAATATCTTATTGTGGTTTTGATTTGGATTTTCCTGATGATTAGTGATCCTAAGCATCTTTTCTTGTGTCTGTTGACCATCTGTATGTCTTCTTTGGAAAAATGTCTATTCAGATCATCTGCCCATTTTTCAATCTGTTTTTTGTTGTTGAGTTATATAAATTTTTTTTACATATTTTGGATGTTAACCCCTTATCAGGTATATCATTTGCAAATATCTTTTCTAATTTGGTTGATTATCTTTTAGTTTTGTTGATGGTTTCCTTTGCTGTGCAGAAGTTTTTTAATTTGATGTAGTCCCAATACTTTTTGTTTTTTGCTTTTATTTCCCTTGCTTAAGAGATATATCTAGAAAAATGTTGTTATGGCTGATGTTAGAGAAATTACTGCCTGTGTTTTCCTCTAGGATTTGTATGATTTCAGGTCTCATATTTAGGTCTTTAATCCATTTTGAGTTCATTTTTGTGTATGGTGTAAGAAAGTGGTCCAATTTCATTCTTTTGCATGTAGCTCTCCAGTTTTTCCAGCACCATTTATTGAAAAGCCTTTTTCTCATTGTATATTCTTGCTTCCTTTGTCATAGATTAATTGACCATATAAAC
Organism: Cryptoprocta ferox; assembly: GCA_028646485.1. Classification (NCBI taxonomy): domain Eukaryota; kingdom Metazoa; phylum Chordata; class Mammalia; order Carnivora; family Eupleridae; genus Cryptoprocta; species Cryptoprocta ferox. Next base: position 98,750,711 of record CM053560.1, read on the forward strand.
GTGGGTTTATTTCTGGAGTCTCTATTCTGTTCTATATTTTTAATGTTTATTTATTTTTGAGAGACAAAGAGCACGAGCAGGGGAGGGGCAGGGAGAGAGGGAGAGAGAGAATCCCAAGCAAGCTCCACACTGTCAGCACAGAATCCAATGTAGGGCTTGGTCTCATGAACTGTGAAATCATGACCTGAGCCAAAATCAAGGGTCAGACACTAAATGGACTGAGCCATGCAAGTGCCCCTATTGTGTTCTATTGATCTGTTTGTCTATTTCATGTGACTACTATACTGTCTTGTCTGGAATTGTGTTACCTCCAGCCTTGTTCTTCTTTCTCAGGATTGCTTTGGCTAGTCAGGGTCTTCTGTGATTCCATACAAATTTTAGTATTTTTTCTTCTAGTTTTGAGAAAAATCTGTTGGTATTTTGATAGGGATTGCATGGAATCTGTAGATTGCTTTGGGTAATATGGACATTTTGACCATAATGGACCATTAATTCTTCTAATCTATGAGCTTTTGTTTGTATCATCTTCAATTTATTTCATCAGTGTTTTATAGTTTTCAGAGTACAGGTCTTTCACCCTTTTGGTTAAGTTTATTCCCAGGTATTTTATTCTTTTTGGTACATTTGTAAACGGTATCTTTTTAAAGTTTTTCTTTCTGCGATTTCCTTGTTAGTATATAGAAATGCTACCAATTTCTCGATATTAATTTTGCATTCTGCCACTTAACTAAATTCATTTACTACTTCTAGTAGTTTTTGGTGGAGTCTTTAGAATTTTCTATGAATAGCATTATGTTATCTGCAAATAGTGACAATTTAACTTCTTTACCAACATGGATGCTTCTTATTTCTTTTTCTTGTCTGATTGTTGTGGCTAGGACTTCTAGTACTATGTTGAGTAAAAGTGGTAAGAGTGGGCATGTTTGTCTTATTCCTGACCTTGGAGGGAAAGCTCTCAGTTTTTCAACATTGAGTATGGTATTAGATGTGGGTTTGTCATATTTAGCCTTTATTATGTTTACATACGTTTCTCTAATCCTACTGTGTTGAGAGTTTTTTTCATGAGTGGATGTTGAATCTTGTCAAACGCTTTTCTGCATTTATCAAAATGATCATATGATTTTTATCCTTCATTTTGTTGATATGGTATATGACATTGATTGATTTGTGAATATTGAGCCATCCTTGCATCCAGGGAATAAATCCCACTTGATCATGGTGAATGATGTTTTTAATGTATTGTTGCATGCAGTTTTGTTGTAATATTTTGTTCAATATTTTTGTATCTCTGTTCATCAGGGATATTGGCCTGGAGGTTATTGGGTTTTTGTTTCTTTGTTTGTGGGGTCTTTGTATGGTTTTGGTGTCAAGATGATTGCTAGCATTGTAGAATATATTTGGAAGCTTTCTTCCTCTTCTTTTTTTTTTTTTTTTTTGCAATAGTTTGAAAAGAATAGGTATTAACTCTTATTTAAATGTCTGGTAGAATACACCTGTGACTGCATCTGGTTCAGGACTTTTATTTTCTTGGTAGTTTTTAAATTACCAATTCAATTTTTTTTTACTTGTAATCAGTCTGTTCAGATTTTCTATTTCTTCCTAGTTCGGTTTTGGAAGATTTTAAGTTTCTAGGAATTTATCTGCTCTTCTAGGTTGTCCAGTTTGTTAGCATATAATTTTCATAGTATTCTCTTATAATTCTTTGTATTTCTGTGGTATCAGTTGTTATTTTTCCTCTCTCATTTATGATTTTATTTATTTGGATCCTTTCTCTTTTTTTCTTGATTAGTCTAGCTAAGCGTTTGTCACTTATATTTTCAAAGAGCCAACTCTTAGTTTCATTGATTTTTTTTCTATTATTTTTCTAGTATCTCCATAATTTTTTTCTGCTCTGATCTTTATTATTTCCTTTCTTCAATTCGCTTTGGGCTTTGTTTGGTCCTCTTTTTCTGGTTATCTTAGGTGTAAAGTAAGATTGTTTATTTGAATTTTTTCTTGTTTCTTGAGATAGGCCTGTATTGCTGTATACTTCCTTATTAGAACTACTTTCACTGTGTCCCAGAGATTTCGGACCATTGTGTTTTCATTTTCATTTTGTCTCCATGTAGTTTTTTATTTCTTCTTTGATTTCTTCATTCATGCATTGGTTGTTTCTTATCAGGTTGTTTAGTCTCCATGTGTTTGTATTTTTTCCAGTTTTTTTCTTATAATTTATTTCTAATTTCATACTGTTGTCAAAAAAGATGCATTGTATGATTTCAATCTTCTTAAGTTTATCGAGGCTTTTTTTATGGTCTCATATATGATCTATTTTGGAGAACATTTCATATGCTGTTGAAAGGAATGTAGATTCTGCTGTTTCTGGATGGAATGTTCTGTTTATATCTGTTATGTCCATCTGGTCCAATGTGTCATTCAAAGACATTGTTTTTTCATTGCTTTTCTACCTAAATGATCTATTCATTGATTAAGTGGAATGTTAAAGTCCCTTACTATTATTGTATTCCCATCAATTTCTGTCTTGCCACCTGTTAATATGTGCTTTATATAATTAAAATTGGTGCTTTGTTGTTGGGTACATAGATATTTATAACTGTTATAGCCTTCTTGTTGGATTGATCCTTTTATCATTATGTTATGCCCTTCTTTGTCTCTTGTTATAGTCTGTGTTTTAAAGTCTATTTTGTCTGATAAAGTATTGCTACCTCTGCTTTTTTTGTCCCCACTCCATATGCATGATAAATGTTTTCTAATCCTACACTTTCAGTCTCTGTGTGCCTTTAGGTTTGGGATGAGTCTCTTGTAGATGCATATAGCTGGGTCTTGTTTTTTCATCCATTTTATATCTTTTGATTGGAGCATGTAAACCATTTACATTAAAGTAATTATTGATAGGTATGTACTTAATGCCATTTAAAAATTTTTTCTAGTGTTTTTGTAGTTCTTTGTTCCTTTCTTATTCTCTTGCTCTCTTTCTTTATAATCAGTGAGTGTCTGTAGTGTTTTGGTTGACTTTCTTTCTCTTTATTCTCTGTGTATCTATTATAGGTTTTGGGTTTCAGTTACCATGAGGTTCATTTATAGCATCCTAATTAAATAGCATTCCATATTAACTTGATGGTCATTTAAATTCAAGTACATTCTAAAAAGAACAAATCTTTACTTTTTCTCCTCTCTTCCCTTTTTTATTTCCTTCTCCACAGTTTATGTATATACTGTCATCTTTTACATCATATTCATATTTTTCTTATGTCTAATTATGGCCATTTTTTCCACTTAAAGAAGTCCATTTAAGATTTTTTAAGGCTGATTTAGTGGTAATACATTCCTTTCTCTTTTGTTTGTCCGAGAAATTCTTTATCACTTCTTCAAATCTGAATAACCATGCTGGATAGAGTATTCTTGGTTATAGTTTGGGTTTTTTTTTTTTTTTCCTTTCAGCACTTGAATATATCATGCCATTCCCTTCTGGCTTACAAAGTTCCTCCTGAAAAATCAGCTGATTGGGACACCTGGGTGGCTCAGTCAGCTAAGAACCCGACTTGGACTCAGGTCATGATCTCATGGTTTGTGGGTTCGAGCCCCACGTTGGGCTCTGTTCTGACAGCTCAGAACCTGGAGCCTGCTTCAGATTTTTTGTCTCCCTCTCTCTCTGCTTCTCCCCAACTCATGCATGGTCTCTCTCTCTCTCTCTCTCTCTCTCTCTCTCTCTCAAAAATAAACATTAAAAAAATTTTTTTAATCAACTGATAGCCTTATAGGTTTTTCTTTGCAACTTTTTGTTTCTCTCCTGTTGCTTTTAAGAGTCTCTGTTTATCTCGGGGCACCTGGGTGGCTCAGTTAGTTGAGCATCTGACTTCAGCCCATGTCATGATCTCACAGTCCGTGAGTTCAAGCCCTGCATCGAGCTCTCTGCTGTCAGCACAGAGCCCACTTCAGATCCTCTGTCCCCCCTTTCTCTCTGCCCCTTTCCCTCTTGCATGTGCTCAATCTCCTTCTCAAAAATAAAAAATAAAACATTAAAAAAAAAAAGAGTCTCTCTTTATCTTTAAACTTGACATTTTAATTATAATGTGCTATGGTATGGACCTCCTAAGGTTCATCTTGTTGGGAACTCTCTGTGTTTCTTGGACTTGGATGTTTATTTCCTTCCCTAGGTTAGGGAAGTTTTCTGTTATTTTTCTTCAAGTAAGTTTTCTATACCTTTCTCTCTCCTCCTCCTCCTCCTTCTTCTCAAATCCGTATAATATCGATGTTTGTTCTCTTAATATTGTCCAAGAGGTCTCTTAATCTATCCTCATTTAAAAAATTTCTTTTCTCTTTTTGCTGTTCAGCTTGTGTGCTTTCCATTACTCTGTCTTCAAGATCACTAATGCCTTCTTCTGCATCCTCTGACCCACTATTGATTTCCTCTAGTGTGTTTTTTTTATTTCAGTTATTGTATTCTTCAACTCTGATTGGTTCTTTCTCACATTTTCTATCTCTTTATTGAAGGTCTCACTGAGTTCTTCCACTCTTTACTCCAGCCCAGTGAGTATCTTTATGATCATTACTTTAAATTCTTTATTGGACATGTTGATGATCTGTTTCATTTAGTTCTTTTTCTGAGTTTTTTTTTTCTTGTTCTTTATTTTGGAGCATATTCCTCTGTCTCCTCATTTTGCTTGACTTCCTGTGTTTGTTTCTGTGGTGTCTTGTGTATAGGGTCCCCTGGGCACCTGTGTGTCCCTGGTAACTCTTGCTGGCTGGCTGGAGCCGTAGCTCTACATGCTAGTTACGTTTTTAAACCATGGCATGTTTCTGTCTCTCATGCTGTTCTCTTGCCATTCTCTCTGTCTTTCGTTGTTCAGTAGCTGTTCAGTCAGCCCTCAGTTCTTTTTCGGGAGAAACTTCTATTTTAAAAGGTGTGTTCTGTGGTGGAGGTGAGTTCAGAGTCTTCCTACTCTGTCATCTTGTACTGGAACTCTAAATATTGGAGATTTTATGGCAATCTTGTGTCAACTCTATTGGTACCATTTTTCTTTTCTTTCAAAGAAGTATAGTTGACATACAATGTTATATTAGTTTCAGGTGTGCAACATAGTGATTTGACAGTGCTATACATTAGGAAATGCTCACCACCCAAGTGTAGTTATCATCTGTCACCACACAATGTTATTAAAATATTATCGACTGTATTCCCTTTGCTGAAATTTTTATCCCCATGACTTACTTATTTTATAACTAGAAGTTTGTGCTTCTTAATCCCCTTCACCTAGTTTGCTTATCCCCCACCCTATCCTGCTGGCAACCACAAGTTTGTTCTCTGTATTTCTGATTTGCCAACACTTTCCCACTTCATGTCTCTGTCAGTTTGGTAATTCTCACAATATTTCAAACCTTGTCATTATTATATTTGTTATGGTGATCTGTGATCAAGTGATTATGACCTGCTGAAAGCTCAGATGGTGGTTAGTAATTTTTAGCAATAAAATATTTTTAAGTTAAGGTATGTACGGGGTTTTTTTTTTTGACACAGTGCCATTGCACACTTAATACTACAGTACAGTGTAAACTTTTATATGCATTGGGAAACCAAAAAACTCATTGATCTCGCTAATAAAGTGAGTAATATCACAATAAGGGATATTTGCTCCATGGTAGTGGTCTGGAACCAAACTCACAATATCTCTACAGTATGCCAGTACCCATCATTCACAGGTCCAGTGGTCTGGGTGACTGGAACTTGGAGCTGTGGAGTAGACAGCCAACACAGCCACATCCAGCGACCTTAGTCTTATCTCATTGTACTAGCAACTGTGATCCTATTCCGACCCCAAACCCCTGTCTGTATCCCTCTTTACCCAAGATTGTACCACTGAGCACAGGTACTGCAACAATATTTCTTACTCATTTTGGAGGTCACAGCATGTCAAATAGTGCATCTTCGTCTCTACTATAACCAAGTGTTTTGTCTGTTTATCCTCCAAGTTTTGCTCTACTAATCCAGATCACTCTGTGTCACCAGGTCTGACTCCGCTGCTATAGCAAAGGTTGCAGCAGAAAGCTGGGTGCTGCCTAATTGAGCCACAGGTGTTTCTCCCCAACACACAAATCCTGATTTTCTTCTTCCTATACACTGTATGTTTGGCTTTCCTCCATCAATAATGTTTAGATGCTTATGCTCAGTGAAAAAAGATGGATGGTGAAATGTAAGAACCCTCTGGAAGACCAAGAGCATATATCTAGAGGCCATGGAATTTTGCTCCAGATGAGCTTGAGACAGAAGGATGGTGGTTTTTTTTTTTTTTTTTTTTTTTTTTTTCAGTTTGTGCTTGAAATAGGCAAGATTGCATTATTTAAGATTGCATTATTTAAGCAATCCCTATTTTGGACTAGTCCCTAAATTAAACTCTGAATGTATTTTCTTATTGAATATATTTTTTATCCAACTCTATAGGATAGAAAATTATTATTCTCATTTTATGGATTAGAAAAATGGAGGCTCAGAACAATTCAGGAACTTCCCTAAGGGCACATAGCCAGTAAGTAAGGGAGCAAACAAACATCTCCAGATCCTCTGGCTCTAGAGCCCAGGCCCCTTCCATCCTATAGTTATCAAGCTATATCCTTCCCTTGCACACCTGTGGAGCAAGACACAGACCTGTGGGGGACCACAGACCCCCCTCAGCCTTGCTTCTGTAGTGAGGTGGGTCATATCTCACGCAGGCTTGATTATCAACAGCTCAAAGTAGGTGGTGATAGACCATGTGCCTCCCTAGTAAGAGTCTCCATACCAAGCTGCCTCTTCAGGCTAATGGATAGGAAAGAGCCAACTGGACAGAGTGAGGAAGGTGGGATTCTCTGTGGAGAGAAAGAAAACTGAGTGATGGAGGTCAAGAGGCAGGAATGCTTCTCCCAGGCCTACCACAGGAGGACCCCTGCCTGGAAAGCCCCCCGTAAGATAGTCAGGGTCCCATCCTACCCTGGACCTGGCCCCCTCCCTTCCCTCAGCCTGTCCTGGGTCTGCATCATGCCTTCTGCTCCTTTTCCTCTGAGAGACACAGGGAACAGGCAGGAGCTATGACAGATTGGCTGCCACGTGGCTAGGCCCTGCTGGCCATACAAAAGCTTTCCTGTGCCTCTGTTGTCCATCATTCTGAGATGTCTGATGTCCCCACCCTCTTTCCCTACTGCCATCCCTGGCTCTCTGACCTTTCAAGACAATGATTGCCCAAGTCCTCTTCTAGGTGCTCAGTGTCTGAGGTGATCCCTTCATTTTACTCCTCTATCGTCATGGTCTTTATATTATTGTTTATTGTTGTTAAAGCACTTCACGATCTTAAAAGACCTATTGCTGAGACCCCAAGTAGCGTGAGGAAATTATTCTTTAGACTCCTAATGTCTTCAAGCTGAATGACTCCTTAGAGGTCATTTTCCAGAGGAGGGAACTGAACACAGAGAACTGGCTAGCTTTCTAAGGGCCCCACAGCATGTTCATAGCAACTCAGGACCTTTGATGGGAAATTGTCAGAAATAATTTCTGTTAAACACTTTTCATAAAATACTTAGCACTACTCCTGCCCCTGACTTCTCCGTGGAGTCTGGCATCATGAGGCAGTCAAAAGCATTCACCCTTGGCATCAGACAGAGCTAGGTTTGGACCCCACCTCTTTACTGACTATAGACAGGCCCACCACCACCATTTGCAGGACCCAGGGAAGGGCACCAAGGAAGTCCCCATGCCATATGCCTCAATACTGAAGAGTTATAAAATATACGTGTGTGTGTGTGTGTGTGTGTGTGTACACAAACATATATGTATATAACAAACTTAAAAATAAGAATTTTTTTTCCTCCAACCTTGACAAATATACCTTCATAATGACCTGGAAGCCTATCTTTGATTGAGAGTTCCTACACTACTTGGAATTCTGCTCTGACATGATGGAACGGGAAGACCCAGACTCCAGCTCCTACCTTCTCCATACCTGACCCTCTCTTCTCTTCCCGCCCTCTCCCTACTCAGCTCTCCCCTGTATCATGAGAAGCCTCACGTGTATGTGTGCAGACATCTAGCCCACACAGCCCTGCCAATATCACCCCCTTGGTCACCTTGAGGGCTGAGATTACACATCAACATCCCAGCACCCACTCAGGAGAATGAACCCTGGAAAGAGGCCTCTGTGGGCCTTAAAAGAAGGCTTGGGGCCATCTGGACAGAGAACTCCAGGGTTCCAGGTACCAGAGCATCATCCGGTGGGGGCCGGGTGGGGAGGCACACATCTCTTGCCCCTGGGACTTTTTACTTCATGGAGAGTGGTATGGCCAGAGGAAGGCCAAAGCAAAGCCTTCTAGAGCATGAGGCCCACAGCAGGGGCCCCACTTACCCAGGGGAAGGGGGACTGGCCATGTGATTTTAGGCAAGCATTAATTCCTTTGCCCATAAAAATAGGGATAATATTAACCTACCTTGCAGAGTGGCTTTGAGGATTAAATGAAATACTTTATAGGGGCACCTGGGTGGCTCAGCTGGTTAAGTGTCTGACTTTGGCTCAGGTCATGATCTTACAGCTCACCAGTTCAAGCCCCACATCAGGCTCTGTGTTGGCAGCTCAGAGCCTAGAGCCTGCTTCAGATTCTGTGTGTGTGTCTCTCTCTCTTTCTCTCTCTGCCTCTTTCCCACTCACAGTCTCTCTCTCTCTCTCAAAATAAATAACATTAAAAAAAGAGAAATACTTTATATAAAAAACTTAGCACAGAGTAGGTATTCAATTTCTTCTTCCTTTCTCTCTACCACCCCTTCCTGCCTGCACCCCCACCCTCACCCCTTTATTTTCTCTGTAAGGCCCCAGAGGGACTGGGAGTGGCACAGCTGACCACAGTGACCCTGGGAAGGGCTCACTGTCCCCCTTTCCTGCAGGAGAGCTGTGACAGGCCACTTTGAGTTCTCTGTCCATTTAAAAAGTAGTCTTGGGTTTTTCTGATGTTAAGTAAGGGGAGATACTGCGGTGCACAGAGTGGGTTAGAAACCTCATATTACTCTCTGGCTTGCTAATGAGAAGCTTGAAAAAGTCCTTTGGGTCCTGACCAAAAACTTTTGGCTTTTCCTTGGCAGAAACTTGATTTCCTGTGAGATGTCAAAACTTGCCACTGAGCATAACTCACAGAGGTTTACATTTCGTTCTATCTGGCTTGGAAATGGACAAGAGACACTTCCTTTGTGTTGCCCTCAGCAGAAATGCACACATCTGTGTAACTTGCTCTTTGTCAGCTTGGGCCTGAGGGTCTGTTGAGGGATTCAAGACACTGTCAAGTTCAGATTTCTTTTGAAGCCCTCCCTTTCTCCAAAAACCCTTTTTAGGAAAAGGCTTGGCATCTCATCTTTGTTCCCTGTGACTTAAGCCTGCCTTTGTGAATGTTGTTGCTTCATTGACAGAGAAGTTCGGCCTTATTTCTAAAAGCTGGAGCCTGGGCCAGGGGTCAAGCCCGCACTGTCTTGTGTCCCTACCACCAGCCCACGTCTTACCTGGAGTTTCTGAGGTCAGGTCTCTTAGAGAGATACGCTGTCTTTGGTATTAATGAAATTTTCCAAATCTTCTCCCATGCATTTGGTTATTGAGGAATGAAGTTCAACCTCCAGTCACTCAAACTTGTCCATTCTTCAGTTTTACATTGTTAGGGATCAGGATGAGAGAGCCAGGATTTCTCTGTTTTGGGATAAGTGGCCAGAAAATTAATAAAACACTTATGTTGCTTCCCTTATGTGAAATGTTTTCTGTGAGTTGGATTAATACGTGTATTCCTCCAACTTTTACCCAGTCTTTATTTGCTTTCCCATATTAAAATGTACTTTCCTTGGAGCTGTACGTGATATAACCAATTTATGATCATTTCTATCTTGATTCCATTCATTCGGCAAATATTTATTGAGCATGCCTTATGTGGAAGGTGCTGTGTTAGGTACTGTGAGTGATACAAAGATTTATGAGCCTTGGGCTCTGCTCTCAACTTTTAAAACCAATCTTGGCTTAGTTATTCTTTCTCTTGAGCTATTTTGTCTTTCCCATGTGTATCTGAAGTCAGTGATTCTTTCCTGGAAGCAGAACTGTTTCTTTGCAGTTCCTTGTACATTTGAATAAGAAAGGATTCATATAACAGATACTTTGTACCCAGCCCCAAGCCCCCAGCACCATAGAGATACGATGCAGATGAAGTCATGAGCCATGCCTCAATGATGTAGCTATAAAGACAATTATACAGCAATATAAGGCAAATCCCCAGATATAAACAAATACAAAATTTTATAGTCCGGTGGTTTTTTTAAATTTTGATCACCAAAATTTAAATATGACAATTAGAGTATCTACTAATTCTTTTTTTTAAGTTTATTTATTTTGAGAGAGAGCACACAAACAGGGGAGGGGCGGGGAAAGAGAGGGAGAGAGAATGTCAAGCACATGCTGACAGCAGAGTCTAATGCAGGGCTCGATTCCACAAACTGTGAGATCATGACCTGACCTGAAATCAAGAGTCAGTTGCTCAACTGACTGAGCCACGCAGGTGCCCCTCTACCAATTCTTAGCATATACATATCCCAAAACTCAGCGATTCTTGTCCTAAATATATATCCAGACGAGCTGTGTACTTGTATTCATCAAAAGACCGCTAAAAGAATTTCATGACAGCATTCTTTACAAAAGCTTTGCATTAGAAACTACTCACATGTCATTGGCATCTGGTAGAAGGAATAAATAAATGGCTGGCTGATCAAATAATGAGATACTACTATACAGCTCTGGGGATGAACAGTCTACCTGAATATGCATGCAATAATATGGATGACACTCACAAAAATAATGTTTAACTACAACAACCAGAAGCAAAAGAAAAATTATTTTTCCATGTTTAGAAAGTATAAAAACAGGCTAAGGTATTCCATGCTTTTGGAAGTCAGGATAATAGTTAGTTTGGGGGGGATAATGACTGGAAGGGGACAGGAGTGGACTTCTGGAGCTGGAAAGGCTCTCTTTCTTGATCTGGGCTCTAGTTACGTTAGTGTGGTCAGTTTCTGATCCTTTGTTTGTTTACTTCCCTGTCTATACATTATACTTCATTTAAAAGTTTTGAAGATCCACCAACTTAAAAAGAGCTAGAAATCTGAATTGCAAGCCAAGAAGCCTGAGTCTTAGACCTAATTCTGATGATCATTATTTGCTCATATCCTTGAGCAAATCATTCTCTGTGTGCCTTGGATTTTTCATCAGTGAAAGGGAGAGAAGCTTTTCTTCCAATGTTCCCAGCTAGTTGCTTTATTACGTGTGGAGAAACCTAGCATAACAAGAGGCAGGTGTGGGTTTCTTCATGCTATTTCTCTGTATATTTAGAAGCCTGATTTACATTGATTCCATGCAGTCTAGCCTTTTCAATGTACACTCTAACTTGGTCTTTGAATCGTGCGTTCCTTTCACTATGTTTATTCCCTCCAGCTCCTCAGTCTCATATCTGAATGTCTTACCTTATGACATTATGGTATTTGGCCTCAAAAATGTCAACTGCAATATGGCATCTGCTGGGAATATGGAAAGCTTGTTTGGTTCTGTTCTGGGATAATACACATGAATGCTAAAGGCAGAGCCTATGAGAGGGGATTCTACAAAGAACCCTTTTGCTACTCTTCAGTTCTGAATCTTTGAAATTGTGGCTTGTTCAAGGCGGGCTTTGGCCTCTTCCCACGTCCCCTGGCCCTGCAGAGCTGCCCAACCAGGGGATGGTGCCCACGTCCTTCCCGGGTCCCTTCCCAGGAGTTCTCCTCATGGGTGCTCCTGACCTCCGTCTCCCCCTACCCGATCCGTCCTTCTCCAGCAGTCCCACCGGAAAGCACATGGTGCCTTCTCACTTACCATGTCCTCCTCCAAGTAGAATTACACCACCACACAGGCACTGTGAGACCTCTACAACAGAATGGCTCCGTTTCTCCACCCTGGCCTTGATGCTATTGTTACACACATGTGTGTGTTTATTTTATAAACTCCATGCTGCGTGCGATGATTTTCGTTCAGTCCAATGTCTTTTAAAGGGAGTTAAAACATGTTAAAATCATACTATTTAGCCATGAAGTTAAAGTTCCTGGAACTGTTTGTTCCTTTGCTGAGGTCCATCTTTCCAGCTTGTGTCATGCTCCTTCTATCCAAAGAACTTCTTTTAACATTGTTTATACTGCAGTTCTGCTGGTGATGGGTTCTTTCAGCGTTCATACATCTGAAAAGGTTTTTATGTAACCCTCAGTTTTGGAAAATATTTTTGCTAGATATAGAATCCTAGGTTGACAGGTTGGGTTTTTAATTATTTTTAATGTTTATTTATTTTTGAGAGAAAGAGAGCATAAACAGGGGAGGAGCAGAGAAAGAGGAAGACACAGAAGCTGAAGCAGGCTCCAGATTGTGAGCTGTCAGCACAGAGCCTGATGTGGGCTTCAAACTCACAAACTGTGAGATCATGACCTGAGCAGAAGTTGGACGCTTAACCAACTGAGCCACACAGGCGCCCCTATCAGAACCCTTAGAAGATGTTGTTCCACTGTCTCCTCACATTGTTTCCAAAGAAAAATAACTGCTGTCATTCTTTTTTTTAATTTTTTTTAGATGTTTATTTATTTTTGAGAGAGAGAGAGAGAGAGAGAGAGAGAGAGACAAGGCGAGCAGGGGAGGGGCAGAGAGAGAGGGAGACACAGAATCTGAACCAGGCTCCAGGCTCTGAGCTGTCAGCACAGAGCCCGACGTGAGGCTCTAACCCACTAACTGTGAGATCATGACCTGAGCCGAAGTCGGACGCTTAACCAACAGAGCCACCCAGGCGCCCCAACTGCTGTCATTCTTATCCTTGTTCCTCTGTCCATAACTTGTCTTATTCCTCTGGTTGCCTTTAAGAGCTTCTCTCTATCACTGGTTTTGAGTGAAGTGATTATGGCATCACTTGGCATAGTTTTCTCCATGTTTCTCATGTCCATGGTTTGTCGGGATTTTTGGACATGTGGGTTTATCAAATTTGGCACATTTTTGGCCATTATTTCTTCAAGCAATCTTTTCTGTTTCCTAGCTTCCTCCTGTTCTCCTTCAGAGACTTCTATTACACATACCATTTGGCTGTTTTAAATCGTGTCATGGCTCACTGATGCTCTGCCCATTTTCTCCCAGTCTTTTTTCTCTCTGTTGAGTCTCTATTCATTCATTTTGGATTGTTCCTATTGCTGCCTTCACGTTCACTAGCCCATCTTCCACAATGTCCACTCCCCCATTAATCCAACCTGGGACATGGTAGTTTTCATCTCTAAAAGTTTCATTTGCATTTGTTAAATATCTTCCACACTAGCACTTGACATGTTCCTTTAGCCTCTTAAACATCTGGAAAACTGTTACTATACATAACTGTGCTAATGTCCTCCTCTGCTGACTCTCCCTTCAGGGTCAGCTCTGGGGCACTCAACTGATCAACTTATCTCCTCTGTGTGGTTCTTATTTTCCTACTTCTTTGCATGCCTGACAACTTTTTGTTTGATGCCAGACATTGTTGGGCACTGGACATACCTGTTTCCTATAAATATTCTTGGGCTTTGTCCTTGGACACGGTTGAATTAGTTGGCAGCAGCCTGATACTTTTAGGTCTTGCTTTTATGATTTGTTAGGTGACTGTGCAGTAGTCCACCTAGAATTAACTCTTCCCTACTACTGAGGCAGAACTTTCCTGTGTATTCTGCCCAGTGTCTTGTGAATTATGAGCTTTTTCAGTCTGGCTTATGGGAACAGCCACTATTTTCAGCTCTGTGTGACCTCTGAGAATTGTTCCTCCTAATCCTTCAGGGTGATTCTTTTTCCAGCCATGAGTAGTTTGTTCATATGAATGTGCTGTTCAGTACTTAGAAGAGTGCTTTATAGATCTCTAGAATTTCTCTCTGGGCAGCTTTCTCCTGTCTGGTACTCTGCCCTGTGGAATCTAGTCACCTTGGCCTCCCTGAACTCCCTGCTCCATCTTTTCTTTTTTTAACTTTTTAATGTTTATTTCTACTTTTAGAGAGACAGAGCGCAAGTGAGGGAGGGGCGGAGACAGATGGAGACTGAATCTGAAGGAGGCTCCAGGCTCTGAGCTGTCAGCACAGAGCCTGACGCAGGGCTTGAACTCACTAGCTGTGAGATCATGACCTGAGCCGAAGTCAGACACCTAACCAACTAAGCCACCCAGGTGCCCTCTTGCTCTATTTTTCAACTCAGACCACCAGGGCACCACCTGTGTCCCCTCTCTCTGCGCCCCTGGGAACTCCATGTAGCAAGCTGGGTAATCATGGAGCTCTCCTCCGCAATGATTTCCCAGCTCCCAGAGAACATGGACCTTTTGTCTTGAAAACCATTATTTCATGTACTTTATCCAGTTTTTTAGTTATTTCAAGTTGGTGGGTACAGTTAGTCCCCGCTACTCCATTTTGGCTAGGACAGAAAGCATATGTAAACCCAATGCCCCTGAATGGGTTTATGACTTCAAGTATTTCCCCCATAATCTGATAGTGTTTGCAAGGCTATCATATGTTAAACCTTTATTTTGAACTAATGTAAAAGTTTTAGAAGTGTTACAAATATAGTACAGAGAATTCTGGTACACACTTCACCCAGCTTCCCTTAATAATTTTTTATTTATACTTTTTTTTAGTGTATAAGTAATGAATGCTAATGGCAAAAAAATTTTATTTGAGAATATAACATATAAATAATGTAATAATGTAATGAATTTTCTTGTGTTAGTATATATCAGGGAAGAGGGGACACTGTTCTCCTTTTCATATTCCTACCACAGCAAATGGAGGAAGGAGCTCTCCGCCCCCTTGGAGAGTGTCGGAGGGACCACAGCCTTCTGGGTTTTTCCCTCTATACTCACCTACTCACATGAGTAGAAACAGCTCTTTTGGTGAGGCCCAACATTGGGCCACATTTTGCTAGCGGGCAGGGAGTAAAGTGTTAAAAGTTCAGCTCTTATGAGGTGGACTCACTTGACTCTCCTTAGCTTCCTGTCTCTGTGTGGTGAACTCCCCCAGGGCAAGGCCCAGCACCTGCTTCTTTTACCCTCTCCCTTCATCCATAATTAGGCAAGTGAGACAGACCAGTGGTCCAGGAAGGAAGCCAGCCTGGGATCTGGATTCAGAGTCCCTTCTGTGGGTCCAGCCCTCCCCACAGTCAAGCCCTCGGGTCTTTATCCAGGGAAGGAGGCTCTACCCCAGCCAGTTGACCAAGACAGCCCCCCACTCAGGGCTGTTGGTGTTTGCTTACTTAGTAATAAAGCTAGTATTTCAATTCCATTTGCCTAGTGACTTTCCACTGGCCAGTATCCTAAGGAAAGAGAGGCAAGTTGTATGATGGGTGTACCCAATCTCACATCCAAACCTCCAGAAATACACTTGACATCATTACTTTTATTAACTTTCTCTTTTTTAATTTATTTTTTTATTTTTTATTTTAGAGAAAGAGAGGATTTTAGCCAGGGAGAGGGACAGAGGGGGAGAGGGAGAGGGATAGAGAGAGAGAGAGGGAGAGAGAGAATCTCAACCATAGTGAGGAGCCCTATGTGGGGCTCCATCCCAGGACCCTGGGATCATGACCTGAGCCAAAATCAAGAGTCTGAGCCACCCAGGCACCCTTATGTCATCATTTTTTTTAAGTTTATTTATTTTGAGAGAGACAGATACATCACAAGTGGGGGAGGGGCAGAGAGGGGGAAAGAGAGAATTCCAAGCAGGTTCTGAGCTACCAGCGCAGAGTGAGACCCAGGGCTCAAACTGAGCCGAAACCAAGAGTCAGACACTTAACAGACTGAGCCACCCAGGTGCCCCATGTCATCATTTTTAATGGCAATACAGAATTACTTTGAATAGTTATATCCATGATCATTTGCTCAATTTTCTCTCATTGAACATTTAGTGTGTTTTCATTTTCTTACTATTATAAACAGTATCGTGGTAATAATCATTTTCATATATATACGTATTCATAGTTGTTTATTTTCTTATATCTGCCTTTCAGAAAATCTTCTGCCAACTGAGTAGTGATACCTATAGCTAATCTTGAAATCTCACAGATAGATTTCCCTTAGCCCCAGATAAATAATCCAAAGATTCTACTCAGTTATGGTTTTGTAGAAAGATCATTTTAAAATGCCAGAATAGCATGGGGTGCCTGGGTGTTTCAGTCGGTTAAACGTCTGACTTTAGCTCAGGTCATGATCTCACGGCTGGTGGGTTCAAGCCCCGGGTCAGGCTCTGTGCTGACAGCCAGAGCCTGGAGGCTACTTCAAATTCTGTATCTCCCTCTCTCTCTCTCTCTCTGCTCCTTCCCCACTTGCACTCTGTCTTTCTCTCCCTTAAAAATAGGTAAACATTTTTAAAAATATCAGAATAGCAGAGAATTAAAAATTAATTTTTACTCTGTTATATAAAAAAACACAATTTTAAGTGAAGCTTCAACACACAACTTACAGAAAATTAAAAGAAATACAAAATCTTTAGCTCCATGTGATAAGTTTCATGTTAACCTTTGACTTTTCTCCTTCTCTGCAATATTTAATATCGGCCGTTACTCAAGCTCAAATAGAAATGAAGCCTCTGATTTTACCTCTTATTACTATAAAAAATAATCTTCCTGGAGACATTCCTGTTTTTAAGTTTTGGAAATTGGGGGGTTTAGGGAAGGCTGACAACCAAACTTCTTTCATGTGGTGTTCTTTTTGCTGTTTTGTTTCTCTGTAATGGATTTGCTTTCCTCACTGTCTACTCGGGAACTTACCTGAGATGGGCTACCCTGGCCCGTACAGACTTCAAGTCTCTGCCAGACCTCTGCTTGGAGCAGACAGAAAGAAAATGGCAGCCAGGCCATTTCCCATCCCCAGGGCACACCACAGCCCCTGACACGGGGCAAGCGCTTGCAGACTTTTGTCCAGGTTCTTACAGTGAACACTATGCACCCAGCCCAGGCTGGGACCTCAAGTATGTGCTCTTCCAGGAAAGACTGTTCTCTGTTTACTGGTTCCTGAGCATTATCCTGGCTCTGTTCCCATGAGGAACCTGGTCATGAGTTCTGAGGCCCTACTGCAGGCACAGTGCAAACTTGCCTTTTGACGTGCATTTTTGGTTTGAACAAGAGAGAGACACAAGACCCCATTTCAGGGTAGGGGCATTTAAGGGGGGGGGGGGGAAACCCAAGTTCACAACTTTGAGGCATTGGAAATTACAGGTTCCCATGATGGGGGCTATTTCTTTAGAGCTGAGGGGCACAGGGATCATTCTACCATCTGGGCCAAGAATCACTGCTGGCCTGGCCTGGGTGCAGAGCAGGGAAGGAGCCCCAGAGCTAATCTCCACCAGAACCATGAGTCCATGATCCGCATCAGGGCAATGTGGGAAAGGACATAGAAAGGTCAGTAATGCAGAGAGATCATGGGAAAAGAGGTCATGTAGGCTATGGACCCTGGACCATGGATGCCCTCAATAAGGGGGATTACTTTCATTGCTAAGATTATAAGAACTGCTTTTCTAGGCTAACTAATCTCTCTGTCTCTTCCACTGTCTTCCTCTTCCTCTGCCCTCTCGAATGCTCCTTCCCACTCTAAGCTTTGTCCCTGGGTGATCCCTCTGACAGTTCCAATAGGACCCCAACATGACCAATGCCAAATCCATCTCAGGCCGGCCCCTTAGCCTGTGACCTCTATGTCCTGGACTCCCCCTCACCAGAATCGTGTGGTTCTGTCTGGCTCCATTTCTCCATCACACAAATGACACCAAGGTCTGTCAGCTCTATCCCTGACGTGCCTCTCAGACTGGCTCCTCTCTTCATACTACTTCCTCTACCTTGGCACAGACTCATCCCGTCTCTCCAGACAATGGCAGTCTTCTCCCGCCTGGCCTCCCTGACTCCAGTCCTGCTCTTCTCAACACCAGACATCACAGTGGTGGCGCCATGATTACCTATAAAATGCCAGGTCTCACAGTACCCAGCTGGCTTCCAAATTTGCTGTGGCTAACATCCAAAATCTTTAGCAGGCATTCACAATGTACTCCCCAGTGTAGGGCTCACTATCATAGCATGAATATCCTGTGTTAAAGTGCTCATGTTGCTTACTGCTTGTTCAATGTTCTGCATCTGGTATTTCTTTTTTTTTTTTTTTTTTTAATCAGCCCCACAAGATTTCAATCTTCTCAGTTTTAATGGTTGGTCCCTTTATTCACAATAAATAAGGAAAGTCCTTCAATTGTAGAGTTTCAAATCTGTCTTGCAGTCTATCTGCTCTCTCCTTTAATGTTTTATTAATATTTCTTCCACCATTTCTCAAATCTCCTACTATAGTTTATTTTTATACTTCTTAGAACGTTCAAATCCATAATTAAACAAACAAGAGTCCAAAAGGCATAAAATAAGTAAATATACAGTCAGGAATACCTGCATTTCACACAAACACTTTTATGTGCTATTCAAAAAAAAAATTACACAGAGTGGGAATTCTAAGTTTTAATTCAACAAGGTTAACAACGTAAATGATCAGAAATGCATACGCTTCTTATAAACAGCTCCATACTTGCCTGTCACCTCTCAGTGTCAACATGTATAAATTAACAGACCTGCTTCTCGCATCATCACTGGATCCTTTGTATTCTTTGGCAGGAGTGATCAAGGTAAAACATATGCTCAGATGAACTCTGAGAAAAAGGACAGTGTCTCATGTAGTCATATCATAGCATGGAGCCCACTGTGTTTCAGTGATGAGTGGCTCAGCCCGTCTCCTGTCACCCAAGTACAGTGTGGGCATTAGAGGAGCTCCCTAAATGCTGTGGGGCATGGAGAGGGGCAGTGCTGACATGTGTATATATAGCCACGCATGCTCTCTCTAACATAGTACCAAGACATAGCTCTTCAAAAAGAATAATCGCTCTTCCTGGCATAACTTCAGAAGTTTGGGGGTCTTTCTGCAAACATCTGTGTCTCCCTTTCTAGTCCAGGCATCCAAGAATTTATATTGGAAGCATTTACATCCCCCTACTTTTTCTAGTCCTTGCCATGAGAAATCTGGTGGTATGATCAGGTGCTTCCTTTCCTTGGTCCTAAAACTACATCTTTCCAAACTCAAGGAGACTCCTCTAGAACTGACTGATATCTTGAGATGGCTAATCAATTTTACCGTATCTGCTGCTTCTTGAACAACACCTGCATCAGGCTTGTCTAAAATGGTGACGTGACTTCCCTGCTGGACACTGTCCCTGGTATCAGTGTCAGTGCCTGCCCACTGTTGGTGCTCAGTGCATGTTTGTCGATGAATCACTGAACACTAAAGGAATACTCCTGTGACTCAACGCAGACCGTTTCATGTGTGAACCCCAACTTCCTTGGGCTTTTCCTCATGGCTTAACCATGACTAGGGTTAACGTGACTCGGGATGAGTCAATGACCTGATTCCAAGCCTGTGGAGGCCAGAAGGCAGAAATGTAGACTTTCTGCCTGAACCACTAGGCCACAATTTGCCTGTGCAACAATAGACCGTCTGGCCCCCTGACCTTTCTCCTCCTGATTCCTGTGTCCCCTGGAGCCCAGGTAGGAGAGACAAGCTGCTGTCATCTACCAGGCAGCTGGGTTCTGCAGCTTGATATTGGGTCATAAGCAGGGAACCATAAACTGTCCACAAACCCTGGAGCTGTTGTCATAGTTTGAAGTTTCTAGAGGTGTTTCTCTAGACAAGAGCTGGCTCCATGCAGGAACATTTCCCTGGCCGTTCCTGCCTAAGACCAACCCACTGAAGATCAGTATGTTGAAGGCTGTAAATAGTGCAGTTGCTCAGTCATGAGACCGCCATCCAGCCAAGCTTGTAATTTTCAACTACAAGTTGTCTAATCGAATACAGGTGTTAAGACAAGGCCTGGCAGAGTCAACTGGATGTGTCCACTGTCTCACACGGTCTTCATGCAGGTAAGACTGCTGGTTGAGTCTTGCTCTGTCACTCCTGGGCAAAAATGTTAAGCTAGGCTGTAAAATCATATGCTATTTCATAAGCCCAAGCTTAATGTTCAGTAGTAGCAGGTTACTTGTGGAGCAACTACCAAGCACTCAGCAAGGCTGCAAGGTATATTAGATGTGACTCCTGCTTGCACGTGACTTGGATTTTAATGTAACCTGGTGATAGACACTGTGATGGAAGAAATGTGGAATGGTATATGCTCTACCTTTTTTCCTCTTTCATTAGGCAATATTCATGTAGAAAAGTCCATCAAATTAACAAATAATTACAAAGTAGGTACTGATAAAACCATGACCCACATGTAGATTGAGAATATTTGCTAACAGCCCAGATGCCCTCTGTCTGCTTCTCCCTGATGTAAAGCACATCCCCCCGCCACCTCCCATGGGAACCACTCTCCTGCCTTTTGAATAATCGTTGTCTTGCTTTTCCTTTGTTTTACCTCCTATGTGTGCATCCCTGAAGAACGTAGCTTCAGTTGTTCTGGGTATGGAGTTCCTCCTCTGTATATTCCTTAGCGTCTAGCTTCTTTCATTCTAGTATTTGTGAGATTCATTCTTGTTTTGAAGAGTTAGCATTTTTCATTTTTAATTGCTATATAGTATTCCATCATATGAATATACTACGGTGTATCTCTTCAGCTATTGATGAACATTTGTCTTGTTTCCTACTCTTGCTTATCTGCACACCATGGGGTCATGTGATAGGCGTGTGTTCAGCTTTAGTGACTACTGCCAAACCCCGTTCCACAGTGGATATACCAACCACATGCCTCCATCCTCAGTGTATGTGAGTTCCTGTTGCTCTCCATCCTTACTCACGCTTGATACTGTCACATTTTTTAGTTTTTGCTGTATTTTTGGCTATAAAATGATATTTCATTGGGATTTTACCTAACACATCCCTGATTACTAAATAGACCAAGGAATTTTTTCATATACTTTTGGACTGTTTGTGTTTCTTTTCCGATCATGTCTGTTATATATTTGCCCATTTTTCATTTGAGTTGTTTTTCCTTTTCTGGGTGATTCATAGTTATTTTTGTGTTCTGGATATGACTTGTTTAATGGTGATTGTAGACATGGCACATGTCTTTTCTTCATTTTTACTTTCTGTGTAGTGTTATTTCATGAAGAAATTCCTAACTGTACAATGTAATTGTGTTTATTAACCTCTATTTATGGTTTCTGCATCTCAATTTTGACTAAAGTAACTCTCTTCCACCTTGAGGTCATAAATATTTTATATTGTCTTCTAAACATTTTATAACTTTTCCTTTCACTTTTTTTTTTTTTTTTACTTTTAATTTTGAAATAATTGTAGACTCACAGGAAGTTGCAAACATAGTGCATAGTGGTGCCCTGGAGGCTCAGTTGGTAGAGCATCTGACTCTTGGTTTCAGCTGGGGTCATGATCCCAGGGTCGTGACATTGAGCCCCACATCAGGCTCCACACTGAGTGTAGAGCCTGCATGAGATTCTGTCTCTCCCCCTCTCCT
The DNA here is from genome assembly GCA_028646485.1 of Cryptoprocta ferox. Lineage (NCBI taxonomy): Eukaryota > Metazoa > Chordata > Mammalia > Carnivora > Eupleridae > Cryptoprocta > Cryptoprocta ferox. The sequence goes on from CM053560.1 coordinate 98,772,228, forward strand.
CCACTCCCTCTCTCTCTCTCTCTCTCTCTCTGTCTCTCTCTCTCTCTCTCAAATAAAAAATTAAAATTAAAAAATAGTGGGGCACCTGGGTGGCTCAGTGGGTTAAGTGTCTGACTTCAGTTCAGGTCATGATCTAATGGTTCATGAGTTCGAGCCCTGCCTTGGGCTCTGTGCTGACAGCTCAAAGCCTGGAGACTGCTTCAGATTCTCATTCTCATTCTCTCTCTCTCTCTCTCTCTCCCTGGAGACTGCTTCAGATTCTCATTCTCTCTGTCTCTCTCTCTGTCTCTCTCTCTCTGCCCCTCCCTCACTCGTACTCTGTCTCTCTCTCTCAAAAATAAACACTAAAAAAATTTTTTTAATGAAAAAAATAGTGCCTAGAGGTCTGTGAACCCTTTCCTCAGCAGTTCCCAGTGGTGCTATCTTATCAAACTATAGTACAATATTAAAACCCAGAAACTGACACTGATAAATACCGTTAACTACACTACACCTTATTTAGTCTTCACCAGATTTTACAGGCACTTTGTGTGTGTGTGTGTGTGTGTGTGTGTGTGTGTGTGTGTGTAGTTCTTATTCAATTTGATCGCATGTATAAATCTGTCTTTCATTGTTTAGTGCTTAATCCACATGGAATCCAAAATGGAATTCCTTTTATACATAGTGTGAGGTAGGGATTCTGTCCACACCTTCCCTCCCCATGGATAACAAATTGTCCTAGCATCATTTATTGAAAAGCCCATCCAAGTTTCCACATATGTTAAACTCTGTTTCTTATCTCTTTCTTCTACTCCACTGGTCTATTTATCCCTGCTCCTGCACACTGTCTTAATTACTTTATATGAATAATGTCTTGCTCTATGGCAGTAGAATTCCCAAGACTTTATTCTTCTTCAAGAGTCTCTTAGCTACTCTTGACCTTTTCTCTTCAGTATAAATTTTGAATAGGTTTTTCAAGTTTTACAGATGATCTTGTTAGGACTTTTATTGGAACTGCATTGTGGAGAACTGACATCTTTACAATAGTGAATCTCCCTACCAAAGAACATGATGTAGCTCTTAATTTATCTAAGTTTTCTTTCATGTCTCTTAGGAAATTATTGCAATTTTCTCTGTAAAAAGCCTGCACATATTTAGTTAGATTTACTCCTAAGTTACCTTTGCTTTATACCTTTTGTTTCTCTTGTCAATCTTATCGTTTTAATTATATTTTCAATCGGATTGTTGGTGCTGTGTTGACATATAATTGGATTTTCTGGGTTGATTTTTTTATCTGTTAATGTTGCTAAAATCTCTTATTAATCCTAATAATTTATTTATAAATTCTTTTGGGTTTTCAGAGAAGACAATCATGCAGTCTGCAAATAAGGGTGGTTTTATTTTCTCCTTTCTGATCCTTCTTCCTTTTATTTTTTCTTGTTGTTTTACAATTGGCCTGAGCCAAATTAAAGAGCAGTAGTGATGATACATGTTCTTGCTAGAATTTGTTTCTAAAGAGAAACATCTGACATTTCACCATCAAATATACTGTTTGCCATAAGCTTATGCAGTTGTCTTGGGTCAGGTTAATAAATTTCTTTCCTGGGGTGGCTGGGTGGCTCAGTCAGTTAAGCGTTTGCCTTCAGCTCAGGTCATGATCTCACAGTTGGTGAGTTCGGGCCCACATCAGTCTCTGAGCTCTCTGCTGTCAGCACAGAACCCACTTTGGATCCTCTGTCCCCCTTTTTCTCTGCCCCTCCCCTGCATGCTCTCCTTCTCTCTCTCTCTCTTGATCTCAAAAATAAATAAATAAGCTTAAAAAATAAATTTATTTCCCCTCCTGGTTTATTTGCTCATTTCTTTTAGCATCCCCAACCTCCCTTCTCACATATTTTTTCTTCTTGATAATCTATGTCTTCGGGGTGCCTGGGTGGCTCAGTTGGTTGAGCGTCCAAATTCAGCTCAGGTCATGATCTGATAGTCTGTGGGTTTGAGCCCTGCATCAGGCTCCATGCTGACAGCTCAGAGCTCTGAAGCCTGCTTGTGCTCTGTCTCTGTCTCTCAAAAATAAATAAACATTAAAAATTTAAAGAAAAAATATATATGTCTTCTAAAAGCTCCTTTAATTAAAAAAATCTGTTGCTGATAACCTCTATTGGCTTCTGTTTATCTGAAAACGTTTTTAGTTTGACTTTTGCTCTTGTTCTGAAAAGAAAGTTCAGTGCATAAAAGTCTATGTCTTTTAACTTGTATTTTTTATTGTGTGATATATTTTAATAGCAAACTTACTGGAACAGCGCAGAAGACAGAAAACATTAGAAACATGTGCTTGCATGTAGGACACCTCAGAAAGTATAGTGAATGAATGGAATCTACTGTATGATAAAAATGCTCCAAACAGCATTTAGTAGCCATCCATGAGAAATGTACTTGTTTTTAAAAAAAAATCCAAATGCTGGCCTTGTCCAGAAAAATGTCACAGGTTTATGCATGATTATTATAAATTTGAATTGCTGAGATGTGTTCACAGAAACATTTTGATTTGCATTAATGCTTTAGGTCTCCACATTTGTATTAAAACTTCACACATAAATGAAAATGGAAATACTGCCCATACCTGATTCCCATTTGCAATCAGGTACTTAGGTCCGTTTTGATCCCATGGGAAAAAAAATATGTAACGTTCAGAACTACCAATAACAGAAAGAAGAGAATTTTTTTCCTTTTTTTTTTTTTTTGGAAAAATGAAATGTTTTCTATCATAGTGGATTCCTTTTTTTTAATGTTTATTTTTGAGAGAGGGAGAGAACAAGAGACAGCAATCAGGGGAGGGGCAGAGAGAGAGGGAGAGATTATCCCAAGCAGGCTCCTAACCATCAGTGCAGAGACAGAAGCAGGACTCAAACTCCTGAACCGTGAAATCATGACCTGAGCAGAAGTCAAGAGTCAGACACTTAACCAACTGAGCCACCCAGGCGCCCCATCTTGGTGAATTCTTAATCATGTTCTCCACATATGCGTGTGCTAGCTGGATGTCTTTTGGCATAAGCATTACACATTTGGCATGGATAGTATGCAGGTGGTGTCTTCAAAAAGGCCCACCAGATAAGCCTCACTTGCCTTCTGCAAAGCGCCAATAGCTGCACTCTGGAAGCACAGATCTGTTTTGAAGTCCTGAGCAATTTCTGGCACCAGCTGCTGGAAAGAAAGTTTGAGCGTAGGAAGTTCAGTGGACTTCTGATAACATCTAATTTCACGGAGTGCCAGTTACCAGGCCTGTAACGATGAGGTTTCTTCACCCCTCCAGTAGAGGGCGCACTCTTGCGAGCAGCTTTTGTAGCCAGGGGCCTCCTCTGGGCTTTACCCCTGGTGCCTGCACAGGCAATCGGCTCTGTAGGAGCCCCGGGCCGTGGAGACCTTACTTACCCACCCGTGTGCTTCGTCCAAGCTCCGCAAGGCATTAGAAGCGAGGGCAGCCCAACAGCGGCTGCAAACCTAGATCTTTTAACTTTATTCAGATACAGTTTACATTCCTAATATTCACCCATGTTGAGCATACAATTCAGTTGGTTTTTAGTGAGTTTATCAAGTTTTGTAACCATTACCATAATTGAGTGTTAGAACTTCTGTGTTACCCCCAATAAGACATTTTGTACCCACTTATCCTACTCTCAGGCTCAGGCAACCACTAGTCTATTTCCGTCTCCAACAATTTGCCTTTTATGGACATTTCACATACATGGAATTATGTACTGTGTGGGTTTTTCTGTGTAGCGACTTCCCCTTAGCATCTCACTTAGTTTTCCATTGTACGGGTACAGTTCATCTGGTGTTACCCATCCACTAATGCTTGTTTCTCCTTTTGGTTGTTATGATGAAGGATGCTGTGAACATTTACGAGTCTTTGTGTGGACACATGTTTTCATTTCTCTGAGAGTAGAAACGCTGGGTCATTGAGTAAATTTAAGTTTCTAGGGGACTGCCAAATTGTTTCCCAAAGTAGCTTCCCACCAGTAGTGGGAAGTATTTGAGGGTTTTGATTTCTCCACATCCTTGTCAGCATTTGTTATTGTCTGTCTTTGGCGGTAGCCATGGTAGTAGGTGTGAAATGGTACCTTATTGTAGTTTTAATGTGCATTTCCCGAATGATTTTGAACAACTTTTCATGTGCTCATTTGCTGTTTGGTTATCTTCTTTGGTGAAATGTCTATTCAAATCTTTTGCCCACTTTTTAATTGGGTTGTTTCTCTTATTAGTGACTTGAAAGAGTTCTTTGTATATTCCAGATACAAGTCTGTTATAGATTGAATGTTTGTGTCCTCTAAAAATTCATATGTTGAAATCCTAACCCCCAATGTGATAACATTAGGAAGTAGGACCTCTCGGAAGTAATTAGGCCAGAAGGGTAGAGTCTTGATGAATGGGATTAGTGCCCTCGTAAAAGAGACTCCAGACTGCTCTTAGCCCTCTCTCTGCCGTGTGAGGATACAAGAAACTAGCTGTCACCAGAACCTAACCATGCTGTTTTTCCTATCTCAGACTTTCAGCTTCCAGAACTTTGAGAATAAATTTCAGTTGTTTATAAGCCACCCAATCTATGGTACTTTGTTATAACAGACCAAACTAAGACAAAGTCCTTTGTCAGATATGTGATTTGCAAATATTTTTTTTCGCAGTCTGTGTCTTGCCTTTTACTGTGAGTATATGTGCCTTGGAACTTTGTGGAATTCATTGAGGCCTTGGATAGTCACTGCATTGTTCCAGAAATGAATTGTGTTTGCTTCTGTCAGTCACCTGGGGCACTTGCATGATCCAAGACGACTCCCCCACTGAGTTTGCTTTCTAGACAACAGGAAAGGGGGAGGGGCAGGACACACTTCTTCACTTTCAAGGCAGATGAGGAAGCCAAACACCTACTCTCACTCACAGTCCTGGAACTTAGTCATGTGGTCACATGTACAGCCATAGGACCTGAGAAACGTGGCGTTTACCTTGGTGGCTCTGTGCCCAGCTAAAAATCCTATGCAAAAGCGATATCGCATATCCCAGTAAATAACAGACTGCCATTCGAACTCAGATAGGTATGATTCCAAAGCCATGCCCTTCCACTACGTTATGCTGTCTTCCTCAGAAGGAGCCAACAGGAAATTTTTTTTTTATAGACTCCTAAGAACCCTCAGGTCCCCCAGCCAGTAAATGGCAGAAACAGAGCCAGGGCTTGAAAATGGTCTTCTTCTCAAAGGATCATCTTTGAGACACTCCCCTCTGGGCTATTCCTGGAAGGGGGTTTGCAGGGTAATCTGGGTGATGTTGGATTCATTCTGTATTTTTCCACAGAGCTAGTAATTGTCCTCCCAAACTTCATCCCTTCCCTTTTTTCCAGACAACTCTGCCCTGTGGCCCAGCCTTGGGAATTTTTCCATCCTACTTTGTGGCACTCATCCCAATTTTGTGGCTTCCTAAGCAATCTCTGGGCCAGAGGGCCAGGAAGCTGGGAATCAGCCTAGAGCTGCCCTGCTAGAGACAATATTTGGAAGATGATGCCCCTGATGGAATGTTCACGGCCACAGTCAGTCAGGAAATGCCACTGACCTCAAGGCTGCACATAGAGGCATCTATTTTGGCTGAGAGGGTGACTGAATTTGAAAATTATTGTTTCGTTTTCTTTCCTTTGAGGATTTTTGCAGAAGTTTGAGAAACAGCTAAGTGGTAGAAATGTTCTGATCATTTCAAGAGTGGGCTCCTGTTGACAGAGTTCCCATTAGCTGTATATGCGTGCTTTGGGTCCATTCCACTTCACTCTTTTGTCTTATGTAGACCCTGTCAGGTCTGTTTCATGAGTGGTTGATATCTCCCTAACCAGAGGTGACAAGCTCCTTTTAGGGCCATGAAAAAAAGGTTAGAGAAACTGACTTCATGTGGGATAGCTGCCCAGAGAAAATGAAGCAATCTAAGCGGCTCAAAACCAAGGAAATCACTTTGCATCTGTACCAAATAGACATCCGTCCCTTTTCTTCCTGCCTTCATTAGGTTATTAGCATATTTCTAAAATCTGAGGCCATAATGGACTTGAATTATACCAGAAGGAGACTCTAAAATTTGAGGTTATTCATTTCTCACCAGTACGCTAGGATCCATCCTCTGAGCCAGTCCACAGCACTGGGGTTGGTGATGTTGGGTGGGTGGGTAGGGGAAGTACCAAAGAATTAGAGGACTCTGTTCAGTTCAGCAAATACTTATGTGGCACCCGCCCTGTGGCAGGTACCTTTCCAGGCACCATGAATAAAACAGCCATTCCCCTGCAGGGAAGCAATGGTTTCCTGTCAGAGTTGGCCATGCCAACAAATAATTACAGTGAAATATCCTAGTGCTCTGCGGAAGAATGAGGTACCCACTAGAGAAGCCTAACCCCTCCCACCCACCCCTACCCCCGCAGAGGTCCAGAATCCAGAAAGAGCTCCCCTGGTCTGGGGGAAGCATTCAGAGTCCTTCACTGTGATTAAGTCCTGTGCTGGAGGAGGGGAGAGCGGGAGGGAGACACATGAGGGGAAGCCTTGTGCTGGCTTGTCTCTGTGGCCTCTGAACACCCATTCTCAGTCTTTCCCTACCCTGCTGTGGACGCTGACCTCAGGGGCTGTGTTACCTGTGCTTTCGCACCCCTGCCTGCCAGCTGGGTTCAGGCAATAGGGGGTCCCAGTAGAAGGTGAGATGGAGCACGGAGAGTGAGGATGGAATACTGATTCCTGCCACCCACCGGCTCCCTCCCTGTGGGCCCTGGTGGTAGCGTGCTCCATTCCCTCCCAGGCCACAGCTCCCACCAGGTAGCTCGTCCTCTGGGGCTTCAGCTCTCTCCAGGTTCCAGTAACACTGCCCCTACTTTTCAGCCTAGAGTTGGGAACGTTTTCTCTCTGATGAAGCCTTGGATGCTGCACTGTTGGTTCCCTTAATTTTACCAGCCCTTCTGTAAACAGTCCCTTCATTAAACTCTCTTCCGATGACCTTTCTGAGAAGCCATCTGTTTCCTGCCAGAGCCCTGGTGGACACCGGTAGGCTGGGTGAAATGTAAAGAACCGTCATATTAAGGAGTTGCTTTTTGTCCTGTTTTGTTTCATTGAGAGATAGTTTAGGGACTCCTAGGTGGCTTACTTGGTTAAACATTCAACTCTTGATTTCTGCTCAGGTCATGGTTTCACAGTTCGTGGGACTGAGCCCCACATTGGGCTCTGCACCAGCAGGGTGGAGCCTGCTTGGGATTCTCTGTCTCTGTCTCTCTCTCTGTCCCTCTCCCCTCACACTTCCTCTCAAAATAAATAAATAAAACATTTTTAAAAATAGCTTTACGTATAACATTGTGTAAGCTTACAGAGCACAAGGTATTAGTCTCATATGTTTATATACCACAGTATGATTAGCTTTAGCTAATACCTCTATCATGTCATGTAATTATCATTTCTTTTTTGTAGTGAAAATACATGCTTTGTTTTTGTTTTACAACAGCAGTAGCAAACTATTTTTTAACTCCTAAGAATTATAAATTTAAATTAGACAGATTCAAAAGACCATATATCATATAGTTCCATTGATATGAAATGTCCAGAAAAAGTAAATCTATGAGGCAGAAAAGCAGACTAGTTGGTGCCTGGGATCTTTTCCTGGCAATGGATTGCAGTGACGGTCGCACAGTTCTGTAAATGCATTAAAAATCATTGAACAGGGGTGTCTGGGTGTCTCAGTCAGTTAAGCCCTGACTTAGGCTCGGGTTACAATCTCACTGTTCGTGAGTTCAAGCCCCGCATGGGCTCACTGCTGTCAGTGCAGAACCCACTTTGGATCCTCTGTCCCCCTCTCTCTGCCCCTGCCCCACTTGCTCGTGTGTATGCTCTCTCTCTCTCTCAAAAATAAATAAATGTTTTTAAAAATCATTGAATAGTATACTTCAAATGAGTAAGTTTTATGATATATAAATTTTACCTCAAAAAAATTCATAAGATTATAAAAAAATGTATCAACAATATATAGAGTTTGGAAAATAGAGGAAACAATCACCTGTAAATCCCAACACCCTAACAGAACTATTATTTTTTTTCAAATTCCATTTAGTTACTTATTATCTGTATTTGACAATTATGAACATAACAACATTAGCCAACAGTTACTGCATGCTTCCCATGGGCCACGCTGGGTTAAACACAGAGCACACGCCACCTCATTCAGTCCTCACAACACCTCAAGGGGAAGGTACTATGACTGTCACGTGCTGTTAAGAAGAAACCTGAAGCTCAATTGCATAATGTATAGAATTGTCAAATCACTATGTTGTATACCTAAAACTAATATAACACTGTATGTCAACTATACTTCAATTAAAATAACATAAAGTAAAAAGAAACTTGAAGCTCAAAAAGATTCACTGACTTGCTGTGTAAACTTAATTTTCTACCTTGCTACAGTTTTTTTAGTGTTTATTTATTTGTGGGGGGAGGAGGACAGAGAGAGAGAGAGAGGAAGACACAGAATCCAAAGCAGGCTCCAGGCTCTGAGCTGTCAGCGCAGAGCCTGACGCGTGGCTGGAACTCACAAACCGTGAGATCATGACCTGAGCTGAAGTTGGATGCTTAATCGACTGAGTCACCCAGGCACCCCAACCTTGCTACAGTTTGGAATCTTTTTTTTCCTTATAGTGTTTCAGAGTTCTTTGTTATTTTATTAACACATAGTTGGCATGCAATGTTATGTTAGTTTCAGGTGGCCATCATTCATTCAATATTTTTATATATTACAAAGCGATCACAACAATCAGTTTAGTTACCATCTGTCCCCATACAAAGCTGTTACAATGTAATTAATTATATTCTCCATGTTACACTTTACAGTCTTTATTCTTTTAATGTCTCCAAAATAGTTTTTTGGGTCAGTGCACCACATGATACTTAACTTTTTCCTCTTCTATAACACATATAGTGTTCCATTAAAAATGTGATAAACTTCGTCATTAGAAAGAGCTTTATCTATACTGAACATTATCTTCTTAGGATGCTTTTCAAGCAATTGGACCAATAAATAAATAAATAATAATTTTAAAATTAATTGAAATGAAATCAGTTTCCAAAGGGTTGGGATTGATATTCACACCTGCTAATTTTGTTCTATCCTTGTCAGCTCTAGGTATGCCAGGTTTTTAATGTTCTGTCTCAGTTAGTGGATCTTGTCCTTATTTTAATTTCCATTCATTTCACTACTAGAAGGGTTGGGCTTTTTACTATACCAGTTGAATTTTCTCTTTTGTAACTTATGTATGATTTATGCCCACTTATTTATTGGAATCTCACGGGTTTTCTTACTAATGGGTATGGATTCTATATAAATATATTAACCCTTCATGTTTTATCTTAGCTGAAAATATTTCCCCTTTTTGCCTATTTATTTTACAAATATTTTACCTATTTTTCCATAAGAAAATGATTGTTCTTTTCCTTTGTGAATTTATCTGTAGCTTCTAGACTTCACAGATACCTCTATCCAAGGCTTTGATAACATTCAGTTATAATTTCTCCTGACTTTTCTGTAGTGCAATTTGTTTTAAATTTAAGAATAATCCATCATGGGGTGCCTGGGTGGCTCAGTCAGTGGTTGACTCCTGATTTCAGCTCAGGTCATGATCTCACAGTTCATAGGATCGAGACCCGAGTCAAGCCCTGTACTGACAGTGTAGAGCCTGCTTGGGATTCTCTCTCTCCCTCTCTCCCTCTCTCTCTCTCTCTCTCTCTCTCTCTCTCTCTCTGTTTCAAAATAAATAAGTAAACTTAAAAAAAGAATAATCCACCCTTTAATTTTTAATTGGGGTATAATTGACGTAAAACATTATATTAGTTTCAGGTGTACAACATAGTGATTGAATATTTGTGTATATAGTAGTTCCCCCATTACCTGTGGTTTTGGTTTTCATGGTTTCAGTTACCTGTGGTCAGCCGTGGTCCAGAACAGATATCCTCCTTCTGATGTATCACCTCACTACATCTAATCATGTAGGCATTTTATCATCTCACATCGTCACAAGGGTGAGTACAGTACAATAAGGTATTTTGAGAAAGAGAAACTGCATTCATCTAATTTTCATTACAACATATTTTCATAAGTGTTCTATTACTAGTTATTGCTGTTAATCTCTCACTGTGCCTAATTTGTACATTAAACTTTATCGTAGCTATGTATCTATAGAAAAAACATATATAGAATTTGGTACTATCTGTGGTTTCAGGCATCCACCAGGGGTCTTGGAATATATCCTCGCAGATAAGGAGACTAGTGTTTTGTGAAATGATCACCACGATATGTCTAGTTAACATTCAGCACCATACATGGTTACAGAATGTTTTTGCTTGTAATGAGAATTTTCAGTATGTACTCTCTTAGCAGTGTTCAAATATATAATACAGTATTATTAACTGTAGTCACTGTGTTGTACATTACAGTCCATGAACTTATTTACTTTAGAGCTGGAAGTTTGTACCTCTTCACCCCTTTCACCCATTTCACCCACCCTCCTCCCCCTGCCTCAGGAAACCACTAATCTGTTCTCTGTATCTATGAGTTTGTTGTTGTCATTGTCATTGTCATTGCTGCTGTTGTTGTTTAGACTGCACATGTAAGTGAGATCATATGCTATTTGTCTTTCTGTTTGTCTGACTTATTTCGTTTAGCTTAACGCCCACAAAGTTCCATCCTTGGTGTTGCAAATGGAGAGATTTCACTATTTTTTATGAGTGAATAATATTCCATTACATATATTATATATAATTATATAACATATTAATATATATTATATATGTGTGTATATGTTAATATATGTATATATACACATACACATACACCACATTTTGTTTGTTCATTCATCCACTGGAAACTTAGGTTGTTTCCGTAGCTTAGCTATTATAAATAATGCTGCAATTCACATAGAGGTGATATATCTTTTTGAGTTAGTATTTTCATTTTCTTTGGCTAAGTACCCAAAAGTGGAATTGCTGGACCCCATGATAGTTCTATTTGTAATTTTTTTAGAAACCTCCATACTGTTTCCAATGGTGGCTGCACCAATTTACATTCCCACCAACAGTGCACAAGGATTCCTTTTTCTCCACATCCTTACCAACACTTGTTATTTCTTGTCTTTTTAATACTAGCCATTCTGACTGGTGTAAGATGATGATACCTTATTGTGGTTTTGATTTGCATCTCCCTGATGATGAGTGATACAGAACAGCTTTTCGTGTGCTGTTGGCTGGATGTCTGTATGTCTTCTTTGGAAAAAGGTCTGTTTAGATTCTCTGCTCATTTTTAATCAGATTATCTTTCCCCTGCTGTTGAGTTGTACAAGTTGTATCCTTGTATATTTTGAATATTAACCATTGATCAGATATATGTTAAATGTTTTCTCCCATTCAGTAGGCTGCCTTTTCATTTTGTTGATGGTTTTCTCTGCTGTACAGAAGTGTTTTAGTTTGGATGTCGTCCCATTTGTTTATTTTGGCTTTTGTTGCTTTTGCTTTTGGTATCAAATCCAAAAAAAATCATCGCTAAGGATGATGTCAAGGACCTTATCACCTACGTTTTTACTTCTAAGGGTATTATGGTTTCAGGTCTTACATTCAAGTCTGTAATCCATTTTGAGTCAAATTTTGTGTATGCTGTGCGACAGTGGTCCACTTTCTTTGTTTTGCATGTGGACATACACTTTTCCAAACATTGTATATTGAAGACACTGTCTTTTACCCATTGTACATTCTTGGTGCCTTCGCCATAAATTAATTGGCTATATATGAATGGGTTTATTTCAGGGCTTTCTACTCATTCCATTCATCTATGTGTCTGTTTTTATGTCAATGCCATACTTTTCTGATACTGTAGCTTTATAATGTAGTTTGAAATCAGGAAACATGATGCCTCCAGCTTTGTTCTTGCTCAAGATTGCTTTGACTATTCAGGGTCTTTCATGATTCTGTACAAATTTTAGAATTATTTGTTCTATTTCTATGAAAAATGCCATTGGAGTTTTGGTAGGGATTGCATTGAATCTATAGAGTGCTTTGGTTAGTATGGACATTTTAACAATATTAATTCTTCCAAGGGCATGCAATATCCATTTATTTGTGTCATCTTCAGTTTCTTTCTTCAGTGCCTTATGGTTTTCAGTGTGTGGGTCTTTTACCTCCTTGGTTAAATTTATTCCAGTTCATTTTATTCTTTTTTTATGCAATTGTTAATGGAATTATTTTCCTATTTTCTTTTTCTGATAGTTTGTTACTAGCGTATAGAAATGCAACACGTTTCTGTATTTTGATTTTGCATCCTGCAACTTTACTGAATTCATTTAGTCTAACAGTTTTCTAATGGAGTCTTTAGGGTTTTCTATATATAATATCATGTCATCTGCAAATAGTGACAGTTTTACTTCTTCCTTTCCAACTTTGTTGCCTTTTATTTCTTTTTCTTGCCTAATTGCTGTGGCTAGGATTTCCAATCCTTGCAGAATAGAAGTGCTGAGAGTGGGCATCTCTGTCTGGTTCCTGATGTTAGAGGAAGAGCTTTGAGCTTTTCACCATTCAGGATGATATTAACTGTGGGTTTGTCACATATGGCCTTTATTATGTTGAGGTATACATATATTTTACTGTATAGTTTGAGATATGAGTCTAAAAGGCTTTTTCCCAAACTGCTACCCAATTTTTCCAATGCTGAATATTACTTCTTTTCCACGCTGTTTTGTGATACTGCCTTTATCATATATTACAGTCCTATAGGAGAGTCCATTTGCTTCAGAACCACATAATCTTAATTATTGTTTAAATATATACTTTTGTATTTAGTAGATCTAAGAAATCTCATCTGTTCATCCTGCTTGTAGGGCACCCAAGCAAATAGCAGGAAATGAGGGTCTGGTGCTCAACCCAGGACACAGGGAAGGCTGTGGATAAGCTTTGAGGGGCATGCTATGACCCTGGGGGTGACTGAGATACCCAAAGAAAAGTATGAACAAGAAGCCTGACTCTGAGATGCTCAGAACTAACAATAAGAGCCTCTCAAGACAATGCCATCCAATCCCTTGGGTGATAGAGAAGAAAACCTAGGTAAGGAGATTAAGCCTTTTGTCTAAACCCACAGAGGCAGTTAGTGGCAGAGTTGGAACTAAATCTGGGTCTCTTGACCACTAGTCAGGCGTCCTCTAATGTTCCCTCAGGAAAGAAGGGTTGGTGAGTGGGGGAGAGGTGCATGTGGGTGCAGTATATGAATGCCACTTCACTAAAGCCTTTCACACCTGGTGTCTACATTTGATCCTCACCTCAACCCTCGGTCAAGTCCTGTGCAGTCTTTTAACCAAACTCCCCTTGACCAACTGGTCAGATTCACCAGCCCCCACTCTCCATCATAAATCCACCAACTGGTGCTCCCAACTAGAAGCTTATCTGTGATACATCCCTGTACTTCTGCTCCTACCAAACGTTTACCAAGCATCAATTATTTTTGTTCCCAAACCTGTTTATGCCACTGAGACTTGACATTTTAATTATGCAAGTTAACCAAAAGAGAGGAGTGTGGAACAAAAGAAACTCATTGTTGTTTTATGACACACAGGTTGCTTTGGAAAAACTTGATGAAGGTGAATCACTAAAAATTTCTGTGGAATAAAATGCAGACAAGATACCTGTAAAACACGCACGCACACACACACACATGCACACACACACGAATGCATGCACACTCATGCATGCGTGTACACACATGCACACACACACCCAGGAGGAACTTTGTATAAATCTAGAAGGATTCTATATTCGCATTATTTTGCAAGTAACTTAAGTTTCTCTTCTCTTTATAAAAACAGAAATTGGAAATTATGAGCTTATATAAAACAGAAAGTTGTCATCAGAGGGCTCTTTTTTAAAAGAGAGACCTTGGATTCACATCAAAATAAGATCATACGTGTCCTGTTTTATGATTTCCCAGCAAAACCAAATTTTTTGATTAATCAACCAACTACCTGTCCCAGTCACATAGGAGAGAAGGCTTCCATTTGCATTTCATGTAAAATAATCTTCATTTTCAGAGGAGTTGTCTAGGTTTCCAGCACCATGGTCAGACTCTGAGAGGGAGGCGTGTGACTGTGACACTGGTGATAAGGCCATGGAAGCCATTGGGTCCAAATTCCAGCTCTGCCCTAACCAACAGTATGGCCTCGGGCAAGTCATCTGTGCTCTTTGAGCTGAGCTTTCTCATCTGCTAAACAATTTCTATGTCTTGGGATTGTTGTCTGGATGAAAGAAAACGATGTAGGTAAGCACCCTACATAGTGTCAGATCCATTTTTAAGTGTGAGCTTCCTTTGCTAACACTACATGGAAAAGTAGAAATGAAATGAGTGAGACTCAGTGGGTGGACTGGATGTGAATAGGCAGGAAGGATGGGTAGCATCCCTCCTCATTATCAAATTCCAGTTCACAGAATGAGGCAGTTTGGACAGGACACCTGGTAAGTGATTCAGTTAGGTGCATGTTCAGACCCTGTACCTAAGGGTCAAGATGAAAGGATCCTGGTAACAGATCATTCAGGATCATACAGGAGCCAGCTAAAGGGGTAGTTTCAGGATCCTGTAAGAGGGGAGCAGCTACCCAACTGGCGTTAGAGGAATCCATTTTCAGAGGATGGTAACACCTGGCAGGTGTGCTTGGCAATGCCTGGGAGGGCATTCTGAGTCCTGGCACTTCGAAGCTGTTTTCCCTGGAAGTCAGCATCCTATGACTTCCCCAGCTGCTGGGCCAGGAACTGGGGAACTCATCAGCTTCAGCACTAGAGGAAGCCCCACTTAGTTCCAGACCACCTCTCTTCCTCCCTCACCGTCCCTCCCTCTTTTCCCCCTCCCTTACTCTCCCCCTTTCTCTCTCTCTCTCTCTCTCTCTCTCTCTCTCTCTGTCTCTCTCTTAGTGGCTGAGTCATATGGAGGAGTCCTCACATCTCACTGGTTGGCAGTTTTTGCCCTTCTCAGAATACCCATTTCCAGCCCATAAGATGCAGAAAGAGCTTCTGCCAGCCTGAGTTATTTTGGTTAGCTGAGTCACCACACCAGAAAACAAGATACGACCCCACCTTGTGTCTGGTCGGAGGGGCTGGAACCAGCTGGACCCACAAGATCTCCAAAAGCTAACTGAGGCATCACTCATTTGAGTCTAGGGTCCAGTCCTGGCCCTTGTGACCCAACCTTAACTGGAAAGGGGCAGCCAATCCCTTGCCCTGGGTAGAAGGACTCTCGGGGAGCAGTGGCACCCATCCATTACAGCCCATCTACAGCCTCCAGACTTTTATGTTCAGACCACTGCTCCCTGATGCTTGTGATTTGTATTGTTGTGAACGGTACCCTGGGAGTGGACTGCCTGCACCACTAGACCCTGTATTCCCTCAAGTGAAGGACCACACCTGTTTCTGTCCCTCTAGAACAAATCACAGCGACTAGAACATAGTAGATGTTCAATAAACATTAGTTTTCTTCCCCTCATTTTTCTTCCACAAGCAAGCCATCTGAATCTCAGCTCCTTCACCTTCAAGAACCTCTCCTATCTACAAGGACTTCTCATTTCTTCTGTGTAGCCAAATCCAAGTCTACCTGACCTGACTCTCTCAGTCCCCTAAGATTGCTGCCCTTCTGGCCTCCTTCAGTATTTGCTGCCTTCTATCTGCTGCCCTGCCCTCCACAGCATCTCCCAAGATCACAAGTAAAAGTGTCTGTATGTGGGCAGAGGCATACTCTTCTGGGAAATCTCAAAGGAGTCCCTGATCCCCAAAAGGGTCAGAACCATGCGGGAGGGGATGAGGAGGCCCGGAAGGGTTTTGGGCAGAGCAACCCTTTAGCAAGACTGGCCTGGCAGTGTGCAGGTGGGCTCTCCTTGTCCCTTTCACACTGTTGCGTTTTTGGCTGGGGAAACTTTGGGAGAGGCTCCAGCATTGTGGTATGTCAGTGTGTGTCTGCTCTTCCTGTGGTGACATTCAGATGCCATGAGTAATGGTGGCTATCAGAATAGCCACTTGGTAGGCTTGTCGTCTCTATGGGTTTTCCCTTTTTCACATTCTGAACATTTACAAAGCAGAAATCCTATTAGCTTGGCTGGAGTTGTAACTAGAGATGGAGTGAATTACCCTGGTCTCATCTAAAATAGATAAGGAGACGGAGTTTGGTGAGAGCTGTAGTCAGCTGTCTGCATGGACACCACACACAGCAGCAGGAAATGATATCCCCTTGTAAATAAATCACCTGCTGGCAGCCTCGCCTTGGAATATTTATAAGGAAATAGACCTGGGAAGAAAGAACGGTTAAGTCTAGGCTGCGAAAATTATTGAAAGAAGGGCTTTCTGGGATGTCGAGAAAGTTCGATTCTTGGTTGCCTGGAGAAAGAAAGGAAAGAAAGGAAAAGCTGACAATTCCATCAGGAGAAAAATGGTGTGTTGAATTATTATTTCATTTTCAAGCGTGTCCTGTCCTTGGGCGTGCCTGGGAGTATTTCTCACTACAGGAGAGTGGAACTTAGTGGGGGAGTCTGATTCTCTCCCTTCCTAACCTCCAAGCTTTGGTAGGGTAACCTGGGGCAGGATTCCCTCAGACATTGGAGGAGAGTGCCCACGTTCACTCTCAAATTATGCCAAAGCCCCATCTGTGCCA
Organism: Cryptoprocta ferox; assembly: GCA_028646485.1. Lineage (NCBI taxonomy): Eukaryota > Metazoa > Chordata > Mammalia > Carnivora > Eupleridae > Cryptoprocta > Cryptoprocta ferox. The sequence continues at coordinate 98,788,908 of CM053560.1, forward strand.
TGGGCCACAGGGACACTGGGCTGGCCCCCCTTCTCCGGTTCTAATATTGAGGAAGCACCTTGGGTGAAAGGGAATCTGCCATTGAGAAGAGATACAGCTGGATGTGGTGAAGTATCAGTGTGCACTTATCTTGGTGCAGAGAGAGACGCTGCAAGGGGACCCCCAAGTTCAGTGAGCACAGTGTAACCTTAGGTATGCTGCCTCCTCTGTGAGCATCTTCCCCACCTGCACCCCTCCAACTAAGTTTGTCTAATCTATTAAATTCCTCCAGGGATGATGGGGAATCACATCCTTCCCCCGCCCCCACCAGGAAAGCCTCGGAGAATCCCAGGAAAGGAATATGTTGGTCTAGTAGGTAAACCAAGCGAGGAACAGGAAGCATTGAACTCTGTGGTCTTGAGCCGTTGATTTAGAGCTCACTGAATCCTCACAAGCAGCAGTTGATTTAACAACAGTTTCTGTATTGCATCTTTGACCCACATTCACCGCTGTTCTACGTATGGGGGTGGGGTCAAAAGATGCAAAAGGCAGGATCCCATGCCTCCTGGGAATCAGATATGTAAAGGAAAGCTGATACAGAAGTTACAGTACAATAAAGTAAACTACGGACAGAGATATGTGGAAGGTACTAGGGAGTTGGGGGAGGGGCACATCACCCAGCCTAAGGGGAGGGAGTTATAAAAGGAGGCATCATCTGAGCTGGGTGCTAAAGGATGAGTAGCGATGAGCCAGGCCAAAGAGGAGTGGCCTTCCAGGGAGAGGACAGTGGAGAGACTCCCAGAGTGGGGACACATCATAGTACATAGAAAAAAATGACAGCCCGTTGCTGTTGCTGATGGAAGTGGCAAGAAATGGCTATAGAACAGTAGTCAGGAACAAAATATAAGGGACCTCGAACCTCAGCCTAAGGAGCATGAATCCTGCAGATGATCTTTTTAAAATGTGACCCAGAGTCTGTCATTCCTCTGCTCAAAGCTCTGCAGTGGCTTTCATGTTCCCCACAGTAAAAGCCAAGGTCCTTACAATGGTCCACAGGCCCCACATGCCTGGCTTCCAGCTGACTTTCTGACCTCATCTTTTTCTATTGCCCCCCACTGCACGCTCTGACAACCTCTTCCTGAGTCCTCCAACAAACCAGGAATCTCCTGCCCCAGAACCTTTGCACCATCTATTCCTCTGCCCAAAACACTCTTCTCCCAGATACTTACATGGCTCATTGAAATGTTACTTTTTGGTGAAGCCTTCCCTGGCCCTCCTTTTCAAAACTGCAACACCCTCCTTCTCTTATTCCACACTCCTAAACCCCTGACCTTGTTTGATTTTGTTCTTCCAAAGCACTTACTAAGTCTCCCGAACTAGAATATAAACTGGAAAAAGGCAAGTGTTCTTATCTACCTTCTTTATTGCTAGGGACATAGCACCTCGAACAGTGGCTAGCACTTAGTGATTTCAAAAAGTTCTTTAAAAAAAATTTTTTTTATGTTTATATATTTTTGAGAAAGTCAGTGCGAGCAGAGGAGGGGCAGAGACAGAGGGAGACACAGTATCCAAAGCAGGCTCCAGGCTCTGAGCTGTCAGCACAGAGCCAGACGTGGGACTCGAGCCCACAAACCGCAAGATCATGACCTGGGCTGAGGTCAGACGCTCACACAACTGAGCCACCAAGGTGTCCCCAAAGTATTTCCTTTTTTTTTTTTAAAGTTTATTTATTTGAGAGACAGGAAGAGAGCATGAGTGGGCAAGAGAGAGAGAGAGAGAGGGAGAGAGAGAATCCGAAGCAGGTTCTGCTCCGTCAGCAAAGAGCCTGATGCAGAGCTTGAACCAAGAACCGTGAGCTTATGACCTGAGCAGAGATAAAGAATTGGTCACTTAACCAACTGAGCCACCCAGATGCCCTTCAAAGAGCATTTCTTAACTAACAAGGGACTAAGCTAGAGAGCCACGAACAGGCTTTAGGTGAGGGGAGTGACATCCTCTAGCTATAGAGTATAGACTCGTGGTGGTTTTCCCTTTCCCCCCTTTTTTAACATGACCCACAGTAAGAAACACACATTACAATCACACAAATATTAAAAAAAAAATTCTAACTGAAATAAAACTTCCACAAAATAATAGTTACCCTTTTCACCTTTTACAGTGCTCCATGATCTATTCTATTTGATCTATTCTGTGGTTACTTTTGTTTTTTATAAAGTACATTATGTACATTATGTATAAGTACATAATGATCCAAAACTATTAAATTGATTTCACATCCCACCAATAGGTCAAGGACCAGAGTTCCAAAAATACTGTTATAATATTCTGGAATTAGATAATGAGGATGGGTGTATAACTTTGGAAATATACCACAAACACTCAAACTGTACACTTTAAAATGATTAAAATGATAGCTTTTATGTTATATAAATTTTATCTCAAAAAACCATTTTAATGATATGCAGGATTAATTTGAAAGAGGCTAACCTGGAGATAGAAGACCAATTTTAGAAAATGATAGTAACAATCCAGGTTGGAGGTGCTGAGTGGACAGATAGCCAAACAGAGAAGGACAATTCCAGAACTCTTCAGAAGGTTAAATTGGAAAGCACAGATACAGGGAGAGTCAAGGATGATTCTAGATTTCTGCCTCAGGTACTAGGAGATGATGGTGCTATCGTTTGAAATCAAGAACACAGTCTGTACACCTAGGATACCATATTTATTAAAAAATAAGTAACCTATGTGTGTGCACTCATCCTTTGTTGATGAACAGAAGAGCTACTAGGCAACAAACAACCATTGGCCAACTGGGGAAGCCTACAGTGAGGGACCAGAGATGCACCAGCATTCAAGGGGCGGGCAGAGGGAGAGGAAAGCATGAAGGAGGCCAGAGGGAGTGATACACAGAGCCCGGCAGTATGCCATGTTGTGGAAGGCAGAAGAGCAGAGACCTCTAGAAGGAAGGTGACCAGCCAAGACATCTAGAGGTACAGGTCTTGGAAAGTGAATGGGGCAGCAAAGACAGAGAAAAAAGGACAGGAGGCTGGAAGGTTAAGGTCCACCTGGGGAGTCTCAGTTTTTCAGGAACAGCTTCTGCAAGTGATGAACAAGCTCAGAACTAGCCATCCCTTGGACCATGACAGGCCAGCTTACCCTTCACTCCCTCCTGCCCCCCCCCCCCATTCGTGGTTTCCCTATGTGGAGGTCCAAGTGGCCTCTGAAGGATACCCCTGAAGGAAATTTCCTGTTAATAAGGTTCCTCCCTCTGGGCTAGGCCAAAAGTGGGCAGTTGTGACAACACCAAGGGCTGGTTGGAAATAAGGGGGAAACAGGAAAATGGACAATTCTCACTCTGGCGGGGAGGGGGGGGGAGAAATGCACAATTATTTATTCAGCTAGATCCAGTCCTCACATGATTCTGGTAATAGAGTCATCCACCAGCCACCTAGAGGTGTTGCTCAGCTCTAAGACCCCACCTGAGGCCAGAGAGAGGCAGACTGCTGTCCAGCGGGAAGGAGCTGAGATCTTCCCAGAAAGGGGTCATGGTGTTGGACAGATTTCTTAATGCTGTCAGAGAAGCATGCAGCCTCTTCGGAACAACAAAGTAAATCCCTCAAGAACTTCACAGAGGTAGCGCTGGAAAACAGGGTGTGGGCACGACCAGTAGACTTGAATCACTGAATCAAAGAACAGGAATGCATCGATCCCACGAACATTCATGAAGCTCCCTCACCTGCAAAGTAAAATGTTCCGGTGTTGAGAAGGGTACAGACTAGGCTCCTTCTTGTCTATACAGCATCTTTGTGTGAAACAGAAAAAACCCCACCTTTTCCCCTGGGCGAATACAGGCCCTTGCCAGGGAGCATAGCTTGGTGAGCACCATGCAGGCTACATCAGATCCCACTACCTCCCACCTCCAAGCTGGGCGCTCTTGTGCAGTGTCCAACCTGCACAAGCATACACAGCAGCCCCAGATACAGAGCAGAAGATGGCAGAGTCTTCCACCCACCCCCACCCCCCGCCAGAAGCTCATAAAGTGGTTGGCCAACAGACACACATAACCAGCCAACTAACAGAAGCAGCCTCTGGGAAGTGCTGAAACAGAAGTGCAAAGGATGGTGAGGGGTTCCTACAGACAGGAGAGATTCACTCTGTCAGGGAAATCAGAGAAGGCTTCCTGAGAAGATGGAATCTGAGCTAGGCCTTGAAATGTTGCCACACAGGGGAGTAGAGAAAGGAGGTACGGGATTTCAAGGTGTCTTCTGGGAAAGGGGAGTTGATTGTTATGGCTGGAGGAGACGAAAGCCAGGGGATGGAAAAGGACAACTGGGAGGATGTTATGGGAGATGAAAGTAAAGGTCAAATTGTGGAGATCTTTGAGTGACCTACTGAGGAATGTGTGCTTGGATGGAGCCAGAGAAATCTGGGGAATGGGAGTTCCCCCTCCCACCCCCTATCCTGGGCCTTTCTCAGAAGCGGGGGGGTCTTGCAAGAGGAATTCACACTGTGACCTTCCAAAGGGGGTCCCAGATGCTCTTGACAACAGCTGAGGGAATCCCTGAGTCCGGTGTCGGCATGATGCATCACGCAGAGGGATGGTGTGAGACATTCGTGCAGACTTGTCACAGGGCACGGAGAGCCCGGGGAAGCCCATCCAACTGCATCAATTAGATGTCATCTCAGACAGCCCTGCTCTTGCTCCCGTGGAAGAGGGGACGCCTGCTCTGCTTGAGGGCCCTAGGATGTTGCACATTCCACCAGAGGGCCTCCTGGAGAAAGCTTGCCTTTCAAAATCCATAGGATGGACTAAAGTTCACGGCGTCACCCGGTCCAGGCAACCTTGGATACTATGAGCAGTCAGTTTTCTTGCCCTGGAATTTCTCAATCCAAGGTGCCTCAGTCCTCCCCATTCTGTGCTCCTGCTGAGACAGCCCAGCACTGAAGGGCAAAATCCCATGGCCAACCACTTTCTCCTTCTGAAAAGCCTCTTCCCTGATTTCTCCTACACGCTTGCTTCTCAAAGAATGTTCTGCAGACCAGTAGCATCACCTGGGAGCCTTATGGACGTCCAGAATTTGGGGCTTGGTCCCAGACTTAGTCTGCATTTTTACAAAACCCTCAGGTGATTTGTGTGGGCTTTGAAGTCTGAGAAGCCCCACCTGCACCATTCATGACGTAGTTCTCTGACCACCTTTGCTCAGTCTCCTTGCCTTTGCTCTCACCTGCTCCTTTTAATGCCTGGGGTCCTCTGCCCCCTTCCCTCCCTTTACCTCTGTCCCTGGGTGATTTCAGCCACTCCCTCAGCCTCAAATACCATCCGCCTTTCTCAGACTCCCCGGTCTTTAAAAGCAGCACAGACCACACTTCTGGGTGCCCCCCCCCATAGACCCAAATCCCTGTGAGATGGCTGATAAACACCACCTCACATTCCACATGACTGATGCTGAACTCCTCCTCTCTCGCTCAGCCCTGTAGCCCCACCTCCCGGGTTCCCTAGGGTACTCAGGCACCCACCCAGGGGCTCATCCCAGACCCCTCGCTCACGCTGAGCTCCTACATTCATTCTGCATGCTGGGAGTCTACTTACTAGACACTTTCTGATCCGGCCCCCCTTCCATCCTCACTGCCACTGCCTCAGGTCACACCTTTAGCGCCTGTGTCCCAAGTTCTGCTGCAGGTCTGGCCACATCACCAGCACAACTACCTTCCATGTGGCAGCCCTGCCATCTTGACAGCTACTGGAACGTGAAGCCTCTGTCGTTGCTGCTGCAGGGGAAGTGGGTGCCGGAAGCCCTCGCACCAGCAAACGCTTTAGCCCTAAACTGACTCGTTCCTAAGGCTGACACACCATTGGTCAGAACATGGCCCTATCTAACTTCGATGGGAGGTGGAGGGGGGGTGGGGAGGGTGGAACGCTGCTGTGTCCTGGCCTGGAAGGAGGGGGCAGTTGGATTAAGGTGAGTGCTGGAAACCTCTGCCAACTATCTCCTACCTTTCTCCAGAGCCCTTAGGATCATCGATACACTGTACATTTGCCTGTTTATGTATTTTGAGTTCTGCTCCCAAGCATATAAGCTGTCTGAGGGCAGATGATTTATTTTGTTTATTGCTGTATTGCCAGTACCTGGAACAGAATCTAGCACATAGTAAGCACACAACACATATTTGATAAATGAGTTACTGATAAAATGAATAAATGCATAGGCTGGATGGTGTGTATATATGGAGGCCAGATGTGGGGGCACTGCTGTGAAGGAGGAGCCTGGAAGTAAGAAGGGGTCATATCACAAAAGGCATTATAAGCCATATAAAGGAGGTTTTGCTCTATCCTGTGGGTTGTAGAAAACCACTGAGGGGATTTTAAAATGAGAGGTGGTGTTCTGAAAGATCACTTGGGATGCAGTTCAGAGGATGGATTGGAATGTACCGCACAGGATGATGCATGGTGGTTTAAACCTAGATGGTGAAGTGCTTTAAGGAGGAGAAACAAGACTTTCTGAAACCTTGAATGTGGGTTTGAGAGGGGTGGAGATGACTTTAAAGGGATCGGCTTGAGGGACGCCTGGGTGGCTCAGTTGGTTAAGCGGCTGACTTTGCTTCGGGTCATGATCTCATGGTTTGTAGGTTCAAACCACGCATTGGAGTCTGTGCTGACCAGCTCAGAGCCTGGAGCCTGCTTCAGATTGTGTATCTCTCTCTCTTTCTGCTCCTTCCCTGCTCGCTCTCTCTCTCTCTCAAAAATAAACAAGCATTAAAAAATTGTTTTTTAAATTTAAAAATTAAAGAGGGGGGTTGGCTTGAGTTATAGAAGGATGGAGTCCCTTTATTTATCCTCAAGCGAGGAGGTCTGAGCACCGGAGCAGATCTGGGGACCGTGGTGATGAGGGCTTCATCTGAGACCTGTGAACTTTGACGTGCCTATTCAGCACGCCCCTCCTTTGCTGAACTACACACAACCCCCACATATGTGATGCTTTTCCTCGCCACTGACATTTTGCACACACCATTTGCTGCCCATGAATAGGGTTTCCTCCACCCCAACCGCTCCTAGCTCTGACCTCAGGGAACAAATCTCAGAGAACCCTGAGAACATGGGCCATCCTCTCTGTGTCTCTCGGAGAGCTCCCACCTGCCTTGTAGGCACAGAATTGCTCCCCCCATCCCCAGGTGGGGGTGGAGGTCTCCACGGCTGGTGGGAACTTGTTAGCTGAGCCCCATGAGGACCAGGATGTGTGGATCAACAGCTTCCAGGTGGGGGTGGGATAGCCACCCTGTTCAAAGCCAGGCTTTGCAGCCTGCTCTGGGTGACATAGTTACTTGGGGAAAGGCAGCTGTCCCTGACATGGGTGCTTCCTTTCTGGGTTCTGGTCCCCAACCTTGGTCCCAAACAGTGCCCCTTTCAGTCCTGTTCTTGTCCTGGCCTGGTCCCTCATGCTGACTTCCCTCCTGTATGCCTGCCTTTTCCAAAATGGGGTGGGATTGAAAGTGATACCCCCACGCCCTGGCTCAGTGGCACAAGACAGAAGCCTGCAGCCATCTCTTTCTGCTTGAGGCAAGAGTGTGGGCTTGCTTAATCCAGCCCCCAGGAAATCCTCTCTGACCACATTCGGATGGTTGGGAACCTGTCCAGGACCCCAGTTCAGCTGCAGCCTGACTCTGGCGGTCTTTGGGACGGTCATTTGGTGCATAGTTAGCTGCTCTCCTGCTTCTCACTGCTGCGTGGGGAGGTGATTGAATATCGCTTCATACATTAACCATGCACAGGACAAGGCCGTCCCAGCTCCATTACCCACCCATCCACCTGTGGCCCCATCCTTGCGTCACAGGCCATCTGGATTGACACCTTGATTGAGTAACAAGTTGCCACAGGCACTATCTGGGCAGGGGTGGTGCTTGGAGCCAGCTTGTCCGTCTATACTGAGTGCCCCTCCCCTCTTTGGAGACTGAAGCACACCATACTGGCGTATTCATCAGAGCCCCTTCATTCATGGGCACGTGTCCCCAGCTTAGGACAGCGTCTGCCACCCCGCCATTTGCTCCAAATCCTACAGAAGGGGCTTTGGCAAAAAGAATCAGAATTCAGCAGTTTTGATAAACCCCCAGAGAAGATCATCCCTGGGCCGTTTCCCAGGGCAGGAAGTACCCACCCCTACTTGTGCATTACAAAACTCCACCGCAAAATAAGGGGTTGCTAGTTTGCAGAAGAATTGGCACAGCTGGGAAAGAGAACTGCAGATGGAAAGCGCCTCCCCTTTCCAAATATCAGGGGATATAGAAGAAATGGCGAGCCACTGCCTCCAAAGCCTTTGGAGGAGAAGAAAATAACTCAGAATTGTGAATTTGGGTTGAAGTACAAAGGGCTGTTGCCTGGAGTTGGGCAGGAGGGGAGGAAGAGGAGGGAGGCTTGGATTTGTTAAGTCCCTGCCGTGGATCAGAGGCTGCGCAGCCAGTTTCCCGTGCATTATCTCACTGTGTCTATGCCACAGAGTCGAGGCAGGTGTTTCTGCGCCTATTTGTCAGGTGAGGTAGCGCCTTCAGAGAGGTGGCAGAGCATCCCAGTTTGCATATGCAGAGCAGTGATTCAGCAGTTCTGAAGTCCACCCTCTCTACGGTACCAGGTTCTCCCCACCGAATTGCAGGAAAGTGGGGGCCCTGGAAGGATCTTAACTCATTCAAACAAAATCAGAACACGGGACTTGAGAGCAAGTGTCATGGAATAAAAATAGTTCAAATAATCTGTGTTGAACTGAGGGTCTCACAAGGCATCCATCCAGGAGGGAGCAGTAATTGGGCCTAAGGACACATTGTGTTGAATAAACCTGTTCCCCTCAAGTACCACAAGCCATTGACACTGAACACTCCTACCACAACTATCTTACCTGAGGGAGTTTGGACAGGGTCTAAAAAAGACACACCATCAGCAGGTGAAAGGCAGGGAACGAAACCGTGTCTCATGGCCCTGGTAGTCAACTCCGAGATGCTGAGGCCTCCTTACCAAGGTTTGGATGCAGGAAGGGCAAGCAGGAAAAGGCTTGGGGGATCTTGTTCCCAGGGCTGTTTTAAATTTTATTTTTCTCGTTTTATTTAAGTATACTTAACATAGTGTTATATTGGTGTCAGGTGTATAACATAGTGATTCACCAGCCCTAGGCATTGCTCAGGGCCTGTCATGATAAGCGTATTCCTTTGTTTCCCATCCGCCCATCCACCACCCCTTTGGTAACTATCTGCTTGTTCTCTTTAGTTAAGAGTCTGCTTTTTGTGTTTGTCTCCTTTTTTCTTTGTTCATTTGTTTCTTAAATTCCACATATGAGTGAAATCATATGTGTATTTGTCTTTCTCTGACTTATTTCAATTAGCGCTATACCCTCTAGGTCCATCCATGCTGTTGCAAATGGTAAGATCTCTCTTTAATAGCTGAATAGTATTCTGTTTTATATATATTTATATTTGTGACACATTTTATTTATCCATTCATCTGTGGGTAAACATTTGAGTTGCTCCCATAACTTGGCTATTTTTTTAAATTTTTTTAAATGTTTATTTTTTTTATATAGTTTATTGTCAAATTGGTTTCCATATAACACCCAGTGCTCATCCCAACAAGTGCCCTCCTCCATGCCCATCACCCCTCTTCCCCTCTCCCCCATCAGCCCTCAGTTTGTTCTCAATATTTAAGAGTCTCTTGTGGTTTGCCTCCCTCCCTCTCCTTAACCATTTTTCCCCTTCCCCTCCCCCATGGTCCTCTGTTAAGTTTCTCCTGTTTCACATATGAGTGAAAACATATGGCATCTGTCCTTCTCTGCCTGACTTATTTCGCTTAGCATAACACCCTCGAGTTCCATCCATGTTGCTACAAATGGCCAGATTTCATTCTTTTTCATTACAATGTAGTATTCCATTGTATAGATAAACCACATCTTCTTGATCCATTAGTCTTAACTTGGCTATTGTAAATAGTGCTGCAGTAAACATAGGGGTGCATATATCTTTTCAAATTAGCATTTTTATTTTCTTTGCTAGTAAATACCCAGAGTAGAAATTGCTGGATCATATAATTCTATTTTTTTGTTTTTTTGAGGAACCTCCACAGTGCTTTCCACAGTGGCTGCACTAATGTGTCTTCCCACCAACAGTGTGCAAGGGTTCCTCTTCCTCCACATCTTCACCAACACTTGTTATTTCTTGTGTTTTCTACTTCAGCCATTCTGACGAGTATAAGGTGATACCACATGTGTAAACCTCCACTGTCTTGTAGAATCACACTATTATGGTTAATATGAGCAATAACAATGGCAGTGGTCTGAATGTTTGCATCCTCCCACAATTCATACGTTGACATCCTAACCCCCAGTGTGATGGCATTTGGAGGCGGGGCCTTTGGGAGGTAAGTAGGTGATCAGGATGGAGCCCTCATGAATAGGATTGGTGCCCTTATAAAAGAGGCCCCTAGAGCTCACTTGCCTGCCTTCTGCCAAGTGAGGACACATCTAGAAGTCAGCAACCTGGAAGAGGGTCCTCACGAGAACCTGACCATGCTGGCACTCTGACATTAGACTTCCAGCCTCCAGAACTGTGAGCAATTTCTGTTGTTCGTAAGCTACCCAGTTTGTGGTACTTTGTTTTAGCAACCCAAACAGAATGAAGGTAAGCATTATTTTTCAGCTGCTCTGAAAGCAATCTGAGACCATGTTGGGGGATTTCAGCAGTGGTAGATGGCAGACAACTCATCTACATGTGATGGTGAAGGGCTGGAAGGAGAGAGGTACAAAGATTCCCAGGGCACAAATGTTCAGAGAACAGCAGATGGGATCTGAAGGCAGACTTGCCAAGGGAGGAGATGTGTGGAGGGAGAAGTGGGAAGGCATTCTCTTCTGAATACTTCCCACTCCTACATGTGCATGTAACTAGCCAGATATGTTGCCAAGTAAATAAAGCTCAGGAGTAGTTTACAGCAGCATTGTCCAATAGGACTTTCTCTGATTATGGAAATGTTCTTTATCTTCACTGTCCAATATGGTGGCCGTTAGCCACGCATGGCTAGTGAGCACTGCAAGTGTGGTTGGTGTGACTGAGGAATCATATTTTTATATAAATTAATTCAAATTTTAAATAGCCACATGTGAGTAGTGGCTCCCAGATTGGATGTCACATGGAGGAAACTAACCTAAATGTTGGGAAAACTATGGAACAGAGGCCATGTCTGGAGGGGATTAGCCTTAATCACGCACCACATTGGGGCATAAATAACTCTGGGCATCTGAGGCAAGGAAGGGAAATTCCAAAGGAAGGCGTGAAGCTGAGGGGTGGATGAAGACAGCCTCACCAGCTCAAGTTTTTCCAGAAACAGCCCTCTTCATTCAGCATCTGGAATTTGACCAGATAGTTGTGGCTCCAGGGTATGTGACTGACCTCCATACTTTATGCAAGCTCTGGGAGATGCACTGCTATGGAGGGGGCAGTGTGACTTGACATGGAATCTTCTTTGATATCAGTCCCCTTCTGTCCATGTCATTTAATCCTACAAACTGGGAGGTTGCCTCCCACTCCACTGTTTCCCTTGATCCTTGTATGTACCTCCCAGAGAGTAGCCACTTTGTGATTTCTCCTTCCTTCCTCTTATCCTTCCTCCCTTTCTTCCTCCCTTCCTCCCTCCCTCCTTCTTCCTTCCTCCCTTCCTTTCTTACTTCCTTCCTCCCCCTCTCCCTTCCTTCCTTCCTCCCCCCTCCTTTTTTTCCTTCCTTCCTTCCATCCTTCCTAAAAAACTTTGGATACAGTTAAATGGGATTTATTCACAGGCCCTAAATTTTGCCCTGTAGGTCCCATTATCCTAGCAATGGCCTCTCTCATTCAATATCTCTGTCATCTTTGCCTGAGGCTTACAATTAGCATTATAGAGGCCAGCTTTTGTTTTCTTCTTAGACCCATAACAGGGTGTAATCTGCAGAGCATCTTAGAATTCCACGTGTCCAGACCCCTTCTGTCCTGTGTGTCATGAAGGCAGCTCCCAGAGCAAGACTCACCCTGTGAATGGGGGGGTAGGGGAGGGATTAGACACTGCGCATGACACACCCAGACCCCCCCATCCGGGAACCGCTCACCCTCCCTGGCTAGGCTGAAGCCTCCATTTTTGTCAGCTTCTCATGTGTTTTCTACTGTCTCTGGTCTCCTCAAAAAGGTGTTCTTCACCCTGTGTGCAGGGATGCAGCTCAAAGACTTAGACTTAGAATAGCCTTCCCTCGTTATCCAACCTCCCAGGCTCCAGTGGAAGTCAGCTACAGAAGAATCACCCTCCCCACTGTGCTCCATCCAGAGCTCTCTTTCTCTTCGACGTGCTAGTAATAATTGAGGACAGCCTTCTCAGACTGTAATGTGCATACACATCTCCTTGGGAGCTTATTAAATTACAGATGAGGATTCACTGGGAGTGGCATGAGGCTCAATACTCAGCAGTGCTAACAAGATCCCAGATGATGCGGAGGCTGCCAGTCCACAGACCACACTTTGAGTAGTGAGGCTGTAGACTCATGCCTTGGTCCTAGAAACTGGAGCTGAAAGGAACTGTCAGAGGTCAGGTTCTCTTCAGGCAGAGCCTGGGCCAGTAATTCTTATAGAAGTACTCTCTAGAGAAATTTGTTAAGAGAGTGTAGGATGACACCAGGGAAGAAACTAAGCACAGGGGTGGTTCAGATGGACTCCAACCTCAGCCTCATCCTCAGGCCAGCTCTGGAACACAAGTGACACCATGAAGGTATCCACCCTGAGGTGGGAGAGCCAAGGTTGTGTACCAGCGTCAGTCAATCATTAACCATGGGCTGCCGCAGAGAGAAAGGCAGAACCTCCTTGTATGGCCGGGCGTTAGTGGCTCCCATTTGGTCAAGGAGAAGCATACAGGTGTGAGCCATCAGCATCCAACACTGATAGTAGCTGGGAGTTACATACTTCCATGGTATGGGGGTCTCGGCAGGCCACCAACCGTCTACCTCAAAGGCCTAAAAAGTCTTCCAGGCCAACTGCCCCATCCCTACTCATTTTCACATCAGATATTTTACCTTTGAAAGTATGCATATGGGGGCGCCTGGGTGGCTCAGTTGGTTAAGCGACCGACTTCAGCTCAGGTCATGATCTCATGGTTCGTGAGTTCGAGCCTCACGTCGGGCTCTGTGCTGACAGCTCAGAGCCTGGAGCCTGGTTCAGATTCTGTGTCTCCCTCTCTCTCTATCCCTCCCCTGCTTGCACTCTGTCTCCCCCTCTCTCAAAAAGAAATAAACATTAAAAAAGAAAAGTATGTATATATACATAGAAAAAGAAAACTAGAGATACATACACTAAACTGTTCATAGTGACGGTTTCAAATTGACTTCCCTCTGGTTTTCTATATCTTTCAAATTCCCTACAGTGAACATACATTAATATCAAGCAACAATCAAAGTAAATCATGAATACCCCGGCTCAGGATCTTAGAAACATTTTTATTTATGTAATAATTATTGATTGAGTGTCTCTTATGATCATATGGTTGTCTGGTTCTGATCAATGTTCATAATGCACTACTAATGATAGGGCAGTTCTGGAAAGCAATCTGTAGCAAAGAGAAATTACAGATTATTTGGTATGACTTTAAGTTTGAATTTATTTACTTGTGTTTTATTTTTGTCCAATTCTTTGAAAATTGCTCATATACCTAACAAATGCCCTGGTAACGGGAACAGCCCATTCATCAACCCCTGGTTTAGCACTGTGAATGCCTGTGCTCGACATGGGCCTCGGCAGAAGGGCAAACAGAACTCAGACCTCCCACCTAATGCTGGTTCGCAGAGACCACACCGTCTGTCCGTGTGCCATGACAGTTTTCATTTTGAGGATTTCCTCTTTTTCTTTATTTGCACTGCTTAATTAAGCAATCAAGTTCATTGAGATTAATGACTGGCTATTTAATTGAGATTAATAAGTTGCCAAAATTCCCTTGGGTTTGGGAACCCAGCTCCGGGCTGCTTAAATGCTCCCTGGGAAAATTGGCGATGTGGCGGCTAGGTCTCAGCCCTTGGCCTCTCTGGGTTTAATTTTTTGTTTCTTGTTTTTGTTTTTTATGTTTTTAATTATAGTATAATTAACATACAGTATTATATTAGTTTCAGGTGTACATTATAGTGATTCAACAAGTCTGTACATCACTCAGTGCTCATCATGATAAGTGTACCCCTAACCCCCTTCACCTTTTTCACCCATCGCCCCACCCACCTCCCCTCTGGTAACCATCAGTTTATTCTCTAAAGTTAAGAGTCTGTTTTTATGTTTGTCTCTTTTTCCTCTGTTCCTTGGTTTTCTTTCTGTTTTTAAAGATTTTTTTTTTTATTTTGAGAGAGAGAAAGAGCACAGGGGAGGGGCAGAAAGAGAGGGAGAGCGAGAATCCCAAGCAGGCTGCATGCTGTCAGCAGAGCCCGACTCATGAACCATGAGATCAGGACCTGAGCCCAAACCACAGATGCTTCACAAGTCAGATGCTTAACCGACTGAGCCACCCAGGCGCCCCTTTCTTAAATTCTACATTCATACATATTATGAAATTATGAAATAATATGGTATTGGTCTTTCTCTGACTGATTTACTTTACTTAGCATTATATCCTCTAGATCCATCCATGTTGTTGCAAATGGCAAGATTTCATTCTTTTTTATGCCTGAAAAATATCTATCTATATCTAGAGATAGATAGATAGATAGATCTCACATCTTTATCCATTCATCTATCAGTGGACACTTACGCTGCTTCCATAATTTGACTATTGTAAATAATACTGCAATAAACATAGGGGTGCATGTGTCCCTTCCGGGTAGTGTTTTTGTATTCTTTGGGTAAACACCCAGTAGTGTGATTACTGGATCACAGGATAGTTCAATTTTTAATTTTCTGAGGAATCTCCATACTGGCCTCCACAGTGGCTGCACCGGTTTGCATTCCCACCAACAGTGTGGGAGGGTTCCTTTTTCTCTACATCCTCACCAACATGTGTTGTTTCTTGTGTTTTTTATTTTAGCCATTCTGACTGGTGTGAGGTGATATCTCATTGTGGTTTTGATTTGTATTTCCCTGATGAGGAGTGACATTGAGCATCTTTTCATATGTCTGTTGGCCATCTGCACGTCTTCTTTGGAGAAATGTCTGTTTATGTCTTCTGCCTATTTTTCAGTTGGATTATGTGGGATTTTTTGGTGTTGAGTTGTATAAGTTCTTTATCTATTTTGGATACTAACCCCTTATCGGATATGTCATTTGCAAGTATCTTCTCCTTTTCAGTAGGTTATCTTTTTGTTCTGTTGATTGTTTCTTTTGCTGTGCAGAAGCTTTTAATTTTAGTGTAGTCCCAATAGTTTGTTTTTGTTTTTGTTTCTCTTGCCCCAAGGAATATCTGCAAAAAATGTTGCTATGGTTGAAGTCAGAGAAATTACTCCCTGTGCTCTTTTCTAGGATTTTTATGGTTTCAGGTCTCACATTTAGGTCTTGAATCCATCTTGAGTTTGTTTCTGTGTGTGGTATAAGAAAGTGGTCCAATCCCGTTCTTTAGCATATGGCTGTCTAGTTTTCTCAGCACCATTTATCGAAGAGACATTTTTCCATTGCATACTCTTGCCTCCTTTGTCAGAGATTAATTGACCGTACAATTGTGGGTTTATTTCTGAGCTCTGTATTCTGTTCCATTGATCTCTGTGTCTATTTCTGTGACAGTACCATACTATTTTGATTACTATAGTTTTGTAGTATATCTTGAAATTTGGAATTGTGAGTTTTGCTCTTTCTTTTTTCAATGTTGCTTTGGCTGTTCAGGGTCTTTTGTGGTTCCATATAAATTTTAGGATTATTTGTTCTAGTTCCGTGAAAAAAGGCTGTTGGTATTTTGATAGGGATTGCATTAAATGTGTAGATTGCTTTGGGTAGTATGGACATTTAACAGTATTTGTTCTCCCAGGATGGAATATCTTTCCATGTGCTTGTGTGATCTTCAATTTCTTTCATGAGTGTTTTATAGTTTTCATTTTATAGTCCTTCACCTCCTTGGTTAAGTTTATTCCTAGGTATTTTATTATTTTTGGTGCAATTGTAAGTGGGATTGTTTTCTTAATTTCTCTTTCTCCCAAGCGTAATTGGTGTATTGAAATACAGTGCATTTCTGTGTATTGATTTTGTATCCTGCGACTTTACTGAATTCATTTATCAGTTCTAGTAGTTCTTTGGTGGAGTCCTTTGTGTTTTGTATACATAGTATAATGTCATCTGCTAATAGTGAAAGTTTTACCTCTTCCCCTACCCATTTGGATTCTGGGCCTCTGTTTTGTTCTCACCACTCAGGCCTTCCGGAAGCAGTGGGATGCTTCCTGGCCAGGGGCAGGAAAGCTGCTGGGTTCTCCCTGCTTCAGCATTGCTCTCTGGGGGGCGAGGCCCTCCAGCTCCTGCCCGTGCCACAGCCAGTTGCCCCTCTGGGCCAGGCACAGTGCCCCCACATCCAGAGGCTGGGCCCCCAGCTCATGAGTGTGCCCCACAGGGCTGGACTCCTGATGAGTGATAAGGACACTCCCAGTCTTAACTGCTTCTGGGTCTCACGGTCTCAACCCTGGATGTCCCTTAGAACCCGTTGGCAGAGCTTGTGAAAAGTACTGATGTCCCAGCCACTCCCTGGAGATTTTGATTTAAGTGGCGTGGTGATTGGGGAACGCTTTATGCGAAACTTCCCCAGACAAGTCTAATGTGCAGACAGTGATAATGAGATCAAGGAGTATTTTTAAGCAGGGCAGGGTGAAGGAAAGGAAGAAATGGAACCACAGCCACTGATAAAGCACTGGCACCGAGGGGTTATCAGACTGAGGGGGAACTGGGTACTCAGAGCAGGATGGGAGACACACCAAACAGTGGCTGCCCCTCTCTTGTGTGTCTGCTGTGGAAGAACTTGGGGATGTTTTTTCTCATCCCCAGTGGGAAAAGAACCACTGGACTCTGAGCAGAGGCCTCACAGAGGCAGGGACCCTTGTCTCCAGCACCCCACGGCCAGGCTGCACACTTTGATGAAGGGAAGTCTGCACCTGCTGCCGCCTGGCCCCCTCCCTAGGTGACTGCATCCCGGCCCTCCCGCAGTCACTCAGCCCGCAGGTGTGCCCTGGAAACCAGAGCCCAACACCAGGGGGTACACGGACCCTCCAGCCAGGTGAGGATGCTAGCGGTACCAGACCCTGGCATCTTCTTCCCTCCGGCCTCCTCCTCCCCCCTCCTGGCAAACAACAGAGGCTTCACAAAACCTAACTGTGTGGCTCTGGGGTCAGAGACCTTTGAGAAGAGGTAGGAGCTATGCCTGCGGAACTGAAAGGACATGGAACGCTACCTTGACGGCTGGCAGGAGATGCAAAGAACTATCCTGAAAGCGAGAGGGAATGGTGAGAGGCAGGTTCTGGAGAATTTGGGGGGACTTTGCGGGTGGTGAGAGCTCCTGGCCCAGCCGCCCTACTCCGATGAGGGGCGGGGCAGATATGCGGGAGCACGCAGCGGTCAGCGCTCTGCTTCACAGACACGTGGTCCTCTTGGATGTTTCTCGAGAGAGCCCAAACAATTTAAATTGCTTTTCGTTATTTGGCGGTAGGCCCAGTATGACTTCCGAATTTAACGCCTTGTGAATGGAAGCTGGGGCTCAAACCAAGAGTCCCCAGTTTCCTTGGGGACACAGATCTCTCCCAGGTGCAGGTGAGGACTAAACTGATGACACAGGTACAACTGTCCAGGCGCACAGTGCCTGCCGCACAGAGGCAGGTGCTTGCTGAGGGTCGGATCTCACTACACCCTCCCACACCCGTCCTTTCCTAAGCTGATCCCAGGAACCATGTTTAGTCTAATTGCCCAACACGGGATGTATTTCTCTAAGGGGTGACTCTGAGTGAGCCATCCAGGCCCTGGACACTGATGGAGGTTTTGTGAGGTCCTAGGCAATGGCTTAAGGGCAGTTGCGACCTTGCAGTGGGGTGGGAGTGGGGGAGTCCAGTCACACACAGAGCCAACGTTGTGGTATGAGGCTTACAGGCAATTTATTCTGAGTGCCAGCATCCCTGGCTGGGGCAGACCCCTGGCAGCTTCCTGTGAGGTGTGGGCCCCCAGTTGAGCTCTGTGGCCACCACCCCTGGTCAGCCCTCAGCCTGTCCCTGTCCCTGGTGCGCTCTGACTCTCTTTGCAGAATGGGGCTTGGCTGCAAGACTGGTGTTGTGGGAGGAGGCGGCAAGCTGCCGTTGGTCCCTGCAAGAACGGTGTCTGTAATTTGGCCTGGAGAGAGTGGCCTTCCAGATGCAGACAGTTTTGACTTTGATGTGAGCAGAATTACAAAGAGTCATAAAAGGAGCCTATGATTTGGGCTGAAACCCTGCCAACACAGTCTGGTCCCAGCCCTGGGTTTTTTTTCTAGAAAGAAATACTCAAGAAGTCAAAATCCCTAATACCAGTTGGCGGTGGCCTGTGGGACTCAGCCCTGCTTGGCTCCCCAGCCTCATCCTCCGCCCCCACCATGCCCCTGCGCCCACATCAGCCCTCCTGGGCTCCTCAGACTGGTTCGGCTCTTCACCCCTCCCAGCCTTTGCCACGTGGTACTTATTTTGCCCGGGAGCTCCCCTCCCAGCATTCACCCTATGCCCAGTGGGCTCATGCTCTTGTCCGAAGTTCCATTTAAACATCACTTCTCCAGGGAAGCCCCCCTGACATCACCCTCCAGAAGAGTCTGGAAGCCCTGATGTCTTCACTGTCAGCACCCACCCCACCTCTTTGCTGTTCAGTTCCATCCCTGTTTGGGCAATTACTACGCACCCTTCTCCCCTGTCAGTCTGCATTCTCCACAGAGACAGGGACCATGACTGTCCTGCTCACCCCTGTGTCTGAGAGCTGGCCCAGGGCTGGTCCACAGCAGGCACTCAGAGCACATTTGTTGAACACATGAATGAATGAAAATGAGCTGTTTTTTCAACAGGATGTTTTGTGTTACATAAAGGGTTGTGGTTAACACTGTCCCTAGGACAGGGATCTAGGTGGGAAACCTCCTTACCAGAGAATTGAGACTTTGTGAACCCTGAAGCTTATATACTTGGGGGGAGGGGGTCCCTTTCAAGAAAAACAATATAAAATAATTGTGCTATAAACTTTACAAAAACATGACATGGGAGCACACAATCTAGGCCATTTTTGGGACTTGCCGGTGAGGGACCCTACAGCTCAGGCTTCATTAGCTTCCTAGTAAATCCATCCCCCTCTGGCTCCGAGCAAGCACGACCCAGAGTGACTTCCAGAACACTTCTGTTGATGCACAGCTTTGGAGTATAAGGAGCGGGCAGAGGTCTCCATCCCTAGTGAATCCTCCCCTCGCCCTCCCGTTCCTGAGCCTCAGCCCTGTCAGTTAATTTGGGCCCTGAGAAATTAGAGGTGTGGGGGGGAAGGATAAAAACACAGAGAGTCACTTCAGGGGGGTCCCAGCACTCCTTGAAACCTCACCTACCTACTGTTGCTACTGCCTTCTATCGTTTTAATGGGGCTGGAGATCCACAAAGGCTTTCTGGGCTCACTCAGTACTTAGCTGAAGTCTCAAGGACCCTCTGCAATTCTCTGAGGCTCCTCTCCTGGGCTCCACACTCCACATTCCCTGAATCTTCAGCTCTGTTTTCTCGACTCAGGGAGACTCTGTGTGGGAGCCCTCCCCACACTGTGGCCTGGAAACTCTCCAGACAGTGAGCCCAAACACCTCATTCATGACCCTTCTCCACAGCTCCCTGTCCTGAGCTGCGTATTGTCCAGTATCTGAAGACCATTGTTTCCTATATTTTGTCTGGCTTTTTTTTTTCTTTTAAGTCGTATTAGGTAAAAGGATAAATTCAGTTCCTGTTGCTCCGTTTTGGCCAATGGTGAAAAGCCACTTCCTCCATTTTCAGGAAAGTGTCTGCCAAATCCATGTGTGAAGAACCAGAGCTTGGATGTCCATCATTCTGTGCAGAAAAAATGGTGTTCCATCAAAAAGCAGCTAGTTTGGGGTGCCTGGGTGGCTCAGTCGGTTAAGTGTCCGACTTCAGCTCAGGTCATGATCTCACAGTCCAAGAATTCAAGTCCCGTGTCAGGCTCTGTGCTGACAGCTCAGAGCCTGGAGCCTGCTTTGCACTCTGTGTCTCCCTCTCTCTTTGCCCCTCTGCAGCTTGCCCTCTGTCTCTCTCTATCAAAAATAAATAAACATTTTAAAAAATTAAAAAATTGAAAATAGTGTGGGCCTTTCAGATCCCTGAAAGAATCTCAGGCACCACCCAAGGGGTCTGTGGAACATTCTGGGAGAAGTGCTAGTTGGGCTTCCCCCAAGTAACCCCCACATTGCTGGCATGTTGGGCCTGAGAAAGAAACAGCCTCATCGTGGATGGGTTACAGGTTTCTTGGTCTGTTTCTCATTTTTCCAAAGGAGTTTCCCCCTGTGTGAGCTCACTGGTGCTTCTCCTGTCCCTCCTCTCTGTTTCCACCTCTGGAGCCAGGACTTGGGGGTCCCAAGGCGGCTGCGTGCTCCATCCCTGAGGAGGAAGACCCCAGCAACTGTTCACACTTTGACTCATTCCCACTGAGTGGATTTATGGACATAGTAACAGTCGCCAACATGTCCAGCTTCCCTACCCTGTGCGAAGAGATCGCACACATTACCTCGCGTACTCTGTTTATTCTTGACGGGCAGCAGGCCCAGTCTATCTGTCTCTACTGAGGCAGGGCCTGCCCCTGGGAGAACAGTCCAGAAATTACCCCTTTCTTTCATGCTGTGCCTGAGACATGTGTGAGTGTGTGTGTGTGTTAGTTTATTGGGTTTTTTAAAATTACAAAGTAATTCATTCTGGGAAGTAACAAATGTATTTATTTTCTTGTCGGCATTTTAATTTCCTCTCTGAATCTGTTCAACAACAAAGAAAATAATGTAGAAATTCTGTACAGTGTGTTCTCGGGGCTGATAGCTATTTTCCCACTCTTTTGGGGGAAAGAATGATCACGTGCTACCTCTTAAACCTATCAGATCTTCGCTGGCATGGACTTATGTATATATTGAATGAACGAATAAATCCAGACTCTCATTTAAATAATGCCCCAGGAGGTACTATAAAAAAAGTGCCTGAAAAGGGGGCGCCTGGGTGGCTCAGTAAGTGAAGTGTCCAATTCTTGATTTCGGCTCGGGTCATGATCTCACAGTTCATGAGTTCAAGCCCTGCATCAAGCTCTGTGCTGCCATTGTGTGCCTGCTTGAGATTCTCTCTCTCTCTCTCTCTCTCTCTTTCTCTCTCTCTCTGCCCCTCTCTTCTGCATGCTCTCTCTCACTCTCTGTCTAAAAAATAAGTAAATAGGGGCACCTGGGTGGCTCAGCCAGTTAAGCATCTGACTTCGGCTCAGGTCATGATCTCACGGTTAGTGATTCAAGCCCTGCATTGGACTCTGTGCTGACAGCTCAGAGCCTGGAGCCTGCTTTGGAATCCATGTCTCCCAATCTCTCTGCCTCTCCCCCACTCACATTCGGTCCCTCTCAAAAATGAGTTAATGTTTAAAAAAATTAAAAATATATAAATAAACTTTTTTTAAAGTGCCTAAAATGAGCCCTCTTCATAGTTGAGGAGAGAGGGTGAGGGGGCAGGGAAACAGCATTGTATACCCATTTCAAAGATGGTCAAATGAAGGTTTCCAGATGTGAAACGACATGGGAGCCCACAGAAGCCAGTAGAAAGCCAGATTGTGTTTCTTATCAACCTCTCTTCTTGATTCTGAATTGCTTTTCCTGCATTTTTTCCATTCCTTAGTCACAGGACTGTTGCCTGGGGTCATCTGAGGGAAAAGCCCTACCCCAGCCTCCACCTGCTGAAGTTGGTGTCTACCATGGCTGAGAGTGGGTGCTCGAATGAAACAGAACTAGATTCAAATTCAGCCACTGCACTTCCCAGCTGAGCACCCTTGAGAAATTAGTTAACCTCTCTAAGCCTCAATGCCTCACCTACAAAAGGCATAATAATAGTAACTAGCTCACCGGGTTGTTATGAGAATTATATATGACAGTTTAAGTGAAGTGCATAGCCTAGTGCTTGCACACAAAACCAGGGGCTGAGCTATTGTTGCTGCACATAATGATATCAAGCTTCTGGTAATGCTCTAGAACAGTGCTTGGTAAACTACTCCAAATCCAGCCCTTGGCCTGTGTTTGTATGGCCTGTGAGCTAAGAATGGTTTTTACACATTAAAAGTGGTGTAAAAAGGAGGAGGAAGAGGGGAAGGGGGAAGAGGGGGAGGAGGGGATGGGGGAGGAGGGGATGGGGAGGAGGGGGAGGAAAGGGAGGAAGAGGAGGAGAGGAGGAGAAGGAGAAGGGGAGGAGGAAGAGGAGGGGAGGAGGGGGGAGGGGGAGGAGGAAGAGGAGGGGAGGAGGAGGAAAGATCACATTTACTGTCTAGCCCTTTATCAAAGATGTTTATGAACCCCTGCTCTGGAAGCCCAAAATGAGCTTCTTTTCAGATTATTGATACCCACCACCACCACCACAACCAATATCCTCTCAGATAATTCCATCTAAGAATGAAGAATTCAGTCAGACCTGGGCACCTCCCCCAAGGGACTTTCCCTAAGTTCCCCAGGTCTGGGTGGCCCCTACCTCCTGCACACTCCTTCGCCTTATACTGCTCTGGGCATCTTCTCTCGTCCCTGAGGACAGGGGCCGTCTGTTAGATGTCTGTGTCTGTGCACCCCCTTCTAGCACATGATCCTGATCATAGGAGGTGCTCAATAAACATTTACAGTGTGATTGAACTAATGATCTAGCAGACAGTAATAGTCTGCCCCTTTCCTGATTCTCCTAAACATTCAAAACCTGTCCATGTGGCAATTAGGTACAAATGTTGTTTCCTGGGGTCCTGAGGCAGCGTGTCCATAACAGATACTTCTTTGGTCTCTAGTGAACACGGTGCCTCCACAGAACAGCTGATGCCCTGAACTGGCTTTTCCCTGCGGTGTCCCCATAGCGCAGCCTGTCTCTGAGCACTCTCCTTGGTCACCAAAACCAGATCTGGGAGGCAGCCCCCGCTAGAATCTGGGCTCCAGGAGGCAGTGAGCATTTGTATGCCCACCTGGTTAGCATGATGGATTGATGCCTGTGGACAGAGGGCTTTCAACAGGGTGGACAACCAGTCTGCAAGCACAGGCCAAAATGTGGTACGGGTTTTATTGGTATTGCATTACAATCCTTGACAAACTAATAGAGCCTGTTTGCAGACACGGTGGCCAGCCTGTACATGTCTGGCACTGAGTTATAAGCACTTCATATGTACTATTCAATGTAATGCTCACAACTCTCAAAAAAAAATATTTATCACCAATTTACAGATGAGGAAACAGAGCCTCAGAGAATGCCTTCGAACCACAGTCCTACAGCTGATTAGAGGCAGAGGCAGGATTTTGCACCCCAGTCTGTCTGATCTCCAAGCCAGCTCTCAACCGTCCCTGAGGACCACCTATGTAGGAGGCATCCTGCCATGGAGACCAGGAAAGGGATGGATGCCAGGCCCTCTCCAGAAACAGCTTACTCTGGGTCACCAAGACAAGATGTGCAGGGATCTGAAGGTCGGGGGACAGCCCTCTCCCTTGGGAGCCCAAAAGGCTTCATGGAGGAGGTAAACCTGACTCTCTGTAGGCCTGTGGGCCAGTGAGCCTTGCCAGTGGGCAGTTTGGGGGCGGGGGTGGGCAGGAATGCCCAGAGCAGGAAACCAGGCAACATCCTGAACGCACCCTAATCGTAGGCTGCTCAGACCCGGACCGGAGCCAGCAATGAACTCATTTCCCCAGGCCGGCTCAGAGCTGTGTCGAAAGGCTTGGCCCAGGGCTTGGGGCTCAGGCACGGCCCACTTTTCTAGTTTTGTAATAGCTGACTCCTCCACCACTCCAGCCCTCCCTGAAGTCTTCCCTAAAGCCTTGCCCCTGCCCAGCTGCCTTGTTAGGTGTGAAGGGACGTTGCTCCCGATTTGCCCAGCACACTGATCTCCTACTAAAAGACGCAGTACCCCACGTGTAACAGCCCAGAGTCAGCGCTAGGGGTATGTGGCATTGGCCACATGATCCTTTCCTGGGCCTGGGGACTGAAAAGTAAGATAAAAAAGTAGCCCCACAGATATCCTCTGCAGGGCAAGAGGAAATGATTTACCTCTTGAGTCCTTAGGAAACACTTACCCAATGGCAATTACATTATCATGGTTGCTGCTATCACTGACTATCTCTTTGAAGTCCCTAGTCTTTCTTGAATGGTTTTCTTCCCCTTCCTCGACTCATTCCCATCCACCTTTCTCTGTAGAAGGGAATCTTTAGACATACCGCACCCTCCCAGCTTCCCCTCTACCCACTGCCCCAGGCCTTAAAGTCTACCTGCCCTTGTCTCATTCCATCAGAGCCAAAGGAGTCCAAGGCTCAAAGGGGACCTCCTCAAACAGATGGGCCGTTTCTGTGAGTTAATCTGCTAAACAGGCCCATGGTGATACGTGACTGATGCAAGCAGGTGTGTGTGTGGCATCTCACACACAGTATGGGGGAAGACACAAGGCCCTCCTTTAGTACGCGTTTACTGAGCAACTATTTAGTGCAAGGCCCTGCAGGGGACTTCGTCAATGTCCCCCAAAGCTGAAAAGGTTACTTAAGAAAAAGACTTAAAAAGACATTCCCTGGGCCTAGCTCTTGTGTCCGTCTTTGTGATTTGTCCATGTTTTTACATTTCAGCCCTTAGACCAGAGAAAAAAGCTGACAGCACCAAGAACAAAGAGAACTCACAGAAACCCAAACTTTGTATGAAAAAAGAGATGCAGTGTTGAGCTGCGGCCTTGGGACCCTTTACCTTCCAGCATCAACAATTGTGGGGAGAAAGAGGGTTAAGGATGTGCTTGGCCCCTACTTAGAGCCAGAGTGCAGGTATAAAAAAACTCTATCAGAGGCCCAGCCGGCCACAGAGATTCAGTCGAAGGTATGGCTTGTGTTTTTCCATATTCGGCAACAAAAATAGGGGCACGAGCTGACTCTGTTCTCGATCCCTGGAAAGCCCGGTGCTCCCAATCACTTTGGGAGCTGGAGAGAGAAAGGCCTGGGGATTCACACCAGTGTAAGGAGAGACCTTTCTTATCCATCAGTGTGACTCAGCCCCGTGCCACAATAACCCTTCCTTGTTGTTTCTATGTTTCCTTGTTGTCAGGCTTGCTCTCCTGCCCTGGAAGGGGACGCAAGCGCTACCTCTGCTTCCTGCAAAAGCTCCTCTCTCTCTCCCTCTTACGAAATTCCTGGGAAGGGGCCCAGAGCCGAGTGCAAACTGGCACAGAAGATGCGCCGTGAAGTGATCACAGCCCAGAAACACCGTGTGGGCACAAGGTTTCTTGGACTCCCAGAACTTCCCAGTGGTCCCAGAGGGGGCTTGGGGTGTGCCTCCCAAACAGAAAGGGTCACTGAGGAGAGCACGTTTCTAACTTGCAGAATAAAGAGGTTGTTTCCCCCACTTCCTTTTTCCTTTGTTCAAAAATCACTCTTCCACAATGGAAAAGTTTTCTTTATTTTTTTCTAATGATGTAAGTAATGCATACTTCATATTTTTTTAATCAGACAACACAAAAAAGTACAAGGAAAATGAAAATTGCCTGAGGTCCTACACACAGAGCTGTCACCACTTAGTGACCATCATTTTATTCATCATTATACGCATCTATCTGTGAACACACACCTAACGTAAAAGGGATGTCACACGTGCTGTTTGCTCACTTTGACAGTGGGTTTTTGTTTAGGTTTTGTCTGGTCTGATCTGTTTTAGTCTGGTCTTGCCTGGACTTGACTGGTTTAGTTGGTTTGGTCTGATATGGACTGGACTGGTTTAGTCTGATGTGGTTCAGTTTGATTTGATCTGGGTTATTCTCTCTGCTCTGCTCTGGTCTGATCTGCTCTGGTTTGATTTGGTCTGATTGAGTTTGGTTTGGTTGGGCTTCCCTCCCCATTCTCCCTCCTTGGGGTGCCCTCTCTCTCGACTGCCTTCCTTCATGCTCAAACACAAGGGCGTTTGGGGCATTGTTCATTTCACAAAAACTGGGACTGCTGTATACGTTTCTCTGCGCCATGCATTTCTTTTTCATGATACACCCTGGAAATCCCCCTGAATCAGTTAGTGTAAATCCAACTCATTCTCCTTAAAAACTGCTCAATATTCCATGGTAGGTATATCCCCTATTAACCCAGCCGTCTGTCCACTAAAAGGCTGTGGCCCAATTTTTGGTATTGGGCCATGACACACACATCTCATTCAATGCCAGCATGTTGAGCACTCCTCCAAGGGCAGCATTCACATAACTACCTGCAGCCCAGCCTGCAATTAATAGCATCCTATGGAGGGGCACCTGAGTGGCTCATTTGAACATTTGACTCTTGATTTTGGCTCAGGTCATGATTCCAGGGTCATAGGATCAAGCCCCATGTCAGGCCCTGCTTAAGATTCTCTCTCTCCCCCTTGGCCCCTCTCCCCAGCGCTCTCTCTCTCTCTCTCTCTCTCTGTCTCTGTCTCTCTCTCAAAAAAAATAATTCTTTTAATTAAAAAAATTATCCCATGCCTCATCTTACATTCTGGTACTTTTATTTCTGTGAGATACACACCCAGCAGTGGCATTGCTGGGTCAGAAGATACGTGTGGTTTTACTTATAAAAAGTGTTGCCAGGGGTGCCTGGGTGGCTCAGTAGATTAAGAGTCCTGCTCTGGATTTTGGCTCAGGTCATGACCTGACGGTTCGTGAGTTCGGGCCACACATCAGGCTCTGCCCTGACAGTGAGGAGCCTGCTTGGGATTCTCCCTCTCTCCCTCTCTCTGCCCCTCCCTCTCCCTCAAAATAAAAATAAACACACTTTAAAATAAATAAAATAAAATAAAATAAAATAAAATAAAATAAAATAAAATAAAAACTGTTGCTAGATTCATCTATATCTGCATGTATATGAGCATAATCTCCTGCCATCTCTCAATTCTAGTCATCAGCGATATCTCACTGATACTTTATGTTGCATTTGCTAGACTAGTACAGAGGCTGACTATGTCCTCATAGCAACTTGGATTTGCTCTTCTATTTGTCTGTTTGGATTTGCTCTTCTGTTTCCACTGAGATGTGCATCTTTGTTGAGTTAGTAAGAATTTTCTATTACAGATTTTAATCCTTTATCTGTCATAGGCGATGCACGCTTCCCCCGCCCCAACTTTAACATTTGCTCTCTGATCTTGTTTATGATATCATACATTTATTTCAAATTTAAGGTAGTGTTTCATATCTATCTTTTGATGTATAGTTTTCAGATGATTGTCTTTAAAAGATATTGTTATTCCCTAGATTACACATATGTTTTGTTTTCTTTTCTTTTCTTTTTTTTTTTTTTTTGCTCTACTTTTTACATTTGGGCCTTTAATCGTTCTGGAATTTCTTTGTAAGTGGAGTATAAGTAAGGATTCAACTTGGTTTTCTTTCACATGGATGGCCAGTGATGCCATCATCTTTTATTAAAGAAACATTCATTTTCAACTGAAATAAAGTATCATCCTTGTCATATATTACAGTCATATGTTACATATATGTATATAACATATATATACACATATTATATATATATATCTTCCGGTGCTTTCTTTTTGGTGCCAGTGTTCTATCCACCTATTCCTATACTATTGCTATGTTGGCTTTGATTGCGAGGATTTGTGATATGTTTTAGTATCTTATAAAGTCCTCTAGTCTTGTTTTCCAGAAGACAGATGAGCCACTGAGATTCTAATTAGAATTGTATTACATTCTTACTATATTAAGTTTTTCCATCCAAGAATATAGGATGTCATTCCATTTGTTCAGCTCTTATTTATTTTTAATAAGATTTTATGTTTTCTTCATATAATTCTTGTACCTGTCTTTTTAATTTTATTCCTAAGTTTATTATAGCTTTGATGCTGTTATAAATGAGTTACTTTCCATTTCTATGTATGGCTAGTTTTACTGTTAGTATAGAAAAAAAGCTATACCTCAAAATAAAATATTTATCTTAGTACCAAGTGCCAAATATCCTTATTAATTCTAGTTTTTTCCCCCTAACTGTTGAGTACTTAGGTTTCCTAGATGCATTTATAGCATCAGCAAAATGGTCAGTTTTATCTTTTTTCCCCAAAATCGTATACAAATTATTTCACTTTCTTTTTAAAAGTCTTTTTTGTATATTTCTTGCCTTTTTTTTTTTTTTTAAGAATTAACATACAGTGTTGGGGGCACCTGGGTGGCTCAGTCAGTTGAGTGTCTGACTTCAGGTCATGATCTCACAGTTGGTGAGTTCGAGCCCTGTGTCCAACTCCGTGCTGACAGCTCAGAGCCTGAAGCCTGCTTCAGATTCTGTGTCTCCCTCTCTCTCTGCTCCTCCCCTTCTCACACTCTGTCTCTCTCTGTCTCTCAACAATAAATAAACATTAAAAAAAAAAAAAAGAACCTCCTCCAAAACAGCCTTAATAATCACAGGGAGAATGCACACTCCTGTCTTGTTCCTGATTTAAGTGGAAATGTTTTTAATGTATCGCCAGTTTTAATGTTTGCTGTTGGGTTTTGATGAATAGCAATTATCATACTTGGCTATTTCCTTCTCTTTTTTTTAGGATTTTTATTAGGGAAGGCCCCTGGATTCTACAGAGAGCCTTGTCAACCTCTATTGATCTGATCATGTTATTGATGAATGTAGAAGTAGAAACCTAAATAAAATATTTGCATTGTGTTAAAAGAAGAATATACTTTGACCCAAAAGGTTTATGCCCAACATGTAAGGATGTGTCAGTATCTCTATTTATAAGTTAGATTCTTTCGTTTCTTATTTCATCCTAAATTTATCAGTTTTTTTTAATTTTTTAATGTTTATTTTTGAGAAAGAGAGACAGACACAGCATGAGTGGCGGGGGGGCAGAGAAAGAGGGAGACAGAATCCGAAGCAGGCTCTAGGCTCTGAGCTGTCAGCACAGAGCCTGATGCGGGGCTAAAACCCACGAACCGTGAGATTATGACCTGAGCCAAGATCAGACAGTCACCCAACTGAGCCACCCAGGCGCCCCCAGGTTTGCATATAAATTTATGGCATTGGTCTAGTCAAGTTTTTCATCTCTGGTTGTGCTTATTTTTGCTTCACCATTTCTTCTAGCTTTTCAGATTTGTGGCTGCATACTTACACCGGGCATTTGCCTACAATTACTCTCATTTATACCTCCTTTCTTCAGGGCTAGTCTTCTGAATTTGGCTCTCATTTTTTGGCCCCTTGGTCACATTTTTTTTTAACTTTGATTGGGCTGTACAAAATGGGAACGATGTTTAACACTGAAATCTGGCTATTTTAAATCTTATGTCAAAACACATTCTTAATAACTGAAGTCATGTGGCTACTTCTCCACCTTGACCTGCCATGACTGACACAATTCCTTAGGGGTCCTGACTCTTTGATCTGTAGAAGTGACACCACCACTGTGACTAGACGAGACCGCATGAGACTGTGAGCTCCTTCCAGATGAGGACTCTGGTTCCTGATTCCTGGCAGAGAGCCAGGCACGGTGGGCACCCTGGGGCACACTGGAAGGAAGGTTGCCGGAGGAGCTGAGCCAGTCCCCTAGATTAGTTCTGAAGATATGGGAAGGAGATGTTTCAATAACTCTCTCTCTCTCTCTCTCTCTCTCTCTCTCTCTCTCTCATTACAAAAGGTAATATTTATTTACTTAACACAATTGAGAAAATATGGATGAGCAAGGAGAAAAATTTTAACCACCCAACATCTCACCACCCAGAGATTAAAAGTCACTCAGTACCCCACCGCTACAGAGGAGGGTCCCCAGAAGCCCAGGCTCCGAGTGAACACCAGTTCCATGACCTACTCCCATGCTCAGACAAGCAACTCTGGCCACATTTTCCTCATCTGTAAAACAGACAGCATACTGAACACATAGGCTTGCCGGAAGTGATATTTACAAAGGACTTGATACATAGTATGAACTCCAGGGGCAGCTCTTATTAATGACATTTGTGTACATGTCTTTTCCATCCTTGCCTCTATGCAAACATACATCATACTGACACATACACACAGTAAAAACACAAGCTGGGTCTCAGTACAGTTCTAGAATAAGGAGTGAATGCTATTATCTTCATCCAGGGCATGGGAGCAAAGCTCCGCCCCCACACACCACCACATGCCCCTCCCTGACAATCAGACTGGGAGCTACCTCCCGCTTCAAGGTGGGAGCCCCTCCTCAACTCACCTGGGGGCTATTAAGTGGACAACCACAAAGAAAACCTAGTGTGCATGTGTGTGTGTATGTGTGTGTGTGTGTGTGTGTGTGTGCGTGTGTGTGTTTTCATTAAATGTGACCCATATGTCCTACATCTTACTCTTTGGTACGATGATACTTGTTAAAATGAAACAGAGTCCACTCTTTCCAGTGTCGCAGGGTATAAATAATTTAAATGCAATCCAAGGATATTGTTTTAAACTAGACTGCCCAGGCAGGCTGGACAAAGGGAAGTTGAGACAGTCATTCTGTCCTGTCTGATCTCACAACATCCCGTGCGGAATCTCAGAGCACCTCCCTGTTTTAATATTTATAAAATTATCTAAAATTTATGCAAGTATTTCATCATTTGGCCATGTTTCTGTTTGTCCCACAAGACTTGAGCTCCTTATTCAGCTTTCAGTGCTCGAGTTAGACACAGAGTGGATATTTTCAGTGTTCATTGAACAACTGAATGAATGAGTGAGTGAATGAATGAGTGATCTCCTAACCAAGACAGAAAGTAAAAGAGGGCTCAACCCCGAACTAAAACCCAGATCTCATAACTCCCAGCCCAGTCCACATATTTCAGTCCTATAAATGGGAAAAATGGGATCTGGTACTAAAGCTGGTCACTGTCATCCCATTCACCATCCAGTCATTCACGTAGCAAATAAACATGAGCATCTGCCATGTGACAAGTGCTTCCTCTAATAGTATACACGCAGAAGTATGGGTGATGGACTTGACAGTGTTATTATAAGACAGTCCAAGTGGTCCAAGATGTGCTGCCCAAGGGTGGGGGCTCACTTTGCTTCTCACGCTGCTCTAGCCCAGCCTGATATGAGAGTCAGGATTCGGAGGTGGGGGATGGGAGGAAGAAATATCAATCCAAGGACTTTCTGTGCCCTGATCCCTTCTTTGAGTGCTGCACCCCAGATTCTCAGGTCCTTGCCTCCCCCTCAGCTCCCCTTAAGTCCCCAAATATTGCACTTCACCCAGGTTGCCCTGTCTCGGACTTCAGACCTTTTCCTCCCCTTAGAGCCCCTTAGAAGGCTTAGAGCCTTCCTGTACATGTTCATCTGGGCATCATAACATGGCCTCTCTTCCCACATGCTTCAGTTTCTTAGAACATTCTACCTTATGTTCTAGTTATCTAACACATATCTTTTTTCCTCTACTAGATTATCAGGTCTGTGGGCTAAGGATCCATGTCAATTTCACCTTTGTATCCTCAGCAGTGACACGGTGCCTCACTGTAGATATTACTTAATCCTTGTTGAATAAATAAACGAATCAATGCATAACAGAAGGAGAAAATGTTATCTGGGGAGAGAGGGATTGGAAGAAACAGAATCATTTGCTCAGCTCAGCATAAGAAATAAACTAGAACTTTGGGGGAACAGAGGAGGAAAAGAGGAAGGGAGAAAGCCAATAAACATGGCAGGAACTTGAGGAAATAGAAATGGTCAAAGGACTCTTTAAGAGCTGGAGAGGGGCACCTGGGTGGTTCAGCCAGTTGAGTGTCCAACTTCGGCTCAGGTCATGATATCACAGTTCGTGGGTTTGAACCCCCTGTCGGGCTCTGTGCTGACAGCTCAGAGCCTGCAGCCTGCTTTGGATTCTGTGTTTCCCTCTCTCCCTCTCTCTGCCCCTCCCTGCCCCCTCTGTCTCTCTGTCTTAGAAATAAATAAACATTAAAAAAAAAAAAAAAAAAGAGCCGGAGAGTCTGGTATTTGAATCTCTAGTCTCTAGGGTGTGATGCCTGCTTCAGATTTTGTGTCTCCCTCCCTCCCTCTCCCTCCCCCACTCACGCTCTCTATTTGAAAAATAAATAAACATTTTTAAAAAATGAAGTAAAATGTGATCTGTGCCCAAGGAAGAATCAAGTGCATAAACTCTGAGGCAACTCCTTGATTGGGCTTCCCAGGACCTCTCTGGTTTATACGTTCCAACAACCACTGTCCTAGGTGGAGACAGTGGTATTTCCATTTGAAAACAGAAACCCAAGATGTTAAGTGACTTGCTTAAACCCGTGAATTGGGGTTTGAAGTCAGGTCACTTTAATGACCAGCTTCTTGCCATTCTTACTAGGTCAGTTTTCAGCACGTGATGATGATCAGACATTTCTAGCCACTCACGTGTGGTTTCACTGGGACAGTGACCTAAGATAGGGTTGAATCAGGATTGGAATCGGAGCCCATAAATTTAATGAGCTCCAAAATAACTGCCTCGGCTCAAAAGCCTCTCTTTCATGGACCCTGAGGCCACGCTGTGAGACACTGATGCTCGTTAAAAATGGTTGTTTTGTTTTTTGATTTTGTTTCTTTTAGGACACTAAGACACTAACTAAATCACTATAGGGAATTAACATATTATCCATAATTAATTTATACTTTATCAATTCATATGCCAAGTATCACGTATCCTGGCATTTCAGATTAAAATGAACAGCCTCAACCTCACTCCGTGTGTAGTGGGAACCACTTGCCCTTTTTTTCCCATGGAGTCTGGTGGGAAGGGCAGCTTGAGCTTTTCCTCGCCACCTTGGGCTCTGAGTACCAGCTTCTGCTGAATTCGTTCTGAGAACACACCAACTGCTCAAACTCTTCTCTCTGGCTTCCCTCCAGTTGTGCAGCACAGCTCCATTTCTTAGATTTCCCACAGAAAACATGACCCGTACAAGATATCTATAAAAGTGGTATATTTCACTGAAGATTGAGCATACCGTGTGAGATGGTTCCATAAAAAAAAAAAAAAAGAACAAAAGCCCACAGTCCTTGGTCTCCTTCGGTCGTCTTTATTAGATGCCACCCTAAACCCCACAGAGAATGGGGAAATGGTGGTTTGGATGTGTGGAGCACAGCACCCGGCTTCAAGAAGTGATGACGGAGAACAAAGAAGGTCACAAGGTGGGAATCTGAAAAAACAACAACTCTAAGGACAAGAGACAGAGCTATTTATAGGGCTATAAAGCTCCATCACCCCATAAAACTTAATAATCCCTCAAAGCATCTCTGGGGAGGTAGGGAGCAGCAGAGCAGTTCAGGCCAAGTCAATGACGGCTCCAGCCAGTGATGAGGTCCTTCCTTAGGGCGTGAGTGTGTCCCACAGACAACGGCTAGTGTTCATAGGGGGTGGCTTTGTGTGGACAAGGAAAGGCTAAATTGTGTTGTGCTATGTTTACTGAGGAAGGTCGAGTTGAAGGATATTTTAGAAAGATTTTAATTTAAAATGGCCGCAAGGTGAAGTAAGTCATGCAGACCTGGGTTCAAATCCAGCTCCATCCTAACCAGCCCATCCAAGTGTGCAAATAACACCTCTGAGCCCCAGCCTCCTTATATCCACAAGAGGAATGGTGGATTCTGCCTCATAGAATTGCTGAGTGGCTTAAATGACGGGACATAGATGGCAGCCAGCACAGATGTTGTCCTTAAAAGAGTAGGTTCCTCACAGTTCTAAAGCTACAGTGCTGGGCAAATGAAGATGGCATTCTAGTTACTACCACCATTGCTGCTGCTGCTACTGTAACTACTACTATTGCTACTACCATCTGTGTTGTTTTTCCATTCCCATGGAGAGGCTGAGGAGCAACCACAGATCGTATGGGCAGGAAAGCATTTATTTTCAAGGCTGAGACGGAGCTCTCAGTTCACAAGCCACCTCCTCACTTGAAACATCTCTCCCCACTGGCCTCTCTCCCAGGCGACTTCTCTCCCAGGCAGATGGTCCCGCCCTCCTCTGCGCTCTGAGGGAGTTTGTCCATACTTGTTAGTCGGGCTTTCTTGTCTCTGTGGGGATGGTTTTCTGTGATGGGTAAGAGCACTCCATGGCATTCAGACAGACCGGGTTCCAACCTAGCTACAGCCTTGGCCAAGATATTTTACCTCACTGTGCCTCATTTCCCTAATGTGCAAGTTGGGGGTAATAAAATACCACCTTGTAGGAATAGTATGAGGAAGGGATGAGTTTATTACATGTAAATTTCTTGAAACAGTGCCTGTGGACTTAGTGTCATCAAATTTATGTCATTATTATTTGTACATAATATGTACCTATGTGTATATATATTACAGATTTGTACATATAAATATAGGAGTATATGCCATGGCACCTCATACAAATGGATACTACATATTTTATGAATGAATGAATGAATGAAAGTAGATGGTCTGGGAGAAACCCTGTTTCAATGAATTGCTGGGTAGGTTTGCTAGAGAGGCCATGACCTTTCCTTTCTAAGTACCTCATGGAGGCAGGGAGAGGGCTGTGGGGGCTGGACATTGAAGCCCTTTCTTGATTTTATGACACTCCCTGTCTCTTGGCACAGAGGAGGAATTCAGAGAATTGGAGACCCTCACCCAAAGCATTTAGGAGAGGAATTCCATCTGCCATCCTGTATAAATAAACAACACAGCAGGGACTGGCCCCTTCTCTCTACAGGAAAGCACTTGTTCCCGTATTTTGTTTTTTGCCCTCTTCTGCCTTTACAGGATGATAAATGTGGCTTCAAAAAGCCAGAGGTACACTTTTCCTCTGGCCGACTCAGGAGACCTTCACGTCCATAGGAACCCCGCAATTACACAGATACTTGGAAAAGCGCCCATCAACCGTCCCCACCAGCACTAAAGGCCTGGGAGCTATAGTCTCACGTTTCATTTCCATCCCCTTCTGCTCAGATGCTGAGAGGGGACTGGGGAGTCTAAATGACCTGCTAAGAGCAGAAAGCACCAGTTAGGAGTCAGGCCTGGACTGAAATCTCAGTGCTGCCACTTTCTGGCTGTGAGAAACTGGGGGTTGCTTCAATTCTCTGAGCCCACCATGCCTACCTCTGTGAAATGGGGGCAACACACCCACCTCTTGAGACTGATGTGTGGGTGAAGTGAGAGTCAGATGTGAAGCATTTGGCACCTGCTAGAGAGGTGGCCTGCATGGTAATGTAGGGTCCCTGGAAAGAACTTTGTCCTGAGTCAGGACTCCCTCTATGCTAATGCCAGCTCATTAATTCATCCTGGACTTTGTGCATATCATTTAAACCCCCTGCCTCAGTTTCTTCTCTGCAACATGAGGATACAAATAATTATCCACTTTACTTCCCAAATTTACAAGAAAGCTAAAAATTTATTGTATTTTAAAAGTTCTTTGAAAGAGTGATAACTGTTTAACTTATTTTTTTTCTAATGTACCAAGGTCAGAGTTTCTTTAAATTAAGCAAGATTTGAACTGTGGCCTTTGATTAATCAAAGTAGACCCTCCTCTCACAGATGAGACTTTAACTCATCAGAGCCACATTCAGAGAAAAGGCTTAATAGCTTTAATTCTCACTAGAGTGTACGTGGCTGATAGCAATCCTTTATTGAAAGATTTTGATAGAGTAGAGGAGGGAGTGAGCCCAGAGGAATCTGTGGGCTCAAAATGTGCCCCACAAGGGGCACCTGAGAACTCCAGAAACAAACTTTGCCAACTCATCCATAACCTTTGGGCCGGTCTGGACACACAGTTGTTCTAATTCCTGTGTTGTGTTTGTCCTGTCTCGGGACCAGCTGCCCCCATCGTTTATAAATGGAGAGGCAAGAGCTGGTTATTATAAGGTATCTAGTTTCCAAAACAAGTGTTCTTACTACAAATATTCAAGTAACAGGCAGCCTGGTGTCCCCAGTTTACCTAAATCCGGGGCAATTGTCCCTGCCAGTCTCCAGCCAGCCAGCCATCTCTCCAGGCTGATCTACAAATCATCCTAGAGGGTAAAGAACCATGGGTGGCCATAGCGGCGTGCTGCATGCTGTGGATCCTTGCTCTGATCCATCAAAGCTCCCTAGCACATGAGCCCTACAATGGGAGTTCCTACCCCTTGTCATCAAGTCCAGGTGATGAGCTCAAAGAATGCCCCAGAGTGAGCCAGGAATGTCTTTGTCTGACTTGGCAAGTGGCTCCCCTGCCCCACAGTGGCCAGGATGTGGGGGTGGGAAATTATTTTTGTTTCCTTCTGGAAATGACCACAATGGTCAGGGCCAGGCACAAATCCTTTAACTGCCCTGAGGAAGATTTGCCTCCCACCAGAGGACAGAAGGAGACTTAGCCACACTTATTTAGGAAACCAAAGTGTCTCCCGGAAGCCACATTCTACCCATGGGCTCCAAACTGAAACCAAGAGGGCCTAGCTGGATGAGAGTGGATCTCCCTTGAAGCTCTTCACTAGACCTTTCCTCAGATGTTCCAGACACCCCCACGTCTCTGCCACCATGGCTGTGGTTGACCTACTTTCCCAGGGGTGCTCCATTCATTCATTTAGGCAACGACTGCGTCCCTGGCCCACTGTGTGCCAGGCACTGTGTTCACAGACAGGGGAGGCCATTGGGGGGGAAGGCCAATTCCATGTCATTTCCCTTCCCTGATGTACGAGGAGACGGGAAGGGGAAAGGGAGATTGCTACTGTCACACGGCCTGGGGGAAATGCTTCAACTCCTGTGTGAAACACACTGTCTTCAGTTCCCCTCTGCAGAGGTGAAATGGGCCGAAACCTTCTACAAGGTTTCTATTAAATTCAAATAAGAGTACTTAGGGGCACCTGGGTGGCTCAGTCAGTTAAGCATCTAACACTTGATTTCAACTCACAGTATGTGAGATCGAGCCCCACATAGAGCTTGGGATTCTCTCTCTCCCTCTCTGCCCCTCCCACTGCTTGCGTGTGTTTGCTCTCTCTCTCAAAATAAATAAACTTTAAACTCTAAGAGGACAGTGAGGGAGGGGGAGGAGGGATGGAACCACTATGTATTCAACTGCTATTTATTCAATGACTGTTCAGTGAGCCAGTATTATGCGCCAGGCACTGTGCCAGCATTGGGGAAACAGGTGTGAAAGTGCTAAGCCCTAAATGTAGGGAGTTTGATAAACCCAGGAGCTGAATTCCCAGGTGGTCCACTGATTTCCAGGGATCAGTCCCCCCACCCCACCTCTTCCTCCTACTGCTGGCCATTTTATTAAAAAATGAAAGACTAACACAATTTGCTCTCCCATGCGAGCTAGGAGGACCTAAATTCCCACAGGCTAAAATTCCCACTAACAGGCATGATTAACTAGTAGTTGTCATGAAAATGGAATGTCATTAATTATGCAGTTTGAAACTGTTCAAGTTCACTTCCTTTGAGACTGCATCCTGAAACTATGGCATCAGAAAGCCTCCACACATACTTATGTTTGATTCATAACTAACATACAAAATACCATCTATAAAACAACAGGCGTTATCAATGTGTGTGTGTGTGTGTGTGTGTGTGTGTGTGTGTGATGGGATAGGAGAGGTTGTGCCACACACAAGGAAGGATGTGTGAGCATGCGGCCTATTATTCCAATGTAACGTACAGTCGGCATATCCATTTTGAAGTGCGACGCGTCTGGACCATTGACTCGTGGACGGAGCCCCCAGTGGGCCCCAGAAAGTGTGCAGGATGCCCGCATTCCTTGTTTGTTGTCGCATGACAAGTCACCCCAAAACATAGCAGCTTAAAACAATAATCACTTAACATTTCTCGCCATTTCTGGGGGTCAGGATTTGGGAAGAGCTCAGCTGGAGGTTCTGGCTCACAGTCTTCCAGGAAGTTTCCATCCAGTGTCAGCTGGGGCTACACCTGAAGGCTTGACTGGGGATGGAGGGTCCAGATCCCAAGTGGCTCCTTCCCATGACTGGCAGCTTGGTGCCGGATATTGGCCAGGGTCCTGTTCCTCTCCAGGTAGGCCTTTCTAAGGGCCATCTTGAGGGTCCTGAAGATATAGCAGCTGGCTTCCTCTGGAGTGAATAATCCAAGAGACCACAGTCGAAGTGGCAGTGCCTTTTAGGACCTATCTTTGGTCTTAACTGTCACTTTTACAATATTCTGTTGGTCACCCAGGCATCCCTGACTCAGTATGGGAAGGGCTACCACCAGTGTTCATCATCACACATGCCACAGACTTAGCCCTCTGCTGACGAACATAGGCAGTAGGACATTCCCAGTCATCAACTCTCTGCAAATTTCAGTGAAGCTATGTGTAAACAGACATATTTTAGAGAATTCTGTAGCCATAAAAATAGACAATGCCAAAACTTTGTCAAACACCATTTGGGCTGGTTTTGAACATTCAGAGTTCCCTTGATTCCACTACTCACAGATAACCACTGTTAACATTTTGGCATATGTCCTTCTAGGTCTTTTCTGTGTCCTGTCCACCGGCTCCCCTCTTAACAGCATTTA
This sequence comes from Cryptoprocta ferox, assembly GCA_028646485.1. Taxonomy (NCBI): domain Eukaryota; kingdom Metazoa; phylum Chordata; class Mammalia; order Carnivora; family Eupleridae; genus Cryptoprocta; species Cryptoprocta ferox. The sequence continues at coordinate 98,827,456 of CM053560.1, forward strand.
AAGATATTGATGTCTATTCTATCTTAACACAACGTTTCCTGGGGTTCCTGGGTGGCTCAGTTGTTTAAGCGTCTGACTCTTGATCTTAGCTCAGGTCTTGATCTCAGGGTCGTGAGTTCAAGCCCCACACTGGGCTCCATGCTGGGCATGAAGCTTACTTTAAAAAACTTTTTTTTACTAAAAAACAAAAACACTAAGGCATGAAACCTTTCCTTCTCCCCTCTTCCCTTCAGCTGCTACCTCATCTCTCTCAGCTCCTTCACAGTGTAACTTCTTAAACAACTTGGCTAATCTCCTCACCTCCCAGTTGCTCTTCAAACCACTTAATCTGGCTTCAGTCTCCACTAATGCATGGAAATTGTCCTTGCCAAAGTCAACAGTGACCTTTTTGTTGCTAAGTCTGATGGACACTGTTAAGTCCTTTTCTTACCTAACTGCTTAGCACCATCTAATGCCACAGTCTTCCTTGGTTTTTCTCTCAGTTCTCTGACCATTCCTTATCAGTCTCTATTCTGGGCTACTGTTCTTCTATCCACCCTTACATGCTGGGGTTCCACAAACCTCTGTCCTGGACATACCTCTCACTCTATACATGTTGCCAGGGCAACCTCATCCATTCCCATGCCTTCATTCACCAGCTGAAAGCTAGTGCTTTTTAAATCTGTGCCTTTAACTCAGATAACTCTCCTGAGATTCAAGCCCATATAACCAACTGTGCAATGAATATCTTTATCAAGATCTCAAACTCAGCCAATGAAAACCAGATTTATCATTTCCCACCCCCCACCACCACCACATCTATTCCTCCTGTGTTCCCCCACCTCAGCACATGGCACCTTTATCCACTCCAAGAGCCTAGGCATTAATTATTCTTGTCACCTCCCTGTCCTCGATGTCTCACATCCATTAGTCACCATGTCCTGTGGATTCTACCTCTACTGTAGCCCTAGGATCCATCTGCTTTTCACCATCCCTATGTCATCTCTCCAATACCATTCACTGTCAACACCTCCCAGTTCTGAGGTCATCTCCCTGTCTCCAGTACACAATTTACTTTACCCCTCTTCTATCTTAGGATGTTTTGGCTTTTTGTACATATTATAATTTTATTATTATATTTTTTTGACAGAGAGAGCATGAGCAGGGGAGAGGGGCAGAGAGAGAGAGGGAAAGAGAATCTTAAGCAGGCTCCATGCTCAGTGTGGAGCCCGATGCAGGGCTTGATCCCTTGACCCTGGGATCATGACCTGAGCCGATATCAAGAATTAGATGCTCAACCGACTGTGCCACGCAGGCACCCCATATACATAATATATGTAAAAAAAATGGCTACTTGAGTTCTTTGTTAGCTTGGATTTTTATGTCATGGTGTTAATATATTTGACTGTAAGTCATGCATTGCAAATAAAGAATTAGGAACCATCATCTGATGCCCTTCTATACAGAACAAGTCTATCTCCAGAGTCCAAATTGGAGGGGAATGGGGATTCCTGCGTGTTTCCATGCATGGACACACTGGTCCTCAGCCTGACCGGCAAAGTCCTCCACATCCAGTCCAGCCTCATTCCACCCACACATCAGTACTTCTCCACTTCCTCGTTCACGCTCATGCATCTGGTTGTTCTTTCTACAGGTATTTACTTAGTACTGACTCCATGGCAGGCATTATGCTAAGGAACCCCCTCACTTTGATAGAGTCGTACCTTCATGACATGTTCCAGCCCACCTCCCAAACTACATTTGATTTCTGGTTCTGGCCTTTGCTCACCACCACCCTGACACCCTTAATGTCCTCTTTCATCCCCTTCCCCACAGCCAGGTCTTCTCTATCCTTCGATGGAAGCCTCTTTACCGGCCATCCCAGTCCACAGTGATCCCTAGACCTTTCTTATCTCTTCTCTCATTTCAAATCCTCACCCTCTCTGGCATTGCAGTGTAATTATTTCTGTATCTATGGTTGTAACTATAGCTATCCTCAGCTGGATCAATACTGTCTCCCCATCTAGACTTAAACTCCCCAGAATCATGCTATACATTTTCCCCTTTCTAGGGAACTAGTTAAGTAGTTAATTACTTGTTAATAGCTGCCTAGTGAACTAGTTAATTACTTTACTTCTCTGAGCCTCAAGCTCTTCATACCTAGGACTGGAGACAGTAATTCCATCATTGCAGGGTGATTGTGGGAATGCATTGTGGTAACAGATGACAATGGCATGGCACTGTGCCTGGTACATAGAAGGTACCCAACCAGGGTTAGTTCCCAGCCCCTCAAAGTCTAATCCTGAGTTGAAAACACAGTGACTACAAAGTGATTATTTGAAGAATGAATGAATGAATAAATGAATGACAAAGAACTGAAAGAATAAAATAACACATTCTGAACACACCAGAGTGGCCCTTTTAGAGAAATAAAGGGCCTGTCCTTGGCTGGCAGGGGAGACATCCTGTCAGAGGCGAGAACTGTGGAGGGGATAGTGCCTGTGTGGCTCAAAGATCATGAAATGTTGATTAATGGGAACTCAAGTTTGATCTGGGTATTTCTGCAGTCAGCTAATTTTTTATAACTTTGACTGAGTTTGTGATCTGTCAGGATTCCCAGAAGAAAGTAGCAGGCAAGTGTTTCTTATACACTGAAAAGAAATTCTTGGGTAAATTAATTTTCACTTGGCATAGGCCTGGCTTAAGGCTCTATAAAAAAATGAGAATATGTTGGTTTCAGAGCCCAGGCTATAAATATTTATTCCCACCCTGCCACTGGTGTTTGTAGAAACTTGTTTTTCACTCATGGGCATTCCATTTGTTTTGAAAAAGACATAAAACTGTCCAAAAAGCAAGGAAAGGTCATGACATTAAAGGCCATTGGGAGGAGAGCACTGAAAGGAGGGAGTGTCATCTCCAGATGTGACCATTTGGTTTTCTAGCTTCATACATTGAGTTCATGGTATGAACTTTGAGTTCTTTGTGGAGGGAATGACTTTGTGGTCTTCAGGGGTTAGCAGTGTCGATTAACCCCTCTTCTCCCATCTTCACTGCAGAGGGTGACAGTCATTTTGCATTTGTCACCATCACCACAGACATGGCAGAGACCTCTCGTCTTCTTCTGATCCCCTTCTTCATCCTCCATTCCCTCCAACCTCCCTATTCCAGCAGACCTCCCCATCACCCCACCCCATGTCTTCTCAACTACCTGGGACATTCTTGAAGGAGGGGGATCAGTCTTGGCACACTGATGGTCTACACGTAGATGAACAAATGGGAGAAATGGATTTTATGTGGTTACAACATGGCAAGTCTGAGACTTCACAGATCACTTACTTCAAGGATTCTTCACCCAGGTCCCTGCAACTCTATGCGATCTGTCTGTAGAAATGAATGCGTCCATGAATTTGGATGGAAAAAGATTTCATCTTTATATTCAATAACTACTAATATTTAGCACTTCCTTCAATTATGAATGAAAGCAACACACTATAATTACTTTGGCAGTACCTGTGACTTTTTCACCAAAGAAATCATGATCATTTTTATATGTCATTATAGCTATTATGAAAATCTCAAAATGTCTTTTACTTCCACCCTACTTTAAAATTATAGTAAAATTATAACATTATAAAAAACTACCTGCCAGCAGATCTTGTTAGTTGATGCATTAGTAATAAAGCATGTCTATTATTATATCAAGCATTAATTCTTTTTCAATTATATTGAAAGCTATATCAACATAATTGGTTTCTTTTGTAATCCTTAGTGTTTTCTTTTATGCACTTAAGAACATTTTTCTGAGAGGGGAATCTATAGGTCTCACCAGACTGCCAAAGGGGGTCCACAGCACAAAAAAAAGGGTAAGAACTCAGATCTGCTCCCTGGAAGTACATGGTTTGTCTCACAAACATATCCCAGGACCTCTGAGAAAAATAGTGCAGACACACCAGGAGGCAGCAGGAAAGAACATGGCGATTGATTAGCAATGTCTGTCATGGGCACACTATGGAGAAGAGTGGTGGAACGTAATTAATCACAGGTTTCCCCCGATATCTGGAGGTAGAGGATTCTTATGAAAACTTTTGCAAGCTGACATGGTGTAAAGGAAAAGAAGCAATTACCATTAATTTATATGGAAATTTTTGTGAGCATTCCCAGACCCACAAATAACCCTCCTAGGCTTTTCTGATACCTTAGGACACATCTTGTTAACACAAGCACAAAATAAATCAAGCTGAAGCACAGATGCTCACAGGCACGTTTGAAAACTCTGGTGTCTGGAGGCTGAGATGCTGAGTGTAGTAGCCAGGGAAGGAACTTGGCGGTGCCTTTCTTCGCTCCTCCTCTGCAAAACAAATGCTGAGTGCCTTTTTTCTTAAAAGTGAAAATCCGTTTTGGATTTCTTTCTGTTAGCAAGCACAGATACCAACGTAGGTCTTTTATAAAATCGAAGTGGCATGACTTGAATTTTGGAAAAGAGAGATTATCTGTACTCTCTAATCTAGGCCCCGTGCTGCCAATACGACTTTGTAGATTGATGCAAATATTTTATATGCACTGTCCCACATGGTGGCCACCAGCCACATGTGGCTTTTGAACCCTTGAAGTGTGGCTGGTGCGACCGAAATTTGAATTTTTAATTCTGTTTAATTAATTTACATTTTTTAAGTTTATTTAGTTGAGAGAGATAGAGAGACCGTGCACAGGCAGGAGAGGGGCAGAGAGAGAGGAGGAGAGAGAGAATCCCAAGCAGACTCTGCACTGTCACTGCAGAGCCCAACATGGAGCTCAAACTCACAAACCATGAGATCATGGCCTGAGCAGAAATCAGGAGTAGGATGCTTAAAGGACTGAGCCACACAGAGGCCCCTAATTGACATTTAAATAGCCATGTGTGGCTAGTGGCTACCACATTGGACAACACAGCTCTAAACTAATCCCAACCACACCCACCCTAGTCACCTCCCACCCCACACCACCACCTATCACAGAGGAGGAACCTGGACCCAAAGAGAATTCATTGAACCCATCTGTGACAAACCCAGACCAACATCCCATTTTTTTCTCATTTTTGCAGTGTTCCTAAATTATCATTTAGCAGAAACTATTCCCTGAACAATGCACCGTATGCCATGAGAGAAGAAATAATTTGAGGTTACATATGTTCTCAGTAAAACAAGGTAAGATGCCATCGCTTCACTGCAGCAAGGTCCGAGTTAATGGGTTCCTTTTTGTTTTTGTTGGCTGTGTCAGTTCGAAGGGGAAGGGTTGGAATTCTTTTGCCTTTTTTTCAGCTAATTTAAGAAAATGTTCGCAGGTGTTTCAGATAAAAATATATTGTTTGCTGTTTTGCAATCTGCAAACATTTAAGAAAGCTGCTCTGAGCCAGACTGCTTCTGGAGATAACGCACACCCCGCAGCAGGGTCCCCACTGTGACTCAGAGAACACCCACTGTAGTGTGCACACTCTCAGGTTGCCGGAGGGGCAGCTGTTGATGAAGCATTTGTGGCGGAAAGTTCTGGCCTGAGGAAGGGACAGTTTCTGATGAGATCATGGGGAGGGAATGCCTTCTCAGCAGAGGTGGGAGCCTGGAACAGCCGCCAGGGGTGAGAAGCAGGGGCCCTCAGAGGAATGAAAAGGAGTCCTGCCCTTGCCCTGAACGTCAGACCTCTTTGGGGGTCTCGACAAGGGGTTTCATACTTCCACCCTCCTACAGGCTCGAGCCTCAGGAAAACAAACAAACAAACAATGGGCTCCTGGTTAGAGAGGGCTTACCCTTGAGTTCACATTGATGTTCTGACCGTTCTGACCGCAGCGAAGGCCTGCCATGACTCAAAACATGCAGACGCGGCAAAACTGCCCAACACACTGATTATGATGTTCTCTAACGTTTCAGTGGTATATAAACAATTTTCAGAGACTTCTTATTGCAAAGTAGCAGACCCTTCTCCAGGCAAGCTGACTCAGAAATTTAGAGGCTGTGTCCTGGGAAGCTAGGTTTGAAACAAAGCTCCCAGCTGATCCTGGTGTGCAGTCAGGTTTTGGAACCACTGGCCTAAAGGATGACAGCCATACCCTTAATCCTGGCACTCAAGGCCTCTGGGAGCAGGCCCTACTCTACACAGGGGAGGTCTCATTGTGGGAAGCACATAAATTGTGTAGTAATGATATAAACAACAGGTGACATTTACTGGGTGCATGCCCGGAACCAGGTATAGACGAGGAGCTTTAAATGAATCACCTTTTAATGCGCACACTGGCTCTGTTATTACCATTTTTCAGATTTTAAAAAAATGAGGTTTAGAATGGTTAAACAATTTGTCCAGGGATACACAGGAAAGGTAGAAATGGAATCCAGACTGACGTCTATCAAATTCCAAAGTCCATGCCCTTGACCCAGGGTGACCAATTATCCCACTTTGCCCTGGGACCGCAGGCCTCCATACCACACGGGAGGTTCGGGGCTCAAACCTTGAAAGTCCTGTGCCTCCTGGTGAATTGGTCACCCTGTCTTGACTTGGAGATTCTGCCTGAGATGGAAACTCAGCTCCACCACTCGTGACCATGAGACATCAGGCATGCCTGACCAGCCTGGACTCCCAGGTTCCTCATGTGCAAACAAGAATTACCACATCTATCCCAGAAGGTGGTTGTGGGCATTAAATGAGATAGTGCATGCAACAGCCAGCTGTATACCTGGCACTGCTGCAAAGGGTGAACTCTGGGGTGCTTGGGAGGCTCACTCGGTTAAGGATCTGACTCTTGATTGCAGCTCAGGTCATGACCTCACAGTTCATGGGTTCGAGCCCTACTTCGGGCTCTGTGCTGAGGGCGCAGAGCCGGCTTGGAATTCTCTCTCTCTCCCTGGCCCTCCCCACTTCAACATAATGAACTTAAAAAAAGAGAGAGAGAAAGAAAAGTTTAGCTCCTCCACAAAGTGAAGCCCTGGCCTTGCACTGCCCAGTTTGTGTTTATTTTGGGTCTGGAAAACACTCAGCCGTTGTCTCTTCAAATAATTCTTCTCCTCCACTCCCTCCATCACCATCTTCTGCAACTCCTATCCAGTTAAATATATAGTAGCCTCTCTCAGTCAAGCCTACATCTCCCACAAATTCTGTCTGTGCGCACTCTGGGTGATGCCCTCAATATGCTTCCATCATCTCCCTCTTCAACTGTCCCCAGTCAAATTTGATCTTGATGTAGATTTATCTGTGCCTATATTTTCATTCACAGGATTTGTAACTGGCTTTTCTTCATACCCATCTGGTCTCGCCTCATATCTGACTGCTTTTTGTTTTACAAATATCTTGGGTTTTCAAGGCTTTTTTCTCTTTGAAATGCTTGCCCTGACTGTCAGTTTCATTGACCATCTTTCCTGGCATCCCTTTGCCTCCTGGTTTGGAATTTCGGTTCACAGGTGCCTCTGGAGCTGGAGGCTGCTGTGTTTCATTGTGCTCATCTGTCCCTCCCTCTCTAGTTATCCTGTCGCCTCTACTCTGCCCGTAGCAGCCCCTGTTCAGAATCAAGTGTAGCAGCGGGGCTGCCTGGTGAGATGACAGATCTGAGCAGAGGCAGCCCCGGCAGTGCCTTGAACCTGGCTCCACAGCCTGACAGCCTGGTGTGCGCCCTTCTGCCTCCCTCAGAACCCAGCTCCCGGAAGTGGCAGCCAGGCAGCAGGCGCTATCTTCCTTCAGTGTCCTTGCTCCCATAGGGGAGCCCTGCCCCTCTGTCCCACACCACACACCCCTACAAATCAGGGCGCTTTAACTCCCTGTTATGTCAAGAGGAGCTGAAATGGCCAGTGTTCCCTGCCCGCTGATGCAGAGCCAGGAAGCCCCAGCCTCAGCTACCGTCTCCTGTAGGTCTGTGTCTTACACAGTTTATTGCACACTAGGGCGTTTATCTTGGATCTAAGTTTTCCTGTGTCTTTGGGGTTTTCTTTTATTTCTAGTCTTTCTCTACTCAACATTTAGAGAATGGAGGATCCTGAAAGGGTCATCCCTCGAAGCCATCTTGACTTAGGTCATTCCCTGAAATTGTGTTTTAAATGAAAACGAAAACCAAGGAAGATTCCAAATTCTCCTGAATTTTTTAAAATAATAGCCCCAAGCAAACAAGAGAAAGAACTATAAGAAGCCACATTGTGATGCCAGCACCTTTGACTGACTTTTCCATACCAATTCAAAGTCAGACAGGGTGGGCCAGACAAAGATCCCTATGCTGGGCCCTTATGAGAATCTACTGCATGACCTGAGGTGCTAGTTATTTGGCTTCTGGTCTCTCCCTGATAAACTGAGACCTCTTGCAGTTCTGAAAGTGTGATTCTGTAACCAAAGGGCAGCAAAGCCCCACGTCCTCTGATCCTGCAGTAGTGTCCCTAGGGTTTCCTTCTTGCACACCCCCACTCTCAGATGACTGCCTGGCCACCACCTCCAGGGCTGCCATTCCAGAAATTATAGAACTTAACAAACCCAAACAGAGGCTGTTTGGGTTTCACAGAGGGAACTATTGCTCAAATGTTACTTATGCTTTTCCCTTTTCTTCCCTTTCCTCTGATCCAAACTTGAATTGCTAACTATTGTTTCAGAAAGTCCCAGTTGAGGGCACAGGGAGTTGTTAAAGAGAAATAGAGGTTGCTATTTTGGTTCCACAGAGGAACACATCACAGGCAGCCAAGGTTAAGTGACTTGCACAAGGTCACTCAGCCAGTGGAGAAGGCAGGACCTGAATGCAGGTCCACCTGCTTCCAAGGTGCCCCGCCCCTTAGCACAGCTAATGGAGGGGTGAGGCCCTGGAGCAGTTGGCATGGTAACAAGCAATAGGGTCCCTCCCTTCCTATCCTGCTGGCTGGCGGTGGGGGGGGAGGTAGGGGTCAGCCCACAGGGCTTCACCAGCAACTCACATCCCCACCGCAGGTTCAGGGCCAGATTCTACAAATATCCCCCTAAATCTCACCAACCTGGGGTTTTATTGAAATCACAGTGTGCACATTTTGCAGACCCAATCTGGTAATCTCTCCTCTCTCTCTCCACTCACCATTTCTTAACCTCCAGGCAGCGTTACAACCTCAGCGCAAAGCTCCTTTGCCAAGGAAAATAACTCTCAACTTTCTGTGTTTTCTGGCCTCATAATTCCCGGCTCAGAGCAAAACTGTGTGTGAAGCTGGCAACTTGCGTTCCTACCACCCTGGATGCCTCTCTATTCTGCACCCTTTCTTCCCTCAGAAGCCCCATCATCCTCACCCCCACCTCCATCCCTGGGCCTCATTACCACCCCCTCTGTACCCACAGCAGCTCACACACTGAGAAGGCAAAGATTAGTATGGCAGCAAAAAGGTAATCTTTCCCAGGGGAGCGCCATATTGAAGCGAGCGCAGCCTAAGCACGCACACGTGCACATGCGCACACGCACCCGACGTTGAATGTGTCTATTAAACGTGCCCGGCGTAGAAAATCCGAAAAGTACAGCAAATACAAAGAAGTAAAAACCCATAATCCCACCAGCCAGAGAAAGTTCTACTAACTCTTTAATGTATTTCCTTTCAGTTCTTTCTCTTAGTGTGTATGTGTGTATGTGGATATGTGGATATCATATATATATAAATATAAGTCATATATATATATATATATATATACATGTCAATTTTGGTATCATAATCACACTGTTTTCACAGGAAAGCCTCTCCATTCTCTGAAGTGTAGATAGATTAGATAGATAGATAGATAGATATACACGCTAAAGTCTGTCTGAGCTGTATGATTTCGTTGCTATGCCTGCCAATACCCCTTACCACAGTGCTGCCATTATCATTGTTTTATAATAGAGTTTAATCCCTGATGGGTCAAATCCTCCCTCATCGTTTCTTCTCAGCATTTAAAAAAGGATTCCCAACTATTTGTTTTTCCTCTGAATGAATTTTAGATTCATTGTGATAAACAACTAAATAAGCCCATTGTTTTGCAGGATCACAAGTTCATTAAATTTATGTTAACTGGATAAAACTGGCATCTTTGCAATGTTCAAATTTCTATCCAGAAATTTTGTATGGCTACCTATTTAGTCAGACCTTCTTTAATATCTTCTAATCAAGTAAAAAGATTTCCTTCAAATGGGTCCTATACTTTCTTGTTGAGATTTTATTTCATTATTTTAAATTGGGAATTGGATCTTTTTGCTCTAAAAGCTTCCAATTTGAATTATTGATTTGTAAAATGTATCCTGCAACTAGCTCTTAACTTATTCTCTGAATACTTTTTCAATTTCAATCCCTCTTTTTCCTAGGAAGATAATTATACCATCTGCGAATAATGATAATTTTATCTCCTCCTTTATACGTATAATTTTGTTTTGTGAGTCACTGTACGACATCAAGAACCATGTTAAACAACAGCAGTAAAATCAGTGATCTTGTCTTAATCCACTATGGATTACTTTTATCCCATTAAGGAGATATTTTTCTAATCTTAGTTTTTAGGGTTTTAAGTCAGGAGTGGATGTCAAAACTTATCAGATACATTTTCATTATCTGTTGAGATTATCATATCTTTTTTTTACCTGTTGATGTTAGGAATTACTTTCATAATTTCCTAATACTAAATTATCTTTACATTTTAGACTCAAACCCACCTTTTCTTGGTGACATTTTTAAATGTATTATTTGGGGCACCTGGGTGGTTCAGTTGGTTAAGCATCCGACTTCGGCTTAGGTCATGATCTCACAGTTTGTGGGTTCGAGCCCAGTGTCAGGCTCTGTGCTGACAGCTCAGACTGAAGCCTGCTTGAGATTCTGTGTCTCCCTCTCTCTGTTGCTCCCCCACTCATGCTCTGTCTCTCTTTCTGTCTCTCAAAAATAAATAAATGTTAAAAAAAATTTTTTAATGTACTATTGACGTTGATTCTTACAACTGCTTAGGATTTTTACAACCACTCTATACATATGTAAGATGAGTTTATAGCAGCATGTCCCAAAGTGTGTCCTATGGAATACCATTGCTATGAGTTATGCTACCAGAAAAGGGAAAGGAAGAGAAGGGAAAAAGGGAAGGGGAGGGAAAGGAAGGAAGGGAAGTTCTATGTTGAAATTGGTTTGGAAAATACATATTCCTCTTGGAGATTCACAAGGTACATTCTCATTTTAAAGATTCTGAGACAAGCTAGAGTTTAAAAAAGAAAAAGAGAAATTTGTGCCTAAATTTGTATAATCCAGCAGTCCCAAAATGATTGGCCATGGAGTCCCTATTTGGGACATAATTCCTATTAACATCTTGCAGAGTTCATGTCTGAGGCATGCACATGAAAATACTGTCTTTGTCAGTTTTTGTCATCAGAATCACACTGTTTTCACCAGAAAGCCTCTCCCTTCTCTGAAGTTCTAATAAAAGGCTTGTAGTCAGTTACAGCCTACTGCTTCTACCCTACACAATAAGATACTCAGTGTTTTCTGCAGCCACCTTCCAACCTAGGTTTATGCCTTTCAGTTTCATGGTTCTGAGATACTGTCTCACCCCACTCGGTCCCTTTGGGATCTCAAGGATGCAGAAAAACTCCTGAATCTTCAGGATTCAGCTTGGGGCTGTCTTTATTTAACCTTCCTGCCATGCTCAAGTGGATCATCTTCTGTCTTCTCCCCAGTTCCTGAGGCTGCATGGCCCTGGCTGTCCACCTGCAATGTCGTCATCCCAAGCAGCCTGACTCTCCAACTCCAAGTGCCCTTGTTGGGCCAGGTGGTCTTTCCTCCATCCCTTGGCATTCTAAAGCCATCTGCTCCCACTCACCGTGCCCTTTGCTCACTCTTATCCTTCCGTCTCCAAAATCCCATTTTTCTCTAATTCCCCAATAGTTACTCAAGACTCAGAAACACAAGCACTGAGCTGATGCATAGGGTCACGTGTACCCCAATGTTTATAGCAGCACTTTCAACAATAGCCAAATCATGGAAAGAGCCCAAATGTCCATCAACTGATGAATGGATAAGGAAGATGCGGTTTATATGTACAATGGAATACTACATGGCAATGAGAAAGAATGAAATCCTGCCATTTGCAGCAACGTGGATGGAACTGGAGGGTATTATGCTAAGTGAAATAAGTCAGTCCAAGAAAGACAGATATCATACGCTTTTACGCATATGTGGAACTCGAGAAACTTAAGACTATGGGGGAAGGGAAGGGGAAAAAATAGTTTCAAACAGAGAGGGAGGCAAACCTGTAAGAGACTCTTGAATACAGAGAACAAACTGAGGGTTGATGGGGTGGGGAGCAGCGGAGAGGGGAAAATGGGTGATGGGCATTGAGGAGGGCACTTGTTGGAATGAGCACTGGGTGTTGTATGTAAGCGATGAATCACGAGAATCTACCCCTGAAAACAAGAGCACACTGTATACACTGTATGTTAGCTAACTTGACAATAAATTATATTTTTAAAAAAAAAGAAGAAGAAAGAAACACAAACACTGACATTCTCTTAGTTGTGTGAAGAGTTCCCAGAAGCAAAGTCTTTCTAAATATCGTGGGGTATATACTAATTTACCTTAAAACCTCCACCCTGGAGGAGCTCCGATTCTCATGAGATAGATGAGCAAGTATCTAATCATTTCAGTAAAGCTTTGGCACAGTGCCTGGCAGAGGAAGAGCTCTGTAGCCATTGGCTGGCATGTTGAGCATAGAGGGGTGGGTAGCTGCCATAGTAGAGTTATGGGTACGGTACAGAATTCTTAGGAAGAATTCTCAGAGGAGTGACATTTGAACTGGGTTTTAAAGGATGAAATGGAGCTCAAGCAGCTGGCCAAGGAGGCAATGCAACTATTAGCAGTTGAATTAGACTTTCGAAAGCTCTTTCACATACCAACCCCACTTGATCTTTACAATACCTTGAGGTAAACTTCGTAGTATTGTTGAGGAAGCTAAGGATCCCCTGTAGCAGTGAGCTTTCCCAACTCAAAATATTTCAGGAAAACATGAATAGCTGTTTTAACACTGATACCACACAGTCATTCTTACAAAGTGCTGAGGTCCCAGGAAAATGAGTCAGGTGTGGTTTCTGCCCTCCTGAGCGTACAGGCTAGATTCACTGAACTTCAGGGGTATAAATTCTCCCTGTGTAGTGGTCGGTAGCTCAGCAATTAATGAAAGAGCTGAAGAAATTGTATTTTTTCCATAGACTGAAGCTGCAAGCATAGGAGTAGATGACACAGCAGTGCGGGCAGGAGGTCTGTGGGTGCTCTCAAGGGAATGGGACTCAGGGCACCGGGGTGGCTCTGTAAGTTAAGTGTCCTACTTCAGCCCAGGTCATGATCACACGGTCTGTGGGTTTGAGGCCCATGTTGGGCTTTGTCCTGACAGCTCAGAGCCTGGAGCCTGCTTCAGATTCTCTGTCTCCCTCTTTCTCTGCCCCTCCCCTGCTCATGCTCTGTCTCTCTCTTTCTCTCTCAAAAAAAAACATTAAAAATATTTTTTTAAAGGGGGGGAATGGGGCTCCACCCAGGCTTATGAGTGAACCACCTGGGGAGCCATGAAAAATACTAGTGCCAGGCCTGCCCCAGACCACTGATGGCAGAATCTGGGTTTACATTTGAAAGTGTCCCACTTGATCTGATATGCAGTCAAAGTAGCAAACCAGTCCTGACCGAAAGATCGGGGTGGCATGGGGACACAGTTGTGAAGTTCTAATTTTGTTTCTCTTTCCTTTGCCTCCCTTCCTCTGTCCCTGAAATTACCCTCTCCTGGTCTTGTTCTCTGAATGCCCACATCTGCTCCATCCCAGCTACCTAACAGCTCCTGGGTTCATCCCCACTTAAGAGTTAACCTTTTGTTCTCAGATCCCAAAGTTGTATTTAGAAGGGGCCTTGTAAGGAATGCCTATGTGGTAATATGGTGAGGGAACAAAGCATAGAGCCAGAGTGGGATGGGCCTCTAGGATTCTGTTCAATCACACCACAGAGGCAGCCACCTGTGGGGTTGAATTGTGGGGTGCACAGAGGTAGGTCTGCTCTCACTGATGAGACCACCCTCACTCTCCCCCTCACTGCCTCAAAGTTCTCAGGAGAATGAGGGGAGGCACCTATCCTGCTTCTGGCCCATGGGCAGAGTGGCGCAGGGGCACCGCCCAAGGGAGGCCGGGGCCTGGAGCAGGGTGGTACCAACACAGCTGGGGAACTGACCCACCCCTCAGCATCCTCCCCACCCCTCACCACACTCAGCTGCTTTCTCAGGGACCCAGAAAAGGAACAGCAGTGCCTGCACTCCCTCAAAACTCTGCCCCATGGTGTTTGGGCCTTTGTGAGGGCAGCCTGCCCTATCCAAGTCCTTGATGCTTTGCTAGAGAGTGGGCGATTCTCTCCAGCCAGCGGCAACTGGAATGTGTTCTGGAATTTATCTGGATTCACCAGGGAGCGTGAGATGAGGTGGACAAGGGCACCAACCTGAGGTCCCACAGCCGTGCAGTCCAGCTAACCTGATGCCATCTGATTAAACCACTGAGAGTGATGTGTCAGGGCACCAGAAGCCAGCTTTAGGCTGTCATCCCAGATAATCATCCCAGGTTGATTATCACTACTGTTATCCAATTTACATATTTCCGTAAGTGATTTACTGCACTAGATCCCTGTAGCCTTAAGCCCGTGGTGTAGGGTGGCAAGGGACCCATCCATGAAGCCCGGTCTGGGGGTGCAGAGCATTAGACTGTAGACTTTCCCGGCCATCAGCCAGATGGAGGTGGGGGTCCCTACTGAAGTCTGACTATGACCTTCTCGGCCTCATTTCTGCAAATGCAGAACCACAAGAGCGCTACTGACGTCAGGGCTGCTCCCCTACCAGATGCTGTAAAAGTTAACAGGTTATTGATAGCAAAGAACTGGCAGTCTCTGAGTGAAAAGGCTAGTGAATCAAACCTTCCCATCATGTCTGCTTCCAGGGCCTCCTTTCAGTGAATATTTACTCATTGTATACAGCATGCAGCAGCGTGCCCAGTCTAATAATGGTAATCTTTCATGTGTCATGGGTTAAGAGCAGAAACGCAGGATCCAGACCAATTTAGATTTTAATCCTAGCTGATGACCTTAGATAAGTAACTTCACTTCTCTATGCCTCATTTGTTGTTAATAGTTAATAATAGTACCTACCTCATAGAGTTGTAATAGAGAACAAGTGAGTTAATATCTATAAAAGGCTTAAAATTGTGCCAAGCACATAGTATGTGCCCAATAAATTTTCACTGTGAAGATGATTATTACATAGCACTCTCACAAAATGAGCCCACAGAAGCTTATTTAATTTGTTTGGCATCCAAACCGTATATAGTGTTTCCCTAACTTGTCTGATGATTTTTTAAAAAAAACTAGCCAAGGCACTTGTTAAAAAATAGAGCTTGGGTGGCTCAATCAGTTAGGCGTCCAACTCTTAATTTCGATTCAGGTCATGATCTCATGGTTCGTGAGTTCAAGCCCTGCATCAGGCTCTGCGCTGTGTCAGCTTGGAGCCTGCTTGGAATTCTCTCTCCTCTCTCTCTGCCCCTACCCCACTTGTGCTCATGCACTCTCTCTCTTTCTTTCTGTCAAAATAAATAAGCTTAAGATAAATAAATAAATTTAATTTAATTTAAAAAAATATATAGTATTTTAAAAAACAGAGATTCTGGGCTCCTGACCTGAATTCTGATTCAGGACATCCTGGATGGATCCCAGGGTCTGTAAGTGAACAAGTGGCTCAGGTGATCCCAATGAGTTTAGGGACCCGCTACTCAAAGTGGCCAACAGGAACACCTGGCCTCTCCCATGCTTTGCCGTCCCCACCTGCCAGTTAACCTGAAATGCCAAGGAGGGGAGATTGCTTGAATTTGAATTTGGAGCTTTGGGAAAGCTCACACTGTGTTTCCCATTCCATTTTCTCAGGAGAGGCTCCCTAGAAGAGGCTGGGGAAGGGGGAAGGGAGGCGGTTTCCAGAAGGACCAGAACAAAGCCAGAACAAAAGGAGTGTACCAGGCTCACAGACAAGAAGGTGGTGACTTGTTGCAGGATCAGGACAGCAGGGGAGGAAGGGGCCATGGAGGGGTGAGTCACGGTGTCCAGAGGTCACACACATGGCTGGAGCCTGGCTCTGCACTGAGAATCACACACGTTCAGAGTCCTAGGCCATACAGCACCTGGCCAGTCTCTCCAGGCGTCTGTGCTTTCTTATGCCACCATTTTATGCTTTGGGTAAAATCTTGAGGTTCTGAAAAACTCCAGGTCCATTTTCCAGAAATTCTGAACTAGTTATTGAATCACGTATTCATTTATTCAGCCACATCTCCTGAGCATTGAGAACACAGTTGAGTATGTGTGTCTCTGAGAGCCCTCGCCATGGAGAAGCTCGGAGGCTTGGTGTCCAGAAGGAAGGACATATGAAGAGATATTAACAATGCAAAGTGACAAACATGTGCTAGTGGTATGCAACAAGGGCCGTAGGAAACTCCAAGGAGAAAGGAACTCTCCTGGGGGCGAGGTAGTTACTGCAATCTTGGAAAGGTCCCCAAAGGAGTTGAGCCAGGTCTTGAAGGCAGAAAGTGCAATCAGACTACCAGACCAAGAAATGGCATTCTAATTTAAAACAAAAAAGCTAGTTGGAGGAAAGACACCCAGGTGTTAAAGGGCACAGGTGTGGCTGGAATGCAAAGGGCTGGGCATGGCACTGGGCAGGGAGGTGGGTCTGGCTCTCGAGTATCCCTGAGTTTTACGCCAAGAGTCTGGGCTTCACCTTCCTGGATTTCAAGGACTTGGTGAACTGACTCCAAAAGAACAAAAGAAGGCGGGGCAAGGACACACAGCCTGAATTTGGTTTGAGATGTCCAGGAGGCTGTTGGATTTGACAGTCTGGGGCTCCCGACTAGACGCAGACATTGGAGAGTCTCTACTGCTAAGGCAAGAGCTGGTGCTGGGGCAGAATACCCCCCTTCCCAGGGAGCACACCGTGAGGACAGGGGGCCTTCATTGCCACGGGAAATCCAACCCCTCACTCAAGCAGGAGGCGGTGAGCCCTATAACTGTGCATCCTGCGGTGACCTGCTTTACCTAGTGTCCAATTTTGCCCCAGTCTCTGCCTGAGGCCAAATCAGGCCCTGGTGTTATCTGCTAGACAAGTCTCCAGTGGTGAAGGAAGTGTGGTTTCATGCTCAGTTTATAACTTCCTGAAGGGCTCTTCAAAGCTTGGGAAAAACCGGGGATCTATTTGTGTTTGCAGATCTCTGTGAAAGAAAGGGTATGGTTTACAGCCATGATCCCCAGAGTGAGCTGGGCAGGCAGGGCGCAGCACTCTGAAATGGACCTTTGCTCCCCCGCCCCAAGATTTCCCCCACCCACCTGTCCTGACGCTTTGAACTCCCCTATCTGAGTCCCATTTACAATTCTCTGGAAGTGGGTAGGACTGTGTTACCTTGGGTTGGCTGTCAGCAGGTATTTATTGGTGCTCTAGCTCTCTGCTCCTTACACACTCCCCTCACTTTCCACCTGTCACCTCTATTTAGGGAACTGCCACATTTGCCGGATGATCAAACCTCTTAACTGTGTCTGGTATTTCCGATTGCCAGCTGGACATTTACGGCTGAGAGATCGTGTTTTTTGTTGTCAAGAACAAGAGCTCTGGAGTCTGAGTTTGGAACCCAGTTCCACTTCTTACTACCTCTGTGACCTTAACTTTTCTTTGCCTCAATTCCTTAATCTGTAGAATGGGAATAGCAAAGTACCGAACTCATAGGGCAATGCCAGAAAGAAACTGAACTCATCTACCTCAATCTGTACCACAGTGCCTGGCACACAGTACACACAACAAAATTTGCTACAATTATACTGTCTCCTTTCAGAAGTCCTGCCCTCGCTTCAGACTCACATGTCAAAATGGAGACCTGAGTCTGGGATTCTAGCCTGGCTCCGCCATTAAGACGCTCTGGAAGCTCGAAGCTCTTATTTAGCAAAGAAATGAAGCCCAGGTGGGGAAAGTGACGTGCTCAGGACCACACAGCAAGCCAAAGGGAAAGCTGGAGCTAAGATCTCCTGGCTGCTTCCCCTGTGCCTCCTCACACCAGCTTGGCTAGCCTGCAGGAAGTTTCAGACCCTGAAGAAGACTTAAAGAACAATTTAGACTCAACACCAAAATCACCAGGGTATTAATTAAAAATGGGGATTCCTGGGGCCCCCTATGAGATTCTGATTCAGTAGGTCCAGGGTGGGGCCCTGAATTACCATTTTAACAAGCATATCTCCTCCTCCCCCAACCAGGTCATTCTAATTCAGTTAGTGCACTTTTAAAAATGCATCTCAAGAGCCAGTTTCCTTCATGTGCCTCCACATAGAAATGAAATCCTCGGCAAGACGCGGCAAAGCCCTCAGGCCAACACTGAACTGCACTTCCTGGGAAACACCCATGCGGGTGCAGTTACTGGGGCATGGCTGCGGTCCTTTAGTGGTATCTCAGGAATTTGCTCACATTCTTTCATACTCCCATCCTGAAAACGAATGCCATTCTTTCAGACAAAGATGCACCTGTACCCCTACAAAATCAGGGGGACAATTAACACCAGGATTAGCATTCCACTGGGCATTGTTTACTGCCGTAGGAACCCTGGAAGCCGGAGGGATTGTGGGTAATCTTACTCATAACACCTGCCTCCTCCATGGGTGACATCATCAAAGCCTCATGCATGTTAATACTGCCTCAGAAGCTTCTATCCTTCCTTCCCTACAAAGGCAACTATATGGCCCTATGTCTCTGCCTCTCACTTATCCCCATCCTCAGACCCCTTCCAGAAGAGGGAAATGAAAGCAGAGCAACCTGTGTGAAGAAAGAACGAGTATTTTGAAAGCAGTGTGTAAAGATAGTGGCAAGAACTGTAGTTATTGCAGGGCACCTGGTTGGCTCAGTCTGTTAAGCGTCTGACTTTGGCTCAGGTCATGATCTCACAGTTTGTGGGTTGAAGCCCTGCATCAGGCTCTGTGTTGACAGCTCAGAGCCTGGAGCCTGCTTTGGATTCTGTGTTTCTCTCTCTCTCTCTCTCTCTCTGCCCCCACTCATGCTCTGTTCCTCTGTCTCTCAAAAATAAATGTTTAAAAAAATGTATGAAAAAAAGAACCACAGGTATTGCTTATTGAAGGGTTCTGGCTGTGGACGGCTATCTGCTGGGAAAAGAGAAAGCATTCCCCCAAATGGTTAAGTGGTCAGATCTGAGATACTGTTTTTTAAAAAGCTGACAGTCATCCAGCTTGAGGAGGATTTCATTTTGGAGAATTTTAAGAGCTCTGTTTACTTCTCAGCTTTCAACTTTCTCTTGCTCAGAACTTGTACCCAGCCCTGTGCTCATTCATTTCCATTTCTGAATTATCACTAGGACATAGAGATAACAAGGTCTGCTGATCAGAATACAGCTGTGGGGACTAAGAACTTCTGTGATAACTGTCCTTCAGCAATCTGAAGTTGGCCTTTGTCAGCAATGTGGCCTACAGTGGAAAGTACATGACTTCCAGATCACACAGAGCAGATTCTAATCCCCAATCTGCTGGTCACTAGCTGTGAGCCCTTAGGTTACTTAACTCTCTGAGTCTCAATATTCCTATCTGAAAATTGGGGATACTCACATTGAATTTACAGGGCTTTGTGCTGATCAAAGGACATAGTGAAAGTGATTGTGCCATTATTGAACTAAAGAAAAGAGGAATCGCTTTCAGGCTAGAAGAGAGGGAAATAAAGCATACCTGACCAATATAGTAGAAGGCAATAAAGCAGAAAAAGAGAGAAAGAAAGATACAGTTCTTAAAAATTAACTTGTTTTATTTTTCGTAACTGAATATTTCTTTATTTTCTTTATTTATTTATGTTTTAATTTACATCCAAGTTAGCATACAGTGCAATAATGATTTCAGGAGTGTCTTCCTTAATGCCCCTTACCCATTTAGCCCATCCCCCCTCACCACAATCCCTCCAGCAACCCTCAGTTTGTTCTCTGTATTTAAGAGTCTCTTATATTTTGTCCCCCTCCTTGTTTTTATATTATTTCTCTTCCTTCCCTTATGTTCATCTGTTTTGTATCTTAAATTCCACATATGAGTGAAGTCACATAATATTTGTCTCTTTCTGACTAACTAATTTCACTTAGCATAACTCTAGTTCTATCCACATAGTTGCAAATGGCAAGATTTCATTCTTTTTGATTGCCAAGTAATACTCCATTGTGTGGAGTAGTCTTCTTTATCCATCTTCTTTATCCATTCATCAGTCGATGGACATTTGGGCTCTTTCCATACTTTGACTATTGTTGATAGTGCTGCTATAAACATTGGGGTATATGTGCCCCTTCAAAACAGCACTCCTGTATCCTTTGGATAAATATCTAGTAGTGCAATTGCTGGGTCATAGGATAGTTCTATTTTAAACTTTTTGAGGAACCTCCATACTGTTTTCCAGAGTGGCTGCACCAGTTTGCATTCCCACCAGCAGTGCAAAAGAGATCCTCTTTCTCAGCATCCTCCCCAACATCTGTTGTTGCCTGAGTAGTTAATTTTAGCCATCCTGACTGGTGTGAGATGGTATCTCATTGTGGTTTTAATTTCTATTTCCCTGATGATGAGTGATATTGAGCATTTATAAAGTTACATATAATTAGAAAACAAAGTGGTATAAGTCAATCAAATATATTAGTAATCATAACAAATATAAACACATTAAACTCATCTGCTAAAGGGCAAATATTCAGATTGGCTTTAATTTTTTCCATTCATTAACTCAAGAAATAGTTACTGAGCACCTACTATGTTCTAGGCACTCTTCTAGCCCCTGGAATCCAGCTAAAAGCTATTCACAAAAGACACATCAAAAACCAAAGACAGAAAAGGGTTGAAAACAAAACATAGGAATTAATATACTAGGAAAAAATGTACTAGGTAAGTATTAACTAATAGCTTATTTAGCAATATTAATTTGAAACAAAATGGGCCTTATGGCAGAAACTTGGCAATAAAGAAGTTCTTTGACAAAGGGAACAGTTGACAAAAATTATAACTATCCTGAACGTATATGCACATTATAATATAGCCTCAAAATACATAAAGCAAATACCTACAACATTATAAAGAGATATGGACAAGCTACAATCATAGTGGTAGATTTTAATCACTTCTCCCAGAAAGTGAGACCAAAAAAAAATATAAAGGATATAGAAGATTTGAACCACAGTTACTCATGGACCTTGCATCTCATAAATAAAGTATAAATAGCTTTTTAAGTACATACTTACAGGAATTAATTATGTACCCAAGGCCACAAAGGAAGTATCAAAGGCACTAAAGAATTGATATTATATAGGTCACATTCTCTGATGTCAGTGCAATAAAATTGTAAGTCAGTAAATGAACCATTTCCACACAAAACCCCTTGCATTAAGAAAATTTCTAAATATGCTTCTCAGTAATGGGTGAAAGAAAGAATACTCGAGGAGTAATAAAATATTTTATCAATGAATGATGTTAAAATATGATACCTCATAGAGCAACTAAATATGGTTATTGCCCCATAGACATCTTCATAGCACAGGGGCATTCCAAGAGAGTGGGGTTAAGGCAGCAGATGGGAGCCTTGAAAACTAGGGCAGGTGAACAGGAGAGGTACAGTAGTGTTGGACAAGATTATTTCTCAATACTTTGTATTCCTTCCTGCTTTTGCTTATTTTGTTGTCTGTCTCAAATGCCCTTCCTCCCCCTGCTTACCCTCCAACCTGTCTCTGCACCCCAATCCTTATCTGGTGAATTCTTTGTCATACTTGAAGACCCAGTTCAATTATCATTGTCATTGTCACTGACTCAGCTTACCCTTGGCTCCCAAAGCATCACCTTTCTAGACCACCTTTTGATCCCAGGTAGTTATCTGTGTACATGTTTCCCCTTTACTAGCTATAAACTCTAGAGAGCAAGGGCTGTATCCTAGTCATATCCCCTACATAAAGCCGCACAGAGTGGGCACTCAGTAAGTCTTTGTTAAGAGCCATTTAGGATCTTCATCTCTACCTTATGATTTTAATTAGCTGGGGCATTTCAGACTGTGGCCTGCCTGCCATGGTTGGAGGAAAGACACCCACTCTGGTTTCCAGAAGTGTTCTATAGAAGCTCCCACCTTTTCTGTGCCAGAGAGAGCCAGAGAGCCACATTCCCACCTGGTAATGGCCCTCACAGCTAAAATGCAATGCCACCCTGAAGGAGACCACTTGAAAAGAGAGCCCAGGATTTTTAGCAGATTTCACATTCTAAACTGCCTCCTGGAAGTCTGTAAATTTGGGCGTTTGGCCTAAATCCTGTCTAGAAATTGGTACTCACCTGCTTTTGCAGAAAGAAGTAAGATGTCACTCTGGGCAAGGGAAAACCTCATTAAGGACTGTCATTTATCTTCCCGGGGAGCTGCTTGCCTGATGTGAACCAAGTCTGAAAATGCAAATTCTTTCTTGGAGAATGAGTATGGCAGCTGATGTTGCAACATCGCTCAGAATAATTTGAGAGCAATTCTTTTATTATTACTATCATCATCATTACCACTATTTCAACCTAGCAATTAGGTTAATATGATTTAGTCAGCATTTCAGCAAATTGCTATGGCATGAAGGGGAGAGAGAGAGAGAGAGAGAGAGAGAGAGAGAGAGAGAGAGAGAGTGTGTGTGTGTGTGTGTGTTTCAGGGTTAATGCTATCCTGTTTTAGGGGTTAATGCTTTAAGCACAAATATGTGCCCCAGGCCGAAAACTGATGAGTGAGAAGGAGCCAGGGAGAAAGAGAGGCTCCTAACCACACTTTTCCTTATTAATATGAAGGTAATCAACATGACTGCGTAGTAAAATATAACCTTTATTGTATAACCTGGTCTGTCAGGCCACAACAGATCACACATGTGCACATCAGCATCTCAGCACCTCCCATGCCTCCCGGAACTCTCTGCGGCTGAGCACTGTGGCAGCCCCAAAGAAGGCTAAGATAAACTTGACCTAAGCAAATGGAGGCAGCACTTGTTTGTATCTTGCAGGAGCCACTGCTTGATTCATTATCACATCCCAATTACCCAGTGCTTTAACACACCTGGTAAAGCAGGGAGGGCACGAATAGCATTAGATCCCTTCCACGAAGAGCCAGGGAGCATCACTGAAAAAGTTGGAGTGTTGGAATCATCAGGACCTGAGTGTGAATCCTAGCTTCGTGACTTTGCAGAGGTTCCTAAACCTCTCTGAGTCTGTTTCTTCATCCACAAAATGGGGGCGATAAACTTCTCCCCAGGGCGGTTCTAAGTGCTAAATAGGATAAAATTCCTGTATCACTGTACACACATGCATTTAGACACTCAGTAAAGGGTAGCTGTTTTGTTGTGATGGACATTCTGTTCTCACTAATTCACATCATCTCCACCCTTGTTTCCTGGTTCCCACAGTGCCTAGATCAGTGCCTACCCCAGGGCTCTCATGGTGCTTGCTGGCCAGGGCCTTACAGAACTTCCATGGCCAAAGGGACTGTCCTGAAGACATCCAGGAGGAGGCACCCCACCCCTGGGGAATCTCTGTCCTCTCTCCCCCCAGCCCTGGGAGGTAATTTGAGATGTCAGGCTGGACATTTCTCTTAAAGGACAGTGTGTTTTCAAGCACTGCCAGGGCGGCAGCGTATGGGCTGCCCCTGGACACTTGGGGGCTGTATTTGGGTCTCCCTTTCCTGGGGACCCCCTGTCCATCTTTAGTGTTCCTCAGTAGGCACCCACATGACAGGCCTCTGAACCCCATTATGTCTCATCTTTTTGGAGTCTCTGGCTCAGACTGAAAGACCTTGAACCATCACTGCAATGGCAGTGTCCCTGCCCAGAAGGCAGATAAATGATCCTGTAGATGGTTTAATTCCCCACCCTTAAGCTTACTTTTTAAAACTTGGAAATAATAAATGGAGAAAATAGAGGGGAAAACTATAGTTCTACTCTCTAAAAACCTTTGCTAGCATTTAGCACTATCTCTCACAAGTCTTTCTTTTATAGATATTTTACTTTACATAGTAATGATCATCCAAGTATTTAATAGCCACGTGTATATGCCTTGCTTCTTCCATTGAATTTCACAAAGTCACAAAGTCACAGAGTAAGCATCATTTTAAAAGTCACATAATATTCCAGAAAGAAGGACACACCATAATTTATTTATCCCAATCACTGGAACCCTAGGTGGCTGCCCAAACGTTTGCTATGGCTTTTGTAAATCTGTAAACACTTGCAAATGGCATTATTAAATAAATCAAGCTTTTTCTGCTTTGGCGGTGATTTCAGGAATTTTTTCTGGAAGCGTAAGTATAAATTTAAATATCATAAGCCTCCTGATACGTGATACCAAACTGATTGCCAAAAGACTTATACCAATCTATAAACCCCTAAACTTTTGCCCCCCCCTCCAAATCCCAGCATCCTTAGAGGATGCCTCAATTAAGCAGCAGAACACTAGCTCCTCCAACCAATGTGACTCCCATACTGCTAAGGACATGAGGTGACATTAGGGTATATGTGATCAAAGTTTTTTTTCTTGTATTGGAAAAACTGACACACCAAAAAATGCATGTTTCTATAAATATTGTTATTTAGGACCTGGCTAAAGTAGTGTTTAAGTTTTGTTTTGTTTTGTTTTGTTTTCAGTGTATTGGGTTGGAGTAAAACTGCTATGTACTAAGAGTTCAGACAGTACACTGTTATGAGAGAAGCTGTAATAGTCGCGCAGGAATCCCTGCCCTGGGCAAACAGGTGGAGCCCAGTCGTGCCCTTAGAAGGACAGGGGCGAGGGAAGGAAAAGCGAGTGAAGAATATTGTTTTCCACACATGGGACCACATGCTAATAACAACACAGAGACCCTCGAAGGGCTGAGAGTGAAGTAAGGGCAGCATTTTATGTTGTTACCAGACCCTATGACCTTGATGGAAATGAGGGATCTAAGAAAGTGAAGTGGCGGGAGCAGACTTGAGGGTACCAGACTCCACTACGGGGATTTGAGGCATGGAGAGGGAGGAAAAGACAAGAACAGGCAATTCAGAGGGCACAAAGTTATCTTTTTTTTTTTAAGTTTATTTATTAAGAGAGAGAGAGACAGAAAACCTGTGTGCGTTGGGGAGGGGCAGAGAGAGAGACAGAGAATCCCAAGCCGGCTCTGTGCTGTCAGCACAGAGCCCGATGCAGGCCTTGAACCCACGAATCGTGAGATCATGACCTTAGCCGAAATCAAGAGTCAGACCCTTAACCAACTGAGCCACCCAGGTACCCCAGAGCACAGAATTTTCTATTCTGCATGTAAATAATTGCTCCCATTTGTTGAGCACTTGACTGTGGGACAAATACTATGCTAAGTTTATCAGCCAGGCCCATAGGAAGCAAGCAGAACACTCTAAGCAGGTCATTTGAGGAGAGTTGAATAAAGGGGCTATTTACAAACGTGTGGCCAAGTGGGGGGACCCACAGAGGAGAATGCAGTACCCTAGGGTAGATGGCACAGAGCTTCCTGGGCTGTGACATGGGATCAAGGGAAGTGACTTACTGATAGTGCTCAACAGGCAAGGAGCCAGACCTCAGCCTCCTCAGTCCTGTGAGGGATCCAGAGGGGTGATGAGGAGTTAGCTTTGCCCTCTCAGAGTTTGACCTGACCTACGCCGTTTAACTTTCACAGCAGCCCTATCAGGCAGGTACTATTCTCAGCAATCCATTTCAGACACAGGGAAACCAATGGTAAAAGAAGAAACAACTTCTGGTAATCGGTGGGTCAGAATTTGAATCCAGATCTCTCTCACTCCACAGACCACAGTTTTTCTGTTCTCATGTATTGTGCTATCCGTTGCCATGAAATTAGCTTTTTAAATCAAATACTTAGTTTTCTTTGTTGTTTGGGGATGGGATGACTAATTCATAAAGTAACTAACTGGTGAGCAATATAAAAATATGTTAAATCACTCCACAGGGGGGACCTGAATGTTCTGTGGTATTCAGAAAGAAAAGAGATGGAGAAAAAATGGAAGAAGACATAGGCTGTGGGCACCAGAACGGATCTTGGTGGTCAGCAAGCCCACTCCCCTCCCAGTGTAGGGAAGACTCGAGAGGGCAGGTGAGTGGAGAGCTGTGAAAGCCACGAGCCAAGAAAGCGCTTCACCCTCACCTTCCGCCATATATACACTATGCCCACACCAAGTGGAGCAGCCTGTCCAGGCTTTGGGCTTCACTCATGCTGTTCCCTCTCCTTGAAATGACTAGAAAGAACAAGTTCTAATGCTGCTCCACATGCTGTACACACATCCAGTTTCATCTTTGAAACAAGCTATTAGGTAGGTATTATGACTAACTTCAGTCGACAGCTGTGGGAAACGGAGGCACAGAGCAGTTGAGTAACCTACACAAGATCTCACAGCTAATAAGTAGCAGAGCAGGAATTCAAACTCAAGGAATCTGATCCAAGCCCTTGCTCTTTTCTGTTGAATTCTACTTTCTAGAACGCCCTAGCCACTTCCTCCCAGCCTCTGTTCAGCTCCTTCCAACGGATATCTCAAAGACCTATAGCTTTGGGGTGCTCAAATTTTTCTGTCAAAAGATTTAATGTTGGAGGAGAAGGAATAGGTACTCCTGGGGTCCGGAGCCATACCCTGGAGGAACCTGTCATTTAGGAAAAATCTCTTTGTAGTCTCTTGTTTTTAAAAATTCATCTAAGGGGTGCCTGGGTTGCTCAGTCGTTAAGTGTCTGACTCTTGATTTCGGCTCAGGTCATGATCTCACGGTTGTGAGATCCAGCCCCACGTTGGGCTCAGCGAGGAGCGTGAAGTCTGCTTGGGATTCTGTCTCTCCTCTCTCTCTCTCTCTCTCTCTCTCTCTCTCTCTCTCTCTCTCTCTCTCCCCCTCGCCTGCTTGTGCGTGCATGCTTGCGCATGCTCGCTCGCTCTCGCTCTCTCAAAATAAACTAAAAAAAAATCATCCAAATTTTATACTCTTCTACATAGTATTTTCATGTATGTTTGGTTGTTAAAACAATGTTTTTAATTACTTAACCACCAAGTGAGCTGTTGCTCTAGAGAGAGGCACCAGGTTTATCCTCTGGCTTCACCCAGCCCCGCACACAAGCCCCACACCCCGCAGGAATATGAAGTCCCCTTTAGTCCCAGCACTGCTTCCTCAGGCAAACCTGCCTTAAGTCTGCTCCACCTGACTGAGCTAAGAGCCTGTGCTCACCAAGCATTCAACACACACCTCTCATTTCCAGAAGAACTGTCAACTCTCCCATTCCTTAAGATAATGACTCAGTCCTTCCTTGAGTAATTAAGGCAGCTGCCATTAAGAGCTGTTAGTTCCAAAAGGCGTCAGGCAGAGCGGGCGACAAGCCAAGTGCTGCCCTGCAAAATGATGTGTGGCACCCTGAGGAAGGTGGAAGAATGCCACGCCCACTGAAGAAACGCAGCGTTTCTCAGTGAAGAGCTGCTAAAAGTTTATCAACCAGCTCTGGGTGGGGGGAGGGGAGCCGCGATTTGTGATGTTTGCTAATTTCCGTGGTGTAAAGATTCCCACCATGGCCCACGTGAAGCTACTAGTGTGATGTCACTAAACATGGAGTTGAATAGCGTTAAGCAGTAGCACACATCCGGTATTCCACCACACAGATGCAAGATATGTAAATTATTTCAAGAATATAGATGATAGTAGAGTAAAACAATTAGAAAGTACTGAATTTTTAGTATTTGTTTTTAGTATGATATATTTGCTTAGGTTTGTGTAGTGTACTACTTCCTAATGGCAATGTTTAACAACCGGCTTGCAAAATTCCTAAGAATGTATCAGTCAGCTCTTATAAGCCAGGATACGCTACCTCCCGCCACCATTGAACAGACTTCTCTTGCATGGTTCAAACAACACTATTTCCCAAAATTAATTGTTGTTTCAGGGAGAAATGTGTATTCATAATTTAATAGCACTGCTAGATCTTGGAACTCATCCGTATGGGGCTCCCACTGATGGAAATATTAAAAAGAAATCCAAAGAGAGGCGCCTGGGGTGGTCCAGTCAGTTGGGCTTCCGACTCTTTATTTCAGCTCGGGTCATGATCTCACCATTCATGAGTTCGAGCCCCATTAGACTCTATGCTAACAGCAAGGACCTGCCTAGGATTTTCTCTCCCTCTCTCTGCCCCTCCCCTACTTGCTCTCTCTTTCTTTCTCTATCTCTCTCACACTCTCTCAAAAAAGAAAAAAAACTTGAAAAAAAGAAACCCAAAGAGAAGGATCCTTACTCACTGCCGACTAAGGGGTGCAAGACTTGGAACTTCTCCCTCTGTGATCCTGGCTAGTCTCTAGGACTTGAGTGACCCTGACAGGGATTGGAGAAGAGAGATGATGGCTGAATGGGCAATACTCCTAGGGCAGGGGTATCAGATCAGAAAGGATAGATCAGAAAGGCAGACTCTTGATTTGGGCTCAAGGTCATGATCTCACAGTTTGTGGGATGGAGCCCTGTGGTCGGCTTCTGTACTGACAGCACATGGAGTCTGCCTGGGATTCTCTCTCCCTTTTCTGTCCCTCATCTGCTTCTGCTCTCTCTCTCCTTCAAAATAAACTTAAAATTTTTTTTAATAAAAGGGATGGAAGTTAGAAACTTGTACTGGGGAGGGAAAGAGGATTCCCAAAGGAATTGGGTGGAGATTTGAAGACCTGGACTTGCCAAAGTGTGGGAGAAATTCACAGTTTGATGAACCAGGTCAGGTTTAAGGGGATGTCAGCTATAGACTTAATTTTAACTGCCTTTCCTTTAAGATTCAAGGGAAAGTTGGGACACATGGGTGGTTCAGTCTGTTAAGCATCCAACTCTTGATTTGGGCTCAGGTTATGATCGCATGGTTTGTGGGATCAAGCCCCACATCAGGCTCTGTGCTGACACCACAGAGCCTATTTGGGATTTTCTCTCTCCCTCCTTCTCTCACTGCCTCTCCCCTGCTTGTTCTCTCTCTCTCCCTCCCTCTCTCTCTCTCTCTCTCTCTCTCTCTCTCTCTCTCTCTCTCTCTCAAAAATAAATATTAAAAAAAAGATTTGGGGGAAAGTTTAAATTAACAAGTAATTTGGTGTTTCTTTCCCTATGTCATAATTCCAAGTTTGGAACCCTTCAGTACAGAACTCAGGTCATTCCTGTTCAGCCTCATGTGGCTGTTTTAGGAAGCCCAACTAGATGGGGTAGCAAGGGAATACTCTTCTAGTCAGTGGCCTCAGAGAAGAGGGACCATTAGCTTCTCAAGCAGTTGGTGAGCAACTCAAGGTTCATGGAGGCAGAACCACCAATACCAGGGGAGGCCCTGGGAGGACAGATAACCCAACCTTATGCTGACTCCTGTAGATTAGTGGCTATGGCCTTCTGAAGGAGCTGGGAGGGGCCCCCATGTCTGCATAGCATCTCTGACTCTACCTAGCACACAATACCACCATTGTTGCTGTCCTTGTCTGCTTCCTAACACTCTTTGAAGGGAAGAGAAAATGTCATTCCTAGCACAGACTTGGTATGCAGTAGGTAGTCAATATATGTTTGAGGGTATGAATGAGATTCCCGAAGGAAGTACCTTCAGTCTTGCCATGAGAAGAAAACCCAGAGCGGCTGGACCAGAACCAGCCATGAGGCAGACATGGGCAAGTGGGAGACGCTGGCCCAGGAACTCACAACAAAATGTACTAGTCAATGAACAAATGTCACGTTTGGTGCCTAATGAGCTCAAGGCACTGAACTTCATATTGGGAGAAGATAGGGAGTTTCTTAAGGGAAGGAACTGTGTCCACCTGAAGAGATCAAACAAGTCCAAGATGAGTTCGTGGGCATCTCTGTAGGGTTGGGTGACTCACCTAAGGTCTCAGGAGCAGGATGAAGATTCTGCCCAGGCTCCTTGGTTCTCTGGACCAGGCAGAAGTGCTGAAGAGGGCTGCCAGTCCCCTTCAACCAAGGAGACTTTGCAGACATGTGGTATTGTCACGGGGCTCTCCTGGGGAGGTGGAGGTGGTCGGAGAGAAGAAAGGAGGAAAGGGGAACTGAGGCAGCCCAGGGGAATCTGGAGGTGGGAAAAGACAAGCTACACCTGGGGAGATGCATCAAGGGTCTGGATGGTGCTGCAGGTTGGGTGGGAGAGTAATGTGGCACAACACTGGAAAGGCAGCTTGAGGCTTGGTAGCCCAGAGCCTTGAGTGCCCCACTAAGAATCTGGCACTTCACAAATCAGTTTCTTCATGGGAGGGAGTTAACATTTATTTGTGTCATTATTTAATTAATGTCTCTCTCTCTCACACTACAGTGTAAGCCCCATGGGGGTGGTGGGCTATGTCTGGTTTGGCTCACCAGTGGACCCCCTGTGCCTGGAGAAGAGCCAGGAATGGAGCAGGCACTTAGTAAATGTTCATCTAACGAATGATATGATTTTCAGTTAATATTTCCAGTGTTCGATTCTGAGGCAGCCTCAGGAGACAGGGGGGCTCCAAGCCTAGCAGCAGTTCCTCTGCCAGCCCTCTGTATGCAGAAGGTAGCTATAGTCTCTCAATCAAAGAGTTCCTTAACTGAAAAATGGAATAAGTTTGGCACCCACTGGTGCAGTATCCTCTGACGCCCTCACTGCTGTGTCCTTATGGGCATTGCTAGTGGCCACCACGTAGCAGTCTGTGCAGGGCAGGGCCAGGTCATGCTTCTCTGGGTCAATCAGTCTCTACTGCTGGTTGGACCAGGACATTTGCACACTTTGGAGGGCAGCTTTCTCTAAGTTCAGGGCCTGATCACCAAACAAAGCCTTTCTTCATCTGTTGCCCAAGGCCCCAGGAGAATGACTCTGCAATTCCTGCTCTACCCCTACAGGCCCAATGGGCTCACCTCCTCAGGCTGGCAGATGCCCTGACCTTGCTGGAAGTTCACCCCCAGACATCCCAGCTCCCTCCAGCTCCCTGGATTTTCAAGATCCAGAGCGGCCAAGTCAGTTGAAAAGAAAAAAGTATATATCCTTCTCCCATGCCCAGACTCCTCACACTTCAGCTGGAGAAGGGCCAACAAAAATACCATGATGTCATCCTCTGCACCACTGATCCTGTTAATCCCTTTTCTACCAAATATTGAGTCTTGGTTTTTATTTAAAAGTGATTTTATTGTCAGAGGCTGGTTAGAAGCCTCTGAGGGCTATGCTGGGAAACCTGGTGGCGTCTTTGATGTGTAGGGCGATGCGGAGCCCTCAGCCCCTGGAGCCCCAACAAGGAAAGAAATGGGATTTGCAGAAGGCTGGGAAGCTGGAGGAATTCTGTGTCAGCCAGCATGCTTTACCAATGGCATCTGGTTTTGCATTTCGCAACCAGCACACCTCTGCAAGGCGGCCTGTGGGAAAGGATTTCTCAGCCTCTAAGAGGCCTGCGAGGAACACCACAGTCCTACTCTGGACCACCCCGTTTCCTGTCCCCACCATGAGGAACAGTCTCCCCTCTGCTGGGGTGCTCTGCCCTCCACTCACACTCCCATCACCAGGTATCCAAATACCAATCTCTTCTGGAAGGGCTGCCTTCAAGAGGTGAGGTGGACTTGGGGTCAGGAGGTGCAGGTTTGAGGCTCAACTTTGGGCAACTCTGGAAACTTAACCTCTTTGGGCTTAGTTCCTCCCCTGTAAAACAAAAATACAAATACCTGCCCTACATCATACATGACCACCAAAATGTCTAAATGAAATCATGTAGCTTCCAAAGTTCTACATACTATGAAGAGCCTCGTGCTAAGACCAAGCATCATTACAAGTTGGGTAAAGTACAAAGGAGGGCTAGGGGAGCAAGGGAGTTAGAGGTGGGTGTGAGGGAGTGATTCTAGTGAAGGACATGGAATCTAGACAGAAAGGAAGGGAAATGAAGCCAGGAAGACACTGATGGATATCGAGAAAGAAGTGGGCCAGTAGGTCTGGGTTTATGATGAAAACAAAGGATTGTTATAGGATGGCTTGAGGAAGTAATCTAGAAGGATGGGAAATGATGGTCAGAGAGTGAGATGCTGGGTTTGCTATTTGGGAGGTTATGCCCTTTTGGGTGTTGGGAAGGGAGTGGGTAGCTGAGGTGTGAAAGTGATCTTGGCAATGAGGTCCAGGTTGGGAACCTGGAAAGGTCATTCTCATGAATGATGAAGGCCCAGGAATTTGAGGGAGTTGGGGTAGAAAGGACGTCTAGGAGCCCAGGAACCAAGGTGGATGGTGATTGAGTGAGTTGACCAGGAGGCCTGGAGAATATCAAAGAAGGGGAGGGAGCTGAATTGTGTGATTCTAAAGGAGCAAGGCTTTCACAAGATGAAGGGGAGTGCAGGAGTGGTTTGGGAAGCCAGGAAGATTACAGGCTGA
Organism: Cryptoprocta ferox; assembly: GCA_028646485.1. Taxonomy (NCBI): domain Eukaryota; kingdom Metazoa; phylum Chordata; class Mammalia; order Carnivora; family Eupleridae; genus Cryptoprocta; species Cryptoprocta ferox. The sequence goes on from CM053560.1 coordinate 98,859,796, forward strand.
TCCCATGACTCTGAGGAAAGTATATGAGAATAGCAGTCCCCACCTGAGAGAACAATAGGCTGAGAGAAGGGAACGTTCCAGAAAAAGGCTGAGTGTACAGAGGATTTGCTGTCATGGAGCATGGGGGAAATAAGACAGGGGGTGAGAACAGTGCAAAGATGAACAGAGTATGTGGGGATGGGGTCCGGCAGCCAGTGGGTACAGGAAGAGGCCTGGCCCCTGGCTGAGACTGTGGAGAATGGGGATGGATATGATGATGTCATCCCTCCCCATGGTGTCATAGTGGGGTGAGGACTGGAAGTTGAGAGCTTCACACAATGGCTTGGCCACAGCGTGGGTCTGGGCAGGCAAGCCTCGACCCAGCATTCATCTAAGAGCTGCTTTCATGGCCCTTGCACAGTGGGTGGTTAGATCTTCAGACCAGTGCTCCAACCAGGCTTGTGAGAAGGGACGGTGGCCCCACAGGCTGGAGGCCCTGACAAGGGCCTAGATGAGTTCTGAGGTTCAGCCCACGTCTGCTACTCCACAGAGTGGAGATCACATCTCATGCTTCACACTTGTCCCAGGGACAGGCCCCAACTCTGAATTTGAGGCTGTTCTCATTGCTCGGTCTCTACTAGCTATAACAGGCGTGCAAGTGCCTTGCCCACAAAATGCTGAGAAAGGAAATGGGTACCCTGTCCTTCCCCAAGGACTGAGCACACCCACCAGAAGCTCACCCCAGAGGCAATCACTAGGGGTCTGGACTGATGGAGAGGAGGGAACATACAGAAGCCCCTCATTCTCAGGGCTCGCATCAGACTGTGGAGTCAAGATCTTAAAGCTGCAGGTGATACTGCTATTTCTGCTGAAAATAATAACAGCTAATTGGGTGCCTTCTGTATGCAAGGCATATTACATGGCCTGGCTCATTTATTCTCCACACCAGCTTTGGGAGGTGGTATTCTCACCCTTGCCTTTATGGATGAGAAATTTGAGGTCCACAGAAATGAGGAACTGGCTAAGTGGTGGGAACTTGAGCCCTGTGCCACAGTGACCTGAGTCCCAGAGACTTTCTTATTCAGAGATGAGAAAACTGCAGCTCCAGCAGGGGACATGGCCCATCCTAGGACACTCAGAAGGTCAGAGTCTCCTGAGTGCCATCCCACATTTCTCTCTATCCCACCGTGCAGAGGCCACTCAGAGCATCCCTCTCTTTCTCTATCTGAAGGACCTTTTCCACCAAGCATGATGCCTCTTATTTGGAGTGAGATGCGTGGTATCCAGCCTCTACCAGAGCTCACAATGAATCTCTTGTGTAGGTACTCCCCCTGTGTGTAGTCCCCCCCCCCCCACTGGGAAGCTAGTAGGATGTTACAGAAGTGACAGTGCACTTTCTCTCAGGGAAGCCAGCTACCATGCTGGGGGGACACTCAAGCAACCTGTGGAAAGGCCCCCGTGGGGTGGAACTGAAGCCGCCTGTCAACCACTAGCACTGACTCAGTAGCCATGTGAGTGAGCCTCTGTGAAACCACATCTTCCTGCCCCAGTAAAGGCTTCAGGTACTGCTGCCCCACCATCTTGACCTCCTGAAAGACCCCAAGCCAGAACCCATGTCCGGTATTTTTACCATAAGCATCTTGGCTACTGTTTTTGCCACATAACTAATTAGCATAAGGCAATTTTAATGTAAAAGATTAAATCACAAAAAATAAAAGAGGGACAGTCAATAAAAGGACATAATGAAACATGAAAAATGAATAACAAAATTTTTTAATGTTTATTTTTGAGAGAGAGAGAAAGCGAGAGTGGGACAGGGGCAGAGAAAGAGACAGAAGATCCAAAGCAGGCTCCACACTGACAGCAGAGAGCCAGCCCAATGTGGGGCTCAAACTCATGAACAGTGAAATTGTGACCTGAGCTGAAGTTGGACACTCGACCAACTGAACCACCCAGGTGTCCCAACAAAATTCTTAAAGCTTCATTGTGAAATGCAAAATAGTTGAATACATTTAAAATGCATATAGGTTTGGAGCGACCGGGTGGCTCCCTGGGTTAAGTGGCCAACTCCGGCTCAGGTCATAATCTCACGGCTTGTGAGTTGGAGCCCAATGTCGGGCTCTGTGCTGACACCTCAGAGCCTGGAGCCTGCTTCAAATTTTGTCTCCCTCTCTCTCTGCCCCTCCCCCACTCACGCTCTGTCTCTGTCTCTCAAAAATAATAAATAAATGTTAAATAAATAAATAAATAAATAAATAAAATGCATATAGGTTTATACCAAATCCATGCAAAAAAAAAAAAAAGGTTTTATTTTGTGAGTTTTATCTAAGCCCTTCTCTTCAATGTCTTTCATTCATAATATTTCACTTTTTCTTTTTTTGGTTGTTGATTCATCTCCTTGTTCACCACACACTTTTTTTTCTTGCTAAAATTTCCTTCTTTGTTAAGAGAGGTATCGGTTTCCGAACGCTAGTATGTGTAACTGCAGCTGAGTTTTGAATTCGGGAAAACTTTGACACTCCTGTTTACTCCCTATTGTCACATGTCCATTGATAGACGTTCCAAAGTTCTATGGGAAATGTTGGTTCAAAACCCTGTGCCACTGCATAAAGCACTATGAGGGCTGAGATTTAGATGATGTAAAAACAAGAGTAGTGGGGTCAGTGGGGAAATGAAACCAAACTGTCCACCGGAGATGAACCTAACAAACTGTCAAAACAAACTGTCAACCAGTTATTTTTTTTCCTTTACAGGAAAGTTACCTTAACAACCAATGAGTTATCTGACGAAAATGCTTGTGGCTTCCAATGAAACCACCAAGAACTACCAGAACAACCGAGCTAAGCCATTCCTAGATTCCTGACCTGCAGAAACTGTGAGAGCTAATAACTGTTTATTGTTTTGAGGCATCACACTTTGGGGTAATTGTTAAACAACAACAGGTAACTAATACAGGCGGGCAGACCTCTACTGGCTCACGTATCAGGATTTGGTGAGATTCCCCCTGACATTTCCACTCTCTGTCCTGTTGGAAAGTCCTTCATCTTTTTTTTTTATGTTTATTCATTTTTGAGAGAGAAAGACAGAGCATGAGTGGGAGAGACGCAGAGAGAGAGAGGGAGACACAGAACTCAAAGCAGGCTCCAGGCTTCACACTGTCAGCACAGAGCCCGATGCAGGGCTCAAACTCACAAACTGTGAGATCATGACCTGAGTCATGCCCAACCAACTGAGCCACCCAAGTACCCCGGAAAGTCCTTCATCTTGAGAGAGGTAAGGAGAAGCCACAATGCCTCTCTGTCTGCTGTGGAGCTGGGAATAGAGACTAGACACTGATGCTGCCCCTCTAGCTTTCAGGTGTGCTAGCCAACAATGCTTTGATCATTTCTACCAGGAGTCAGCACAGTGTTCCTTAAAAGGCCAGAGAGAGTATTTTAAGCTTTGCAATCCACATAGGATATTTGCTACAATTACTCAACTCTGCTATTGTAGTGTAAAACCAACATTAGACGATACACGAATGAACATTTTCTGATAAAGCTTTGTTTATAAAAACTGGTGAGTGATTCATGGGTCATAGTGTGCTAATCCCTGGTTTACACAGAAGGAAAACACAATACATTAATGTCTTTGGTCTGACAGGCTTCCAGAGATAGAAGGACATTTCTCGTAGAAGGGAGGCTATTCCTGAACTGCCCTACCCTGGGCACCAGTAATTGCCTTAACCTTGTCCCAGAAGGCCAAAATATTTGACATCTCTTACAAACACAACTATATATGAAAAACAGATAAGGGAGCTCGAGGTTTGCTGAGAATCTGGGCACTTGTCACAGCTATTTTTGAGGAAATGTCCATACCTGCTAGAAGGTCCCATTCAGCCCCAGGAAAGACTATGTGCCTTAATTGGTTATTGCTTTCACACATACTACATCCTTACTTTCTCACCTCTAATTATTGTTGTGTAGCAAATTACTTCAAAACCTAATGACTCACGTGGCTGGCATGAGGCTGCTTGAGTGTCCTCACAACATGGAAACTGGCTTATCCCACAGCCACCTATCCAGGAGATTAGGGGAGAAGCTATAGTGCCTCCATGACCTAGCTCTGGAAGTCACACATTGTCATATATACTGTATTCTATTGTTCACATAGGTCAGCCCTGATTCAATGTGGGAGAAGCTATTTAAAAGAGTAAAAGTACCAGAAGGCAAGAATTGTTGGGGGCCATCTTGAAGGCTGGGTAGAGTGAGTGGGTTTTGAGGGTATTGCCACACTAGAGTCATCACTATAAAAGCTTACGTGAGGAGGAGCAAATAGAAGGGATGTTATCACCTGTTCAAATCTGTATAGGTGACTTTAGGTCCTCAGTCTTGAGGCACCAAGGCTCAGATACCAATGGTTATGAATTTTAGCTACATTTGACCACACATTTTCACTGGGGGTCCAAAACCACCATCCTTGATGCGCTGTCATTTCTAGAACTCTGCAGTAAATGCATATCATTCTGTTTTGGCTTCCCAGCATCCAAATACTTTCCTAGAGAAATTTCCGATGTGTGAGTCTTAGGGGCAGGTTCATGCCTGGTCCTTCAGTCTTTTTGTCAGTATTTGATTTACCCTCTAATTTGCCAATAAACCTGTTTGCTGTTTAAATTAGCTATACTTAGAGGAAGCTCACCTGGTGCCAAAGCCACTACATCTCTGCCACTTTAATGCAACAAGTGAATTTCCAACAAATTACTTAACATCCATGAACTTGAGTTACTTCTCCTGTAAAATGAAGAAAGTAACATTTAGCCTCCAAGATTGCTATGAGGATCAGCACATAGCACTGTGCCTGACACGCCGTTGGTGCTTAAAGACTGCTCTTATATAACAAATGACAATGGTGATGATGATGACAGTGGTGGACATGAGCTGGGGTTCCCCCTTACATGAACACTTTTCAGGGGTTCACATAGAGGCAAAGTTACTCCCATCTGATGACAGGTCTTTCAAACTACCTTGAATGGCCTGATCTCTCAATAATAACTGCTCTTTAGAACTCTCAAAGCTGGCCTACTTGTGAAGCTGAACAGACCTTTCCAACAAGGAACTTGCTAAAGTCCCCTGGAGACTGATCCAGACCATGATCAAGAGACAGCCCTCTCCCCTCCCCACTCCCATCTGCAATATCTTGCACATAGGACTCTTTGTGGCCTGTCCTGAGATCCTAGAGCATCCAAGATAGGCATGTTACTTCACATCCCATGGTGGTCCTTGCAGTCTGGTATCAGGTCAGCCAGAACTTTGGCTGGGACCCCCTGCCCACTGTAACCCCAGGGCTGCTAGAGACATATACTGGATGGAAAGCCACACTCCGAAATGGTCTGCTCCAGCAGCAGCTCTTTCCTTTCCCATCTCTTCTTTGAGCTGATGGGAGCTGTAACACGGTGTGTTGCCTTTCCTAAGGATTTTCCTGAGCCTAGGGTGTTCATGAGAAGTGATTTGCAAGTCTCATCCCAGGCTGCTCTGATTCCAATCTTATACCAAGTCTGAGCAAGAGTCTGACCTCTCTCTTCTACCCCCCCCCCATCCCAAATCCTGACAACTGCGTAGTGCCACCTATACTGGCTCTGTGGGCACTGAAGATAAATGGGCAACTGCAAGGTCAGGAAACCATCCTGACATGGCAAGAAACCTCGCTTGTAGCTGACCAGCACCCCATTGTCTTTCCGCAACTAGAGTGTAAGCTGCTGGGAATGGAGAGCCTTCTTACGTTCTTCCTGTCCCCTGTACACCTGGCATTGTGCCTGGAGATGAATCAGGGCTTAGAAATGTTTCACGGCTGCTCCATTGAGGGCATAGAGCACAGATGACAGACCTTGCCCCCCCCCCCACCCAGGGCCAAAAAGAGTAAATGCTGTGGTCAGTGGAGCAATGGGAGGCCAAGGCATCTCTCAGGGCAAGTCAGTTGACAGATAGAAACACCACCGCTCAATGGCCTATGTGTTTTTCCACGTTGCAGAGACAGGATGTGTCCTGTGCCTGACCGGCAGGACACAACCATCCCTGAAGCAGGGCTGAGCCCCAGCTAGTCTGGTGCTGGGAAAGCTGGTGCTATCCCAGCTGAGATTTCAGGCCTGCCAGGAGCGAGGTCTCAGGTTACACCCCCTCTCCTGCTCCTCAGCCTTTGATGGGAGCTGCCTTAGGACAGGGCCATCACCACCACCCCATTAGTGCAGGAAATATTTGCCAGAGAGCGTCACCGTCCAGGAGGAGAATGACAACTGAAGATCTACATTTCATTTGTTCCAGGACTGTTTTAGCTTAGATAGATTCCTTAATCCTCCCTCCTTCCCAGTCGGCTCAAAGACCTGCAGACTTTCCACACACTCAGTGTCCCTTTTAAGATTAGAAATTGACTTAACAATAACTCCTCCTTGCAATATCCTTCCAAGTGCATGCCGCAGTATGTGTTGCCTGGTGTATTTGCAGGTCAACACTGTGAGGCCAGACAAGGAGCTGCTTGGGTTTGGATCAACAGTGGGAATAACTACAACAGCTAACGTTGTACTAAATATTTTACAAATAATCATGATAAGTAAGCCTCAGAATAACCATATGAGGTAGGAATGCCACTGTCCCCATTTTCAGATGAGTAAACTGAAGTTTAGGGACGTTAAGAAACTTCTGAAGTGGTGAGACCGGGATTCAAATTCAAGAGTGCCTTGCTCTAAAACACAAGTTCTTGACACTCACAGTCTACTTCTGCCCACACACCTATGATACATCAGTCACTGCGCTACACACAGGAAACACAGGGACAAATAAGATGCCAACTTGATGCCCAAGTGTTCAGCCTAGCCAAGGAAACCAATATCAACATATCAACATATTTTTTAAATTATTTATCATAATGTGATATTTGTAATAATTAAAAAATAGGTATAGTAGTAGTTCAAAGGACGGTACTTAATTCTATCTATAAGGGAAGAAGAGGGATTAGGGAAAGCTTCACAAAAGGACACTCAAAAAGCTGAAACTTTCTTTGTCTATGGTTCAGCTTCTTTCCTACCTTGAATGTGTCATCTTTAGCCATCATTCATCCTCACTGGCATCTATTAACTGAATCACCCATCATCTGGGCAAGACCCAGGCAAAAGGGGCCCCATTTCTGAGCCCTTGCTTCACTGAGTCTCCTGTATCACTAACACAGAATGAGTTAATGTATGAAAGGACACAAGAGTCCTTCTGTCACTCAGGATCCTGAGCTTGGCATTGGCACAGCATGGCTGATAACCCTAACTCTCATGAGTAACACCATTCAAGCCCCAGGGAAACTCTTCTCCACATCTTTTGCTTTGGGTCTAGAATCAAAAAGGAAACTGTGCCCAAAAGCCACAACTTGGGGTTGTGCTGCTGCCAGCTTTGGAGATGGACTCCTCCCTTCAGAGGGTGAGCAAGTTTTGAGCAGCGGACACACAGATAAGGGTAGAGACAAATTAATTAACTTATTACATTCTTCCTCTCTGATTCGAACACAACAGATTCATGCACAGTGAAGTATCTTTTCCTAGTAGTGTGAGTGTCCATTTCGTCTGTGTTCTAATGTACATTCCAAAGGCACTCAAAAATTAACGCAGTATTCACAATAGTGAGACATGATGGCTAGAGATTATTTTCCAGTAGTGAACACATCATGATACTTTTAATTTGTTTATTTGCAGGCCTATATATGACATACAGGAAGCATGATACTAATTCTTTATGTTGACCACAGGCAGACACTGAAAGCTAGAATTGTAAACAGTTTTATTTTTATAAAAGTATTTTTAGGGGCACCTGGGTGGCTCAGCTGAAGCATCCAACTTCGGCTCAGGTCATGATCTCATAGTCTGTGAGTTCAAGCCCCATGTCGGGCTCTGTGCTGACAGCTCAGAGCCTGGAGCCTGCTTCAGATTCTGTGTCTCCCTCTCTCTCTGTCCCTCCCCTTGCTCGCACTCTGTCTCTCTCTCAAAATAAAATAAAGACATAAAAAAAGTTTTTAATTAAAAAATAAATTATTTTTAAAGATTTATTATATTTTCAAAAGGTTAAATAACTTTTATCTAAATGTTGATTTTTTAAGTTGATATGAATTTATTATCATTTATACTTTGTCTTTTAATTATACTTTGTCATATTTATTTGCATAAATATTTTGTCACTTGCAAACATTCGATGGGTTCACTCCCCACTCCAGCCACACTCCCTTATCTCCCATGGGACCCTCCCTGGTCCAACAAACGGGGGTTGGCCAGTGTGGTCTCCTCATCAGCCCTGGTTCAGCAGGAAGAATATAAAAGACTCTCTGGCTAAGACAGGAGGGGCCTCAGCTGAAAACTAGTTTAGTTGCTGCTATATATACTTCTCAGTTTCTTGTCTTGCTTTGACCTTGGCCTTCTGACTGTCTCCTGGTTCCTAATTATTCATATGACTTCCTGGTCTACCTCAACTGATAGCTTCAGCCACTGCCCTCCTGAGCCAGGTCCTCATCAATCTGCTTTAGTGATCACAGTCTCAGCTTCCTCCCCAGCAAAGACTCCCCTCATATCCATTGGCATGGCCTGATGCAGTTCACTAATGCAAATACATGTTTTATTTTTTTTAATGTTTATTTATTTTTGAGAGAGAGAGACATATTACAAGTGGGAGAGGGGCAGAGAGAAAGGGGGACACAGAATCTGAAGCAGGCTCCAGGCTCTGAGCTGTCAGCACCAAGCCCAATGCGGGGCTCAAACTCAGGAACCACAAGATCATAACCTGAGCCAAAGTCAGACACTCAACTGACTGAGCCCCCTTGTGCCCTGAAATACATTATTTAAAGGTAAGTCCTCAGGACACCTAGGTGGCACAAAGGAAAAGCAAGAGAGATCATTTTGTAAATGACATAATGGCACTCTCCAGAGTTGAGTTGCAGGGATTCTGCCACCCTGAGAGTCTGCATGCCTGTCTGAAGACTAAACATTTTCACAGTTCCTTTGGCCCAAGGGTTATTTTCTTGCTGGGAAAAAATGGAAAATCTTCCTTACAGATGGGAAGAAAAATAACTTCAGCTGGACTAATCCAGAGACAAAGATTCTTCTGAAACTGGAGAAGGATTGAGGAGTCAGGGGGAGCAAATATTGACTTTAACTACATACAGAATGTTTCTTCTGGGTTTCTTTTTATTTGTTCATGCCCAAGAGCCCCTAACTAGCTCATCAGAGAGGGGCTGGGTCTCATAGGTCATAGGAGGAGCTGGGTGGTCATAAGCCTGCAGGAGCCCGGGCTCACAGGGGTCCCCTGTTTGGCCAAGATTGTCAGGAGCTGAACCACATAGACCGTGGCTGAGAAGAAGACGTATCTTCAGGGGAAACCTCCCTTCACCCAGATGAGCCCCTCCCTAAAGATGAGATTGTCCCCAGTCTAAGACCCTATTTGTTATTCATCTTCAAAATGTACTTCTTCTTAATAAGTGCCTTTGACACTGACATTTGCATTATTAGAATTTGTTTCTTCATACCAGAATGATTTATGTCCACTTCATCAATTTAATAATTTATTTTTATCTGATTTTTTCTCACTTACTTAGCTAAAGAAAAACTAGTTTCTTTAAGGAGAAATCCCAGCTTTAGTATTTATATTTTAAGTATTCCATCTATGAGACAAAGCTGAAAAAGAAAAGAGGTAACTGATGGAAAACACTGAGAATATCAACAGCTTCAGGAACCATGGAAGAGAGATTTCTCCTATGAGATGGAGGAAATCAGCTGGACGTGGCATCTATTCCAAGAGCCCATGATGCTTTTCCAGCACGCTTGGAGCTGTGTTGTCAGGGTGACTATGAATGTTGTTAAGAGCGGGTAACCATCTTCTAGAATTTGTGTCACAGAGAGATGACTCTCACTTGCCAAAATGTTTGGAATTGCCTTGGAAGGGCCCATGCAAGCCTAAGTGTCACTAGGTGCACAGTAAATCACCCTGTCAACCAGAAAGGGGGTTCGGCCCAGCCTCTCAAGGGTCATTTCACCTGTACTTCAAGATACCTACCTCACAGCCCATGCACTTGGCCACACCCTGGTAAACAGGGGTCACATCCTCATTGTGCATATGAGTGGAGCGTAGGGGAAAGCGTATCAGATTTTGGACTGTGTCCCATCTGATTGGATGATATTTTATAAATCTGAAATAAAATTGTATTAATAATACTATTAACACTTCTATAAAATAATATTGATAATACTAGCCCTATCTACCTCACAGTGGTGAGGATCAAATTGTATAAGATCTGGAATAGTACTTTATAAACTACAAAGAACTTCCTGAAAGCAATGTATATTGTTCATGCAGTCATGCATCCACTGAATGTTTACTGAGTACCTACTATATGCTAGGCATTGTTCCTGCATTGAAGGTAAAGCATTAAACAAATACTGTCTTTCTAATACATAAAATTGATTTTCTTTCTGGTCTTTAAGCTGAAGTGTTCTTTGATATGGTCAGTCTTCAAGATGGCCCCCAGGGATCCTCGCCTCTGTTACTGTCCCTACCACATTGAATCTGACCTACGTGACCAATGGAGTATAGTAGAAGTGACAGTCTGTGACTTCCAAGGTTAGGTCATAAAATACATTACTGCTTCATCCTTGGTCTTCTAGATGAGTTTCCCTGGAGGAAGCCAGCCTCCATGTCATGGGGCGTTTATGAAGCTATGGAGAGGCTTATGGGAATAAACGTGGTAGTCTCTCAGAGTCCGGCACCAAATTGCCAGGCATTCCTTACTTTGGAAGCAAATGCTTCAGCACCAGACAAGACTTCACATAGCTGCTATCCAGCTGACCTCTTAACGACAAACTGATGAGAAGCCCAAGCCACAGTTGCCCAGCTAGACCACTTCCGAATACCTGACCCATAGAAACTACGGCAGGTATTTATTCTTATTTTATTATATTTTGAGGTAATTAGTTATGCAGCAATATCTAATGAATACATTCATCAAATAATTCTCCCAAAAGGTTAAATGATCTCATATCACTACAAATGATATCTGTTGTCTCTCAATCATCACTTGTTTGGGGAACCTTGCTCCATAGCACCAACCATGTAGCCTGTGTCCCATAAAGAAGTATTTTCTGGCTGCTGAATTATTGATTTTAGAACCTCTGAGCACAACTGTGGCTTAAAGGGCAGGGGATAGGTCCCAGAAGAGAGATGGTTGGCCAAAACACAGACCCACCAAGGCATGGCAGGTATTTGATGATGGTCTCAGTGACAGGTAATCCTGGAAGTCTAGAGAGATGGACTGGCCTAAGGGGAGTTTGGGGGCAATAAGCAGACACCTTGTGGCTTGTCAGAACACAACATTCAGGCAGATCCAGGCTGGAGGGTCTGGACTGAAGGGAGGAAAGTATCAAATAAGTATAATTAGAAGGAAAGGCAAAGGACAGGTACAGAGACTCCAGGCCAACACTGCAGACCAAGACTTTGAGGTAGGGTGTGGGAGGCTAGATAGACGTGCCCAGTGTCAGAGACTTAGGGAATCAAGATAGAAATAGGAAGCAAGTCAGAAGCCCATACCTGGAGCTCAGGCCCAGGGAGAGCTGAGGGCTGCAGCAAGGTTACCGAAGGACCGGCTGCCAAGCTGATTCAGTAGGTATCCACCGAAGTGCAGCTCCAGGTCTTTGCCATCCTCCCTAAGATCTAGCTCAGTCCTGGAGCCCAGAACCTAGTACAGGGTGCAGAGGAGACAGTTAGAGGCTCCTGCCAGGTGAGGTGGAGAGAGAAGAGTGGGCAGACATCAGATTCATCTGCAGTTTGCAGGGCTCCAGCCAGTGTGTACTTCTAGATCTCTTTCCTCAGAGTAGAGATGGCCAAGGAGACATAAAGCAAACCACAAGTTGAAATGCTTGCTTATTTCAGCCTCTGATCCTCCATCAAAACTCTTCTTTTGTTATTTTACTGCTTGGTGGCCAAGTGGACTCTTGTGCTTTCTCTGTGCTTCCTTCTCCCTGGTCACTTTGGGATGGAGGGTCAGGTAGATAGATGGATCCAAACATTCAGAGAGCAGAGTGTAGGCAGCAAACTGGATGAGGAAAGCACATAGGCATGAAGGGGAGTGCCATAGATTCTCAAGGAACTAGGGTGAATGTCCAGCCTCCGGCCCCTGAGGATCAGCACTCCCCTCTGGGGAATGAACCAGGCACAGAGTGTCATGGGTGCACTAGCACACCATCTCCCTTCACAGATTTGGTCCTGACTGTTCAGTCCAGCTTCTTCCTCTGACTCCCCCTCATCTTTCTGCTCCTTCTCCTCTTCCACCTCAGCCACCTTTGGGATTTGACACTTGTTATGGTGCCCTGGTTTTGGTTTTGACCGCCTCCCACTAAGATTCATCATTCTCAACCTGACAAAACATCCTTGAGCTGCTGCCCTAAGGAACACCCTTTCCCTCCTTGCCTGGCATTGGATCTTCTTAGCCAGACCATCTTGACTTCCTGCTGGGTAGAGCTCAAAGATGTCTGGCTCCTAAATCTGAATCCATCTTGATTTGGGATAGGAGGCTATAATAGAGTCCTTCCATATCCAAATCAGGAGAAGCTGTCTCTTCTGTAACCATATCTTCACAGTTTTCCTTTTGTAGTCCCTGGGCTTCTGGGCAATAGACAAGGTCCCCAAAACAGGAGACAGTGAAAATCAAGTGATGACACCAGATTGTGAGAGAGTCTGGCAGGGAACCAAAGCAGGAAACTTCACTGACAAAACAAAGACCTAGCACAGGAGCTAGGGAGATAAATGAACAAATAGAAATTTAATACAGAGCAAGTAAAGTAAGGCCCTCACTTCCCCAAATATCCTTGCTTTCTCCTTAAGCTGGATACTCTAACCTCAAATGTATAACACAATGTGAAATGACAAACTCCAATGCAAACTCCCTCCTAACACTGTAGAGACTACCTGTGGTTTTGAAGCATCTCCTCACCTTTCAAATAAGTCAAAGATGCACATTTTCTAGGTATTTATGCCAAAAGTAAACTCTCCAAAAAAAGTTTATCATCCCCAAATTAGGCAGATTGATGCTGTGCTCTTCCATACCAACCTCTGCCCTCTCCTACCCTCTACACACAATGTTCAGGTCCCAGGAATGTTTTTCTATAACAACTTCTCCACATGATGTTCACCATTGCTCGCTTAACTGGCATAAATTTTTGTTCCTTGCTTCAGCTCAAAGAATTGGTACTATTGTGGGTGCCTGGGTGGCTTAGTCGGTTAAGTGTCCGCCTTTGGCTCAGGTCATGATCTCACGGTTTGTGGGTTCGAGCCCTACATTGGGCTCTGTGCTGACAGCTTAGAGCCTGGAGCCTGCTTCAGATTCTGTGTCTCCTTCTCTCTCTACCCTTCCCCCCACCAAATATAAATAAACATTTAAAAAACTTTTTAAAAGGAATTGGTACTATTGTAATGTTTCTGAATTAAATTGGGCTCCAATGCCTGATTAAACTAACCTCAGTGTGAAAGCCCATGTTGGTCATTTTTGAGGGGGCTCCCTCGTCCCTTCCCTGGGGCTTTCATGACCCATGAGAAAATAGAGCAAGTCCTCTGGCTGTGGTCAGTTAGGATCCCTGATCCAAGTTTGGGGGGACTGCAGCACAAACATATCCACGACCACCGTGCCAAGCTCAGCCATGGGATAGAAGCCAAAACTCCAAAGGTATGGTCCTTAAGCATCCACCAACCAACACTGGATTCCTGCCACCCTCAGGAATGAAGGTCTTCCGTCCTCTTCCCCACCCAAGCCCCAAGCCTGATCCCTTCTCCTCTAGGACAATCAAGCCTTTCTCCTAGATGGGCCTCGAATTTCCAGAAAAAAAAGGCCTGATGCTTTTCCTCTCCTTCCTGCAATCACACGCACAAAAAGTTATCCATTACCAGCCCTCCACTCCATCGCCCAGGGCAAGTTGTGCAGGACTCAAAAACCGGAAGGCTGGTGCCCTGCACGTGAGGCTCAGGGGAGGAGTAACTCTGTTCTGCTGATGAACCTGCAGCAGCAAAAAGGACAAGACCCTCATTTTCCAATAATTTGATTGTTAATTTATCTTTACCTAAACACATTTCATGTTCTTTGATTCTAAAATAATCTACTTTTGGGGCACCTGGGTGGCTCAGTCAGTTAAGCATTCAACTCTTGGTTTTGGCTCAAGTCATGATCTCATGGTTTGTGGGTTCAAGCCCCACATCAGGTTCTGCTTTAACAGCCTGCTTGGGATTCTCTCTCTCTCTCTCTCTCTCTCTCTCTCTTCCCCTTCCCTGCTTAGTCTGTCTCTTAATAAATAAATAAACTTTAAAAGAAAAAGAAGAAGAAAAGGCTTTGAAAAAATAAAATAATCTACTTTTTTGGAGAAATCCAATGTAACAGAATTCATTCATGCCCAGGCACACAACCGGGGCTCCAGGCAGCTTTGCCTATGAGTATTGAAAGATTGCGTGAGGGGAGCCTGGGTGGTTCAGTCGGTTAAGCATCTGACTTTGGCTCAGGTTATGATCCCATGGTTTGTGAGTTTGAGCCCCACATCAGGCTCTGTGCTGACAATTTAGAACCTGGAGCCTGCTTCAGATTCTGTGTCTCCCTCTCTCTCTGCCCCTCCCCTGCTCGTGCTCTGTCTCTCCTTCAAAAATACATAAACATTAAAAAAATTTTTTTAAACAGAAAGATTGTGTGAAACCCACCTTGCATTTTCTTGAGAGAGAGGGAGGGAGAGAGACAGAGAGAACGTATGCGTAAAAACGGCAGAGGGAGAGAGAATCTTAAGTAGGCTGCATGGTCAGCACCTGAGCAGAAATCAAGTCAGATGCTTAAACAACTGAGCCACCCAGGTGCCCCTCCACTTGTTTTTCTCAGCGGAGACCTGGCTTGTTACAATCTCAGGAACTAAAGTAAGGCTCCAAAAAGACTACACTCAGGGACTGGCTCATGCCATGGGTAAATACACCTTACTAAGAATCTGTCTATTTGGTTTGTTGAAACTATTTGTTATGTGTTAGGTACTGTTGAAGAGTAAAAGGAAAAGATGACATGGGCCCTACTCCCAAGACTTTGATTCTCTAACTGGGAAGCTTTGCACCCATGAAAAGGTTTAAGCTTCAAAATAGTATAAAATAACAATGAAAGTAATGTCACAAGACAAATTGGCCCATCTCATTGATTTCTTGCAGCAATCCTGAGTGGTATTATGACCTCCTGTTTTGTAGATGAGGAAACTGGGGCTCAGAAAAGGGATCCTATCCTCCCTTAAACCGTGCTTCTCATGGTATAAACATGGGACCAGAGAAGCTGTTACACCCCCTGCCACCCCCACTCCTCGCTAGCTTGCTCGCCACCTTCCCTGACCTGAAAACTTCCCAGCATGTATACACACAACCTGACTCTACCTTATGGTGCAACTGACTCTGCAATAGTCTATAAAAGTTTTATTGTTCCTTCTTTTAGAAAGTTGCTGGAACTCACGAGCACTTGTAAACAATATGGCACTGCCACCCCTGCCCCCACCCTGTCCCTGATGATAGGCACCCAGTGAGGATGGGGAAAATGGTCAGGGGAATCAGAGATCACGGACCTTCACCTGTAGCTTGTTGACCCACTGTCCCATGTGTTCCCATCTGTCAAAGAGAATATTCCCACTATCTCTCCTCCTCCCCAGGCTCTAGCTCATGTCCATCCCTCTCAGAGTACCCTCCCCTCAAATTATGCTTGTCCAATAAAGCCCACCGACAAGAACTTAATTGAGGTATTACCTCCTGCTTCAATCCTTCCTCAGTTTCCTCCATCTGTATGCTAGCATGCCAGTCTCTGAAACACAAGAGTTTCACCAGGATCGTTTGAAGGCATGCTTCACCATCTGCTTCTTATTATAGTCATTTGTGGATTTGCCGTAGGGGATTGAGGTCAGAGCTCTGAATTCGTGTCCAACCTCTGCCACATACAACCTGTGCAAAATTGGGAACCGGAGCCAAAAGAAGTTCATCTGTAAAATGGGTTTTCTTGACGATGAAATGAGATAATAAGGAGAAAAGCATTTTGTCAATGATAATAGGCTTTACTTGTGCTATGCTTCACCACTCTCTGCCCCAGTTTGCAAATTCATAAAAATGAGTAGTTGTAATGGTGTCTCCCTTTTGGATCAAATGGGCTCATGCATGTAAAGCAAATTGAGCACACCTCCAACTCTGATCCACACATGCTATCAGTAGCGCTGGAACCATAAACCCAGTGTTATGCCCTTCACTCTGATGACGAAGTTGTGCAGGATTCAGGATGCCTTTGCAAATGCTCCTCCACATGGGTCACTTTTGGAATCTGGGCAGGAATTCCAATGCTCTGTAATAATAATCATCATCATAAACAGTTGGTGGTCCCTGAGTCTAGGAAATTAGTTTTTAGGGGCCAGGTCTGGCTGTGATGGAATGCGCCCCCACTCTCCAAGGAGAGACTGCATAGCATGTGTGCATATAAAACCACAGCTGATCCTCAGTGCGAGATGAAAGAGCCGCCATCCTGCATGTCTGGCCGCTGCATCAGAGCCAGGAATCCCCCTTCAAATGGCAGTTTGTAGAGCATTGGCCTTAGTCCTCCACGAGCACTGTTATCTCTGAAGTGCTTCAGTACAAATTTGGCACAGAGTGAATAAATCAATTTAGACTTTGGGTTGAGGATCTGTATATGAAATGGAAAAGAAATCGTAGTCTATCGAGCTAGAAGGGGTCAGTTTGGACCATGGTCCTTGCTGAGAACCTCCAAGCCAAGCCCCTCTTCCTTCCTGAACAGCACCCTCTCTTTTCAGGGGTGGGTCCACAGCCCTTCAGCACCCTGTGTCCCTAACCCTCTAGCCACAGTTGATATGACCAAGAGTGGGCCAAGCCAGGCCAATCAGATACTCTTCTTGGAATTCTGGAGTTGGAAATCAGACATGCTGGTAGGTTTCTTTTGGGACCTTTGCCAAGGTCACTTCCATGGAAAGAATACAGAGCAGAAGCCAGACAAGAGGGAAGAGTATTGGGAGTTTGGACTTGTTTCCAGAGAGAAACAACTCAAGGAGGCGGCCCTATGTGAGGAGGGTTGCAAAAATCACTCACCAGAGACACTGCATTTCTTTCACCTCATTGCTTTAGTTAATTAACACAGTATCTTGCATGTAGTTGCTGCTGAATAAAAGGTTATTGACACTTGAATTAATAATAAAAAATAGGTGAAAACCTAATCACAGTGTAGATCTGGCAGAGAAACAAAGTGGCACTGAGCTGCTCAAAATCAGGAGCCAGATTTATATGGAGTTCAAAACAGGAAACGACTCACCAGGATGGTGGTTACCCTTAGATAGTATGTAAAAGGGGCACAAGGGGCTTCAGGAATGTTCTGATTACCATTCTGGGTGCTGGGTACACAGGTCTGTTGAGTTTGGGAGAATTCAGTGAGCTGTATGTTTATGATAGATGTACATCTCTGTATGTCTGATACATGTCAATAAAAAATTTTTAAATAAAACAAATAAGGGTCAGGTCTTAACTCGTCCCCAGAGCCTACCTGATGCAGTTCTGGCAGGAGTTCAAGGATCCACCTCCCTAGCATTTCCATATAAGTGATATCTGGTTAAAATAACTAACCAAAGCAGCCTGGAAGAGCATAGGAATCTGAGGGCCAAGTCATAGAAGAGCAGCCTTGTTCTGAGAAGAGTTTGGGGTGGAGAGGGGCTCATTGCTAAGAGGTCAACCCCAAATGGTGTTTAACAATGTGTTTGGGCTAGTGGTTTATACACAGACCAACAAACACACATATGGGTGTGAGCATATGTTCACATACCTTGGACCTTTTGATAAATTCAATATAATTATAAAAGTCAATCTTATTGAACCTTTCTACATGGCAGGCGCTTGTGGTTCACATTCCTTAAATAGTTCAATTATCACAACAATCTGATGAAGTATTACTATTTGTCTTCATTTTTCAGATGAGGAAACTGAGGCACAGAGAAGTTTTAGTGACTTGACTAAGTTCACAAAGTGAAAAAATGACAAAATCAGATTTGCCTGATTCCAAAACCTATATATTTTTTAAAATTTTTATTTATTTTGAGAGACAGAGAGAGAGTGCATGAGCACATGGAGGAGGGGCAGAGAAAGAATCCCAAACAGGCTCCATGCTGTCAGCACAGAGCCCGACATGGGGCTCGATCTCCCAAACCATGAGATCATGACTTGAGCCAAGATAAAGAGTTGGACACTCAACCAACCGGGCCACCCAGGCACCCCAAAACCTATATTTTTAAAAGAATACTTCCCAGCCCCCCAAAAAGTTATAAACAGAGGTTTGTATACTTGACTTCTCCATGTAAAATGTAAATACTCAGTTCCATTCATCAATGGTTTACACTGAAGTCACATCTGGTAGCAAGACAAGTGAGTTCGTTTGTTTCAAGGGGTAGATAGGAAATCATTAATTTGCTCGTCATTTTTCCTTATGTGAAAGTTGGAAGGGAATCAACAGACACAGCGGTTCTGTAATCACACTTACTTCTCCCAACAATTTTCTGAGGTGGGTATTTTTATCTCTAGTGTGCAGAAGAAACAGGCTGGGAGAGATTAAGGACCTTCATCCCTGTTCAGACTCCTGCCTAAGTGACTCCAAAGCCCAAGAAGGCATTTTTACTCCCAAACATGGCAGTCTACATCCTTGTGTTGGCCTTTTAACTGGACCCTCTAGGCTGTTGGATTGGACAGAAGGACTCATGTGTGGCCTGGCCTTGCGCTAGATCAGGTGTGCTCAGTGACTGGGCTGTTACTTCTCAGGGCTTCTATTTGTCCCTTAGCAGTACCAGGGCACCCAGGCCCAAGGGCTCAGCAAGCACCAAGAAGAAACGATCATGCCAAGGAGCGGACCCACAGTGGGTTCCCTGGAAAGGAGGAATCCAGAGAGCACCACCAACACTCACGCCCTGGAGGAATTTGGCTGAGGAGTGAAGAGTCACAAACCATGCCAGCTTCCCCAGAGAAGAGAAGGACGTGAGTAACAGCTTCCCCGCTAACAGCACACCTGGGCAAAGTACATCATTTCCAACTATGAGCTCACCATCCTTGCTCAGACTTCAAGGCTGACAGAGAGTGAGGGGAGATGAAGACAAGCTACGGTGAACTTTGCTTTCTCTCTTCCCTTAGCTGAGAAGATTCTGGCTGTGGGCTTTCCTGTTGCTGGTGATGATATGTAACCGCGAGATACTGTGACTGCTACTTTTTTAATTCACATATGGAACATTCATTCACTCAATAAACATTATGTTGTGGGCCTATTTCCATCAAACATTAGGAGGCGTGATGCACTCTGGCAGTCAGGAGAGGGAACTCTGGTGCCTGTCTGAAATGGGTTCACATCCTAACCTTGTTCAGGCCTGGTCTAGTGAGAGTCTGCTGCTGTTATTACTCGTATTATTACTCAGTGGAAGTCCTAAGCTGGGTGCTGGTGGAACGAGGGATAGTACTCAAGGAGCATTCCTGCTAGGAGAGGCATTAAGACAAGTACACAAATAGTCCACGATTGTGAAATAGGAAACATGCAGAATATGACGAGTAACCTAATAGGCAAAAGAGGCACTGTCTCTTTCAAAATTGTTCCTTGGGGAAACCTCATATTTACATACAAAGCATTGTCGCTGGTGGTTAAATGAGCTCTTTAATATTTATTAATTTATTATTATAATACAAGTAAAACATTTTGATTTTTTACTCTGTTTTAAAGTCATGTCTACCCTCAACGTGGGGCTCTAATTCATGACCCCAACATCAAGAGTCACATGCTCTACCAACTGATCCAGCCAGGCTCCCCAATATTCATTTTTTAAACTTTGGAAAGTACAGAAAGCATTTCAGAAATGTCTCATAATTTCATCATCGAAGCAACTATAGTCAATATTGTGCATATATTCTTTTATTTGAATTTTTTCCAGAAGTATTTTTGAGCTTCAAGTTTGGAGACTCTATTCCTTAGACTCTGTAGCACGTTCTTTTGACTTTGCCTAGTAAGACAGATCTTTATCCTTTGAAGGTAGGTTGCACTTTAGAAACATTCAAAAGTCGTCAGGAATCAGGTGCAGCAAATTTGATGTGATCAAGCCAAGGGTACATTGCTTGGGTCCAAACACAAGATGATAGATAATGAAACTACTTTTATTGGGTGGCTTGTCAAATAGCACTAATGGCAGTTCCAATGAGTTGCTTGAAATTTTAGTTTGCTACAAGCAGCAAGTTAGACATAAAAGATCTTGGGGTGCCTGGGTGGCTCAGTAGGGTAAGCATGCAACTTCAGCTCAGGTTATGATCTTGCGGTTTGTGGGTTTGAGCCCGGCATCAGGCTCTGTGCTGCCAGCTCAGAGCCTGGAGCCTGATTCAGATACTGTGACTCCCTCTCTCTCTGCCCCTCCCCCGCTCACACTCTGTCTCTCTCTTAAAAATAAACATTAAAAAAAATTGTTTACATAAAAGAATAAAAAGATCTCAAGGCCAGAATGCTAGGTTGTTCATTTTTAATTTTGGATGTCCAGTGTTATGCCTTAAAATAATAATACAGGCACTTAAAAACAGTTGGGTACCATGAAGAAGATCGACCACTTTATGTCTTAATTGATTGTTAATTGCTGTGTGGCTTCGGCTAGCATTCCTTCCTCTAGGAGACTCAGGAGATTAGAAACCCTCCAGAATTTTCCAAAATATGCTCAAGAATACATTTTGAAAGAAGAGCACAGGGAAAATAAGAGATTGTTAACACTTTAATTATGTAATTCATAAAAATGTTCCAGTTATAAAATTAAACCTTAAATATATGGCTATACTCCCTTTTGACCACCATATTCAATCCTATCGCCCCCAACTTCTTAGAGGAAATGAATTCAGTTATCAGATTGATATGCAGTAGCCAATTATTACGTTTGTGTATGTATGTATATACATAATATATGACATATATAAAGCATACATATCATATTTAACTAAATTGTATCACTCTATGAGTCACTGCTTACATTTTTTCAGTCAAGTAAACTAAAACTGACTTCTTTAAAGGGGACAAGACCCATTTATATGTTTAAATGTTGGTTCACTTCCTTTGGAAATAAGCTCTTGTCTTCATAGGACTCCCATAGGTCTTCCATGGCATTCGGGAGAATTTAGAGGAGCTAGAGAAGTCAGCAGATACAAGAAGTCAGCAGATGCACACAAGAACTTCCCCATGGGCTAGCCCTAGAATTTATCAGTGCAGCACTGCACATGTGACAGTGGCACTGAGGAATGTGGTGGATAACATGAGCTGATGTCAAACTCCAGGATTAGAGACCTCCTAAGACATTCTCATTATCCTTCATGACCCATGATGCATCTGTCCTCCACAAAGGTATCTGGCTCCTTCAGAACAGGTTTCTGTTTCCAGCTTGCACCATCTTTAGGAGCTAATGAATTCAATGAATTATATCTGCAATGAGAAAGAGATCATTATCATCTGATCTAGAATATTAGCTAGACTTTGTCTCTTCACATATTTTCATGGATATCAAAAGAGGATTTTGCTTCAGGGAAATATGGATTGAGATTCTCTTATTGCCTCTATCTGGCACAAACAGTAGAGGGAAAAATTGAAGCTGGGAGCCAAGAGTAGAATCATTATAACCAAACTGGCTGGCATTGAGATAAACAGAACCAGTGGTTTTTCTCCAACCTCTTCCCAAGGCACATGTCACACAACCCCAGCATCTGTAACAGCCCCACAGTTCGGAGAGGAACAAGAAAAGGAACAGAGCTGGAAATGAAACGGCTCTTGTAAGAAAAGCCTCCCTTGGGTGGTATTTTAGGACATTAGCTCAGGCTGCCTTGTCCTCAGTCATCTTGCTAGCATTTAAGTAGCCCCTTGGGTCACAGATCATGGCAGGTGCTGGGAAGGAAAGAAGGCCATGCTAAAAATAACCAGCCTCTTCTGGAACTCTGCCCGCAGCCTGGAGCTCCCTCCTCAAGCGGCAGCACCTCAGAAAGAGAACAGAGTTTCCTCCACCTCAAGCAGTAAGAAAGATCTGGCTCTTTCCCGCACTGTAGTCATTGAGGTGGAAATGTTCCTCTGGAGAAAATACCTTCAAAGAAGCATTTCTACTGAGAAATAGCAATTCGATTAAATCAAGAAAACGGGCTCTCTTAAGGAGAAGCCAGAGTCCCAGTAGAAAGTGCTTGTGGAGAAGGGTTTTGCTAGTCAGCCAAGAAAGGGTCTTTACAAAAACAAGGAAGTCCACTGGTTATTTTCAGTAACCTGGGCCCACCCATAGGCCTCCAACCCAAATAATCTCCACTGAAAATTGAGCTGTTGGCAGTGGGTCTGGCAAAGTCACAGGAACAAAGTTCTAGAAATTCCAGGTTTGAGCATGCCTAACAAGGCGGTTCTCCAAGAGCCTGGATGAGTGGTAGCTAGAGGTCGGCTGGAGCGGGCGACTCAGGCTTACCCACCTCCACGGGCACTTCTGCATCAGGCTTCACATCTGCAGAGTAAGAGTGGGGTTCTGCCTGCCACTCAGGAGGCTGCAAAGGTCACTCTCACATATGTTCCTGTTAAGGACATCAGTGGAAACTTGAGAACCAAGTATAAAAATATAAAAATGAACAGGTGGCATCCAATGCGAAAAGAATGTGGGGTTTTCTGGGAAGTCATGATTAAAACCATTCCAAAGCTGAAATGTTGGCCCCTGGGGCTGGCTCAAGTCTCTGGACTGCAAAGTCTGTGGACGCTTTCATTTCTGCACAGTCTGGGTCTTGAGGAAGCACTAGCTGCTGTGCTGACCACATATTTTGTCTTCGTTTTCCCCCAAACATACTACCTGGATTGAGTGGTCGCTCATTCCTTCACCAACCCAAGGGTTTTAGCGGGTGTAGATTTCTAACAATTGCCTCAAACTCTCCCTTGAAGCTCCTAAGAACAAAATTAATGTACCTGCCTTTCTCTCTTCACGAAGTCCTTCGTGTCACATCTTGAGCCATAAACATAGGGAAAGGTCTCATTGGCCCAGCGACACTTCCTCACCAGGTTATCCCAACAGCCGTGGGTGGGATTTAGGAGCCGGGGCTGCAGTACAGAGATGGCCCATATGTGATAAGACACCCTTTCAGTCCCAGCCTCATTACTGTCACCTTTTAACCATGTTCGTATGTAGAAATGACTTCTGGTGGCCCTCTGTTCTCTCCTCTTCACCTTATAATGGGTTACTTTTCAATATGAAATCAAATATTAATATAAACACGAGCTGGGGAAGGGTTAATGGAAAGAACATTGTCGCTGGGAGCTGGGACATCCACATACCTGTTCGGACACTGCCACCTCCCAGCTGGGTGATCCGGAGCCAGCCACTGCCCTTGGTATTCTAATCTATAGAGGGGATATAACACCTCATCCTGATGCCGTCATAAGTTGTAAGGAGGTGGTATTAAACTTGAAAGTGCTTTTTAAACTGTATATCCATAGGGAATATTGCCATTCTTGAGGCTGCTAAATTCCACAAGTCAGGCTTGATTAAACCTATACGTAGCTGCCGCTGTTGTAAGAAGAGATTTGTAAAGCAGGAAAAGCCATATGCCTTTTTTCATACCGGGAGAACCATTTTGCCTGTGCAAACCCTCCAGGTAGCAAGCGCACTCAGGGGCCTCGCAGTGGAATATGGGACCAGCCATGTGTCACTGAACAATGGAGGAAGGCATCCACATAGCCTGAAGACTTTTCTCAGGGCTCTGAACCCTTCCTGGAAGCAGAGCATATTTCTGTTGGGTCCTCGGTGGTAGCATCACAAGCCCTTGAGAAAGAAAACTCCCTTGTGTACGAGGAGAACACGCTGTATCTTGTTCCATGAGACAATGAGCCATGAGCATAATAACACACTGCATTTCAAAACCCAGTGGAAGAAGCAATTGTCTCTAGGTTTAATTATAGATTCTTCACTTTCCCTTAATTGCTTGAGTCAGCACTGTTGACTCTGGGGCAGTCACCGTACCCAGGTAGAGCTATTGCTGTTAAACAAGGTGTGACTATCAGGTAATAAGGTTTTTGTTGGGTTTTGTTTTTTTAAACAAACAAACCCTCACATACATATTCAAGTAAATGTTCCTTGTAAAGGT
Organism: Cryptoprocta ferox; assembly: GCA_028646485.1. NCBI lineage: Eukaryota > Metazoa > Chordata > Mammalia > Carnivora > Eupleridae > Cryptoprocta > Cryptoprocta ferox. Next base: position 98,883,954 of record CM053560.1, read on the forward strand.
GTCGGGTTAGTAAGCTTTGCTTATGTTAACTCTCTTTTCTAACCAAATATTGGGAAATGTACTGTGGCAAGGATGGGTGCTCTTGTGGGGGTAAAGGGACAATATATTTAATACTAGAGCTCTCCTAGAAAACCTGAGATCTGTGATCCTCATAGCTATAGGAGGTATGGACAGCATCTGGGACAGTGATAGTAACACTTTTGGAAATACACATTAAGTGACCCCCAGAAAGAGGGTTGTAGCCGCAACATACATATGTTCCTAGAGAAAAAGATCCACGTCTCTGAACCACCGTCCTTGATCCCATAAACTCTAGTTAAATGCCTTGCATACCACAGGCGTTCAATATATATTTGAGGGATATTTGTCCTACCCTATCACAATACTTACATTTATTCTTCAGAAAATACACCATAGAGTCCATATTTTCAATGGAAATAAATCTTTTGAGAATGGTTTTGGTATCTTTCCTTTCCAGTACTGTTTCTCCTACTCGCTTGTAGCCAATGAATAGTCATTCAACAAACATTTATTGAGAAATGACTAAATACTAAGCACAGACATTCTTGGTGTTCACAGAGAACCTTAGGGCCAAGGTGTTGTGCAGGCTTACCATGGCATGATTTGGTCAGCTTTTTACTTTCAAAGAACACAGATTCTCTCATGCTACCTGAGGAAAGAAAGGGAGTTATTATAAGGATGCTTGGGACTGAAATATGATCATATTCTCCCAGTCTCTTTCTATCAATGGTGCTTCTGTTTATCTTGATGTCTATTCTATTCCTTCTCCAGAATCAGATTTCTCTGCTTCCTCAAAATTTAGATGATGCATGGCCTACTGTAGTATATTAGTCAAGAGAAGCTAGTTACACTTTAGTAAAAACAACCCCCATCTCAGTGACCTACAATAGCAAAGGTTTATGTCCCACTCTGGCTACTTGCTCACCAAGGGTTAGTGGGGAGAGATGGGGAGCTCCTCTTAGCACAGCCACTTGGGAACCCAGAATGATAGAGCAGCAACAATCTTGAAAAAGGAACATGAGGAGGCATGTGCTCTTTAAGTGTCCACCATATGTCACTTCTGCTCACACTTCCTTGGCCAAAGCAAGTCAATGACCACAACTAACTTAATTGAGTGGGGATGTGCAATCCTACCAAGGCCCTGATTGGAGAGAAAACCCAAATATGCATGAAGAGACTTAATCATCCTCATACAAGGCATCTTCAGCCCAAGAGTGCAAACCCGTTTTGTTTCAGCAGCCACAGCTAATGATTCATATTTTCCATGTTCCTTCATTCAAACTGCATGAGAGAGAAGCTGAGTGGCCCCGTCCATCTTTGCCTGACAAACTGCAACTTATGTCCCTGGTTAGCCTATGGATCTGTTCTTGAGTCATGGCCAATCAGCTGGGGGCAGGCATATACACTATAGCACATGGCTATCCAGCCCACCCCTCTTAATCCTCGCCAGGCACCAGAAGACCTGTCCAGTACGGAAGAAATTGTTGTTTGAGTTAGGTCATGTTGTTTGCTTGTCCCAGCCCTTGGTGACAGGTCATAGGTGGTGCGGTCCATCAAGCTAGGTGGGGTCTGGCCATCAGGCTGTTTATCGGGCAAACTCAACAGTGGTGAAATGGAAATGAGGGAACCCAGCAACCTACTACATTAACCCATCAGTCTAGGGATCAATGATGGGGCATTAAGGGATTTAAAAAATTGACTCTGTGCAGCTCTTTTTCCATACTTGGACACCCCGGTCTTCCTCTTCTGAATACAGAACTAGGTGGGAGGGGCAGAGAGGGGAACAGAACTAGATGGCTTCAACCTACACGAGAAGACCTGAATGTGTGAACCTGAAATTCAAGTCCCCCATGCCCCCAATCTATGTTTCCAGTCTCACGTCCCAATCTCATGTTCACCCCCAAATAAACCTATTATCCAACTACCATCAAACATTCCTCTTTCTTCCCTTGGCTCCTACAATACCCTCCTCTCTAACTGCTACCCTTCCTCTAAAATCAGTTTAGAAACCACCACTTTCCAGAAAAGTGTTTTTTCTATCTATGACCTGATCACTTCTAGGTCTTCCTCCTCTGAGTTCTAACACCTCTGCTCATGCTGAACACCTGGAAGGCATGGCTATGTCTTACTCATTTTGGAATCCCAAAGCTTAGTGCCTGCCTAGTATATAGCAGGTGCTCACCAATGGTGTGTTTAATGAATTGTCTGTAGCACTGGACATTTAAGGAAACTTTAACAAGTTCCTCTGCTATATTAGGCACAGTGGAGAAAAGTTAGTAATATACAATCTCTCCAGGAGTTTCTCTAGTTCAATTGCCTAGTTTCACAAATTAGAACATTGAGGCCAAGAGAGGAGAAACAATTTGCCATTTGCCACCCAAGCAGCCACTAACTCCTGAGCTCTTTGTTATGTGCTAGAAAAAAAAAAAATGCTTTTCTCTCTTAGTCTCATCTTCACCCTTTTAACAACCCTAAGAAGGAAGAGTTTTTATACCTACTTTCCAAGAAGAGAACACTGAGACTGAACGAGATTATAACCTGGCTTAGGCCACATTGCAAGGAGGTAGCCAGGCCAGGTTTGCGTCCTAGAGTCTAACTCCCAAGACTCTTGCCCCCCATGCTGAGCTCCAAGGTAGGGCGTCAGCTCCCTGTGGTCCATGCATCTGTATATTGCCCAGAGACCTTGAACTTCTCTGTGCTCCAGTGGCTGGGTTGACATATCGTGATTTAAGGGCTCTGGTGCATTTTTGTGTCACACAGATCCTATGTACACAGGTCTAACATTCTGATCATTCGGTCAGGGTATTTTTTCATGCCTGGGCAGTTGGGCTAGTGGAAGAAACCTGATAAAAATCCTGGAGAGGAACTTGATCGTTCTCTGAAGGACTTACAAGTTGTTTGGCCTGCCTAATCTGCTCAGGCACTGTCTAGGGAATATTTGGTATCCATGTAGTACAGGTTGTGAATTGCTCTGTGGGGACTGTTAACAAGACCCTCACCAACTCTATCTCAGCCAGTCTCAGACAGGGCCCTAGGGCAGCCAGTCCCCTTTCTTCCTCTTCCACCAACGCTCTGAAAAGAACAGGCTTTTCCCCCTGGTGGGGGGACTGGAAGTGTAAGAGATGGAGACGAAATCCTCCTGCCTCCAAGCAGAAGTCACTATACAGAGCTGGATCTGGTCCCTCCTCAGGGTTATGGCTATGGATGCAAGGACTTTGCTGGGATGATGCTCAGCCCACGTGTTGGCAACCTGGTATCTGAGCACCTAAACATGGAAAGAAGCTAACACCCTAAAATCACTGCAAGAATAATGACCAAAAGTTAGATCCGGAGGCACCTCAGGGATCATCTCCCCTGCCCTGGATATAAAAAGATGAGGAAACTGCAGCACTGAAGCTAAGTTACTTGTCAAGGTCATACAGCTGCTGGTGATACAGACCCAAGACCAAGGTGCCTGAGTCTAAACTCAATGTTCTTTCCTCTTAAACTCCCACGCACGCACCTACACACCGCCTCACACCCTCCTACCCTTGACCGTAGCGACGCACAAAGGCACACGCACAAGTAAGCCAACTGGGTCCTGTGTCCCTCAAGTCTTTGGCTGCCCCTCCCCGGGGAAGAAGTACACACAGAAGACAGATTCCCAGACACCCTGACTCGCATCAGCAGGCAAGTCTTGGGAGCGGCCCCGAGGCCTTCCTCTCAACTCTCCGTTTCTTTGCTCCAGTTGAGTTTCCGAGAAAGGGAGCTTCCAGATAACACCTGGCAGGCTGAGAGCCGCCAGGGGAGCGCGGGGCGGGTGCGGGGAACTCGCAGGCCCGGGGTCGGAGCGGCGGCTGCTCTGCTCCGAGGGTCCCCTGGCCGGATGCTGAGAGCGCCGGGGTCTGGCGTCTCCCCGGGGCCACGCACACCCACTACCTGACCCACGTTCCCTCGGCCTCCCGGGGCTCTAGCGGCCCGGCTGGGGACCCTGACGGCAGGGCATGGGCTCCGGGAGGAGGGGGCGCAGAGGGCACAGGGCAGAGGTCAGGGCCTCGGACCGGCTGGGTCCCAGCGAGGCCTAGGCGCCCTCTCCCTGGCGCGCAGGTTTGGGAACAGGGCGGCCTCGCCCGGCCGCCGCCTCGGCGGCTCCGGTCCCCATATATAGTCATATCCACCGTCAACTGGGAGGCCGGCAGGCGGCAGCGAATGGGCGCGCGGCCCCCGCGGGAAGGAGCGGGGCGGGGGCAGGGGGCGGGGGGAGGAGAAGGGGAGAGGGGGCAGGAGAAAAAAGCTTTTCCAAAAAAGTATTGGCTGTCTCGAGGAATGCGGTCGCCCCCTTGGGAAAGTACATATCTGGGAGCAGCAGGCTGCTCCGCGCTCGCACTTCGGCTCGGCCGCCCCACCGCGCACTCGCCTCTCCGCTCCCGCCGCAGCCCCAGGGCCCCTCGCCGCCGCCACCATGGACGCCATCAAGAAGAAGATGCAGATGCTCAAGCTCGACAAGGAGAACGCCTTGGATCGAGCCGAGCAGGCGGAGGCCGATAAGAAGGCGGCGGAGGATAGGAGCAAGCAGGTCTGCGCCTCCCAGGCCCTGCGCACCCCCCCCACCCCACGGTGTCCCCGGGCCCTGAGCGCCTGGCACCCCTTCCCGGCCGCTCACCCCGAGGACACCGGGAGCCACCCCCCCACCCCCACCCCCGACATACACACACTCCTGGGCGGCCGGGGACGCGCAGCTGAGAAGGGGGAGGGGAAGAGCAGGACTCAGGCTTATTCTAACTTTTTGGTCTTGTCTGGGACGTTTATTTCCCTCCTCTGCTTCCCAGAGCCCGCGAGGTTTACTCAACTCCTGGAGGCACTTGACTGTCAGGATCGGGGGTCAATGTTGGACCGGAGTGGGGGCCGAGGGGGTTGGGGTGAATCGAGTCCAAAAAGTGTTAGAAGTTCTTCTGGACTTTTGACTGAGAAGAATAAAACCTTCAACTGGGATAGCGCCTGAGCAGGGGGAAGGGGCGCGGGGGCGGGGTGGGGGGTGGGTCAGGAAGTTTCTTCCTAAGAACAAAGATGGAACAGACTAGAGTACGGCCCGAAGGCCAGGGGGTCTGGGGGTGTTCTTCTGCAACCCCAGTTGTGGACTTGAGCGCGCTGGGACCTCGGCAGGAGTCTTGTCCCGCAGGAGGTTGGGGGTGCAGGGAGGCCCCCAGTGCGGCTCCATATCCAGGGGAGAAGAGGTTACCTAGAGACCCTTGAATCCCGAGTCGGCGGCGCCCCAAGCGAGGGGCCGCAGCCAACCAGGCGCTCGTGTGTTGTGTGTGTGTGTCTAACACCCGGTCCGTGCCGGCCGCCCGCGCCCGCCCGCCGCTGCCCCGCAGCTGGAGGAGGACATCGCGGCGAAGGAGAAGCTGCTGCGGGCGTCGGAGGACGAGCGGGACCGGGTGCTGGAGGAGCTGCACAAGGCGGAGGACAGCCTCCTGGCCGCGGATGAGGCCGCCGCCAAGGTACCCGGGGCGCGCGGCGCTGCACGGCGCACGAATGGCTAACTCTGTCTCTCTCTTTCTCTCTCCCTCCCTGTCTTTTCCTCTCTCTCTCTCCTGCTGTCCCTGTCCTTCTGGTTCTGTGCACCCACACCCCTCCCCTGCGGGATCACGCTGCCTGCTGCACCCCCCACCCTTCCCCATCCCCCACGGCCAACTCCCAGCTGGAAGATGAGCTGGTGTCGCTGCAAAAGAAACTCAAGGGCACCGAAGATGAACTGGACAAATACTCCGAGGCTCTCAAAGATGCCCAGGAGAAGTTGGAGCTGGCGGAGAAAAAGGCCACTGACGTAAGTGCACGTACACAGTACCTCCCTCAACTCCTGCCCAGTGGCCACTCTGAGGTCACCACTATGGCCAAGGGGCAATGGAGGAGGGTCACCTCTTCCTGCTGGACACCCACCCGCACACAGCCCTGACATGGCCCAGAGCACTGGATGCTGCCTCCGACTTCTATTGCACACATTCATTTATACTTCATCCACTCCTCTCTCTTTTTCTCCTTCTTTCCCCCATTCCTGGGGGTGGAGGTGGGTGGGTGAGAAGCTGGGAGTGGAGTGGCTGAAATTGGATGCTGGAGGTGAACCTTGCCTCCCTGGTGGCAGAAAACCTCTGCAGTGTCATCACCAAGGTTTGTGCAAAGAATGCCTACTTTCTTTCCTTTGCCTCCACTGGTGGGTGGGAATGCCCGGTTTCAATGGTGAGTCTAGTCAGGGTACAGAGGGCCTGGTCTCTAAATTGAAGGAATGGCATGGTGCTACTTTTACTTATAAGACTGAGCTTGATGTTGGGGTGCAGACACTTGAGGCTTCCTTGCTCACTAGGGAAGCCTTAATCCAGCCCTTAAGATCTGCCTGGGAAGATGATACTTGCTTGGGTTTGCAGTTTGACAGCACTAGATCCTGAAAGTACCCTGGGAGTTATATATAGCTCAGTGCTTTATATGGTATAGTGAGCTAACTGCCCCCTGTCCCTCCTGCTTGCCCCACCCCCACCTGTCAGCCTTCTGACAACCACCACATAGTTTCAGGGGTGATGCACACACTGCAAAAACTCTACCAGCACTTTGTCACTGCCCTTTGGAATCTTTTTAGCTGAAGAGCTTGTCTCTTCTGCTCCATAAGTCAAGCCAAGCATTAGATTTCCAAAGGAACGACTTCTTTTCACACTGTTGGATTCCATTGTAGAAGCTCATTAAGGCTAGAGGCCCAATTAGGAAAGAATTCCTTGGGAAGTTAGTAACAATTCCAAGAATGTATGAGCACGGGGGAAAGCTGTGCCCAGAAGTTGAACTACCAAGCACAATGGCAGAATATTTTGTATGAGAGTTAAATGCAAATTGCCGGAGGGTCTTGGGTCTTGAAACCTGTCAAGGCTTTTTGTGGCATGAAAGGCTTAAAATGTGATCAGTCTCCAAGCATGCTTTGCAAATGGGAAATCCAGACATAGGACATTCAGAATCGACAAAAAATGTTTTTTCCATGAACATCAAGATTACTGGAAAGAGGGTTCACAGAAGCACTGACTTAGCTAAAACATTAAAGTTACAAACTACCTGGCTTTAGAAAAAGAGCCAAAAAATACATATAACTCTGTGTCTGCTATGTATAATGTAGATCAGATGTCTGCTCCGTGTAAGGCTAAATGGAGGATGTCTGTCTCCCCCAAATTCTCCAGCAGGACGTTTATTTAGGTTTTTCAAAAAGAACCGCTGATAGATCAAGTAGAGATAGTCCTTATAAGGAAAAGAATGCAGAGAATTTGAAAATAGCCCAGTAAGACTGAAGGAGAAAAAAGCTACGATTCTCAAAGGGAAAAAAAGATCATAATTATTGTAACTATGTAGTGCTATCATGTCTTTTTTGAAAAGTCTTGTTTAAGGGAGCTTTGGAATGAGGTGGGGCAGAAGTGGATGAGGATATTTAAAGCCACCTTGGTGGAGGCGGGGTTGGCAAGGGAGGGAGCTTTTTGAAACTGTGTTTTGGTTTCCTACCGGAAAACTGTCCCTAATATGGTACTTTTATTTTCTTTCTTTTTTTTTTTTTTTTTGGTAGTAGATTGATCATCTAAACTTTTAAGATATTGTAGGTTGTTTGGAACGTGTAGGGATGTTGAAGAAGAACATTTGCAAAGAAATGCTATATTTAAAGTGATTCCTAATGAATAAAAATAATCAAGAGTTAAGGAAGAGACTGATATCACTAGAGAAAGAGGGAGATAGGGGGTCAGCTTCCTTTAGTAGAATCATTATACATTTGAAATTAGGACATTTCACTGTCATTACTCACCACTTTAAAAACATTTTTACATTTTCCTACTACTGAGAACCTTTTTCTACTTATTTACCAACATACTTTACCAATTTTATTCCAAAAGAAGGGTCTTCCTAGCTTAAAAGATTGTAATTCACAAGGTAGCAAGCATTCTAATGGTTTTCTTTTGAAATTTTTGGTGTTCTGCCTAAGTGAGGCTGAATGGGATCAAGGGCTCCATTTTCTCTCTGGCCCCCAACCCCTTCCCCAATAATTGTGATGTGTCTGATATTTGCAGTATGTGAGTCTTTATTCCTTGTAGCTCTTTGCTTCCTAAATCAGTGATTCTCAACAGAATCTCCTAGGAAGGTTTTAAAACCCCAAATGCAGACTGCACCCCAGGCCAATTAAATGAGAATCTCTGGGAGGGGAACCCACGCATTAGTATTTTTTATATGTGCAGACAAGGTTGAGAACTGTCCTAAACTCTTGTCTAATGACATCAGCATGAAAATGAACTCACCTGAAACTGTTTTTCCCAGGTGTTTGAAAAGCAGGACATTAAGTCATTAGTTGGCTGCTTTAGAGTACTTGCAAGTGTCCAGGAGTTTCCCTGACACCCCCTTCCTCCACCTTCAAAGTTAGAGGCCCACTGTCTGGACTCCTCTGGGGGAGGAGTTGTAACCTCCCGCCTGACCGATGAACTGTGTGGAAACAAAGCAAAAGGCTCCACCTACAGGGCGTGAGGGCACATGCTGAGGTTTGTGAGTCTCAGCAGAGGCTGTGACAAAGTCCATAGAAAATGAATCGGGAAAGTAAAGGGGGTTCCTTGTTAGGGCTTTGGAGGAGGAGGAGGGGGTTGTCAAGTATGTTTTTGTTCTTCATTATTCCCACACTTAAATACATCAGGAATTGACTTGAAGGGCCTCCTGTGAGAAAGGTGAGGAAGAAAGCCATATGAGACTTCGAAGGCATTTAAAAACGCAGCCCAATGGGAGAATTGGCAGAGGAAGGTTCCCAGAGATTGGGTTTTCATCCATCTGCAGCCAGAAGCTCTCATAGGGTTCTGAGCCTTCATGGCTGTGCCTTTTAAAGGCATCTCAGTCCAGCCCAGAATTGGTCAGATTCCAGAAGATCTCTGAGGTTGATCTAAAACCAGAGAAGTCTATAAGTTACAAGGGACTCGTGAGATGGTTGTTTTTGTGGAAAGGGAAGTGAGCCCCAAAGAGGCTTACGGCCCTGAGAACACAGCTGGTGATGGGCCCCCGCCTGACTCTTAAGACAGTGCCTGCATATTTATTCACTAAAGCTATCATTTGAGTTAACTATGTACAATATATTGTGCTAGGCGCTTTGCATTATTTCATAATCCTCACCACAGCCCCATGAGGGAAATACTAGTATTAACCCCACTTTTATAGACGAAGCCCAGAAGAGTCAAGTTATTTGGCCATAGTCAACAGCCAGGAGAGATTCTAGGAGCCGGATTCTAACCTACCTAGGAATGCTGCATTCAGAAAGGAGGTTTAATCACAATGCAGTATGTTAGTGGTTTTCACTTTGTCAGTTTGGTGACAGAGTAAGGTTGTTGTGGTTAGGATCTTTTGTGCTGTACTTCTTAACAACGAGGAACGGTCCTGGGGATACACTGAGGCCAAACTCCTCGGCTCAGCTCTCTTGTGCTTGGGAATTCGGAACTCCCGAGTGAGAACTCTCGCCGCCAGTAGGCGGCACCATCGCCTTTAGCAGCCAGGTCCGTTACCCGGGGTCACCACGCAGCCAGGGAGGGGCGCTAGGAGTCGCAGTAAAATCCCTGGCGCCCTGGCCTCCCTCCCTGCGGGGCCCAGCTCTCCAGGGACCCTCAGCGCTCCCATCACCTCCGCCAGCCCGGGTGCTGCGAGCATGCGCAGTGTCTCCCGCGGTTTGCATATTCCCGGGGTCCGCGGCGCGCGCCCTGCTCCGCCCTTTGTGCCCGCCCCCGGCGCTCGCGCACCCGCCTGCGGTTCGCCTGCGCCGCCCGGGAGACCGCCACTTCCGGGCTGGTCCTGGGCCGCTGGGGGCGCCGCCGTTGCGCCGCGCGGCCTGGGCGGGGCGGGCCGGGCGCTCAGGAGTGCGGCTGCGGCAGCGGCGGCCGGAGCGCAGCAGCCGGTCTCTCCCACCGCAGTCCGCCCGCCGCCCCGCGCGATGGCCGGGAGCAGCTCGCTGGAGGCGGTGCGGAGGAAGATCCGGAGCCTGCAGGAGCAGGCGGACGCCGCGGAGGAGCGCGCGGGCAGCCTGCAGCGCGAGCTGGACTACGAGAGGAAGCTGAGGGAGACCGTAAGGGACCCACCCATTGCCCACCCACCCCTACCCAGAGGCGCCTCCGCCCCAGTCGGGCCCACAGAGAGGTTCGGGGCCCTTCTGAGCCCACCTACCCCTGCCCCCACGCCTCCGGGGGCGCACCTGGCGCACCTGGGGCAGCTGGCGTCGGGCTCTGGGGAGGGGCCCTGCCTGTTCTTTTCGGCCCTTCCTTTCCATCTTTGCTCGTTTAAAGTAAAAGCCCCGAGGGGAAGCAGGAGTGGTGTTGAGAAGGTTCTGGAAGCAGCGCATTCCCGGAAAGGGCTCTATTTTGGGCTTATTTGCGTTCGGCCCGGGTGTCTCGGGTCCCCCGGGATGTGCACTTTGCGCTGCTGACATTATTTACTTGAAGGGTGGGGAGGGAAGAGGGAAATCCTTTTGGAAATCCGTTCCTTTGGAAAGGGGCGCTGACAGGGAAAGTCTGGGGCATTGCCAGACTTTAGGGCCTGGGGATGCTAAACTCCACCATCCCCGTTGACCGTTGGTTTTCTGGAAGCCTGTTTCTTTGTGGTGGTTGAGACATTGACAGCGCCGGGCTCTGACATACATAGTATGGGACCGGCTTACCTTTCCCTTTGTATTAACCGTCTCTCGTCCCTGGTGGTCTTATACAGATATTCCTTTGTTACCGAGTATTGAAAAAAGTTGGCTACATGTCAACGATTATTGGGTGTATTCTCTTGCCGGCTTCCCCCTCCCCCATGTTGAATGTAATACCTGGCTTCCTTCCTTTCTCCTAAGGCAAATGTATCCAACGGCCAGGAACAGGATTCAGAGGGAGCCCAGGCATTTGCTATTTGTTGATTTTTGAGTGTGTAAGTTTTAAATCAGGATACTCAAACACCTTGGGAATTTTATGACAAGCATAATATGGTGTCCAGCTGTGCTTAATATGGACCCATTCTTCTGAGTTGAGTAAATCCTATGGGTTAGGTATTTGTAATGGCAATATGGCTGGCTGCAGAAACTTCAATACCTGTTTTGCATAAAATACATAGAAACCAATGGGTCCTCTTAGGAGGAAGGCCTAACTAGAGGAAATTTCAGGTAAAATACAGACAGGACTCAGGAAATTAATAAGAAAGGTAATTTTCTTGAGAACAAGTCGGCAAAGACCCCATTGATGTGTCTGAATTCAGCAAGGCAATAAAGTGGCTCCAGTTCCCTCTCTCACTGGCTAACAGCTGTCCTTGAACCATTAGAACTAATAGAACATGACGGATAAGAATGAGAACTCTGGACCCAGACTGCCAGGATCTGAATTCTGGCTTCTGCTACTTACTGCCTGTGAGATGCTGAGCAGATTCTCAGATCCCTAGCTGTAAAACGTGGATAACAATAATACCTACCTCTTGAGGGGGCAAAAGGAATTAGTAAGTGTAAAGAAATTATAGCAGTGTTTGGCACAACAGAGTAAGTGCTGAGTGTCAACTGCACAGCACTTGGCTTTGTTCATTGCTGCTTCGCCTTCAGTTCACCACCCATCCAAAGGGTCTTGAAAATGGCCTATTCTTTTCACTACACATTAAAGCACTGCATATAAATTCTTTTAACCAATAATTTTTTTTTTTTCTTTTGGGAACTTGAATGGAGAGAAGATGTGGGCAGACTGGAGAAAATGTTTGGTTGAAGTGGCATTAGTGGTGGAAGTCAGTAGAACTCCCCTCACCCTCCTAAGAAACGGAGTTTGTCGTCCTATACAGGAGAGCCTTCTGTTGACTCCTGTTCTAGTGTTTGATGTTAGACACAGAAGATTAATTTTATGAAGGGCACGTTGTTACTTTTATGCCCATCTTCTCTTTTGTGCATCGTTTTTCTAACAGTAGTCTTCCTGGGACTGCTGCCTAAAGATGATGCTTTCATTCTTTTCAAAGCTTTGTGTTTAAAGTGGTTTAAATAGTTTGAATTTTTTGGAAGTAATTTTGAAAACACTCTTTCCAGGTGATTGGTCACAGAACCTTTTTTTTTTTTTTTTTTTTTTTTAAGAGGGAAGGAGAGAGGGAGAGAATCTTAAGCAGGTGCCATGCTAACGGCAGAGTCTGGTGGCACAAGGGCTGGATCTCACAACTGTGAGATCATGACCTGAGCTGAAATCAAGAGTCAGATGCCTAACTGACTGAGCCACCCAGGCGCCCCAGAACCTTTTAAGATAGCAGTTTGAGGACTGAGTCAGAAGAGACCATTTCAGATTGAGAGTTGTTCCTAACTTCTGCACCTGGAACTTTAAGGGGGTCTCTTGGTAGGTGTCAGACATAGCTGTGAGTTAAGCTAGTAGTCATAGTTTCCCTTAGCCACAAGGATACAGGTTTAGTGACAAAATCATGAGCCACTGCAAGAAATACTTGACTGGGGAGTTGGCCCTCAATTCTGATCCTGCAAAGTTGAGACGTACTGTAGTTAATTGGCTCTCTTATGCCAGCACTTACCTTGGAAAGCCCGGCTATCCCTTATTTCCTACTGGTTTGTTTTTCCAAGGTGTGTGGGCCCTTCAAACTGTTGGAATGAGGATACTTTGCTTGATATAATGATTGACTCTAGGTCTTGTGACACACCAGGGTTTTGCATGTTTTTTGTTATTATCAAAGGAAAAAGTAGCAAGAAGGAGCCAGTCTTTCCTCCTTTCTGGGTAGTATCCAGCAAACCACGAGACCTAAAGTTGTAGCCTATAGGTTCTTAACTAGCAGCTTTATTAAATCATGGGAAATAACCAATTAACAAAAGTCCCCTGCCCTCTCCCACTTTCGAGTTGGTAAATAACTCTGAGACCAGGAAACTCAGGAGTGCGCTTTGTGCTCCCATTGGCACCCCCAGGCTGGCAAGAACTGGAATATACACTCATGATTTCTGTTTTCATATGTAGGCAAGGGAAGGGCACTACAATGCCCTGTTCATGTCCGTTCTCCCTCATTATACAAATATGCCTCATAAATTATAGGCCTTGGCACAAATAGAGGAGGTTGTGTTTATCTGTTATCCATGGGAGTGCCCCTTAATGTCATCAGTGGGTTTTTTTCCCCTTTCCTTACCATATAAGGGCAGAAGTTTAACTTGGCTGTAGTCACTTGGTCTTACACAGCAAGTTGGGTGAAACTTTCGCTGTATAACTACAGTTTGCATGAAATAAAAATGCCTGACCTTTGATCATCCCATGTTCCATTCTGGTTCGGGCAGGACTTTGAAAACATATTCCAGAGGATCATTTTTTAGGATAGACTATTATTCTCTCCTAGTTCTTTTTTTCTTAACTGTCTTAACTAGAATACTCTTTTAAAGTAAAAATCATTGCTATTTTTGTCTATTTTATTTTTTTAGTGGTATTGGCTAAAACATCTGGATTTCATGAAAATCTAGGCGTCATAAAAGTTTTCTGTCCAATCTGATTTGGAGTAATACTTTGTTGTGTTGAAGTGGCTCTACTACCCTTGATTTCTGTGTAGTACCTTGTTGGGGTTGTGGGCAGTGGTGGGCCTGCCCTTGTTTTCCGGGTAGGTAGCTAGTACCTTTGGGTTGGGTGAGGGGACAGGCCATGCACAACTGCAAAGGGCTCAGTGGTTGTTTAACAACAGATCTGCAGGAAGATAATTGGTAGCTTTTACTACTATAGCAGTCTCTTTTCTGAGTAGCTCATTACATGTTGGGACACAATAGCACTTTAGAAATAAAAGAAACCAGCCTCCCAAACTGAAAGACTCCACCAGCAGTTATCAACACTTTATTAGAAGAAGCCAATCCAGCACACTAAGGGTGACTTCCATGCCTGGAAATAATTTGCGTCTGGGGTCTTGACCCTTCCCACACTCCTGTTGTTTATATGTGGGGTTTTTTTTTAAGTTTTTTTTTATGTCTTTTATTTTATTTTATTTTGAGAGAGAGTGAGCGGGGGAGGGGCAGAGAGAGAGGAAGACACAGAATCTGAAGCAGGTTCCAGGCTCTGAGCTGTCAGCACAGAGCCCAACGCGGGGCTCGAACCTACGGACTATGAGATCATGACCTGAGTCGAAGTCGGACGCTTAACCAACTGAGCCACCCAGGTGCCCCTATATGTGCTTTTTAAATAACAGATACTCATGTGGCTGGGGACTTGTACTGGCAGAGGTAATCGAAGGTTAAATCTTAAGTAGACTACCCAGGTTCTGTGATAAAGGAACCTTAGAGAACACTAAATAAACCTCAGAACTTAGGAAACACATACCAGAAATAAAATCTATAAAGGTGAGAGCTAGGGGCCTTTTGAACACAGAGCATAATCCAGAGCACACACATATTCACACACGTACATGTAAAAATAAAAGAAGTGCCCTTAATTAACGTATGGAATTAAACTTGAGTTCTAGGGACCCAAACAAAATTGCGACCAGCCCAGTATGGTAGGGCCTGAGAGGTCAGTGGGACTCTGGGTTTTTCCCCAGGGAAAGCTTACGTGCAGATAGATGTACCCCAGACACTGCTCCTGGGTCCCAGCTGTAGCCCACAGGCACCTTTGCCCACGCTACTGTGAAACCTCGAGGGCAGCAGGCATTGGCTTCCAGGCTTGAGTGCAAATGCTCTGTGTCCACCAGTGAGGTGTCACCCATGAGTGCTGCTTGGTGAAGGTTTCAGTAGAATACCATACCTCCAAAGGGACGGAGAGGGCTTGTTTAGTGGCTGCTATGCACTCTCCTAGTCCTGGCTGGCCCCTGTCGCCAAAGCCTTTGTTCCACGTGGGGAATTGTGTTGGGGGAAACTGTAGAGGACTTCCCACTCTGACATAGGAAGAGAGAAGGTAAGAGGTAAGAACCACCAATTCCAGGGCTGCTGTGAGATCCCTGGAGGCCGTGAGAAGTGGCAGCGCCCACACACGAGGACCCAGGCAACTGGGGTTTTAGTCTTGTCTCCCTCTGATGTCTGTATGGCATGAGCAGGGTCAGCACTCTGGGTCAAAGCTCCCTCTCTCCCTTCTTTTGAAAGGAGAGCTAGAAGAGTGGTTCCCACAGGATTTGGCAGCTTCTTTGGGTGGTGGGGCCAGGAAGGTAGAGGGATGGAACCAGGTTGCTTATTTATAGTGCAGATGCCTGCCTTCCCCTCTAACCTCCTGAATCCGAATCTCTGGGGATGGGCCTGGAAGTTTGCATTATTAATACGCATCTCCTAGTGGATTCTGATGCTCAGCTAGTTGTGGGAACTGCTGGATGATGCCTAGGGACTCTTCCAGCTAAACAGTTGCGACCCCATTTTGTGAACGAGCCACAGGTCTGCTGTGTACACAGCCCTGGCTGCTAGAATGGACCTCCACTCCCAGTTGTTGCTTGAGGGCCCCCGTATGAGGCCCTGTGTAATGCCAAGAAATCTAACGTTCTATGACATGCTCCTGGGAAAGAGTTAGTGACATTTATGTATCAGGGTCCAGAGCTACATGCTCCTGGGAAAGAGTTAGTGACATTTACGTATCAGGGTCCAGAGCTAAAGGAAGGAGTGGTTAGAGTGAGGGGTGACAAGAGGGAAGCTACAGATTGGTGGGGGCTGCTCAGGCAGGGAGATCTTGTGTGCAGAGGCAGGAATGAGCATGGGGCACGGTCTCCTTACTCTCCAGTGCCCTGGCCACATGACAAGCTGGGGACCTAGACTGCCCTGCCACCCGGAAGGTCCTTTCCCCAGAGTATAAACCGTGTTATTTCTGTGAGTACAAAGTTCTCAGGGTTGGGGCCTAGGTGAAACACAGAGCCAAAACTACAAGAAAACATTTAGAAAATCATGTTGACATTTCTCTGGCCACAGCACCTGTAACAAAGATACTTGCCTTCATATTCAAACTAATAACAAAAGGTGGGGAATACTTTTAAGTATATGACCTAGACATTCTACTAAGGTATTTTTGTTTTTGCTCTTCATTTTTGTTTTTAACTTTCACACTTACTTGTTTCCTGACAGCCCCTCCCCCCCGCCCCCACAGAGCCCATTCATAAAAGGAATAGATTTTACTAGAAATGGAAAATACAGGGAAGTGAACAAAACTGACCTGACCCAAAAGTATACCCATAATGTATACTTCCTTCCAGTTTTTAAGAAATAGGGGTAGAACGACAGTTCCTTTTACATAAGAAATGCATTGTCCCTATTACTCTCAACCCTTCTCTAGAAAAAAACGTACTCATCGGCCAGTCAGACTTAGCAGAACCCATTACTAGCTGTGCACCTCTAAGGATTTACTTTGTGGGCCTATGTGGTTGCAAACCGTCCTCCTCAGATCCAGTTCCCATTTCTCCTATTTCCTGTCTCCGTCAGCCTGTTACTACAACATAGTTAATTTTTGTTGAGATAAAAGTATATTTGAATTTTTTATAAAGAGGCCTTCACCATGGTTGGCAATGCCCTAATAATCCCTCTTTCCCAGACAAAACTTGGCATTTAAAATTTTACAAATCCAGAGGAGCAAAGAGCTGAATGTTCTCGTATTCATTTCATTCAAGGCCATAATCACAGCCTCTAACTATATGTGCCTTTTAGTCTGTATATATCAGGAGTTCATGAATTAAGAAAGTTGCTTTTGTTTAAATTAGGTCGGTCTAACTTACTTTATTCAGTAGATATTTACTGAGCTCATATTCCTTCTGTGCAGAGAACTGTGATTCCTTACATGTAAGAAGCTTCCAACTGAGTAAAGAACACAGGAATATGGACAGAACTAGCTTGGGTGCCTTAAGTATGTATGGTAATTTTTAGAAACTCTTAAGTGGTGTCCTGAAAATCTTCTCACCCTGTAATCACACATTCACAGTGGATGCAGATGAGGAACTGGTACCTGATTAGTAAGTTCTCTCCTTGATTTCCACGCATAATACTTAAACAGACACCAATGCAAGTGTACGTAGTAGATCATCAAAGTCTTACAAGTGTTCTGAGGCTCATAGTAAAAAGTGCTTATGATAGTAGGTAATCAATTGCATCCCCAAAAAAGTAACATCTTAATTTAGTTGCAGATACCAAATAAAAGTAGTATCTATCCTGCTTTCTCCTAAGGAATTTGAAACTTTTCTTACAACAACCTTATAACAAATGCCAGGAAGCCTATCTCAAGAACACTTGGGAAATTTGTCTTGGCCCTGTTCCAGTATGACCAAGTTCTTCTAAAGGGGTTACTGAAACGGGTCGGGGAGGGGTGGTTGTGTCTGAATGGAATATATTTTAGAATGGCTGGGTTTTTAAATATTTTAGTTCCTTTATAAGACTCCTTTGAGAAAGTGGCCAGGAGTAAGGAGAATGCAGATGCCCGAGTCTGGTTTCTGGCTGGACTGCTCTTGTCTCATGTGGCAGAGCCTGGGTAGCTCTTGTCTCTGTCCAGTCCTCAGGCCCCCCTGACGGAGGTGGCCGTAATGAAGTGCTCCTTTAGCAGTCAGGTGGAGCCAGTGTGGAGTTCTGTGGAAGAAAGGAACCAAGTGAGAGAGCTTGCTAACGGTCCCTCTCTCAACTGAGATTTGTGTGTGTGGACTTAGAAACACGTGAGTGTGGACATTCACTGTATAAATCAATATAGCAGTGTCTCCAAGAATTGTGGCCTTGCCCAGGGCGTGTAATGCACTTAAAGGTAGCTCACCCCAGGGCCAGGCTTCCTGTCCAAAATCGGTGTTTCTGGCTCAGCCACTTTGTGCAGGGGCATCCTCACTTTCTCTCCCAGTTTGAAATGCCTTTCACTGTCTCTGCCTAGGCTGAAGCCGATGTAGCTTCTCTGAACAGACGCATCCAGCTGGTTGAGGAAGAGTTGGATCGTGCCCAGGAGCGACTGGCAACAGCTTTGCAGAAGCTGGAGGAGGCCGAGAAGGCAGCGGACGAGAGTGAGAGGTGAGGGTGCCACCTTTCTGCGCAGGCCTCTCCTCCAGGAGGGACAGGAGGGCTTCTCTGATCTTTGGGGCTTCAGAATTTTACAGTCCCTTATGGGGATCATCTCCCCAGTTGATCCCAGGTATAACTTAACTAGGTTTATTCGTTTAACATTAGTGAGCACCTGTGTACAAACCTTTAAACCCCAAGGTTACAAAGAAGAAAGAGATCCTTTTCCTGCCTTCATAGAGCTCATTGTCCAGCAAGGGAGATGGACATTTAAATGAGAAATTCTAGGGATGCCTATTGGTTCTTTCATTCCTGCCGACCGCAGAGCAGCTAGGCATTTTTAAAAGATAAACTTTATTTAAAATACGCCAAGAAGTCTGGGCCTAGATAAATGAACCATGAACTATCAGTTGTCGAATAACCCAGCGAATAGGTGGGAGAGGAATCACAGATAAAACAGAAATATTATCTGCAAAAGTAAATTGTTTTGGACTTAGTAATGCTGATAAGATACTCGTGCACGTGTCAATACAGTCGGACACTCATGTATTCAGTGCCCACTTCCTGTAACCTGGCTCCACCTGACCATACTCCAAGATTCAGCTTTGTGGTAGTGAAGGGAAACCGTGGCCATATAGCCCAGCACAACTCCATGTATTCTAGAAGTCATTTTTTCTTACGCTCAACTGCTCCAGTTAATGTATTCATATTGTATAGAAGCATTCCAGGACAGACCCCCTGAAACTGAAGAGTTCTCCTGCTTGGAGGGATGACAGAGTCATGTGGTGGCTCAGAACACTGGGAGTGCGCATCTGTCGTATGACCTGGGCAGGTGAATGTAATCCATCATTCTTTCCATTTCTCCTTCTTTGATAGAAGTGAGTTTCTGCTCCCTGCCACCATGGGTAAAGAGTGATTTCAGCCTTGAAGATTAAAGAAGCACTTAAGTTGAAGTTTGCAGCTTATTATTCACTGTTGCTTATTGTTTCCTCCCTAACCAAGAGTTTTGGAATTCCTTAAGATGACTCATCATCTTTTACCGTGCACACATACCAGTGGTTTTGTGGCTGACTCTTCCTGAAATATACTTAGTAAACCTAAAAGGCAATCTGGCAATGTTAGACTTTGTAGGAAAAAAAGGGACTGTAGAGATCATTTACCCCAGTCCCCTCATTTTACAAATGAGAAAACTAGGGCTTAGAAGTTGATGTGGCCTACCCAAAATCTCACAGGGAATTTATAGACAAGGTAAGAATTTTAGTCTTCTGATACATACTGTAGTACTTCATTGTCCAAACTGCCTACTTAGATTTTGGTAAATGAATCCTATTTTAAAATTACTTATTCCATAAAACTGTAATTATCACACAACATTTTACATTTTCCATAACTTAACACCATGAGATCCAAACACAACACAGGCGATGGTATCAGTCTTCCTCTCAACACCTCTGTTATGAAAGAATTCTATTAAAGGCAAAACTCAGAGTTTCTTATCTAAAGTATTAGGTTGACCCATATGAAATTGCCTTTTTTGCAGGTCTGACATAGTCAAGTATCAGCAATTTCATATGATTCAATCTAATATTGGCATTTGTGACTAATGGGGTAAGAATAGCTGTCTTCTTTGTAGGAAGTACGTGAAGACGGATTTGTTTTTGTTCTAACTTTGGTCCATTTTTGTTCTAACTTTGGTCCATTTTCAGGCTGAATCTTCCCACTAGGAAAAGGAAGAAATCTCATTATTTATATAGCAAGTAAAGCGTGTTGGCTTTTCCTGTTTCCATGCCTCCCAGTTTCAAATAGGATCCTGACATGGTACCTTTCATTTAACATTAGATCCCTGGACAGCTTGACCAGCATTGAAAGTGTGAGGTTTCATTCACAATAAACAGAGAAGTGTATGTCTTTTTCTGCCTTCAGCTCTGGAAACTCTTGCTTCATGGTTTGGAAAATAAAAGCAGCTCTGTGGTCTTATTTGGTCTGCCAGTTACACCAAGCGTCATGGAGCAGTGCAGTGCAGTGTAGGTTTACGGAGGTCTCCTCTAAACCTTGGGTCTTTCTGCTTCTCTTCCTTTTCAGAGGCATGAAAGTCATTGAAAGTCGAGCCCAAAAGGATGAGGAGAAAATGGAAATTCAGGAGATCCAACTGAAAGAGGCCAAGCACATCGCTGAAGATGCCGACCGCAAGTATGAAGAGGTCAGATCTTGGGGCCCAAAGCCTCATGGACTCCCCAGCAGTGGCCTTGGTGGGGGCCAGGGAGCAGTGCTTACAGCCTTGCATTCTTCAGTGAAACGATCTTCCTTGGTGGAAATGGGTGGTTTTGAGAAGCAGAGTTCCTTTATCTCCAGAAAACAGTTCTTATTTGATCCTACTGAGGCATCCCAGGCTTTATCTTGGAGCCGGTGCATAGCACTGAGAAAGACTGAAGCTTCCCCTCTAATCCCCATCTGTGCAGCCCCCAGACCAGGACAAAAGACCTTTGGCCAGGAGAGGGGAGAGTTGGACCTCACCTGTGGAAAGAGCCTCTCGTATTGTCACCATGCAGGCAGCATTTCCTGGTGTGATTCACCTAACATGGTCCAGTTCAGGCAGCATAGAGACACAGTCCATGCTCTAAAGTCCATGTAGTTTCAAGAGACCCTTTTCAATCTATTGTCTGTCTTCAAGGTGGTAGAATCCCATTATCAAGATAGGTTCACAGGTGAATCAGCTTCTGGTCATGTCCCCATGAGAACAATCTCGAATGATAACAAAGCTAACATGACTGTTGTTTTAGTTTTATCTTACTGTGTCACAGCTATCTTGAAAAGACATTGACACTCCTTTTTTCTCTTATTATTATTGTTATTACCAACATCATTATTACTGTTATTACTTCACTATGCCTACTACTTTTGAAATGCTTCAGAGGATCCCTTCTTCTCCCAGGTTCTTTCCTCTACTAAATACAGAGTTTACTTCGTTAGTCATTTTACTAGCTCATCTAATGTTAGCTTCTGCTGCTATCCTGTTATCATTTTTAACCTCCTCCACAAACAGGAGATTGAGGTACAGAGCTCTAACTTGATAGAGTTCTCAGGATTATTTTCAGTGTTTTTTGGCAGCCCCTACCTTCACAGCATCAGATGCATCTCGTCTCACCATGCTGCTATTTTCGAGAAGGTGAATTTCCTCTCTCTCCCTCCTTCCACACTTTGGCTGGCTGCTCTGTAATTAAATGGACTTCACCCGGCTCAGACTTAAAATGAGACTGCCTCCTCAAAACGAACTGTTCTGAGTCTGTGAGACCAGAAGCCTCTGGGCTGCTCTCCACTGGCCATCCTGGTAGAGAGTTGCTTCTTTCCCGTCCACAGGAAAGAGCGTCATCTTATTTGTCGATAAGAACTTCTAGGGGCCGGTGGAGCCAGTACCCACCTCTGCGTCCTGCCCCCGTACTTAAAGCTTGCCAGCCCCATGGTGTGTGTGTGTGTGTGTGTGTTGTGTTTGTCCTGCTACAGGTGGCCCGTAAGCTGGTCATCATTGAGAGTGACCTGGAACGCGCAGAGGAGCGGGCTGAGCTCTCAGAAAGGTAAGGGGGCCTCGTGCCAGTCTGCTCTGTGCGGGGTACTACAGAGCAGTGACTAAACAGCATGACCTTCTGGCAGCTGCACGTTTACCTGTTTCAGCTCCGGGCTCCTCCTGTGCTCATCTGACATGGATGAGCAGCGAGTATGGAACACGGAGGACTTGTGTGGGGTGTCTGTATGAATGCGTGTATCACTGCATGCCTTACCTGCACACTGATTTTGAGAATGGCCTTGTGCATTTCCTGTGTCCACTAACAGCCAAGTTCGACAGCTGGAAGAACAATTAAGAATAATGGATCAGACCTTGAAAGCATTAATGGCTGCAGAGGATAAGGTACTGATGGCTCATGTGTGGTTTTAGGTTTAACTGCAACCCAGACGCCTTTCAGCTTCCAGTGTCTCCTGGTTGGTTTGGTGTAACGACACCCTCTGCTGTCTTCTGTCTTGCGTTAAGTGCTTTCCTTGGGTCCTTTAAACTTCTTTGTTTTTCCTTCATGAATGCTCTTCGGTGCAGCCAAAAAAGAAGCCAAATTATCATACTTCAAAATTACTGGATTTTTGTCATCCTGCCTTTCTGCTGGTGCAAGTTTAAGGGGGCAGTGTCCTTGGCACATTTGAGCTTTTTAATACCTGATGATTTGGCTACTTTAAGGCAGCCTTTGTTCTCTGGGACTCGGTTTTCATTTTTTCCCATCCGTCTCCTTTTTCTCTCCTCCTTCCTTGGGCTTGTCTCCCACCCTTTCTGCCTCTGATCGAAAACATTAGCAAATGTGCCGAGCTTGAAGAAGAATTGAAAACTGTGACGAACAACTTGAAGTCACTGGAGGCTCAGGCTGAGAAGGTAGGCCAGGAGCATGGTGTGGGGGAGAAGCATATTTTAAGAGCTGCTCAAAATACACATCTTTTTTCTCTTCCGAGGCCCTGCTGATGAAAGCATTTTGTTTAGCAAATGGCATCATTTTGAGGTGATTTCCTGATGGTTATTGGATGACAGATTTTTTTTTAATAGAGAACATCTTTTATGTTGAGTTTGTGACTCGTCTATAACAATTTAATTTAAACAAAGTGCCACATGGCTAAGTTATCTTGTTCTTATCCCATGTAAAACAATAGGCAGGAAAACAGAGAATATATTGTAGTGTGCCATTTGATATCAGAGGCTCCATTACCTCCTAAGGGATCCTCAACATCTGTTGGCTGGGCTGGCGCTTTCTTTGTATTAGAAGACCTGAGTATAGAGTGAGCTGTAGCCTGACATCTGGAATGCTCTTTCTAATTACAGTACTCGCAGAAGGAAGACAAGTATGAGGAAGAGATCAAGGTCCTTTCTGACAAGCTGAAGGAGGTAATACTATGAGTGTTTTAGACGAAGCCAAGATTTTAAATGAGTCCATTTGTGTATGAAGCTGATCAGGGCTGCTTCATTTCAAAAGTATGGTGATCCAAGTCAGGAATATTCAAGGGTGGTGTTGGAGTTAGTGTGCTGTGCTAGTGACTGACTAAAGTTTCAGACCCATTTTATGGGCACTGTGCTTGGTTTTGATTCTCTAGTTTTCCCTGTATTTGTAGCTCCTACAAATGTAAAACCACCCAATTTTGACTAAAATAAATGGAATCATTACAGGCCGAGACTCGGGCTGAGTTTGCAGAGAGGTCAGTAACAAAATTGGAGAAAAGCATTGATGACTTAGAAGGTAAGATCTTAAGTTTGGTTTTTAATTTAGTCCTTATGGTTGAATACTGACCTGGCAAAACAGTTTGCCAATCCAAGGGCGTCCTCCTCGATATACTTCTTTGCTCTTGCACATTCTTCCTGCCTGTCCTTTGGGGTTTTCATTCTGTGGCTCTTAACCTCTTGGACCTGAGTCCTCTGCTCACCAGTTGAGTGTTAGCCACCAGACAAGGCACATCTCTTTGTTAGGGCAGACGCTGTCCAGCTTTCCTTCACTCTGGAGAAGTGTGGCAGGTTTATTTGTGGTTGTAGTGAGAATGACTAGTGTATTTTCTGCTTAGTGATACCTCCTAATTGTCAGAGTGGCATGGATTTGTTTTTAGACACAACTCGTCATCCAAGTACGAATTCATTGTAAGGGTTGGGTTTTTATGGGTTTTTTTAAGTCCTTAACATCTTGGTAAATGGTCTGTATTCTAAAAGAGTTGTGGGGGTTATAGGACATTGTTTTTTGAGATTATACTCAAGCCTTCCTCCCCTAAGATATTTAGGTTTTGTTTTAGTAACACCCATCTTTGTCTCACGGAAATCCTAAATGTTGAACTCTGAGGCTTATGAAGCGTCAGCTATGCAAAAGAAAGAAAGGGGAACACATAGAGTATAGAAGAAAGGCAGAAGGGGCTGGTGAAGGCACCGAAGGACCAAGCTAGTGGAGAAGAGAGAATGACAGGTGGTTGTAAAACAGTCTGCCAAAGTGCACAAAGTATGAAACCTTCGTCACTACAAAAACTAAATTGCAGACTTGGCACAACACCACCATAAACGTGGACGTGGAAGCTGTCCTAGCTTTTCAAGCCTCGTGGACCGGTAACAAGGCAGCTTAGTGAGAAGGCCAAAGGAGTAGCTCACGGGGCGCTAAGAAACCCGACATCCCAGCGGTCTAGTTTGGTCAGGAAGTCAGTGGTTTGAAGGCGGAGCCAGATAAGGATTACAGAGTCAAAATTGTTCTTCCAAAACACTGCCCTTGGGAATTTTTTCCACTGTTGAGAGTTGCCGGTGGCTGACTACACCAGTGTAATTAAAATATAGCTATAGAAAGGAAAGAATGTTCTATTACCTGCCCAGGAGACAGCCTTCTGTGGTTTTATTCAGAGTTTAACATGATTTACTGCTAAACCAACCATATTTGTTATGATTTTTCATATTGCATCTTTCTTGTTTTATTTTCTAATGGGTTTTGTTCTTTTTGTTTTTGTTTCAATTCATTTAAAAACAAAACGCACGCCTCCTGCATTGGCCACCTGCTGCGGCATCACTTTCTTCATGCATTGCCCTTTTCTTGCTGCTGTGTGGGGATGGTGTCCGTGCCACCCTCGCTCACCCTCCATCTCTTGATCACTCTTCATGCCCTTGCACCTCTGCCTTCCACTTCCTGGTCATAGACGAGCTGTACGCTCAGAAACTGAAGTACAAAGCCATCAGCGAGGAGCTGGACCACGCTCTCAACGATATGACTTCCATGTAAATGTTCATGCACCCTGCCTGCTCACTGCCGTGCCCTCACGCTAATATGAGAAACTCACCCCTGCTCCCTCTGTACCTCCAGAATCTCCATCTTCACACCTTTCTGTCGCCTCTCTCTGCATAATCTAGGATAGCTATTGTTTGCTCACATTCTACTAATGTAAAAGCCAAGTAGATTAAGTCAGTCTATACACATCGCTTTCCCTTCAGAATTTGTTTATTTCACGGCCTCTGAGCTAGATTGTCCCCACCATGCAGTGAACTGAAATAGGAATGACTTGAACACTACCTTTTTAGGAAATTAAACGAGGCTCAAGTAAAATTTGAAGGCTCTGCATTGGTGCAGGAGCTTCCCCAGAAATACCAAAAATCGGTTTCCTGAGGCTCAATTAAATACAATAGGATCATTTTTGTAAAAGAACTAAAGAACCCTCAAGTGCCTGGTTCCTGAGGATCTGAGAGGAGATAGATCCAGCACAGCCTAAGGAATGGTGCTGTGAGAGATGATCTCTTCCTCACTTTTCTTACAGTTCTAGACAGAAATGATTCATCTGCTGCATAACCGAGCCTTTAATTTTCTGTGTTTACATAAAAGGCATTGAAATACTCACAATGAACACGATAGCTGGTGTCAACAAATTGGGATATAAGACCCCAATTACACAGCATGAGTTCAGGACTTAATGGCTCACCGTTAACTGTGTGAGGCAGCAAGAGTCGGAGTAGATACCTTGTTCACATGAGAACTTTGAGCACACACCGCTAATCCACGGATTGCTAACCCAGCCTGAGCATTACACTTCTTCTGCCTCTTTAAATTCTAACCTGGAGTGTTCCCCGGAGCGTTCTCTTCATTCTAATAACATGGCACTGAATTCCAGATGAGCTGGAAATTTCAGACCCACCCATGTACGAACATGGTAGCGTAGAGAGTGTGGCATGTGCCTGCTGCCTTACAGGCTATAGAATTTCCACATCACCATTAGAGACACGACTGTCAGCATGGAAAGTAGAGAGAATTCCCTCCTCTCTTCCTTCATTTGTAAATGCGGGGGTGAATCAGAACATCTGTCTCTAAGGTCTTTTCCGGTGCTAAATGTGGTGATTCTATAGGGAAAACTTGTAGCATCAAATATGATCAAGTATTTTGAAGGTGAGTTAGCTTAAAATCTGTTTTTGAACTCTACTCCTGGGCCTTCTTGACGATGGACCGTCACCCAGAGGGGCCTGTGCTGGCCTGGGGTCCAGACACAGGTGGGCGAGGGGGGCATCCTCCTGCAGGTGCGGCTGGCAGCAGGTTTTGCATGTCTGCTTCCTGCCTGTGTTTCAAGTGCTGCCCTCATCTGTTAGCTTCCTTTCCTTTTTCCATTGTGCCACTTTTTTTTTCTTTTTCTCCCACCTTTTCTCCTCATGCAGATAAGTTTCTTTGCCTCACTTCTCCCGAGACCCCTTCATCAAGCTGGCTGTCCCACCTCTCTGAGCTCTGCGGTTTGTCTGTTCTCCAGCTGACCTGGCTCGTTCTTTTAGCCTCCTGCCTGAGAGCCAGGCACACTGCTTTCCCTTGTACAGAAGCTCCTCATTTCAGTGTAAAATAAACACTGTGTAAGCTATTTCTGTTTGCTATTCTTTTTACTTCTTATTTATTGACATTTTAGTTTCAACACTGAATAAAACTGCAAACCTGCTTCACACATAGGAGGGTAGTTTTTGGCTGCTACCTTTTTTTTTTTTTCCATTCTGAACATGAATATTAAAAGTTTGTAAAGCAGTACTTCCTTATGGAACTTTTGAAAAAAAACTCATGTGTGGGTCCCTCTCAGAATTTTGGTTTCCAAAGGTTAGAGTGTGGGGTGTTTTGTTGAGATTGTGATGGTGCTGGTGTGTAGTCCTCACTGAACCCCCACACAGGGGACCACTGCCTTGTTGGAGTGACCAGGTGTGCCTTGAGCAGTGCCCTCCTCCACCAGAGGTGTCATTAGATGTATCAATGCTGAGGTGGCCCTGTTTGCAAGGACGCGGCTGACTTAACGCAAGGCTCTGACGAAGCCTCCATAGCCATCCCACGCTGCTGGGGCTGCACATACTGGAACTTGGATCCAAACAACTTTAGTTGAGGTTACTGTCGATCCTCCTTTTACGGCATGAAGAACAGGTAAAGCTTTTTAAAAGTATATTCATTACTCAGCCACCTTCATTTAGATCATGAGATGACATCTTAAGTTTTCTCAATATGGTTTTCTTTTAATTTTTTTTTTTACATTTATTTATTTTTGAGAGAGAGACAGAGCACAAGTGGGGGAGGGGCAGAGAGAGAAGGAGACACAGAATCCGAAGTAGGCTCCAGGCTCTGAGCTGTCAGCACAGAGCCCAATGCAGGGCTGGAACTCATAAATCGTGAGATCATGACCTGAGCTGAAGTCAAAACGCTTAACTGACTAGCCACCCAGGCGCCCCTAAATGTGGTTAGTTTAAGTCAGGATTCATTTTTGTGCCCTTAAGGACCTCATGTATTCTTTAGGAGTTGTGCATACATAATCTTTGTGATAACAGCTGTTGGATTTTTTTTTCATTTGTAGATATTATTAAAGTATAACCAATAGAGTTCATTCTTTTTTTTAACAGTGTAGTTAGTGGAAATTGTTCAGAATACAGTTTTTTTTTTTTAAGTTTGTTTATTTTGAGAGAGTGTGAGCGGGGAAGGGGGGGCGGCGAAAGAGAATCCCAAGCAGGCTCCATGCTGTCAGCACAGAGCCCAACGCAGGGCTGGGACTCACAAACCATGAAATTATGACCTGAGCCGTAATCAAGAGTCAGACACTTAACCAACTGAGCCACCTAGGTTCCCCAGAATACAGCTATTTCACTTTAAAAACAACGGTTAAGTGATTTTAAAAGAAATTGCAAAATTAGAACTTAAACTTAAAACTTGGATTTTTGTTTCTTAATTCCCAACACTTCTGCAGCCCAGCAGTCTGGCTCTATTTCTCCTGTGCTCTAAATGTGAGTGATCTTCATCTGCTTTCATTAGTCTGAGAGTTGATATATACCACTATACTCAAATATAAACAAACTGAAAATATTGTCAGTCACTTCACAAAGAGAAAAAAATACTCTTTAAAGGGATGTAAATTAAAGCATTTTAATACCGGTGTAGCAGACTTTTTAAAATTTAAAATCTAGAGTCAATGTCTCTCCCTTGAGAGTGTAGAAGACTTCTATAATTTTGTGGATTTTTGTCCCCCTTAAGCCTCCTTGGGTCTGCTTTTGACTATGATTCCTGCCATATTTTTTTGACCTCCTAGTAATAGAAGGGAGCCCTTCTCTGAGCGACCCTACTGTAGACAAAATAACAGGTCTAAAAGTTCTGCTGAGCAGAGGTGCAGTTAATTCTGGAGGCATATCTGTTTTTGGGGGGCGGTGGGGGAAACTTTTCCAGAGATTTTCATACTTTTGTGTAAGTACATTCTACAAAGAGAAATGGGAAATTCATGCTTTGGGAATCTAGAATAGCCCAAGAAGGTATGGGTGCACTAGAGGGTAAATAGCAACTTGATTCTGTCAAGAAATTGTCAAGGTCCAGGTTACTAGTTCAGAGGGTCAGACTACAGCTGCAGCTGCTTCAAGAACCTGGTTGGACCAAACAGAAAGCATTCCTGAGTCTGGGCACTGGAGGCTCCAGACATCTGGGAGGTAGGACAGGAGCAGAAAATACTTCCAAATGTAAAACCATGTCCGGTCCCTGCTCTCAGTCTCCCCGGGCAAACCAGCTCCATCGCAGCTGAAGTAGAGCAGGTCCAGAGGGGAATGCGTAGGGACAGCTGTCATTTAAGCTGAATTCACATTGACCTTCTGGATTTTCTAGGGTTTCTCCCAAAGTTCCTTTATTCCAGCTTGGCCAAACTTTGGCTCAGCAAACTGACACATTCTGCCTACCCACGGCGATTGCCTCTCTGCAGTAGTGTCGATGTGCCAGTAGGGTTTAAATTTGCAACCCCCAAGCAGATGTCCTGTGCAGGACACCGTGAAAGGCATTGGAGAGGTGGTGAAGAGATGAGCTGGAAATGTTCTCTGCCCTCGATGAGCTGGCCGTTTTGCTGGAAGGTAGAGGACTGAAGTGAATCTGAACTCATAGATGGTGTATGTTTGGAGCCACCTGGAGGAGGTGACATTTGACTGGGGTTTTGAATATCCAGAAAATGTGGATGAGCGAAGAGGACAAGGTAGCAGACACTCCAAGCTAGAAAGCATAGTGCATCTAGCATCTTCCCCATCTCCTGCCACTTAATCAGGGAAAGCTGAAATCAGAACTGATTAATTTCCCGACACCCCTGGGGTCCAGAGGCTGGATGGGTTCATTCTTCCTGGGAGTAGGATTGTCAGCTTTTCAAGATCAGTCAGTAGAATTTCTGTGTCCAGGTTGTCACTGTCATTCAAACCAGTCGTATATCCTTCAAGTTTTCATGGTAAGTGCCAGGTTCTTGTCATTTTGGGGGGCATCCCCTGGGCAGTCAGATCCAGACTGACACCTGTGGTTGGCCTCCCTGGCACGTGAGCACATTACACGCCAGTGTGTAAGACTGATGCTGCGCTGGTGGCCTTGTGGATGTCTGAGATCTTGTTCATGCTGTATGCCTCCATCTCACACCACACATGAACGCCATTCTCTTCAGGAAGTCAGCAAATGAATTTTATGTCAGTTCCATGTGGAACCGTGTTTGCAAACCGTGTTTTGCTGTTTGAATAGGGTAGCGCCCTGTGTCATAGCTGGACGAGAGGTCAGAGTGCACCATGTATGGTGGTGATTGGGGGACGAGCTGAGTGAGGCAGCCAGGGGCCCCCTCCTGGTTCTTCCTGAAAGGAGAGCCAGCCTCCAGAGTGCAGGTGAAAGGGGTTCCTGGAAGAGGTGGGCTAAATGGGCGGGTTAAAGTTTCACTGTAAGATCCCCACCATGATGCCCTGCCTTGGCTCCTGCAGCTGTTGCCAGGAACTGCATGTGGCTGCGTTCACACAGAGGTTTTAGTAAGATGCAAGAGGAACTCCCCGCCCTCCCTTCTCTTCCCTTTCCCTCCCTGGCCACCAAGAGAGAAATCCTGGCTTGTCCAGAGTCTGCCAGGCCTTTCCCACCCATCCTTCCTGGGCACAGGACACACGACCACTGAGTAAGGGTGAGCTGCTCAGCAGGTGACCTGAGTGATCTCTGTGTTCTGTCTGTTAACTCCTTCACCATGTCTGGCTAATCTCTCTTCCTTCTGCCTCTTCTCTTCTCCTAACCTGCTTGCTGACTGTACAGATCAACTCTACCAGCAACTTGAGCAAAACCGCCGCCTAACTAACCAACTAAAGCTGGCCCTGAATGAGGATTAAACTTAAGTGGGAAAGAACTTGGGCTGAATTCTAGGAATGGAGCCCATGGGCAGGAAGTCCAAGACTGCCATGCCTTCAACTAATAGGGCCGACAGCACTTGCTTTCTGCAGAATTGTACATGGAGGGAATTAGCAGAAAGGCTGGCTTCAGCTGCATCTTTCTTCCTCTTATAACCTGGAATCATTAAGTTCTCTTTAAACCCAAAACTGCTTTTACAATAAAGTTATGTATGTGTATATGGATTAAATATTTATAACAATCAATTTAGCAATTGCAGGTCTTCTTGTTGAACTGATACAGAATGGGGACCAAAAATTGTTTTTTATTTCCCACAGAGAACTGAGTTCTGCTTAAGTTAGAAAGCCAAAGCAGAGGAGTGTATAACTCTATACATATATATTATATAGGATGCAATATATAATATATATATTGCTATTACATATTCATATTCCTAACTTCTTAATATCTGGTATAGTGTTTGATTAAATGTTACCTATGCTTGGGCAAAATAGCTTTTGAAAACAGGAGCTCATGTCAGAAGTCCCTGATTGTTTGAAAGGTATGCTTTTATTCCGTCTAATGGTGTTGTTGGAATCTGGTGAGAATGTCATGCTAATAATAAATAGAACACTATAAGAATAGTAAGAGAATGTCCTACTGAAGTGTGCATGAAACGTGGATTTTTTTTTAATGAGCAACAGAAATAAATCATTTTCAAAGTTGTCAGAAAATCTACTTACATCATCTCTGTCTTCTGCAAGGTTGTGTTACAACACAGCTGCCAGATCTTTAACTGCCTGTAACTCAGAAATGTCTGCCGTATTAACTTCTGTGCTGCAAGCACCGTCCCTGTTCCCACAGCGTGTGATGGGGGGGACCTTCACCAAGCCCCGCCCATGCTCTGGTCGGAGTGGCCCATTGGTGGAGGTTCGCCTGAGCACTCTGTGAGGACCCACTGTGCCTCTAGTACCCTCGGGTCAGAGATGTCTTCCCCTTTCCTAGGTCCTTGTCTGGAAATGAGCAGTATCTTACAAGCATGCCTTGTCCTCATCATCTCATCTTTGTTTGTGACTGATGTTTGCCTGCCTAAATGTACAAACCACCTCTGCGTCCAAAGTGCAGCTATTTATGACTTAATTTTCTAATCCCACCACAGAGAAAGTGGCTCATGCCAAAGAAGAAAACCTTAGTATGCACCAGATGCTGGATCAGACTTTACTGGAGTTAAACAACATGTGAACCCTCCTTAGCTGCGACCACATTCTTTCATGTCGTTTTGTTGTCGTTTTGTTTTGTTTTGTTTTGTTTTGTTTTGTTTTGTTTTGAAACACACCATGCTTACCATGAAACCCCTTAAACGCATTTTTATTTACTTTTACACTGTCACAGAAACATCCACAAGATACCAGCTAGGGCAGGGGGTGGGGAAAACACACTCACAGACAAGGCGAGCCCGTGGCAGGGCTGTAACGACTTAAATGTGCCATTTCCCTGGTTGACGTTGCCACACTTAGTAGAGTTTTGCAACACAGTATACTCAGCCAGTCTAGGAACCTTACTAAAGCAGAAAGATTTCCACTCAAAGTGCCAACGATGAATTCAACAGGAAGATTAATGTTGATAATGCAATCAGGTGTGGATTGGTGCTACTTTAAACAAAAGGTCCCACTGTGGTCTTTCGTTCAATATTGTACAATTTAGAATCCTGTCCAACACTAATTTATTTTGTCTTGAGTTTTATTATGAGATGAGACTGCGGATCCGGTATGCCTGAATTCACTAACGCCAAGGGTTTGTAAGGCACGCTGCTCTTTTAAGACTTCTATTCCCTTCTCATTGGCACACCTGCTGCTCATTACAACTTATAGGATAGCATTCGATACGGATTTCCACTCTCCATTTCTCCATGTTAAAGTGAAAGATTTAGGCACTACGTACAATTGGTAAAGAAAAATCATTTTCTTAAGAGTTATAACTATATGTAAACATTGTATAATGGTATGGAATAAAATGCACATTGTAGGACATTTTCTAAATTTGGTGGTCCTGTCATTTGTATGTTTTTACTTGGTGAACTTTAGATGGTGTGGTCGATCTACCATCCCTAATGAATGGTTTCTTAAAACAATATCCCAAAGATTGGGGGGATACTAGGTTTCATGTCTTATCCTCCCAGAAGCTCTCAAGGCAGCATCCCTTTGGTCTGTTACAGTTACAACCCAGCAGGAAAGACCCTGTCCTAAAAAGCGTTCCTCCACAATGTGGGCATATATCTGCACATACGTAAAGGCTTTTGCAGTGACCGTACTGGTTCGGGGATTTTTCCTCGTGTCGTAGCTAAGTCTCTAGCAGCAGTACATGTGCCAGTACTCCCATCCCCCAGTGGTGTGACTCTAAAAAGTACTGCTGTAAAGGGTCTTCGTGATCTTCTGCTTTCTCACTCGTGTTGAGTTGTAAATTCCAATACACCTTCATTTTTTTGGACTTGGAATCTGAAAGTATCACAGGTCACTCCTGAAGATTTGAAGCAAACAGAAAATTAAGAACACTATTAGTTGGCCAAACTTGTGCTGCAGGGTGGCAGAGGACGTTCTCTTGGAAAGGAAACATGGTAGGATGGAAATAAACGGAAATGGGTTTGGAGGACAGATCATATTTTCATTGAAAAGTATTAAGTATATTTGTAGCTATTCTTCCAAGTCCTTTGATCGGGTCCACAGAAAGAAAAGGTGTGTGAGGCAAAAAAGCACTTTGGGTCTCAAATGCTCCTCATCTTCACCACCCCTAGGCTCACCCCTGCCTGTCCTCAGCAAGACCAAGAAGGCCTCTGTGTCTCACTGTAGTCACAGCGGCCTTTCCTGAACCCAGCACCCTTTCGCTTTAGGACCCAGGTCTGGCTTGACCTTTCCTAGCTGCCTAGCCTTGTCAAGTCCCTAAATCTGAGATTCTTCATCTATCAAATGGAGATGAGATTCCCACCTAGCGCCTAGGCTATCACCATGGGACTGGAATGCGTCACCTATATAGTAAAGTACGTAACACAGCACCCAGGACCTGCTTGCTAACCATTAACCACCGCCACCCTCATTGTGCCGCATGTGATCCGGAGACCACTGGAGAGCGGGTTTAATATCAGGCTTGGTAAAGCTGGGGCAACACAAACTTTGCCCCAGATGGTGCTGGTTATTAATCCCTTTCTGTGATCCCGTAAGCCAAAACCTGTATTAACGTGCCTTCCAAGTGTTATTTCAGCTTCACATCTGCCCCTGCTTTATTTACACAGCACCCGACGCTCAGAGAGTCCATGAAAGTGCACAGTCCCATAGCTCACAAGGGTGGGCTCTGGCTTCAGATTCAGGCCTGTGCGACTCCAAAGCCCTGTTTGGATTCTTCCACTTGTTTCAGATGCTTTACGGCAAAAGAAAAGCAACTGCCAGAGAGACAGAGCTGGAAACAGGTGAAGCCATGAATACGGTTGGGGGAGGAGGAGCAGGGAAGGTGTAGGTGGAGGCAGCTTGTGGGGCCAAGATGACCACCAGTGAGTGGTTTACAGCCTGACTTCCTCCCTGAGTTCCAGGGGTCAGGTGACATAATTAATGAAGCATCCCACCAATTCAAAGAATTATTACCTGATCTTTCTGATAGAGGGAACGCCCTTTCTCCACATGGCACTCAGCTTGGGTCTGTTCCAATGTGATAATCCCTGAACAAGCCGCCCCTGTGAGCTCAGGAGCAAGATGAGGACTCTTAAACGTGGAAACACCGAGGCTGGAAGCTGATGTGGTCACTGCTTAGAAAACCACGAAGTACAGAGAAATAGTTCAAGATTCATACCCTGAATTCCATTAACAGACCCGGATTTCAGGATGAGAAGTTGGAGAAAGTGCCTTGTTCAGTATAAAACATTGTGGCTCTCCACGGAGAAGGGGCTACAAGAAATAAGCATCTCCCAAAAATATTTAAATTTATGATGAGAGTTCCATACACCGTTGCTGAGGAAAAAAGAAAAGCATTTTCTGGATACATTCTGAGCTTTTTGAGACTGGCATTGAAGAGAACAATTCCTCTACTTATTGCTCCTAGAGATGTCATTAGCAGAAAGAAACTAATTTTTGTGTATGCTGGTATGTATCCTCCAGAGTTTAATACTTTGGGCCTGATTTTTTTTTTTCCCCCTCCGGGGGAGGAAAAGAAAAGTCTTTTCACTTGAACAAACATTTGAGTGTATGTTAACCATTTTTTCAACTTGTCAACACTATTTGTAGATGAGGTTTTGTTTTAAATCTGCAGTCAGATGTACATACAAGGGGAGAAAAAATCTGAATTCTCCAATCAAAACAAAAAGCCCTGAGGTGCTCAGGGAGCCTTCATTTCCAGAATTGGAGACGGGGTTTGGGGGAAAAATTCGAAATGTCAGGCGGTGCAAGAAATGTTCCTTCCATTATATATACTTCTTGACATTGAGAGTTTTCAGAGCTCTGTTCCTCCAGCAGATGTCATAAATTTTGTGTGTCAAACAATGAATGAAGCTATGTTGAGGGCCCGCTAATACGAATGCAACTTTTGCCAAATTTTTGACAAATGGGCATTGACCTAGACTGGTGTCTGCTGCCTGTTAGAGTTTTATTTCCATCTGTTACCAAGGCCATGGAGAACAAAGAGTCAAGTCACAGCCTTATCAGGGCCTGCCAAGGCTGATGCCCTAACCGCAATGCTGATTCAGAGCCGGAAGGAGGCCTAGAGAGGTTCAGTGGGCTTGGTCAAGGTCGCTCAGCTAGTTGGGTTCAATCCCATGGAGTTGAGCTCTCCTGCAGGGCCTGGAAAGCAAAGGGACAGGCAAGCTCTGAAACCTGCACCACCACTCACTGTGTGACCTCTGTTAGTTTCACCATTTGAGCAGTCATTTCTTCATCCTTAGGGGATGCACTTCCTCACAAGCCTGGGAACTAAGTGAGGTGGGGTGTGTTGATGCTTCTGCCACCTCCAGTCCCTTCTCCGCTCCTCAGCCAGAGTTCCTCTTTCCTTGGGGTCCTTAGGGAAACTGAAAATACCTTTTTTCCTCTTGGAGTGAAAGCCTCCGGGACTATTGGTTGCCATGCATCAGTACCTCACACATAAGAGCCATTCAGAATACGTTTGTTGATTGGACAAATGGCCCAGACACAAATGCTCAAGTAACAATTCCGGAGTCGTTAACAGCCTGTGCACAGAAGGTTAAGAATGTTTCTTTTTCTCTTTTTTTCTTTTTCTTTTTTTTTTGATGTCTATTTTTGAGAGAGACACAAAGCCCTAGCGGGGGGAGGGGCAGACAGAGAGAGAGAGGGGGAGACACAGAATCTGAAGCAGGCTCCAGGCTCTGAGTTGTCAGCACAGAGCCCGACGCAGGGCTCAACCTCAAGAACCGTGGGACCATGACCTGAGCCGAAGTTGGACGCTTAACCAACTGAGCCACCCAGGCATCCCGGTAAAGAATGTTTCAAAGCAATAGATAGATTGAGATTTCATTTCTTAAGCAAAACACTGGCCTTTGAAAGTAAGTTTTTTGTTGCTGGGTTCTCAAACTGCATCTGGATGTGCTAGGGGTGGAAAGCAGACAGTAGGAATACAGGAGTACTGCCCCAGGTTCGTTCTTGAGGAGCTGCTGGGCAGGACCACTTGGGAATCCATGTCTCCAGAGGAAAGCTAGTGATGGCAAAACAAGCTGTGTGTGTGTGTGTGTGTGTGTGTGTGTGTGTGTGTGGCCCAGGATTGTCCATTCTGTGTCCTAAGGGGCCTCCTGGGTCCGGCTGGGCCAAGGTTCCTCTGGGTGGATGCTGCGTGGGGATGAGGGGAAGAGGGAAGCACACTTCATCATGGTGAGTCCTGATCTGTTTTCAACTCCGGAGATACTCAGGATTTGGAATGCTGCCTTTCCACTGGAATTCTTGTTCCTTAGGCTCCTAATCAGATATTAAACTCTCAGGTACATGCAGTGGCATAGTATAGCCCTCCGATGAGCCAGGTTTTGATGGGCTGACTACATTCTGCATCAGCAACCCCGCTGTCTACCCTGTCCCAAACCCACTTCCTCTGTGAAAACCATGTTTCACAATAAAAGTTTGCCGAAGAACTACTTGAATCATGTGGTCAAGGACACCATTATCTGAAGCGAGCCCCATCACTATCCCAAAAGGGTTTAGTACCAGTGCTATAAGCCTAGAGAGAAATGTGAACCAGCACCTGGGCAATAGGGTTTTTCATTTTTGTTCTTAAGGTGGGCGATGGTTTCATAGGAACTCTTACGTCTTACATCTCAGAACCCAGACGAGAAGTGATGGATTATTGGGTTATTCAGCTTGAAGACTGCCTTTCCCATGATTTCTCTTCCTCCTGTTTTTGCCAAGTACTTCTTTCCAGAATACTTCAGGATTGTCTGCCTTAGCACCTTCCTAAGAAATTAGAAGGGAAAAAGAATAATTTGTCTAGGAATAGGAATATAAGAAATATAAAGAAAATGTGCCTCAGTGAAGCATTTCTAGACTCAAACCCTGGCAAAACTGTTCACATCTCTTCAGTTACTAATCCTATACTTGAAAGCTTCTGTTTCTGGCTTGTGATCTCTCTTCTCTCTCCAGTTATAATTTTTTACTACTCCAATCTCTTGTTTTGTTCACTTTCTCTTAAACACAGAAAGGACTTCCATATTGTCCTCTAGTAACTAGAGAATATATGGAAATAAAGATTATACTTGATTTGGCCTATAGGACTAAAAAATTCCATTTCCACATAAGCATACACATTATTTTAGGAACTATATAGGTTGGGATTTGTAGGACAATATAGAAAAAGCATAAAATAGACTTCTCGCCCTCAGCATCTATAAAAGAAGTGCATAGACTTTGAAAAGTAAGAGGATATAGGGGCGCCTGGGTGGCTCAGTTGGTTAAACGTCCGACTCTTGATTTCAGCTCATGTCATGCTCTCGAAGTCCTGAGATCGAGCTCCATTCAATCCCCCATGTGCTCTCTCTCCCTCTCTCTCCCTGTCTCCCCCCTCCATGTCTCTCTCTCTCTCTTTCTCACACACACACACACACACACACACAAATAAACATATAAAAATAAATAAGGGGCGCATTGATGGCTCAGTCAATTAAGCATCCAGCTTCAGCTCAGGTCATGATGTCACAGTTTGTACAGTTTGTGAGTTCGAGCCCTGTCAGTGCAGAGCCTGCTCGTCTCCCTCTCTCTCTCTTTGCCCCTCCCCCACGTGCCCACTTGCACTCTCTCACCCTCTTTCAAAAATAAATGAACATATAAAAAAGCTTAAAAATAATAGGATTTGGTTGCATGGCAAATTGAGAGTAAATGTTACAGGAGCGCATTGAAAACAAGAACCATGCCTCCTTCCTGAAAGATTGTTCACCACCTCCGCCTGGTGGAAAAGTCCCTCCTGGGCCTGCTGCGTCGTGTTCTCAGAAGTAGTCCAGTTACAGGCTGTTCCCAATTCACCCTTACCTTTCAGACCTTAGAAACAAGACCTCTGCTCCTTTATAAAATGCTTTGGTTTTGATCTTTACTCAGGGCACCGAGTTTTTTGTTCTTCATTGTGGCTTTCTTCTGCCAGATTTTAACTGAAAGATTCTCCCTTCTTACCCACCTTCCTATGCTTGTCTTAGGCTCTTTTAACTTGTTTTAAATTACCCCATTTTGGGGGTCTTCCAATACCTTTGCTTTTATCCTAGACCATCTCTCAATCTTTACACAGACTCTTAGAGACTGTAAACTTTCTGTGCCAGTAGGGAAATTTGCAGGGAGTCTTTGGTTGTTAATAAGCAAATAGATGAGAGCTGCCATGAACACTCCCTCCTTCCATGGAACGATTCCCCAGTGCTCTTTCTTGTAGCCCTCAGAGAAGATAGCGACCTGACCTGCTGGGGTTGCCAGACTTCTGCCTTCCTAATACGTTAGGGGCCCTAGGGAGTCTCCAGATAATTCATTTTCCAGCTTTCGTGGAGAGATGAAAAGTGAGGTGGTGTATGTAAGAAAATTTAGTTTCACTAGTGCGTTGATAGGAACTGTATTGATAGGATTCTCTTCTTGTGCCTTTCTAGTTTTGGTTCCGACCCCAAAAAAGATAAGCACTATGGACATATATGGCATCATTAAATTTGGATGACAAAGACTGTAACCTGAAGAATTAGCCCCAATTTGTATAACAGGGATAGATGCGTATTATATAGTTGAAGGAATATGTAAATTTCATGCAGCAGTTTGCAAGTTCAAATGAAAAGCTCTGCCAGATTTGGAGACCAGGTTGTAAGGTAAATAAGCCAAAATGTATACATAAGGTCCAAACCACCATATAACTGTATACACTTTGAGTTTTTCATCTGTCACGTGTTATTAAAACGAAAAATTCAGTAAAGGAAAAGTCACTCATAATCTCACCTCCATTTTTAAAAAATAATATTTTCATATGTTTTACCTTTTGTATATATTTAGGGCTTTTTCTTCAAAACTTTATACTTTTTATTCAAAAAAATTTGCATAGGTATCTTCCTATGTTGCTAACCGAGGCTTTATGATCTTATTATATGATTTTCCATCTGGTTAATGTGCCGTGATTGTATTAGTCTATTTTTGATCATTTGGAATGTTCCTAATTTTTTTTTTTTTGCTTTCATAACTAGAACTAGTAAGAGATTCATTGTAATTTGGATATTTCCCAACTGATAGGACATGGAAAAATACACTTTAAAAAAAAAGCAATTTCTCTTTAGGTGTAGGCATACCCTAAATATAATGTTAAACTGTTTGTTTTTTTAATGATGTAGTGATTTCTGCTCTAGCCAGGACTAGACAGCCCATATGAGTTCCAGGCTTTGGGTTCTTAAAAAAGAAACAAAACAAACACTTCCCAAACTGGTTAAAATAGAGGCTTTTAAGAAATCTAGCCCTACATGTTATCTCTGTTTCTCCCCAATCTCCTCAGGCCAACAAAAACACAGAGACTTGGATTTTAAGCAATGCTTTTACAGCAGTTACCCTCTTTCCTGTACTCGGGGTCTAGACCCAGAATTGATAAAAGTAAATAAGGGGTGTGTGGGCTCAGAGGCACTGTCCAGGGCCATTCTTGCCTCAGTTTTGGAAAGACCCTTCATCACTGGTCATGAACGGTGACAGAGGGTAGCAGCAGCAATAAAGTATGGGGCGCCTGGGTGGCTCAGTAGGTTGAGCCTCCGACTTCAGCTCAGGTCATGATCTCGCATTCGTGGGTTCGAGACCCGTGTCGGGCTCTGTGCTGACAGCTCAGAGCCTGGAGCATGCTTTGGATTCTGTGTCTCCCTCTCTCTCTGCCCCTTCCCCTCTCATGGTCTGTCTCTCTCTGTATCAAAAATAAACAAAACATTAAAAAAATAAATAAATAAAGTAACAAGCTACAGTAGAGAGGACACAGCCTAGGACAGTGCTTACAATCCCAGGCTTTGAAGTTAGAGCAGAATTTGAAAACCATCTCTGGCTGTGGGACTTTGGGTAAGCTACTTAATGTCTCTATCTGCAAAATGGGGGTGATACTAACAGTACCTGCATTAAGGTCATGACTAAATAAGATAATGCATGTCAAGTTTTTAGTACAGTGCCTGATACAAAAAAAAAAAAAAACTCCATGATAGACAACTTCTTTTGTGTCCTTGTGGTCAGCTCTTATCCACCCTCCTCAGGCTTCAAAGAAAAGGCTGCCCTTGCCCCTTCCATACTTACCTATGAGGCTGCCTCTGATGTTCATCAGGACAGTGCAGGGCCAGATAGTGCAATGGGATCTTCCCCCTGAAATCACAAGGAGGCAAGGATTCACAGCCCTTCAGGACTCAAAGCCAGTGTTGGTAAATAGTATAAACAGTCCCTCTCCAGTGGGGATAAGGCGGGCCTGAGTAGACCCTCAATAACCAACTATCACCAACTATCACCAGCTTTCCAGGGAGTCACCTCTTCTGTGGCATCCAAAAGTGAGTACCCAGGTCCTGTGTCTTCACCAGAGCATGATGGGGGTTTGCCTGCAGGGTTTGGTTTCCTGGGGACTTCTCAGTAACACTATGAAAACCCAGCTCACCTGGTTGCTAATCTTATTCCCCTGGACACTGGAAGGTTACCTAGGGTACATGACAGTTTTCCTTAGACCATAAAGTACCCTCATCCTCCTCTGGTGAAATCCTTCACATCTAAGGTCCTGCTTCTTGGTGTCTTCTGTTGGACTGCAGCTCCTGCCTTCTGTATCTTTAGCCTTGAAAGAATGGGTTGGCAGGAGGAACAGGCTATTCTCAGTTGGAGCAGATCCTAGATATGCTAGAGGAGGCAGGAGCCCAAGCTTCTTAACTGTGGCTTTTGTCTAGAGAGGTGTGGGGCATGGGGCAGGGTGCAGGGACCCAGCCAGCACCAGGAACCAAAGCCAAGCACCTGTTCTGTGCTTTTGCGTCTGGTTGGCTAGGGTATCTGACACTAGGGAACATCTTTTCTTTCACACTCCATTGTCTAGGGCTTCAGTTTACATTCTTGACTCAGAGCCCAGGAATGGGAGAGCAAGCACTCCAAAAATCCTTAGAGCAGTGACTCACTGAAGTTTTCGGCCTCCCCACCTCCCTAACAATGAGGCACACCACTGGTCTTCCAAGTGAAGGTGTCACTGCCACTTCCAAATAGCTGGGGAACATCTCGGCCTCAGAGCTGGTGTTAAATGGATCCTACAAGCATGGGCACTGAGCACATCAGCAAAAGAAGAGGATACAAAAGAAAGGGGGAAAAAAGGTAGAATTTAATATTTTATGTCTTTCCCAAAAAAAAGCATTGATACAGTCATCATTGGAAAAATTTGATTATCCTTGGTCTATTTCCACTTATTTTATAGTGATATTTTATTTTGAATTATAAATGTGTAAACGGTATCTTAAGCCAACTGCATATCTCATCAGTGCCATGGCCCACCATCACGAAGAGCTGGATTACTCTCCAAGCTTCTCACTTGTGCCTTAGACTCTCCGGAGAACCCCACCCCACCATCCCCCAATGCACGTTCACACGTGCCCATACCCAGAGCCCTCTTCACTGCCACCATCACTACCCACATGGGGCAAATGCCAACCACAGTCACATCTTATTTATTATGTTTCATATGTTTTTGTGAGTCTACACCACTGATAAAACGTGGGTTATATCCCTGGTTCTTCCCAGCTAACAACAACTGGAAAATTTGAGGCAAGTTACTTGGCCTCTGTGGATTTCAGCTTCCTCTTCTGTGAAAGCCTGTCCTTTATGGTTATGTTAAAGAATAAAAGGTCAAATGTGTCCAGGGCTGGTACGTGGCAAGCTATCATGAAATAGTAGTGTTGTTAATGCCCTTTCTTCACCCCTGGCCCATTCTAAAAGGAAGATAGAGCAGGTCCCTTCTCTAAGAGAACTAACACCATCTACCATCCCATATTAGTCTGAGTGACTTTGTAGGAAAATTTCACCCTTTGAAGTGGTTTCCTGAGTCTCCTGTGCCCACCACCCCAAACTTTTAAAGGGGAGGAGCATCTCTGGAGAGAGGCTTATTCAAAGGGTGCTGCATCACTATCTTCTGAAGTCAATGCCTCTATTTTTATTTTAGTGTCAGCCATCCAGTGGAGACCAAATGAGTGTGTGTAAGGTGCCCTGGGCTGAGGCTTCCTCCAAGAGCAAACCCATCTGGGAAGGGGAGGTCCAGTGCTGAGCCTTCTTGAGTTTCAGCGAGCTGTGCATTTCCTGGGAAGGCCCTTTCCCAGGCCCCTATGGATGTGAAACCCAAGAAGAGAAAGGTGGGGGAAAGTTATACATTAGACTTCCCACATTTAAATGAGCACAGGGATCACCTGGAATCTTGTCAAAGTACAGATTCTGACTGTGGTCTAGGGCAGGCTGGAGGATCTGTATTTTTCACCAGTTCCAGGTGATGCCAGTGCGGCCGGTCCGTGGACCATAGGGCTCTGAGGTGTGGCTTGAAATGTATCATTGGCATTACTCAGAAAGACTGCAGATGTTATGTGAGTGGTGAGAAGAAACAGAAAACAACTCATTCGGCTCAGAAGTCACAGTCCAGGAAGGGAGGACACGACACCCACACCATACTCAGAGCCTCACACCAGCCTGGGCCCCGAAGGTGAGGCCAGGGGGGAGTTCGACAAGACTATACCTTGAGAAAGAAGAAATTCCTCGCCAGGAAATTGGGACATGAACATGAGGTAGCCCAAACCCACCAAAGCCTATTCCAGCCCTCCCGGGACTGCAGCAGGCCTTTGGGGGAGCTAACACGCCAACCAGGACTAGAGTGAGGCAAGTGAGAGGCCCTGGGTGCAAGATTTAAGGAGGTGCTCACTTTCAAGGCCA
Organism: Cryptoprocta ferox; assembly: GCA_028646485.1. Lineage (NCBI taxonomy): Eukaryota > Metazoa > Chordata > Mammalia > Carnivora > Eupleridae > Cryptoprocta > Cryptoprocta ferox. Next base: position 98,926,394 of record CM053560.1, read on the forward strand.
TGGGGCACCTGTGTGTGAGGCTTCCATGACCTTGTACCCTCGAGGTCTCACTCTCCTCACCCTAGTCCCAGCCCTGCTAAGGCAGGTACTAGTCACACTCTCGTTTCCCACTTTGATATTCCACCTAGGACAGCCAGCTAGACCCTCCAGGCCTCCTACCTCTGGTTTTCCCTCAAGAAAATAAGGTAAGAACTAAGTGAACTAAGTGAAGTCACTTACACTAAGCATCTTTGGAATTTATTTATCTTGGAATTTCTGGCTCCCAACCCAGGACCTAGCAAGAAGTAGGTGTTTAACACATGCTTGGTTCAGTGAATGATTGGATACTATTACTCAATAGAAAGGACCTTTGGTTATTTAGTAGCAGTTAGCCCTTGTCAAAGGGCAGGGACTGTTTTTTCATTGTCTTTTTCTGACCTCTAACATAATAGAGGTCAATAAAAGTCTATTTAACTTGATAGATGTGAAACCCATCCTGTCTGAAGGAAAAGTCAATACTTGTTTTACAAAGTATCAAATGAGGAACCTTCTTCAAAATATTTTTCTTCTTGAAATTCATGTATTAATAATTTATTCCTGTAACTGTCATTTTGCTTACCCACTTGTCTTATTTTAAAATACCAGAACCATAGGAAAAGGATTACATTAACCAAAAACAAAACATTACTTTCATTGTATTTATGTCCTGGAAATTTTATGCACCAGGCAAATTATCATCTAGGGGCCAAATTCAACCCACCACCTGTTTGTGTACAACCTGAGAACTGAGAATGGATTTTAATTTTTTTAATGGCTGAAAAAAATTCAGAAGAAATAATAGCTCATGATATGTGAAAAGTATGTGAGATTCACATGTCATTGTTTATAGTTTTACCATTGATTCATTCATATAGTTTATCCGTTCGTTGATGTGATGTCTAGGGCCACTTTTGTGCGACAGCTATGGAGTTGAGTAGTTGTAATGGAGACTTACAAAAGTCTAAAATATTTACTATCTGGATTTTTACAAGAGAAGTTTGCTGCCTGTGTACTCTAAAGGAAGGCTCTTATACTTATCCCATCAGCTTGTTCCAATAGTTTTTACAAAAATCACTAGATATAATCTAATTTTAGTGAGCAAATGACACTCAGGAGATACACAGATTCCTAGAAAGTTTTGTGTAAATAGAAATCTTATGAATAAAAATATTTTTTAAATTTATTTTATTTTTTTTTTTGAGAGAGAGGGAGAGAGAGAGAATCCCAAGCAGGCTCCACACTCTCAGTGCAAAGCCCAACACAGGGCTCGATCCCACAAACCATGAGATCATGACCTGAGCCAAAATGCAGAGCTGGACGCTTAACTGACTGAGCCACCCAGGTGCCCCATAAAATTGTATTTTAAAATATTTTTTATGTTTCTACTTAAAATAATTATTTAGGTTTAGAGAAATGAAAACATTCTCTCTCTGAATTTTGGTGGTCAGGTTTGTCGGAAGCAGGCACTGCATTACCCCAGAGGCACCTTCTCTTTATCTTGTCTTGCTCCTAATTCTTGGAGCTCAGGCCATTGGTACTGGTGCACTTCATCTCAATCTCAGCTCAGTGGAGGCAGACTGTTTGAATTATGATTCAAGCATGAGAGAGACCTTTCCCAGGGGTAGAGAAGGAAGTGATTTACTCCAGGTACTCCCAACCATATGCCTGGGAAATCATCTGTCTGCAGCTAAATGGTTTCCATACTGCAAGGAGTGTGTGTGTGTGTGTGTGTGTGTGTGTGTGTGTGTGTGTGTATTGGGAGAGCAGGGGTGGAGGGGGTGGGGACAGGACAGGAACAAACAAGAATAAGAATTCCAGAATGGGTATTTCTCCCATTGTCGTCCCCCGCCCCCGACCCCATCCTCAAGCTTACCAGAAAAGATAGGATTGTCATTCTGACCCCCACATTCCCACATGTACTCTTTCCCCGGACTTCTAGTTTTGCAGCTGGTCAACCTCAAGGAAAGTGAACTTGGGTTCATTTGGCAGCACAGGAATTTGCCTGTGCCTCCTAACCTCCCAGTTAGGAAAGTTGATGAAGTTTGATCCCAGTCTGAAAGTTGTGACTTCCCCTGGCTCTCTGGAATTCTAGATTTTCCTGGATTTGCCAGAGGGATTTCATTGGTCTCACCACTATGAGCCTTGAAGCTCCATTCTCCTTCTTACCTTCAAGTGTCATGCCGAGTACTGTATGAGAATTCACAGAGCAGTAGCAGCATGGGAGGCTTCCAGCCACACTCCGCATTGCTGGTGGGCAATTTAAAAGTCAGCTCCACCTTCAGGATGTGAACTGAGGAGCATTAATGGGAAACAGCTTGCTTTCATTCTGCCTGCACCGGTGAATTTTTCCATCTCCCTGTTTTCATAGTGTAATGTGTTATATGCTGTGAAATACCTTACACAAAGAATCCTCAATCTTTTCCTGATGTGAAGAAACTTTGAATCTGCCCAGAATCATAAAATCAAAGCACTACCATGCTTGCAACACTTCTGACACCAGATGTGTGGGGTTTCCACACTTTAGGCCATTCTCCGATGCTAGCCGGGCGTCCTACAGTTCAGTTCGGTTCTGACACTGTCTACCTGGAGTTGGCACCAGATCCCATAGGTTAAGGGCTCAATCCCATGGGACGGAGCCACTTAAAGTGCCAGTCATAAGTCCCAGGCTGTTACCTGTACTTTTGGCCAACCGGCTAGAAATCAGAGTTTCCATGATCCCTTCCTTGGCTTCAACAATTTGCTAGAATAGCTCACAGAAATCAGGGAAACAGTTAGGTTTTACCAATTTATTATAAAGGACACAGTGAAGGTAATGAATGGAGAGGTGGATGAGGAGATACATATGACAAGATCCAGAATGCTCCTGAGGAGGAAGGAGGTGAGATGGAGTAGAGCACGGCACCATCCCAGCATGCAGGTGTGTTCACCAACACAGGCGCTCCCCAAACCCAGGGTTATAGGAATTTTGACGGAGGCCTCATTATGTGGGCATGGTTGATTATTAACTCCATTTCCAGCCCCCTGCCCTCTCCAGAGAAAGGACTTTGAGGCTGAAAGATCCAAGCTTCTGAGTATCCTCGGACTTTCTGGTGACCAGCCCTGATCCAGGATTCCACTAAGAGGTGAATACCAAATACCAAAAGATGCCAAGAGGCATTTTATAGGAAATAATGAAGGAGCTTTGTGACCAGTTTCAGTACCAGCTAAAACCAAAGCATGAACAGCTATGCAGGAGCAGGGAATCAGAAAGGTGCTAGAAAGGAGGTGAGGGACAGGCCGGAATCTTGGGAAGGCTTTTAGCAACCTCAAGCAAGGCCATCTGGTCTGCAGGCCCCATTGGTACAGGGCCTCTGACAGATGCATAGTCTTCAAAAGCCTGTGAAAACATGTGTGATGAGAAAGACAGTGATCGGGTCTAAAACACAGGAGAAAAGTATAAAATTGAAAGTAAAGCATTTTATTTAAACATCTATAAAACATGTAATTATGTCAACTGGGGTTTTAAATTTCATATTTATAAATCCTTTGTATTTGAAAGTAATGCTATGGTTTGATTTTCTCACCCTGTAAAACTTCCTGTGCATGTGTGATGACAGCCTAGAAATCATAATCATATAGTAAGTGAATAACTAGCAGCTAAGTAATTTCAAAAGCAAAACTCATTTTGATTTTTTTTGCCTAGCAAATATTTTGTATTTAATATGAAATATGGATATATTCTAATGTGTTTGCTATGATGTGGAATGTGAATTCCAAAATTAATTGAAAGGGCCTGGGGCCTGTTATGGTTGAAAACCAGCCCTGGTCACAGGCCCTGGAATTGGGGTTCAGGCCAAGTTGAACCAGATCTCTGAAGCGTAAGATGGAGGTCCCAGCTGATACCAGATAATCACTGCCTTGAGTAACCTCAGAATCTTTCAGTTCACAGTCCATCTGTACTCAAGTGCTTAAAACCCTGAAGGCCTCCAGTGTATGAGCTTTTAGATGGTGGGTGTGACGCTTTCTGGGAAGACGTACCTTACACATATAGTGAACTGCTACATTGAGCCTATGCTAGGGCTGGTACAAGTCACAAAAGAGAAAGTAAATTGGAATGAGTAGGTGATACGTTACTGGTTGGCTGGTGGCAGGAGGCTTGCACAGGTCAGATGGTCTAGCTGTGAGGCCGCTGGAGGGCTTCTGGCCCGGACCGGCCAGCCCACAGCCTCACTGAGCCATGCTAGGTCTCCTGATGGCAGCACCAATCTACTGTCACCCATGCAAGCACTGAAAGCTGACACTGGTTACTTTTTCCCTTTGAAGAATGCCCTTCCCCTCCTGAGAAAAAGGAGTAGACGAGAAAATAGTGCTTTCTAGACTTCTCCCCACATGCCCCACCCAACTACCATGTTTTTGTCTTTGGTGTTCCCAGGCTCTCGGCACATCCAGCTGCGTTCCGTCCCTTCCTCGGCCCTCCCCAGCCAGGTCTCCTTGCCTGCAGGTTTCTTTCTGTGAGGAGGCAAAGGTGGCTGGTAGACCCGAGCTCAGACGCTGACAGGCTGGGCTTCAGCGCTGTGTGTGGTGGAGAAGGAAAGGCCAGACCAGGGGCCCAGAAGTGACTGTGGGAGAGCCCAGGCTGCTCTCCTCACCCCTCCTGCAGTGGCTCTTCGCAGACAGCGACAGCCTTAAGTGTCCAAGGAAGAGGCGCTGGTTATGAGGCCGCTGCTATTTGTCTGCCCTTCACATGCAGGTGACCTGTGGTGCGCAGTTTAATAGGTCTGTGGGTCCCTCTGTCCCGGGTGTCAGTGACCAGTAGGGCAAGGCCAAAGAGCAAAGGAGAGAGCAGGCCAGGCCTTCCTTCCCCAGGGAGATCCTACCCCTTCCTCACCACACCAGTGCCCTTTGGACCCTGAGGTCTGATTGCTTCACAATAATGAACTCACATCCATCTAGCACTTCCCTGCTCCCAAGGAACACTTATGTATTTTATTTATTTTGACAGTGATACCAGGAACAAGTGAAGGGTGCAGGCTTCAGAACTATGCCCATTTTACAGATGAGGAAACAGTTCAAGGATGAACTGGCTGGCCAGTGTTCTGGGGCTGGTAGGTGGGTGAGCCGAGTGAGGCTGGAACCTGGTTCTTCTGACTCCAAGCCTATAGTGTGTGTGGGCTTCGACCCTGAACCACTGGGAAACACCGGCGGATGCTAAGCAACCGACCAAGGCCATGGGCATGGATTTGGAATAGGAGTACATACAACAGGATTCTAGAACCAGAATTTCTATCTCAGGAAACTTTCAAGGCTTTTAAAATGCTGATATCGTGTAAACTCGTTGAGTGTGTGTGTGTGTGTGTGTGCCATTTTATTATTTTTTTATTTTCCAGTTTTATTGAGAAATAATTGAGATACATCACTGTATAAGTTTAAGGTGGATAGCACAATGGTTTGATTTATACATATTGTGAAATGACCCCCACAATAGGTTCAGCTAGCATCCATCTTCTCAGAGCAATACACTAGGAACAAAAGAGAAAAGGAAAAAATCTCCCCCTTATTATGAGAACTCTTAGGATTTATTCTCTTAACAACTTTCCTGTACATCATACAGCACTGTTAGCTCTAGTCATCATGTATGTTATGTCTCCCGTACTTGTTTATCCGATTACTTGGAGTTTGGACTTGTTGACCACCATCCTATTGCTCTCTCTCCTTCTTCTACCTCTGGTAACCACAAATCTGATCTCTCTTTCTCTCTCTTTCTTTCTTCTTTCTTTCTTTCTTTCTCTCTCTCTCTCTCTCTCTCTCTCTCTCTATTTTAATATGAGTATAGTTGACACACATTACATTAGTTTCAGGTGTACAACTTAGGGATTTGACAAATATATACGTGATGCTACTATGTTCACCCCAAGTATAGCTACCATCTGTCCCATTCCATCACTATTACAAGATCATTGCCTATATTCCTTATGCTGTGCTTTTATTCCTGAGATTTAGTCATTCCATAAATGGAGGCCTGTATCTCCCTCTCCCTTTTACCCATTTTGCCCAACCCCCTACACCCTACCCTCTGGGAACCATCAGTTTGTTATAATTCTGCTTTTTGTTTGTTTATTCATTTGGCTTTCTTTTTTACATTCCACTTATGAGTGGAATCATATGATATTTGTCTTTCTCCATCTTACTTATTTCACTTTGCATAATACCCACTAGGTCCATCCATATTGTCTCAAATGGCATGCTCTCATCCTTTGTATGGCTGTGTAATATTCCTGTGTGTGTGTGTGTGTGTGTGTGCGCGCGCGCGCGCGCGCGCGCGCGTGCGCACATTTTTCCCATCTATTCATCTGTTGATGGACTCTTCCATGTCTTGGCTATTGTAAATAATGCTGCAGTAAACATAGGGGTACATATTATCTTTTCAAGTTAGTTTTTGAAAACTTGAAAAATCTTTTCAAGTTTTTGTTTTCCCTGGGTAAATACCCAATAATGGAATTATTGGATCATATGGTATTTCTATTTTTAATTTTTTGAAGAACCACCATACTGTTTTCCACAGTGACTGTACCAATTTACATTCCTACCAACCTTGCACAAGAGTTCCTTTTTGTCCACATCCTTGCCAACATTTGTTATTTCTTGTCTTTTTATTTTAGCATTTTAACTGATATAAAGTGATCTCTCATTGTGGTTTTGATTTGTATTCCCTGATGATTAGTGATGTCGAGCATCTTTTCATGTGTCTGTTGGCCACCTGTATGTTTTCTTTGGAAAAATGTCTTTTCAGGTCCTCTGCTCTTTTTAATTGGATTGTTGTTGGGGTTTTTTTTGTTGTTTTTTTTTTGTTTGTTTGTTTTTTGGTGCTGAATTGTGTAAGTTCTTTTATATATTTTGGATATTAACTCCTTATCAGAAATATCATTAGCAAATATCTTCTCCCATTTAGTAGGTTGTCTTTTTGCTTTGTTGATGATTTCCTTTGCTGTGCAAAAGCTTTTGATTTTGATATAGTCCCAATAGTTTAACTTAGCTTTTATTTCCTTTGCCTTAGGAGAGATATCTAGAAAAATTGCTATAGCCAGTATCAGAGAAATTACTGTCTGTGTTCTCTTCTCTTCTAGGATTTTAACAGTATCAGGTCTCCTATTTAGGTCTGTAATCCATTTTGAGTTTATTTTTTGTGTATGGTGTTAGAAAATGACTCAGTTTCATTCTTTTGCATGCAGCTATCCACTTTTCCCAGCACCATTTATTGAAAAGACTGTCTTTCCCCCATTGTACATTCTTGCCTCCTTTGTCATAGATTAACTGACCATACAGTCACAGGTTTATTTCTGGGGTCTCTCTGTTCTGTTGATCTATGTGTCTATTTTCTGTGCTAGTACTGTAATATTTTAATTACTATAGCTTTGTAGTATATCTTGAAATATGGGATCATGATACCTCCAGCTTTGTTCTTCTTTCTCCAGACTGCTTTGGCTATTTAGGATCTTTGATGGTTCCATACAAATTTTAGTATTATTTGTTCTAGTTTTGTGAAAAATATTGTTGGTATTTTGAAAGGGATTGTATTGAATCTGTACACTGAAAAGTCACTGAATTTTAGAAGGGAAGATCATTTTGCTTATAGCGAGATTCAGTGCATTCATTCATTCATGTATATGTTTACTCAACAACACCACTCCTTGACCAGTAGATGCAAGCCAATTTGCCAAAAGTCAGTGCACCCCAAAACCCAATCTGTTGAATGATCAATTCACTCAATTTGTCAATTTAATCAATTTTGTCAAATGACTGCCTTACTAGTGTTACCAAATTTACTCATTGTAATTATAACAGCTTCAACAGTAATATTTTAACAACATGTTGGCTGAACAGAAATATACAGACATTAATTTTTTTCCATGTGAACCATTACTTTTCCAGGCAAAATTCTAGCCTTTAACCATTTGATAGGATTGTTTTGGCTACTTCTGGTTTCTTTACATGCTTTTGAATCTAAGTGTATACTTTCCAACTTAAACATTTTTTCATCAGTTTCTCAAAAGCCATGTAAGCCTTAACATCAGAGAGGCAGTGTAGAGTAGTGGTTACAAGGGACAGCTTGGACCTGAAGCCAGCCCCGCTCTGCCACTTTCTTAGGGACAGGTTACATCTCCATACATGATGTGATCTCAGCCACATTACATATAAACACTTAGGTGAAAAACACACCACAATAATAACAGGGTTATTTCTGGGTGGTGGAATTGTGAGTAACTTGCTTTCCGTGTAACTTTTCTGTATGTTTGATTTTAAGACATAATTTTAATAATTTAAGTGTTCTTTTATAAGAGGAAATACACCAGAGAGCTTCATATATGTTATTTTATTTGATTCTCATAACAAACACACAAGATAGATAATATTATCACTATTTTACAGACAAAGAAACTGAGGCTCTGAAGCATTAATTAACTTGCATGTGTTCCCACACCTCAGAGGAATCTGACTTCCTCTGTCTGACTTCAAAGTTCATGCTTTTACTTCCTCTGACTCAACCTGAGTCCTTCTCTGTCAAATGGACATAATATCTGCATCTCAAAATATGGAGGGAGGATGGAATGAAATGGTAAGTATGAAAGCCCTTGCAAATAAGAAAGCCCTCCACAAAGAATAGTACTAATGAGTAGCATGTGTTGTATTCAATGTGCTATTCTAAAGCTTTGCATGTATCACATACCTTCAATCAATGACCCTGTGAGGCAGGTGGCCATTATTATCCCCATTTTACATAACAGGATGTCAAGGATCAGAAAGCGTGTCAACATGCCACCGTCATACAACTGTACATGACATTAATTATCTAGATGAAGCCTTTCCATTATAAATGACTTCTGGGTCATATTCCCCAATCTTCTCCACTGGTTCCTCAGCGATACACTACAGAGAAACACCCTAATAGGTGTCAGACAGTCCACTTGGTTCAGCAGGAGGTGGATGAAGGACGAGAGACAGATCAGAGAGCAGAGGACAGGCATTAGATCCATGCTTTCCACGGTGCACATTGACCTTGCTTTCCAAGGACTTAGGGGATAACCACAACTCCAAGGACACTGCTGCCACCTGCTGTTTGCACATTCTCCATCCAAGGGCTTCTCAACACCTTCGTGCAGTTTCTCAAGATCTTCATCACTGTCTTTCCCAGACCTCTTTTATAACCTGGGTAAGAAGTTATTTGAAATTTGCTCAATTTCAAACGCAGGAAGAGTAAACCCTTAGGGCTCGAATAGAAGAGTGAAGACACACTCTGAGCTGTGTGACCTTGGAGGCAAGGCCCTTCTCTTCTTTGAGTCTGTCTTCATCTGTAAAATGAAGACAACACCTACTTCGTACAGTTGTTTTTAAGATGAAATAAGTTTTTTTTCCCTCTACAATCTACCTTCTTATGAGAAAAAATTTTAAATATGTAAAGAGCAAGCCAGGGACAAGTAAATGTCCCTACATGTGTGAAATCACCTCTGCTTATCTTCACATTTTTAATAATTAAAAACATGTTTTTTAGTAAAGTGTTCTCCTTTATATTTTGCTACTGCTTTTGAACTTATCAAGATTAAGGTTCAAGTTATTTTTTGTGTGTTTTATGAAGAATATCTGAACCAGATAGGAGCCTGGGTGGCTCGGTCGGTTAAGCATCTGACTCTTGGTTTCGGCTCAGGTCATGATCGCATGGTTAGTGAGTTTGAGCCCCTCATTGGCCCTGCGCTGACAGCATGGAATCTGCTTGGGATTGTCTCTCTCTCTCTTTCTCTCTCTCTCTCTCTCTCTCTCCACCCCTCCCCTGCTTGCTTTCTATTTCTTTCTCAAAATAAATAAAAATAAACTTTTCAGGCTCTGTGCCGGCAGCTCAGAGCCTGGAGCCTGCTTCGGATTCTGTGTCTCCCTCTCTCTCTCTGCCCCTCCCCATCTCATGCTCTGTCTCTGTCTCTTAAAAATAAATAAACATTAAAAAATTTTTTTAAATAAATTTAAAAAAAGAATATCTGAACCAGCATATGAAATAGTAAAAAAGGTATCTGATTTTTCTTTAAAGGAGCAAGCTTTCATAATTAAAATTGTCGCTTCTATCTGAGACTGTCACAGTTATTTCCAAGGTTCCATTTCACATGTTTCATAGCACTTCTTTCAGGCAATGCATTTAGCAAATGGGCAATGTGAAACTGAGAAAACTACAGTAGGCTTTTGCCACCCAAGTTCTCTTGGGAATTTGTGCAAATAGCACAGCTAGGAGGCCTGGCTCCCTCTAAGCTGCAATAAACATCACACCAGATTCTGTTTGCCTGAAAATTCCTTCTGACTAGGTCTAGATGCCAGTAGTTGGGTGATAATCAACTTGCATGTTGCCAAACCAATATCCCTTCCTGGAATAATTGTAACTTGTATTGCTGGTTTTGAAGTTCCACAAAACTGAAACCCTCTATTGGCAAGTTCCAGCTCTATTGCAGGACTGTTCCTTTATGACATACCGGAGGCCTGAAGGTGATGCGGGTCCCAGGGCTGGTCTGGCTCTTCGCATCCTCTAAAATGGAGGTTAGGAACCAGCTCATTTTCTCACCTTCTTGGGGTGGCCAAAGTGTTAAAGAAAGATACTGTCTACTGCCTGGATTTCTCTTCTTGGTGCCCAAATTTTCTCCTCTAAAAAGTAGTCCTTGAAAATTGTCTTTCCTTTAAATACCATATGATTTCACTCATATGTAGAATTTAAGAAACAAAACAGATGAACATATGGGAAGTGGGGTATGGCAAGAAAAGAGGGAAACAAACCACAAGAGACTCTTAAAAGTAGAGAACAAAGGGTTGCTGGATGGAGGTGGGTGGGTACTAAGGATGGTACTTGTACTGGGTGCTGTATGTAAGTGATGAATCACTGATTCTACTCCTGAAGCCAATATTACACTGTATGTTAAATAACTAAATTTTTTTAAAAACTGTCTTTATTTTATGGAAATAAACTCTAAGAGAGCATTTTACACCTATTAAATTGGTAAAATTTTATAATGAATTGATGAATCCTGGAATGTTTGCGGTGAAATCAAATACATCTATTGGCATTATAATTGGGGAAATCCTTTTGGAAAGAAATAGATATATATTTGCAAGAATCCTAAAGATTTTTTATACCCTTTGAGGAAATAGTTCTACCCGTGAGAATTTATTTTTCAGTTAGGCAAAAAGCCGTGTTTAAGATCTCCATTGCAGTGTTATTAATAGTAGCAAAAGAGAGACCTGGAGACAATGTAAATTCTGACCTAAAGGGGATTATGATGAACTAAGTTCATGGGATATTATTTTGCCATTACAGTGATAAACATGGAAGTTATATAGAAATATGGAGAAATGTTTGCTGTAATGCTAAATGAAAAAGGATAGAATACCAAATGGTGTGTACATTATAATTACACAGATATCTTAAGCTACCTGTGTTTCAGGATGACAACTGGACAGTAATGGGCAAATACACAAAAAGTTGTATTCAGATAATAGGATTCTGGGTTATTTTTATTTCTTTATTTCCAAGTTGTCTTAAATATGGTTACATTATAAAAAGAAGCCTGGCTTTTCAGGGTGCAGATATTCTATTTTTAAATTGAAACTAGTTACTCTACAGAGAACCTCCTTTTGGAACAAGGGAGCAGTTATGATCTACTTGGAGAGGCAAATGATTTCTCATTTCCATCAGTGGTAGGGTTGCGAAAAAATTTCATCAAGCAGCACAACATTCAAACATGATACACTGCAATTAGAAGAAGCAAACATCTTGCAGGTAAAAAAAAAAAAAAAAAAGAAATTCTCTCTTTAAGAATCTTGTGTTCCTAAATCCTCAGTATGTTAATTGTGCTGAGATGACACTCTTGTACAGCCTCGATGGGAGGAATCATAAAGTAGCTATTAAATATGTCACTGTCTGTCTTACTACCAACTTGCCTTTTTTTTTTAATCTATTTATTGTTTAATTTACATCCAAGTTAGTTAGCATACGGTGCAACAATGATTTCAGGAGTAGATTCCTTAATGCCCCTGACCCATTTAGCCCATCCCTCCTCCCACACCCCTCCAGCAACCCTCTGTTTGTTCTCTATATTTAAGAGTCTTTTATGTTTTGTCCCCCTCCCTGTTTTTATATTATTTTTGCTTCCCTTCCCTTATGTTCATCTGTTTTGTATCTTAAATTCCTCATATGAATGAGGTCATATGATATTTATCTTTCTCTGACTAATTTCACTTAGCATAATATGCTCCAGTTCCATCCACATAGTTACAGATGGCAAGATTTCATTCTTTTTGTTTGCCAAGTAATACTCCATTGTATATGTATACCACATCTTCTTTATCCATTCTGTTGGATATCCATCTGTTGATGGACATGTGGGCTCTTTCCATACTTTGGCTATTGTTGATAGCACTGCTATAAACACTGGGGTGTATGAGCCCCTTAGAAAAAGCACACCAGTATCCCTTGGATAAATACCTAGTAGTGCAATTGCTGGGTCCTAGGTAGCTCTATTTGCAATTTTTTGAGGAACCTCCATACTGTGTTCCAGAGTGTCTGCACCAGTTTCCATTCCCACCAGCAGTGTAAAAGAGGTCCTCTTTCTCTGCATCCTTACCAACATCTCTTGTTGCCTGAGTTGTTAATGTTAGCCATTCTGACAGGTGTGAGGTGGTATCTCATTGTGGTTTCGATTTGTATTTCCCTGATGATGAGTGATGTTGAGCATTTTTTCATGTGTCGGTTGGCCATCTGGATGTCTTCTTTGGAGAAGTGTATATTCATGTCTTTTGCCCATTTCTTCACTGGATTATTTGTTTTTTGGGTGTTGAATTTGATAAGTTCTCTATAGATTTTGGATACTAACCCTTTATCTGATATGTCATTTGCAAATATCTTCTCCCATTCTGTAAGTTGCCTTTTAGTTTTGCTGATTGTTTCCTTTGCATTGTAGAAGCTTTTTATTTTAATGAGGTCCCAAGAGTTCATTTTTGCTTTTGTTTCCCTTTCCTCCGGGGACGTGTTGAGTAAGAAGTTGCTGCGGCCAAGGTCAAAGAGGTTTTTGCCTGCTTTCTCCTCGAAGATTTTGATGGCTTTCTGTCTTACATTTAGGTCTTTCATCCATTTTGAGTTTATTTTTGTGTGTGGTGTAAGAAAGTGGTTCCAGGTTCATTCTTCTGCCTGTCACTGTCCAGTTTTCCCAGCACCATTTGCTGAAGAGACTGTCTTTATTCCACTGGATATTCTTTCTTGCTTTGTCAAAGATTAGTTGGCCATACGTTTGTGGGTCCATTTCTGGGTTCTCCATCCTGTTCCATTGATCTGAGTATCTGTTTTTGTGCCAACACCATACTGCCTTGATGATGACAGCCTTGTAATACAGCTTTAAGTCCAGGATTGTGATGCTTCCAGCTTCGGTTTTCTTTTTTCAAGATTACTTTGGCTATTTGGAGTCTTTTCTGGTTCCATACAAATTTTGGGATTGTTTGTCCCAGCTCTCTGAAGATGCTGGTGGTATTTTGATAGGGATTGCATTGAATATGTAGGTTGCTTTGGGTAATAGCAACATTTTAACAATGTTTGTTCTTCCAATCCAGGAACGTGGAATATTTTTCCATTTTTTTGTGTCTTGAATTTCTTTCATCAGCTTTCTTTAGTTTTCAGTGTATAGATTTTTCACCTCTTTGGTTATGTTTATTTCTAGGTTTTTTTGGGGGGGTTTTGGTGCAATTGTACATGGGATCGACTCCTTGATTTCTCTTTCTGTTGCTTCATTACTGGTGATTAGGAATGCAACCGATTTCTTGTATTGATTTTATAACTTGCGACTTTGCTGAATTCATGGATCAGTTCTCCAACTTGCCTTTGACTAGCACATTACAATTTTCAAAATACTTTCACATCCTTCACATTATCAAAACTCCACACAAAAGGCAGTGCATGGCGTATGATGACCACTTTGTGGTTGGGGACACTAAGGCTCAGAAAGTTAAGTGATGTGCCCATTTCACACAGTTAGTAAGTGGAAGAGCAGGAACTAAATACAGTAAAACCTTTGATTGTGAGTAACTTGTTCTGCAAGTGTTCCGCAAGACCAGCAAACATTTCTAATAAATTTTAACTTGATAAATGAGCGATGTCTTGCAATATAAGTAGTACGTGATGCCGAATGTCACATGATCACAACTGAGCCAATGGTTCTTCTCCCTCACTCTCTCTCTCTCTCTCTCTCTCTCTCTCGCTCACTGCGGAATGTGGGTGATCGTCTCCCATGCTCAGATGCTCGGTCTCAGGCCACGGTGTTTGGCAGAAATCAGTGATTTTTCAGAATGTTGGAAGGTACCCACAATTGGCACTAGAATATTTTTTGTCACTTCAAAGCACCTATGGCCAGTCCTTTGCTTTCCATAGAAGAGTAAGCTTAGGAATGCTTTGCTTCATCCTAGGAGAGGCTGTGTGCAGATATATACCCTTTCCTCTGCTGCCTTATTGCCAGTTACACTAAATATAGTACACGATGAGTTTAATACTGTATTGCAGTCAACATCCTTGCAAACGTATAAAATGGCCCCTATGCAGGAAAAGGTTGAAAAGAAAGGTGGTAGGAAGAAGGAGATGACTATGGTAGAAGTTAAGAAGGAAATTATCGGGGTATCTGGGTGGCTCAGTCGGGTGAGCATCCGACTTTGGCTCAGGTCATTATCTCACGGTTCGTGGGTTCGAGCCCCGCATCGGGCTCTGTGCTGACAGCTGGGAGCCTGGAGCCTGTTTCTGATTCTGTGTCTGCCTCTCACCTGCTCGCACTCTGTCTCTCTCTGTCTCACTCTCAAATATAAATAAAGACCAAAAAAAAAAAAAAGAAGGAAATTATCAAGAAGTACGAACAAGGTATGCGAGTGGCCAAAATTGCAAGATTTTGTAAGAAGTCTGTGTCTGCATCTCATCTGCAGAGGGAGAGGAGAAAAAGGCAGAGAATCCCTCACTTCAAATGAGATTAGGGAGATGTGTAAAATGTGGAAAACAGTGCAAAATTCTGTAGAAAAGCACCACCCAATTAAGGCTGTAGCAGTGCGAGTAATGAATCTGTTTAATGACAAGACAATGTCACATTTCTGTAAAACCCTCAAAAGGAGGCAAAAGCACGTGTCATTGGATAAGTCCCTTGTTAAAGTTGCATGAAAAATAAAAGGTTCCATTGAACTGATAAATAGTAGTGATTCCATTAGTGGGCTAGTGATAGTAAAAGTCATCCTACACAATAACTCTCCTCTCTTGTCTCCCTCACACCAGCCATGAAGGTTTTCAAAGGTAAGTGCAGGTTAATTTGGTTTTTTTCTTTATTATTTTGTATTATATTACAATAGTGTGATAGTTTTTATATGAATATTTTTGGGTTGTGGAACAAATCATCTGAGTTTCCATTATTTCTTATGGGAAAATTTGCTTTGATATCCAAGTGCTTTGGATTACAAGCATGTTTCCAGAATGAATTATGCTCACAAACCAAGGTTTTGCTGTATTTGACAATTGTTTGACATAAGAGGACATGCCCAGACTCCAGTGAGTGTCCACACTCAACTCTGCAGTACAGGGATTATGGAGGAAATAGTGGTTGACTTTTTAAGGGAAGAAAGGAACATTTCATGCTTAGTGTGCCTGGGAAATGTGCACAACTGGCACAAAGGCCTGTTGGAGAGCTTTGTAGCAAAGTGGGGGAGTCAGAGTGTGGAGTTGTGGAAGGAGGGCGACTCAGGACGTCTGCGCCCACAACAAGGAGGAGTGTGTGAGAGGGAGACAAGGCGTATGACATGTCTCATGGGAACTTTGGGAGGAAGAACTAAAGGTGGACTTGGACGTCAATTTTTGGTCTGTTTATAATCAACAAGTTAAGAGGAAAACATTTCAAACTGAGTCCTGGGACATAGAAATAAGAACAACTCTTCAAATGGTATTTAGAGATGGCTTTTAAGAAACTACTAACTGTGTAATTGGTGCTAAGAACAGCAGCATTTCCAGTATCTCTGAGGTTCATTCAGCACATGGCTCTCGCCACTTTACTTAAGCCAGCTAGCTCGGGCTTCTTGAGCAGGGAGCTGTACATTCACCTTCAGGCATTTGTGAATGCTCCATGAGGACTTTCAGGCTTTATCTTGTCATTTGATGCCTATTTAGAATAATACTAATGTTTGCAGATTCTGGGTCATCTAGACAGCCACTGAATACCATAACATGATTTCGGTATCTACATGGGCACTGTTTAAGAAAGTATTGGGGCCAAATAATGCTATGTGAATTGTCACAATTAGAGGAAAAACGAATAGAGATGTACATAATATCTAAACAACTAGAGGCCAAGGACATCACAAAACACTGTATGAAGAAAACTTTCCCAGGGATGTCTGGATTGGCTAAGTCAGTTAAGCGTCTGACTTCAGCTCAGGTCATGATCTCACAGTTTGTGATTTTGAGCCTCGCATCGGGTTCTGTGCTGGCAGCTCAGAGCCTGGAGCCTGCTTTGGATTCTGTGTCTTCCTCTCTCTCTATCTCTACCCCTCCCCTGCTCGAACTCTGTCTCTCTCTCTCAAAAATGGAATAAAAACATTTTTAAAAATTAAAAAAAAAAGAAAAGAAGCCTTTCCCAGTTGTTCAACCATAAAACTGGTGGGTATGCAAAGTTATCACACAACTTGTGAAGTATAGACACACCAAATACAGAAGAACTCTGTCAAGAGAAGATATCCAAAAAAGGTGGGCAGCATGTCCCTTCAATGGCATACAGGGCTGAAGGCCTGCCCAAGAATGTTCTTTTGGGTTTCAAGATCCATTTATACTCTTCAAAATTATTGAGAATCCCAAAAAATCTTTTGGTTTTTTTCTTTAAGTTTATTTATTTTGAGAGAGAGAGAGAAAGTGAGATGGGAAGGAGCGGGGCAGGCTTGGGGCGGGGGGCGGTGGTTGGAATCCCAAGCAGGCTCCACACTGTCAGTGCAGAGCCCAACATGGGGCTCAAACTTGTGAACTGTGAGATCATAGCCTGAGTCAATGTCATGAGTCAGACACTTAACTGCTGAGCCACCCAGGCTCCCCAAGAGCTTCTGTTTATATGAATTATATCTATCAATGTCTATGTATTAGAAATTAAAAATAGAGATTTGTTTACTAATTTATTTTTAAATGATAATAATAAACCCATTATATATTAACAGATAACCTTATTAATGAAAATATATTTTGCAAAATAAAATTATAGTGAGAAGAGAAGCATTATTTTACATTTTTGCAAATCCATTTAATATCTGGTTAAACAGAACACAGCTGGATTCTCATATTTGCTTATGTGTCCAGCCCACTTTGATATATTTTTGGTTGACAGATATGAACAAAATATGACCTCACACTTCTGTGTTGTTGGAAAGGAAAGAGTATTTTAATAGATTTTAAGGTGGTTGTGGACATTCTTCTTTGATATTACATCAAAATTCAACAAATGGCTGTTTCTTAAACATTAATTGCAAGGTAGAATCTGGAACCATAGCAATGAATTTTTCATATTTGGTTATATTAAAATCCACTGGTTAGTGTTGCATTTTGAAGGGGTTTTACTCACATAGAATTTTCTAACATCATGTTTGTACAGATCTTCCAAATGTCAACATATTTCATTATACAATATCAACTTCATTCCTTGAGGTCCCCATGAATTTCATGGTACTAGAAAGCTGTCAAGCTTATGGTATCAGCTGTAGGCTTACCAAAATTCTACTTTTCACTTGAAAACTCGAGATTTACCATTGGCAACAAATACTGTCATGTGATTTCTTTGAAATGACAGGCTCACCTTGCTCATTTTTAAGAAAATGTCTTCTGAATTCCCAAGTTAGAAGAAGAATGTGTCAGCCATCCTTTTAGGTAAAAATGGTGTTCCATAAAAAAGTGACTAATTCAGCACACAGTTCACCTGTAAGAGTGCCTCTCCTCAAGGCAACTAATCATACCTGGGTAGGCTGCAGAAGTGCTTCATGAACACTTCCCATTTTGTCACACCAAATATTGAAAAAGAGTTATACTCAATGGGCAAGATTTAATAGAAGTAATTTTTACAGCTTCACCAAGGACATTCTTAAGTGAAACACTCTTTCTTTTTTCTGTAAGCTCATGGTGATGAAGAATACACCAACTACTAGGTTCAGTTCACTGCCACTGCCTTGATCTGTGTGAAGGTGACAGTGTCACCCATCATTTCTCTTGCACCATCAGTGCAACTGTTAACACAGTGAAAATGATAAATAATGCGATGATGGTGATGATGATGATGATGATGATGATGAAAATAGTTTTCAACACACAGATCCCCTAAAAGCTATTCTCAGACCTCGGCGGCGGGAAGGGGGGGGCGGGGATCTCATGGACCAGATTTGAGAACCACTGAACTAGAGTACTGTACGTAATTGGACTCAGTTTTTATTAAAGTTCCCAGACTTAGGGGCACCTGGCTGGCTCAGTCAGTGGAGCATGTGACTCTTGATCTCTTATACTCATGTTCAAGCCCCACATTAGGTCTAGAGATTACTAAAAATAAAATAAAATAACATTCCCAGACTTATAAAAATTACAGGTTAGCTTATAGATTTTTTTCCCTAGGAGAGATGCAAATGATATTTGCTTAGTAGAAAAGGTGACTCCAAGTGTTGTAATTTATTGCCTCATAGGACATTAACCAGTCCTGTATCTAACCTAGAAATTGTATCCTAACATTCCTTTATTAAATTACTGATAAATACATAGCTTCTCAAACACTTTCTAAACTGGTCTTTACATCTTCCTGTTTCCCTCATTAAATGATGAATTCAGTAAAATCTTTGACATATGTTCATTTTATATTTACATGAGTAATGATTTTAACTTTTTTCAAAATTGTCCTTTAGCAAACTCAACTTTTACCATCATCAGCATCATTATCACATTCATGTTACTAGTAGCAAATCACTTGTTTAGCAAAACATCTTTAAATTAATGTTGTCGGGGCATGTGGATGGCTTAGTCAGTTGAGTGTCCAACTCATGATTTCAGTTCAGGTCCTGATCTCAATGGTCATAAGATCAAGCCTTGAGTCTGGCTCCATACTGGGAGTGATGCCTATTTAAGATTCTCTCTCTCTCTCTCTCTCTCTCTCTCTCCTCTACCCCACCCCCTCCCCCATTCACACTCTCTCTCAAAAACTACTATGTTGTTGTTGTTGTCAATTTGGAATATTTGGTGTTTAATGTTATATACATTTAAAGGGAAATACCTTGTAGACCTCTAGGCTTACCAAAATTAATTTTATTTGAATGCTACTTAAATATATGCTAGCATGGAATTATATATAAACTCCTTATGCTTTTAACTGTTACACAGCTATAAATACAAAACTTATCCAATACATACAGAGCCACAAAACCAAGATAATACATACCTGCATCTACAGCACCATGAAGAATTCCTTACCCAAGAAAGACAGGTATGAGCAGAAAATTAGCCTTTGACTTGTGGCTGAGAGTGGCACAATATTCATGAACTCACAGACCCCGACAATGCCATTGTTATCAGTGGAAAATCCACATGGACATGTGTGGCCACCTGCTGAGAAATTTTAGGTGCCTCTAGACAAGAAATTTAGCTTCTCTGAGCTCCTCTGCAAACTAAGAGTGTGCCTACCTCTCTCACAGGGTTAATACAGATGTTCACTTGGAGAAGAAAGCATGCAGCCATTTTTGATTTCTAAAAGAAGATTTCAAAAAAGCATTGCACTATTTAATTCTTCTCTCTCCTCTTTGAAGAACTGTCTTATTCCCTAATTTTGTTCTCAGGGCTGGCCCCAGAGCCAAACTCCTAGTTCTACCCTTCCCTACCAATTTGACCCTAAACAAATCGTTTAATCTCTCACTTCATAGTCCTCATCTGTAAACTAAGGTGATTATAATCTCTACCTCATAAGAGTATTGAATAGACAGTTTAGAATAATGCATATAAAGCACTTGACACATAGAAAGTACTCAGAAAGTTATTAGGGTAATGCTTGGTGCCTAAGAGCTAAATAAATGTTGGTTATCATTAGTCAGATGTTAGGTGAAAAGTAAGGGTATAGTCCCTTCTACAATGATATTTTTAGAAGGAGGACAAGAAAAAAACTAACAGTGAATGGACACCTTGTGCCATACTTTTCATACACTCCGTAATTTCATCTTTACAAAGCTCTGTGAGGCAGATATGAACATCCAGGGTGGGACTAGGATAGGGGAGTGAGGCATTTAGGGTTCAAAATTAAGGAGGCACATACAACACAAAATTAAGGAGGATCTCCCTCTTAGGCTTATGCTCAGGAAAAATGAGACCCACACACAGGGGAACTTGGCAACAAAATGGTAAGCAACAGAGGTGGGATTTACCCTCTGGTCTGCCAGCTGAAGCCGAAATGGATCCTCTGAAAAAGAGGGGCCATGGGTGGGTCTTCTTTCCTATGGGTTCTTACCCCTTTACTGCATTCAGATAGTACAGATCTCTGAGAGGCTGCCCAGCCTGTTCTGGAAATTTCCCAACTGTGATTTCCCTAAGTGTGATTGAAGTCCCTGACATACTAAAATGTTCTTACTTTTCTTTCACAGGAGTGCCCTGATGGAACTTCACTTAAGCTTCTGGTTAAATATCGTAGCAAGGGCCTCTTAAGATTTTCTCAGTAAGCCCAGATTCTAACAGCTTCCAACAACTTAATAAGAAAAAGCCCTAGGAAAAAAAGAGAAGTTATGATCTTTCAGAAAGAAGCTTGTCTTTGTAACATGGAGGATGCTTTTAGAAGTCATTACTATCATTGGGATGAGTCCTTCAGGCCTACCTTAGGTATTATTTTCTACCATCCTCTTATCTAAAGTGTTAAAATGACTCTGGGAATAAGAAAATCTGTCCTGCAGTTTAGTTTTTCCCTTTCCTTAAAACAGAAAGATTGGCTGAGTGAACTCTGGAACAAAACATTGAATCCAGGTAGAAGCCAGCTTCTTAGAATTTGGGGAACTTTCTCTAGGAATCTCTGATGTATTTATGTGACTAAGCAACCCAAGGGCAGGAAAAACCTTCAAAAGAAACAATTAAAGTCTGTTTGGATAACCTTTCCTGGAGCCTGAGGGTAGAATCTAGACGGAAAGGTGCCCCTCCCTCCACCCTACCTCAGGAAAGGAGGCTGGGCAGAGCAATGAGTTACGGGGAAGGAATGTGCAAGAATGACTGTGTTATTTCCAAGATTTAGAGATTCCTTTAGGAGCGTGCTGTCGACTAAATTATGCCCCCCAAAATTCATAAGCTGAGGCTCAAATCCCCAGTGTGACTGTATTTGGAGAAAGGGTCTGTAATCAAAATGCACTGAGGTCACAAGGGCAAGGATCTGATACCATAGGATCAGTATCTTTATAAGGAGAGATGCAAGAAGCCCACCATGTATGTGATCAGGCCAAGAAGGTCATCACCAGATCCTGACCTTGCTGGCACCCTGATCTCAGACTTCCAACTCCAGAACTGTGAAAAAAAATTCTATTGTTTAAGCCACCCAGTCTATGATATTCTGTTATGGAAGCCAGAGCTGACTAATACAAAAGACTTGGGGTAATGTTTCATGCCCAGAGTTTCTTCAGTTGGTTCCCAATGACGCGAAGCTTATTTATTATGCTGGTCTCACTGAGTTTACATCCCCTGTCTCTTTAAGGCTTGCCACCCAATATGTGGATACTAATTTTTTTCTGTTTTGCAGCTGAAACTAGAATAATGGATGATTTGGTTTATAGAATCAAAAGCAGTAAGGTCCAGAGCTTGAAGGTCTTATATGGATCCCTTCACCTTTCTGGGCATTAATTTCCCCAGCTGTAAAATGGGGAATGTATTAGTTTCTACTTCACAGATTGCTTATGAGGATCTAAGTATCTGACCTACAATCCCCACTGGCAGGTGTAGGCACTGACTAAGCAGGTCAGAGCCAAGATCTTGTTCCTAGAAGCCAGAATTAGAGGATGCCAGAAAGGAGAGAACCAGAAGGGTGAGTGAGTGTTCATGTTCTTAAACACTACAAGGTTTCAGTGCTAAGAGAGGGTGTAGGGGCTGGGCTCAAATAGGAAACCCATGTGTGTGCCTTACTTGGGGAAAGAGTGTGCTGGACAGGCAGAACACACAACAGAACAGAAGTGGCCACAGCTCGCCATATTGGCCATCAGGTAAGGTGGAGGCCACAAATAGAGTGAGTTGGAGTGACTTACATATTGTGTGGTAATAAATAAAATCATTACCAAAGGCATTAGTTTGTTTTTAACACCTTCATTCCGCGCCCCCAACCCAACCCCTCATGATTCAAGTAAAGGTTGAGAATCACAGATGTTAATGATGAAGTATGGAGTTTGGTAGGAGTCAGGGCTCAGGTGTGCATGGATCTCAACTATGAGATTTTAGACCCTTAGTTATGTGTTGGATGCAATAGTTATTAAGTGTTAATTTGCTTTCCTCATTTCTTACCATTTTCATAATGTGTAGTTAAACAGAAGTAATGGCCCTGTTTGGAGCCCCCTGGCCATGTTCCCTGTTTGGGTGCTTTCAGTGTTCATCTGAGTGCACTCTCCCCTCCCCCACTGCCTCTCTGCTGAGCTGGGAGGCCAGGTCTCTGACCCTTGGATAGCAGAACCTGATAGGATGTTTGTTCCAAAAGCGCCTCCTCCCTTTAACAAGTGACTTTAATTGGGACCTCCAAGTAGTGCCACCAGGATACTTAGGACAAGTCACTCACGTTTGAAATCTTGGAAATTCTCTCCCAATGAAGCAACCAAATACTTTGTTATAGAAAAGCATACTGAGAAAGAAAAATGTTTATGCAGATTCTCATTACACCAGAAAATATGCTCTAACTGAAAAGGAAAAAGGGCAAGGATTCTGAGATATTTCATCTAAAACAATGAGGCAGAGATTGTTCTGGACTCCCTTGCCTTTTGCACCCAGAGTTATTTGGTTTGAACGACTGCCAAATCCTAAAGTTCGAAAGATAGTCACAAGTGGGGAGGGGGGCCAGCATTCTTGGGGTTGGATTCCCAGAATGCTCCGATTTATTGTAAGTTTCTCCCTCTGAGGTCAGCCTGCTCTGTCTGGTGGTTCTGCTTTAGAGACAGCCCCTCCCCCTACTATGGAGACTCTTAAAAGTGGTTCTGACAGGAAAAGCATCAACCACGTTGGCCACCCAAGGACTTGAACTTGGATATGTAAACTTCTTCCGGAAGCCACCACCATGGTCACATCTGAGGTTCATGAGGATGTGCAACCCTCTCACATGCAAGGCAGCTGTTCTCATCAGGCCTGTTATAAAATACACAAGTGCGGGCATTTTGTCCTTTTAACAGTGTTTCATTGCAATTGAATGTAAACATCAGTTCAGTTAATAGGCGTTTATGTAAGCCATTAAGCTTGGTTTCATCTTTGCAGTCTTCCACTCTGTGCGCTCTTATTCAAACTTTCACCATGCCCTGATAGGTTTTACCTCCAAATTTCCGCAAAGAACCAATCACTTGTCTCCTCCGTTGCCACCACCATGGCCAAGTCACACTAATGGTTTGCCTTTGTTACCTTGAGAGCCTCCTAACTGCTCACTCTGCACCAGTTCTGCCCTCTCCTCACCCAGAGTTTGTTCTCCGTGCTCTAACTAGATCGATGGTTTCAGCACCCCAATCTGACCCTTTTGCTCTTAGGCTGAAACTCAAAAGCCTCCCCTTGACCCCTGCCTGCCTCTGCTGCCTCATCCTGACCCTTCCTCCTGTCCATCCCTCTCGGCCTGAAGCCACATTAACTTCATAGCTTCTTCCTCCCCTCCCCCCACCCACCTGATGATCAAAGTTCAAATGGCACTTCCTGGGGAACTTTCCCTTGAGGACCCCAATCTAGGACAAGCCTCTTTGTTTTAAGTTTTCATTAACCATGTTTCTTTCCTTAAGAGCAATTACCTTCATTTTTAATTACACATTTATGAGTGTGATTATTTGATGAAGATCCATCTTCCCTATGGGTCCCTAGGTTTCATGAGAGCTGGGGCAAGTCTGCTCACTACTGTACACCTAGGTCCTTCCCAGGTGCCTGGCACACAAACACGTTCTCAGGGAACATCTCTGAATGAATTTCAGAGAGGTAGGCTCTTGAGTGGGATACACAGACAACTGACCTCAGTTTCCCTAAGGTCCTTCCACTGGGAAGCCTGGCCTGGCCTGAGGAGCTGCTGGCTCTTCTTGTAAAGACCGCACTAGTCACTGATAGTTACTCATTATGTGTGGGCTATTCAGTGAGCTCTGGGAAATAGAACAGAGACATTGGCACCAAGAGGCCTAAGTTCAAATCCCTTCTCTATGCCACTCAACAGCCAAGTGATTGTGAACAAGTTACTTAACTTCCTTCAATAATAATTTCCTAACCTGTAAAATGGAGGTGACAGCCTCCTAGTTTATAGTGTTGTTGGACAGATGTATAGAGATAATGTATGTCTAACACTAAACCCAGGGTCAGGGCCAGAGTAAACATCCAATCAAGGTTGCTTTCTCCCGCTGTCTTGCTCCCCACCACCCTGCTGTCCATGAACTTCCCCTGTGCTCACCTCTTTTTATGTGGGACTCTTCAGCTACTTTCTCTAGAACTGTTTAAGCCATGTGGTGGCCCTGTCTTTTTGTTAGCCCCAGGGCTACAAATCAATGGCCTCAGTGGTCACACTGCCAGTGGCCTGATGTCTCAGTTGGGGTTCCCCTAGAACTGGCACCTGAGACAAGGATTCCAGGTGGTTTCCTGGGAGATGATCCTAGGAAGCCACAGTAGAGAAGGGAGATAGGGAGATAGGGCTAGGGATCACATGTTATCATGCAGGCCACCACTGTGCCCACCTGGAGCTTAATCCTCAGGGACCTCTAGAAGACACTTATCCTATCCAAGGAGCAAGGGAGTTAAGGTATACACCTGGTCCATCAATCTGCCTTTTCACAGGGGTGAGGGTGGCATGGCAATGACCCTCTGACACCTCCTGTGTGCTGCATTCATGTGCAGGACTGACTGTGGCACCAGTGAATCCTCACAGGCACAGAACCACAGGTGCAGGCATGGAAGGGGTGGCCCGGAAACATGGGCAAGACACCAACAGCTTCTGCCTCGACTGGCGAGGATCTTCTAAATGCATGTCTTCCTGATCACAGCTTTCACACTGGTCTCGCCCTTTCCTTGACCAAAAGTGAGTGTAACATGCCTATTGCCTCATTCTAGACGTACTACATCCTAGCCACAGACTCTTCCAATTTGCAAACTGATAAATGAAGGAACTTTAGGGGCGCCTGGGTAGCTTAGTTGGTTGAGCATTCAACTCTTAATTTCAGCTCAGTTCATGATCTCACGATTTGTGAGTTCAAGGCCCACGTCTGGCTCTGCACTGACAGCGTTGAGCCTGCTAGAATTCTCTCCCCCTGTCTCTCTGCCCCTCCCGCCCCCTGCCAAATAAATAAATACTTTTTAATTTTTTAATGAAGGAACTTTATACTTGTCTTTTGATTTGAGACAGGAAGGAACATCATTTCCTAAACCAAAGGCTGCTTTCTCTGCTTTCTATTATACTTTCAAATATCCCACATAACTACCTTCCTTTGGCAAGTCTTAAAGACACAGTCTGCATATATAAAGGCCGTGTACGTCCAAGAGAAAGTTTTCATCACCTTTAAAATCTCTAATTCTTTCCCCCCGCCCAATCACATATAGGTTACAGACAGCTCAGGTTTATTGTTATCATTACCTGAGGATATTCTAAAACATCCAGATAATCGAGAACCCTAATTAATGAACGTCTGGAAAATAGGAAGGTCACTACATTAATGGCTACTGATAATACAGGCTGGATTAAAGCACAGAGGTGGAGTTTCAGATGTGCCCTGTCCTGACGAGCCAACTTTGACACTCTGGATACTGTTCATTATTAAGCAATATGAACTAAGTGCCTACAAGGTGCAGAGTGCTGTGCTAGGTGCTATAAGGCACACAGAGAGGCTTGAGAAGCTTTCAGAAAGAAAGAACTTCCCTTCCTCAAAACAACTCTGAGCCTATTCTAATTTCCACTATTAGAGACTTTTTTTTTTTTTTTTTTTTTTTTTTTTTACTTTTCCAGCATCCTTTTATACAATGAACTTCTCACCAGGAAGGATCGAAGTCCCAGACTATACAGCCAAGAGGGGCCTCAGTGTTCCTATTGCTGTACAGATAGAGACCCAGAAGGGAAATGATTAGCTTGAAGTCACCCAGCCCACAGGTGGTAGAGCTGGGCCTGAAGTCCCTACGTCTGCCCCTTCTGTCTGCTTTCTTCACATTTTAAAGCTGTTATCTGACCTTTGCACTTGAGGGTGGATTAATTAAGGGCTGGTCTCTGAGATAGCTTTCTAAGAGCACATACTAGCAAAGTGGATTTCACCACCTGCCCCCACTCTCCACTTTGCAGCTGATGGTCTTTTTCTCCAGCAGGCCCAGCAGGCACTTTGCTTGACTAAACTCCTCTGAACACCCTTCTAGCTCCCCACTGTTTCTTCTCTGACCACTGGATCAAAATCCAGGGGAAAATCCTTTTGAGTATTCGCTTTTTTAAAAAAAATTTTTTATGTTTATTTATTATTGAGACAGAGAGAAATAGAGCATGAGCGGCGGAGGGGCAGAGAGAGAGAGGGAGACACAGAATCTGAAGCAGGCTCCAGGCTCGGAGCTGTCAGTACGGAGCCCAGTGCAGGGCTCAAACCCACTAAACCGTGAGATCATGACCTAAGCCAAAGCTAGACGCTCAAACTGACTGAGCCACCCAGGCGCCCCAAGTGTTCACTGTTTTTTTTTTTAAGGTTTATGTATTTTTGAGAGACAGTGAGTGAGCAGAAGCAGGGGAGAGGCAGAGAGAGGGGGACAAAGGATCCAAAGCAGGTTCCACACTGACAGCAGAGAGTCAGATGTGGGACTCAAACTCATGAACTGTGAGATCATGGCCCTAACTGAAGACAGACTCTCAAGCGACTGAACCATCCAGGTCCAAGAGTTCACTCTTAAGAGCCTCCTACCCCAAGTTGACTGATGAATCAGAACTCATCTCCGGGGCTTGGGGCAAGGAAACTACACTTGTAATAAGCCTTTTATGTGTCACACCAAAGTTTGAGAACCATCAGCCTACCGGCTGAATCTCAGCATCTTCAACGTGGCTTAGAAGACCTGCCTACCTTCTGGCCTCACCGTCCCCCCCCCCCATCAGCCTGGCTGAACCACTTCCTGTTCCAGAAACAGGTCTCAATATCGTCAAGCCTTTGTATCTTTGCTCACTCTGTTTCTCCTGCCTTGTTTGCCTTTCTTTCCCAAGTTCTACAGGGTGAATTCCTGTTTCTCCCATTCTCCTCCAAGGGCCCTCCTAAAATGTCCCTTCCTCTTTCACTCTTCTTAACTCCTTTCCTGTTTTCTCCTCCCTTCTCATAGTTATTGATACCTGTCTCTATTGCAGCACTTATGTTCCTGTATGAACGAATTCTAAGGCCTCTACCTCGGTCCAGAGCCCCTGGGAGCACACATTGCTCCGGCACCCCTTCCTCCAGAGCCAGACATGTGCCTTGGCAATAAGAGTATAGGCTGGATTTCAGCCCAGGTACCCTCCCCAGACACCCTCGTGCAGGCCAGAGGCTACTTGACCACGTGCAGGGGCCCTCCACCTGCCTTC
Organism: Cryptoprocta ferox; assembly: GCA_028646485.1. Classification (NCBI taxonomy): domain Eukaryota; kingdom Metazoa; phylum Chordata; class Mammalia; order Carnivora; family Eupleridae; genus Cryptoprocta; species Cryptoprocta ferox. Next base: position 98,954,176 of record CM053560.1, read on the forward strand.
TTGGCTGTGAGCTCCTGAGGGTCCCCTGGAATTGGTTCATCGTTGTATATCCCCAGCCTAAAACTGTGGCCCTGCAGTGACTGTATATAAAAGGTTTTATAAGCTGAAGTGAATGGTATGTGGGCTGGGAGCACAGGCAGTGTGCTCCTCACATGAGTCATCAAATGCTGTGAATTGCAGGAGGCCCCCTCCCCAGCAGCATAGGCGGGATGAATAATGTCATCTGTTCTGTTCTCCATGGATTTGGGATATTTTAACATCTGCAACTGGAAATTGTTCAGAGCTGTGAGACTAAAATAGATGCCTGCAGCAGTCTGTTAACTCATTCTTTGCCTTTTGGACCTAAAAACAAAAATCCTTTCTAGTTTTTCCCCAGAGTTAATCTATCTGAGGCTAGTTGTTATTAAGGCCACAGGAGAAATTGCCTGCCTGAAAGACCCTCCCCAGGGTCCCTCCTGCTGCACAACTGGCCCATCAGTGATGTGCAGATGCCCATCAGGCCCCCATGGCTAATTCAGGAGGCACAGTCAGCCGCAGTAACAGAACGACAAAGCACAGTGTCAGACGCCCTGCTGCTCTGTAGAGAGGGGCCACGGGAGGCAGTGCAGGGTTTGGTTCCAGTTCCCAAGCGTCTAACATTCTCATTACTCCAGTGAGAATGCATTCACGTGTGACTTGATTCCTTTCCTTAAAAAGGTCATTATGACATTTCAAGACAGAGTTGTTTGTTAACTTTCCGTCGGTCCCAATCCAGGAGAGGCATAAGAATTGAATTCCTATTTTGCCTTTAATCACTGAGGCAGTGACCTAACAATGAAGTTGACAAGTGGAGGAAAAGAGATATGAGAGGAAGACAAACCGTGTAAGTATAAACTGGAAGATTAGTTCACATGCAGCAGGAAAAGAACTGGCGACTTTGGTAGCTGACTTGGGTTGTTATGTTTTGCTCGTTTTTTAATTTTCACTAAAAATAATATTGGGGGGGATAAACAGTTCTAATTTCTATCCTAATCAGCTGGCCTCCTCACTAAAGTTTACCTTTCATCATTTTTACAGGTCAGAGCGCATTTAATTGTCACAACAAACGTTCAATGTCATTATGATTAGTCCTAACTTACAGATGAAAAAAAAACTGAAGTTCAGGACTCATCACCCAAATTCAGACCCAACAGACCACAAAACAGGTCCTGAGCTTTGTAAATGAGGGACACAAACGTATGTAAGACAAAGTTATGCCTTCAATGGTTTGCAAACTAAATCAGAATAAACAACATGGACAATAATTGGAAAACAAAAGACCAAGGTAAAAGACAGAACATTTAGGGCTGATATTAACCAAAGAAGTCTACATGCAGAAGACAGAACTCAGAAGTTGTGCAATAATCACACTCAGAAAAAGACATGAAAACATTCTGAGAGTGGTGAGGTTTGGTTTGTTTGTTTTTTAATAGATAGTTAGTACCAGAGCAGGGATTTGAACCCATTTCAGAACTCATCACAATTTCATTTGTACCCTATGTTTTCTAAAAGAGACTATTTTTAGAACAGCTTTAGGGTAACAACAATATTGAGCAGAATATTCCAGAGATTTCCCATATATCTCTTGCCCCCACCCATGCATAGCCTCTCCCGTTATCAACATCCCCCACCAGAGCAGTACGTATGTTACCAATGATGAACCTATTTTGGCACATCATTATCACCCAAGGTCCACAGTTTATATTAGTATTCACTCTTGGTGTTGTACATTCTATGGGTTTGGCCAAATTTTAATGACTTTATAGTATCATACAGAATAGTTCCATTGTCCTAGAAATCCTCTATTCTCCACCTTTGTATCGCTCCCTCCCCACTAATCCCTGGCAACCACTGATCTTTTTACTCTCCATAGTTTTGCCTTTCCCAGAATGTCATGTAGTTGGAATCATATAGTATGTAGGCTTTTCAAACTGGTTCTTTCACTTAGTAATATGCGTGTGAGTTTCCTCCATATCCTTTCATGACTGAATAGCTCATGTCTTTCTTTTACTGCTGAACAATAGTCCCTTGTCTGGATGTGCTACAGTTTATTTATCCATTCACCTACTGTAGAACAGTTTTAATTGCTTCCTAGTTTTGACCATTATGAATAAAGCTTCTATAAGTATCCATCTGCAGGTTTTTGTGTGGACATAAATTTTCAATTCCTTTGGCTAAATACCAAGGAGAGAGACTGCTGGATTCTATGCTAAAACATGTTTAGTTTTATAAGAAGTTGTTAAACTGTCTTCCAAAGCAGCTATACCATTATGCATGCCCACCAGCAATGAATGAGAGTTGCTCCATATCCTTGTCAACATTTGGTGTCATTTGGATCTTGACCATTCTAATAGGTGTGTAGTGGAATCTCACTATTGTTTTAACTTGCATTTTCCTGATGACATATGATGTGGAACGCTCTTTCATATGCTTATCTGTCATCTGTGTGAGGTGTCTGCTGAGATCCTTGGCACATTTTTAATTGAATTGTTTGTTTTCTTATTGTTAAATTTTAAGAGTTTTTTGTATATTTTTGGATAAAAGTCTTTTTTGGTTTGGAGGTTTGTTCGTATGTTTTATTTTGTTTTGTTTTTTGGATAACAGTCTTTTATCAGATATGTCTTTTGCAAATATTTCTCCTCACTTGTGGCTTGTCTTCTTATTCTCTTGATGGTATATTTTGCAGAGCAGAAATTTTTAATTTCAATGAAATCAAGCTTATCCATTTTTTTCATGAATCATGCATGTCTTTGGTGTTGTATTTATAACATCATGGCCAAACCAAAAGTCATCTAAATTTACTCCAATATTATTCTCTAGAAGTTATATAGTTTTGCATTTTTATTTTTGTGATGATTTTAAGTTAATTATTGTAAGAATGTAAGGTCTGTATCTAGATCTTTTTTTTTTTTTTGCACGTAAGCGTCCAGTTGTTCCCGCACCATTTGTTCAAAGGCTACCGTTTCTCCATTGTATTGTCTTTTCTCCTTTGTCAAAGACCAGTTTGCCATAATTATGTGGGTCTATTTATGAACTTTCTATTCTGCTCCAGTGATCTCTTTGTCTATTATTTTGCCAGTACTTGATTACTGTAGCACTAAAGGAGGTCTTGAAGTTGAGTGATGTCAATACTCCAACTTTGTTCTTCTCCTTCAATATCGTGTTGGCTATTATGGGTCTTTTGCCATATGTGTTTATATGGGTCCATATAAACTTTAGAATCAGTGTATTGCTATCCACAAAATAAATTGCCAGGATTTTAATTGGGATGGCAATGAATCTATAGATCCAGTTGTGAAGAACTGACATCTTGACAATATTGAGTCCTCCTTTCCATGAACATGGAATATCTCTCCACTTATTTAGTTAGTTCTTTGATTTTATTCATCAGAGTTTTGTAGTTTTCCTCATATAGGTCTTGTACATCTTTTGCTAGATTATACCTAAGTATTTCATTTGGGGGGTGCTAATGTGAATGGTATTGTTTTTAATTTCAAATTCCATCTGTTCATTGTTAGTATATTAGGGAAGAAATTAGGTTTTATATATTAACCTTGTATCCTGAAAACTTGCTATTATGGCTTATTAGTTCCACGACCTTTTGGTCAATTCTTACGGATGTTTCTACATAGATGATCGTTACATCAACAGACAAAAGTTTTATTTCTTCCTTTCCAATCTTTAAATTTTTATATGCTTTCTTGTCTTATTCCATTAGTTAGGACTTTCAGTACAATGTGGAAAAGCCGTGCTGAGAGGGGACATCTTTGCCTTGCTCCTGATCTCAGTGGGAAAGTTTTTCACCATTAAATATGATGTTATATGTAGGGGTTTTTTGTAGATATTCTTTATCAAGTTAAGGAAATTCTCTAGTCCTAGTTAACTGAGAGTTTTTTAAATCACGAATGGGAATTGATATTGTCAGGTTTTTTTTTTTTGCATCTATCCATATGATCATATGATTTTTCTTCTTTAACCTGTTGATGTGATGAATTACATTAATTGATATTTGAATGTTGAACCATCCTTATATACCTGGGATAAATCCCACTTGGCCATGGTATATAATTCTTCTTATACATTGTTGGATTCAATTTGCTAATATTTTTTGAAGATTTTTATATCTTTGTTCATGAGAGGTATTGGTCTAAAGTTTCTTTTCTTGTAATATCTTTGTCTGGTTTTGGTATTAGGGTAATGCTGGCCTTATAGAATGACTTTGCAAGTATTCCCTCTGCTCTGCTTCTAATCTCTGAAAGAGATTGTAGAGAATTAGTTTAATTTCTTCCTTAAATGTTTATTAGAATCCACCAGTGAGCCCAACTGAGCCTGGTGCTTTCTGTTTTAGAAAGTTATTAATTATTGACTCAATTTCTTTAATATATATAGGCCTACTCAGATTGTCTATTTCTTCTTGTGTGCATTTTGGCATACTGTCTTTCAAGCATTTGGTCCATTCCATCTAGGTTATCAAATTTGTAGGCATAGAATTGTTCCTAGTACTCCTTGGTTATTCTTTTAATGTCTGTGGGGTTTGTGGTGATGTTCTCCTTTCATTTCTAATATTAATAATTTGTATCATTTCTCTTCTCTTCTCTCCTCTCCTCTCCTCTTCTCTTCTGTTCTCTTGTTATCCTAGGTAGAGGCTCAACAATTTTATTGATCTTTTCAATCAAAGAACCAACTTTTGATTTCATTGATTTTCCTTATTGATTTTCTGTTTTCAATTTTATTGATTTCTGCTCTGATTTTCATTTCTTTTCTTCTGCTTACTTTGTATATTTAATTTGCTCTTCTTTTTCTAATTTCCTAAGATTGAAGTTTAAATGACTGATTTTAGATCTTTTTTCTTATTTAATATATGCATTCAGTGGTATAAGTTTCCCTATTCAGCTTTTGCTGCATACCACAAACTTTGAGAAGTCATGTTTTCATTGTGTCATTTAGTTCAATAGTTTTTTTTTAAGTTTATTTATTTATTTTGAGAGAGAGAGGGCACAAGCAGGAAAGGGGCAGAGAGAAAGGAAGAGAGAGAATCTCAAGCAGCCTCCATGCTGCCAGTATAGAGCCCGATGGAGAGGGGAGGACTCAATCTCATAAACCGTGAGATCATGACCTGAGTCAAAATCAAGAGTCAGTTGCTTAACTGACTGAGGCACCCAGGCGCCCCAAGTTCAATAGTTTTTTAATTAATTTCCCTGAGGTTTCTTCTTTGTTCTATGTGTTATTTAGAAGTGTGTTGTTTAGGGGTGGTTGGGTGGCTCAGTCAGTTAAGCATCCAATTTTGGCTCAGGTCATGATCTCACAGTTTGTGTGTTCGAGTCCCACATCAGGCTCTGTGCTGACAGGTCAGAGCCTGGAGCTGCTTCAGATTCTGTGTCTCCTCCTAACCAACTCATGCTCTATCTCTCTCTGTCTCTCAAAAATGAATAAAGGTAAGAAAAAAAATTTTTTTAAAGAAGTATATTGTTTAGTCTCCAGGTATTTTGAGATTTTTCTAGCTATTCTCTATTATTGATTTCTTTAAAACAATTTTTTTAATTTTTAAAAATTTTGTTCTGTTACTAATTTCTATTTTAATTCTATTGGAGTCTGAGAATAGATGTTTGATTTTTGCTCTTTTAAATTTGTTGAGATAGGGGCGCCTAGGTGGCTCAGTCGACTAGGCATCTGGCTCTTGATTTTGGCTCAGGTCATGATCTCTCAGTTCTTTGGGCTCTGTGCTGACAGAGTGGCGACTGCTTAGGATTCTCTCTCTCTCTCTCTCTCTCTCTGTTCTCTCTCTCTCTCTCTCTCTCTCTCTGCTCCTCCCCCACTTGTGCACGCACTCTCTCTCTCTCAAAATAAATAAATAATTTTTAAATTAAATTTGTTGAGGTGTGGTTTGTGTTTTATGGCCCAGAATGGGGTCTGCCTTGGTGAATGTTCCATGTGAGCTTGAGAAGAATATGTCTTCTGCTCTTACTGGATGAAATGAACTATAGATGTCCATTATATCCAGTTTATTGATGGTGTTATTGGGTTCGACTGTGTCATCACCAATTTTCTGCCTGCAGGTCCTGTCCATTTCTGATGGAGGGGAGTTGAAGTCTCTAACTGTGACAGCAGATTCATCTATTTCTCCTTGCATTTCTGTCAGTTTCTGCCTCACATCATTTGACTCTCTGTTGTCAGGTGCGTACACATTAACAGTTGTTATGTTTTGTTGAAGAATGAATCATGAGGATTCTTTTTAATTGCATTTTTTAAATTAAACTTTTTATTTTCTGAGATAATTGTAGATTCACATGCACATAAATAATGCAGAGAAATCCCATGTGCCCTTTACCCAGTTTCCCCCAGTGGTAACACCTTGTAAAACTGTATTATAATATCACAACCAGGATATTGATATAACTGCAATCCATCAATACAAATCAGGTTTCCCCATTTTACTTGTACTCATTTGTGCATATGTGTATATTTAGTTCCATGAAATTTAATCACATGTGTAGGTTCATGTGTCCACCACAGTCAAGATAAAAACAGTTCCATCACCACCAATATGCTTCAAGTTGCTTTTTATAAATGCTCCCACCTCCCTTCTCTACTCCTCCTGCCCCAGTACCTCACTTCTCGTAACCGCTAGTCTGTTCTCCATTTCCATAATTTTGTCATTTCAAGAATGTTATATAAATGGGCAAAGGATCCAAACAGATGTTTCTTCAAAGACCATGTACAAATGAAGGATGAGTTCAACATCATTAGCCTTCAGAGAAATGCAAAGTGAAGCCACATCAGGATAGCACTTCACACCTGCAAGGATAGCTATTATCAAAAATACAGTATTGGCAGGGATATGGAGAAACTGGGACTCTAACACAGTGGTGGGCGGGAGAGTAAAATGATGCAGCTGCTTTGAAAAACAATCTGGCAGATTCTCAAAAGATTAAACATAGAGTTATCATGTGACCTAGCAATTCCAGTCCTAGGTATATGCCCAAGAGCAATGAAAACCTATGTTCACACAAAAACTTGTATACGAAGCTTCATTGCATCCTTACTGGTAGTAATCACAAATTGGAAATAGCACTAATGTCCATCAACCGGTAAGTACATAAACAAATTGTGGTATATCCATACAATGCAATGCCACCCACCAGTAAAAGGGAATGAACTATTAATACATGAATTAGCATGTATTGATTTCAAAATAATTACGCTGAGTAAAAGAAGATATACAAAAAGAGAGTATATATATGCCATATTTTTTCAGATATATAAAATACTAAAAAATGCAAACTAATCTATAGTGACAAAAACATAGATCATTTGTTGTTTGGGGAATGGATAGAGGAGTAAGTAAGGAGGCAGGAAAGGATTGTAAAGAAGATGATGGCAGGACGCCTGGGTAGCTTAGTCTATTAAGCATCCAACTTCAGCTCAGATCATGATCCCACAGTTCATAGTTCAGGCCCCATGTCAGGCTCTGTGCTGACAGCTCAGAGCCTGGAGCCTGCTTCGGATTCTGTGTTTCCTTCTCTCTCTGCCCCTCTCCTTCTCATGCTCTGTCTCTCGCTCTGTCAAAAATAAATTTTAAAACATTTTAAATTATTTTTTCAAAAACAAAGACCTCTGCTTCTGAAGGATAGTATTTGCCGTTGAACAACTCACAGTGCACCGTCAAAGATAAACACAGTAGGGCAATTAAAGTGGTGAAAACAGATTTTCTTTAGGAACCACTGACAGTAGAGGAAAGAGCAGAGGGCCATTTGGATATGCGCAGAAGTGCTGGAGTATTTTAAAGGAAAAATGAGGGAACAGGGAGGGGGCAGAATGAACAGAATCAGAGAAGTGAAAAATTACAAAAAGCTGGGAGAGTTCGTTTGTCCATGTGAAAGGCATCTGAATTAACCTGCTAGTTAACCTGTTAATAACCTGCTAGTTATTGAAGTTAGGTTCCTATGCACCCCCAGAAACTGGGAGACAGGTGCCCTATCTTCAGGTGTTGATTGACACAAACAATAAATGCTTTTGGCAGCCTTGAGTTTTGTCAGGCAGGCACCTTAGAGGGGAGGGTCAGTCTAGGGATGCAGCCTTGAGCTGTTAGAAACTGTTAGTGTTGGTTCATGTTTCTTATAGCCAAGGTTGAGGCCTAGTTGAGAGGAGACTTGCTGGCTCAAAGGAGTCTGGCCAGAGTTGGTCAGAGAGAAAGTCTTTGCCACCACAACTCTCCCACAGCTTGTGGGCTTTCAAAATCATCCTGGGCCCCTTTCCACTAAATGTCAGGGACCCCTCCTCCCTCCCCCAATAAGCAAAAAAAGAAAAAGACAAAATAGCTCAATGCCTTCCTAAATGCCCCATCCCACTAAGACCACCACACTAGATAATGTCTAACATGCCTTCCAGCTTTGCAATCCTATAGTAATGCCACTAGCTATTTTGTCTCCATTTGAAGTTAGAGTCAAAGAAACAAGCAGAAAAGTCAGGGAATTGAGGACGTAAGAGGTTGTAACCCTTCCTCGTCTGTAAATCCACACGTCAAATGCATAGTCCCTTGCGTGAATCATTTTGTACAAATCCCCAGGCAGCAAGGCAAGGAAACAGGCAGACCCTGGAGCAAACCCTAATTCTAATTCCAATTCTTCTATTTGACTTTATTTCTATGAGCACCTTAGCCTCTCTTAGCCTCTGTTCTCTTACTTGTCGGGGAGATAATACCTACTGTTAAATGAACAAATGTGCGTCAAGTAGCCAGCACATAATAAATTCCAATAATGGTGAGCTCTCCTCCCGAAGGGGGTGAGATGGCCCAGGGCTAATAAGGTCTTCTCCCCATGTGAATTCCATTTCCCAGTCCTCCAGTAGGATTCTCTCAAGCTAAAAATCAAGACCGGCAAATGAAAACCTTCAGAAGATGAAACTTGAGTAGCAGACCGCAACTATTTTTCTATAAAAAGTACAATTTTACACTCATTTACATAAAATCTTCAATATATACTTGTTGAAAGCTCCCCATGTGCCAAGGCCGTAGGGCTAAACCCAGATGAAACAGTGTCTGCTCTGAAGGAATTTACAGATCATTGGCAAATCCAAAAAGTTAGGTAAAAAACAAATCCAAGAAATTAGGTCAAATTGTACCACAGGGCTAAGTGCCACAATAGAGGAATGTAGGCCAAGATGGAGGCAGGAAGGGAGTGTCTGACACCCTCTAGGGTGGGGTTTGCTGGGCAAACCGGAGATGGTGATGAGAACATTCCAGGAAGAAGCAAAAGGTTGTGCAAATGCCTGCAAGGCATCCAGCAGCCTGTTCTCTGAGAACTCGCCATAAGAGCCCTGATGAGAAGTAGGCGGTGAGGGAGGTAGGAAAGTTGCTGCAGATTACAAAGACCACTATAGCCAGTTCAAGTAGAAAAGGAATTTATTGAAACATATCGGGTGGGATGACCACATATTTTCTCGCCCCACATGAGAGGGAAAGGGCACTATTTTTAATTATGCCTGACAGCAGATGTACAAGAGACACGCATGGGGTTGTTAATATTAGGGCACTCCCCAAAGCTGGGAAATTGAGAGCAGTGCACAGACTGGAACACGGCCCAGGCCTGCAGTGGGGCAGCCCTGCCGCCCAGATGGGCACTGGACACTGGACAAGAATTCCTGTCACTGCCGCCTGGGGAAGCACCCTTGATGGCATTACCAGCTTCCAAAAACGGGCACCTCTGATTGGTGGGGCCTACTTCACACACCTGCCACCGAATGAGGCACTGAGAAATATAAATTCCTGACATCACCACCTACCGGCTGTGAGGCTTTGGGCCAATTACTTCACTTCCCTGTACCTTTATTTCCTCATGTAGGAAAATGGCAAGGATAATAACACTAGCTGCCTTCCTTTACAGTTGGCATGCTGCTAAAATGAAATGATATGTGTCAAGAGCTTAGACCTGTGCCTGGCACAGAATAGCCCTACGTAAGCATTTGCTATGATTATTGTGATTCCTCAAGGAGGCAGAATTCAGAAGATAAGAAATTCTCTCAAAGAAAGGAAAAGTTAGTGGCGCCTGGGCGGCTCAGTCGGTTAAGTGTCCAACTTCTGCTCAGGTCATGATCTCACCGTTTGTGAGTTCAAGCCCCACATCGGGTTTTGTGCTGACAGCTCAGAGCCTGGAGCTTTTGAATTCTGCATCTCCCTCTCTCTCTGTCCCTTCCCCATTCATGCTCTGTCTCTCTCGCAAAAATAAACATTAAAAAATTTTTTAAAAAAAGGAAAAGTGTTTTGCAGGGTCCCAAAGGAATGACACATATCCGCTACACCTTGATTCAGTGCTGAAGATTGTAACAAAAATTAATTATTCCATTCATTTATTCATTCAATAAAAACGACAGTGTCCATGGGGCCGAGGGTACAAATAAGGCCTTATCTTTTCATTTGCATAAATCAAATCAAATACAGCAAAAGCTCCACCCATCGAAGTTGGTAAAAAGCACTAGATAGATCTTCTTTGTCTGGGAGGGACCTCTTACATCACCTTAGTATTAAACAAGAGCCCCAGCAAGTTGTGGGATTGTGTTGCTGGCCCTCTGTCTGTGGTTGTTGCTGCTGTGGTGCTCTGTGGGGGCGGGGGGGATCCCCAGGTCTGTGGAGGCTGTTGTAGGTGGGATTCTTCTCTGGACACTTAACCCTATCAGCAACCAGCTTCGTCCTGGGACGCCTTCACTGAGCTTTGCAAGGCCATGGGTTTGGGTGGCTCACGCTCAATGTCTACAGGCAACCGTGCCCTCTAAGGGCAGGCTGTCTAAGGCTCTGCCAGCTGTGTGGCCCAGACCCAGGGCCACACCAGCCACCCTGACCCCACAACTGCTCCTGGTGGTGAGTGTAGGTGTGAGGGACTGGAGGAGGGGAGAGGGCGATGAAAGCAAGCAGGCAAAGCCCCCATTCAACCTCTGCCAGGGGCCTCCATGCAAGAGGCAGCCTGTCCAGCTCCTGGAGAGAGGGCGTTGAACTGCGCCCGGCAAAGGAAATAGTACCTAGAGCAACTGAATATTCCCTTGAAATTACACTACTTTAATAGCTAGATGTGACTGGAAACGTTCTGGACTGGACAGAGATGTCACTAAAGTTCCTTTCTACCCAGTTGGAAAGATATTTAGCCAAGCAAAGTAGATAGCTGGGAAAGACAAAACCTTCTCTGTTTATACTTTGGGGGGTTGAGATCTCTCAAACAACCAGTTACAGTTGTTAACTATCCTCTGGGGGGTAAGGAAAGCCCAGACCGTCAGGTTGCAGAGGCCTGGCTACCCTCTTGGCAGGGAAGGAAATGTGGTTCATTCCTTTGTGGTGAAACCAATTCTGAAAAGAAAAAAATAAGTTTCTCAATAGGTTATCCTACCACATGACGAACCACAGGAGTCTGGACCTTCTCCTGTTGAGAAAGGGCGCTTTAAAGCATTTAAGTAAGGGATACACATGATTGCATTTCAGTTTCAGAATATTCATCCTGGTTCACACTACATCTTTTATTTTTAAGTAAGCTTTTTTAAATTTGGGGATAATTGTAGATTCACATGCAGTTCTAAGAAGTAAGACTGATCTTGCATACCCTCTTCCCAGTTTCCCCATGGTAACATCTTGCAAAACTATAGGGCAGTATCCAAACCAGATACTAACAACTGATACAGTCAATATAGAGAAAAGTTCTATCACCACAAGGATCTCTCATATTGCCCCTTTAAAGCAACATCCACTCCTCTCTTACCCCAACCCCCTCCTTAATCCTGGCAACACTAATCTGTTCTTTATTTCTGCAATTTTGTCAGTTTAAGAATGTTATATAAATGGAATCATACAGATACATATATATGTAAGACATGTACATATATATGTATGCAGATATATACATATATGTACAGACATATACAGATACAGATATATAAGTATTATATATACTGTATTTTCACAATAAAGTAAGCTAGAGAAGAGAAAATATTAAAATCATGATGGAGTGCCTGGTGGCTCCATCAGTTAAGCGTCTTACTCTTGATTTTGGCTCAGGTCATGATCTCATGGTTCATGGGTTTGAGCTGTGCTGATAGCGTGGAGCCTGCTTGAGATTCTCTCTCTCCCTCTCTGTCTGCCCCTCCACCATTCACATGCATGAGTGCACTCTCTTTCTCTCTCAAAAGAAATAAACATTAAAAAGAAAATGATAAGAAAGAGAAAATACATTTACAGTATTGAACTCTATTTATCAAAACAAATCCACATATAAGCGGACCCAGGCAATTCAACCCTGTGTTGTTTAAGGGTCAATTGTATATACTTTTAGACCTAAAAGACTTTTATAAACATAGATGTGTACCCATCAAAAATATGTAATATTGTTTGTGTAAGTTTTAAAAATATATACATATTATTACATACAATTCGCTTCTCAGGTTTCTTTTTTCATTAAAAAAGGGGGGGTTTGTTTTACATTTCTTCTAGTTGATCTAGAGAGAGACCTAGCTCATTCCTTTCAATGGATACAGAGTATCCACATGGTATGTATATCTCACAATTTACCCATCCTTTATTGGAGGATATTTAGGTTGTTTCCAATGTTTTATTACTAAAAACACTACAGTAAACACTGTTGCATTGTTTATGTATGCACATGGGTGAAAGATTGCAAAAAAGGGCCACCTTCCCGGTATCCATTGTAATTTTCCACCCTCCCTGAATCCACTGCAATATGATTTTGAGGCTCTTCCCATCATCAGGTAACGTCTGTTTCTCCTCCCTTTTAATCTAGGATGACCTTGGGCTTATTTGGCTAAGAGAATGCAGCAGACAAGACAGTGTGCCAGTTCCAAACCTAGGCCTCATGAGGCCTTGAATTCTTCTCCTTTTCTCTCTTGGGTCTTTATCCAGCCACCACCTGAACAAGCTAAGGCCAACCTGTTGCTTGGAGAAAGAGAGACCACACCAAAAAGAGTTGAGCTGTGTCATCTAAAGGCATCCTACATCAGTTAACCCAGCACGAACTGCTGACAACGACTGAGGCCAGAAGAAGTCAAAACTGCCTACCTGAGTCCAACCCACCTGCCAGTCCGAAGAACTGTGAGCCAAGTCATTGTTTTAACAACAAAAGTTATCTGATACAACCTGTGTACATATTTCTTTAGAGTAGTTTTTAAACTGCAGCATGTATCAGAATCAGCTGGTGGGCTTTTAAAATCACAGATAGCTGGGCACCCCTGTTAGTGTCTGATTTAGCAAGTAGATCTGGGTGAAACCTGAACATTTGCATTTCTAACGAGTACGCAAGTCATGCTAATGATGGTGTGCCAAGTGCCATATTTGAAAATCATAGCTCTAGAGTGTATAACCTAAAAATGGTGCTGCTGGGTCATGAGTTATAAGCTTTTTTTTAATAGTCAGTAGACACTCCCAAGCTGCCATCCAAAGTCACTGTACCTGCAACTAAATTTTAAGGGATAAAAGAATAAACTACCCAAAGGACACATTAAAACCAGACAGTATGGGGCAACAAGTGTAACAAAGTTAACTATAGCATGAAAGAGGAAGTGCTCTGCACTTCTTGTGGTTGGAAGGTTGGGCAGGAAGTTGATTAATATTTATGACCTCTGATATCTATACACCAAAGCACAGAGTATGAGTGATGAGGTAATTTTGAAATTCTCCCAAGAAAACAAATAGTGTTGCATAATACTAGATACTATAGTATAGCTTATACTGCACTGAGATCCAGCAGAATAGGACTTGTGGCAAGAATCAGCTTCTTTCTGCTTCTGCTTTCTTCTGTGGAAAGAAGAGTATTCTTTCTTTCAAAGAATCAGAGAGGCAGATAAGATCTTGAATGTCAGTGCTCAGCTTCATTTCTCACTTCTTTCCCCTTTGTTCTCCATGAAAGCCACCTTGGCCTCTTAATCCCTTGAATGAAACCTCCCCTGCCCACACCACCACAGGGTCTTTGCTCTTGCTGATTCCTCTGCATAGAACACTTCCTCCTCTTTCTGTCCATACTTGGACCAATTTAATTCCCATTTATCTTTAAGATCTTAGATCTCATTTTACCTCATTAGAAAAGCCTCCCCTAATCTTCCAATACTAGATCAAATCTCACCATTATAACCTCTCAACACTCTGTGCATCCCTCTTTCACAGCACTTGTTACAGTTGGAGTTTTACATTTATTTGTGCATTTATATGATTCATGAATATCTTACCCTCCCACCCGTAATCTCTAGGGGGGCTGGGCATGTGTCTGTTTTGAGTAACCACTGTAACCTCAGCACCAACTTTGTCTGGTAAAGAGCAGATACCCATAAATATGTGTTGGATGATAAAGAGTAGGGTTCTGTGAAAGCCTTCAATGAACCTTAGATCAAAAGTGCAATGGGGGGGGTGGCGCTTGGGTGGCTCAGTCAGTTAAGCATCCGACTTCGGCTCAGGTCATGATCTCAAGGATTGTGAGTTTGAGCCCTGTGTCAGGCTCTATGCTGACAGCTCAGAGCCTGGAGCCTGCTTTGATTCTGTGTCTCCCTCTCTCTCTGCCCCTCCCCTGCTTACCCTCTGTCTCTCAAAAAATAAACATTAAAAAAAATTTTTTTTTAAGTGCAATGGGAAACATTCTGAAGAGGAAAATAGGAGAGGAAACAGAAGTACTTTCAGGACACCACACACTAGCAGGTCACAGATAGCAATGATGAGCTCCCAGCTGTTTGAACAGCCATGTCAAGAGTACTGGCTACTGGATCTCTGATCTCCTGGAGAAAAGTTTCTTTTGGTGTACTCATTGGTTCTATATGAGGTCAAGTCATATTCAATATTTGAACAAGAAAGAAGGCTTGCCTATCTTGTTTGCAGATGATATGAAAATCAAAATGTTATTATAATATTGACAATGACAGAATTTAGGTTAAAAATAATACCAATGGAAATACTAAGCCAAAAGGGATAAGATGAAGGTTAACCAATCTTGCAAGTACATGCTAAGGAAGGGAAGCTGGGTTTGACTATATTATAGTTTATGTTAAAAAAAAAAAAAAAGACTTGATTGATGACCATGTATTCATTATGAACCAGTGCTGCACGTCAACTGGTAAAAATGCTAACCATCCAGAAGAGGGAAGGTGATGGGCTCACTTTACTGTGGACCCTTTAAGCACTGTGTCTGCTAGTTCTTAGAGCCAGTTTGGGGCCTGGAAACCTTGAGATATGAAGAATGATTAGAGCAGCTGGAGAAGGTTAGCCTGCAAAAGTGAACATTAAGGGAAAACAAAAACTAACCTCACATAAAGGTAGCTCACCAAATTCATACTTCCATCTTCAGAAAAGATGCTCTTTTTAAATCTCTCATGATTTTTCATTTCCACAATTTTTGATAAATTATTTTTCATCTTTGTTTCACTTATTCCTATTTTTCATAATTCATATTTGTTTTGTGAATATTATGCATTCATTTCTCTGAGGATTCTTTGAAAAAAACCATACTTTGTTTTCTATCAACTTTTTTTTTAAATCGGGGAACGGCTTCTTTTCTCTCTTTTCCTATAGATTGTTCTACTGCTTTCATTTGTTTGAGATGTTTCACTTTTTGATTATTGATTTTGTTGCTAGTATTTCTTAGAAATATTTTCCTTCATATGTTTTGGAAATTTGGTTTGCAGGTTTATACGTAGTGGAAAATTTCTTTCCTTCTTCCTTTTCCTTCCTTTCCTTTTTCTCTCTTCCTGTCTTCCCCCTCCTCTCCCTGTCTAATAGTTTACTTTTATTCTATCTGGTTTCTGTGACTCCCAGTCCAGAGCAAGCTAAAATATTGGAGTTCTGGGCTCTTGCCCCATGGTGATGGTAAAGAGCCAGCCAACACATCTGCCAGCTCTTTGGTTAGGTTTCCTCCTAGGTACTTGGCTTGCATGGAGAACATTTATTCTCTGTTCCCTTCACAGAAGCTATACTATGGGTGGCCTCTACCTGCTTCTAAACTGTTGGAAGTCCACCAGAAACTTGCCTTTTGCTCTCCGCATGGTTCTGTGCTTCTGTTCCATTTTTGATCCAACCCAGGATGGGAACCTCCAATACCATCTAGATAGAATGCACCTGTCCATTCTAACTGCAGGTGGTGCTCCAGAGACCTCTGTGAGATTCAGTGCCAAATCCCTGAGTCCTAGGATACCCTGATCTCTTGCTAGTGGCTTTGTTAGCTCCAACACTTTATAATTATTTAGCCTCAGTACCTCCCTATTATGTGTGTGTATACAGTGAAAAGTAAGTATGTATAATTGTAAAATTGGAATGGATAAGTGTTTATCTTCAAAATTTACATGGCCATTAAAAAATTTTTTTAATTTTTTTTTTTTGAGAGAGAGAGACAGAGTGTGAGCAGGGCAGGGGCAGAGAAACAGGGGGACCCAGAATCAGAAGCAGGCTCCAGATTCTGCTGACAGCTCAGAGCCACATGTGTGGAACTCACAGACCATGAGATCATGACCTGAGCTGAAGTCGGTTGCTTAACCGACTGAGCCACGGAGGCACCCCTTTTTGTAGCAATTTGATGTTAGATTTCTTATTTCACAGGAATCTCTGATCATCTACAGATGTCAGAAATGATAGCTAATTATAAATTATTTTTGTATTAAATTTTTTCAAGTGCAAAAAAGTTTAAATGTTTACAGCAAAAAGAAAAATTGTTTTCAATATAAGCCTGCATATAACTTAATGCTTGATGTGGTGTAACGCTGGACCTCCATAAGTAGATTTTAAAAAGGCCTCAAGGAAATGGAAGGGGCTGAAATGAGGCATAAAGAACGGAGATGGCAAGAGGGAGAGTTGGGGGTGGGCGGTGGAAGGCGATGCCTGCCTAGTGGCTGCTGTGTACGTGGCGCTCTTCCAAGAGCTGAGGATCCAAAAGTAAAAGTGACAGCTCTCCAAAGAGGTTCTAGTCTGTCCGGTAAGGAATCAGATAAGTTCAATGAAAGTCTCAAGTGTTACCAAGGAGGTGTGAGCGCTGGGGGGTCAAAAAGGTGCGGCGAGTACTCCCGTTGGGATGGCAACTGGGAAGGCTTCTCTGAGGAGGAGACACTTGATCTGAGGCGAGGCAGAGAAGAGAACACTGGTGCCAGGTAAGATGAAGAAACATCAAGAAAAGAGACCGGGCAAGGAGAGAAAGGGAAAAGAGGATGAAAGGCTCGATGCTATCGGCGCTCCGGCATCCGGCGTCGACTGCTAAGGCCTGCGGGAGGTCACCGCCCCCTCATTTCCATCCAATCCCCTCCCCTCCCCGCGACTCTGCCTCCCGCCCGGCCTGCGCGAGCTCAGAGGCTGCGGGCTCGCAGCAGACGCCATGTACCGGCTCCTGTCAGCCGTGACGGTCCGGGCCGCGACCCCCCGAGGCTGGGCCTGTGGGCGCGGGCGGCGCGCGGCCCACTATCGTGCTGGGCTGCCGCCCCTCGGCCCCGGTTGGGTCGGGGGCCTGGGGCTGGGGCTGGGGCTGGCGCTTGGGGTGAAGCTGGCGGGCGGACTGAGGGGCGCGCCCCCCGCGCAGTCCCCAGGGGCCCCCGACCCCGAGGCGTCGCCCCAGGCCGAGTCGCTGCCGCCACAGGAGCAGCCCCTCGCTACGTGGTCTCCACAGACCCCGATGCCGCCCCCCACCCGGCACTTCGCCAGAGCCATCGACAGCAGCCGCGACCTGCTGCACCGGATCAAGGTGCGGAGACGGGGGCGTAGGCTGCCGCCGAGAACCTGGCCTTTCACCACCGGCGTCACCCTGGAATGGGGCGCCTTGGTGGTCATCTCCCGGGCCCGAGCGGACCCCACCCCAGGCGGTGGGATGCTCGCGGTCGGCTTCCGAGATGGACTTCCCGTTCCCCGACCGGCCCGGCCATGGTCAGAAGCTCTTGGGGGTTGCCCAAGTTGGGGCGGAGGTCACCTCGCCCGTCTCAGGGACCGCCCCTTAGCCCTCAGTACAGACCAGGCACGCCCCTCATCGTTAACGCCGGGCCGGGCTGAGCTGGGGTGGGCGGGGCCTGGGCGGAGGGGCGGGGCCTCGGGAAGGCTCCAGAGGTGCGCGCAGGGCGCTGTGCTAGGTATTTCCGCCTGTCTTTGAACTGTCTGTTCTTTCCCCTTCGCTCTTAGGATGAGGTGGGCGCCCCTGGCATAGTGGTTGGAGTCTCTGTAGATGGAAAAGAAGTCTGGTCAGAAGGTGGGCTCAGAAAAGTGTTACTTAGTGGTTTGTTTTGTGCCGGTTGAAGACTGAAGGTTTGATGTTTTACCGCTTGGAGTGAATCCCATGAAATGTTCGGTTTTCCTAAGACCATACGTGTTGTAGAGAAAACAATTCTAACGGAATAAAGAGTCGGGCTTTCTGTAAACAGCAAGATTTAAACGTGATTCTTGAAGTCATAAAGATGGCTGGTGTCTAAGGACTGGATTTACTGTCCTGAGAGTTGTATATAGAACAGTCTGTTGCCTGCATATTTTTGATGACCCTGACTGCTAGATAAATTTTAATTAACAATTTATTGAGTCCCCTGTTCTGTAAAATGCACCAAGAACTAGGGGTATACATGATTCCTTTTCTTTAGTGAGTTTACAATCTACTTTATTACTTTTTTTTTTTCAAACAAAAGCTAGAAGTTTTGGGAAAGAGATTTCTAATCATTTCATGATGATACTTTTATCAAAGCATATTTTATAATTTGATTTACTTGCCCACTGTACACAAATTGGTCCAACCGGTCATCCCAGATTTTTAGGAACCCTACTTTTAGAAAATGTGTCAGATATCATTTAAAGGAATGAGTACTTGTGGGGCCACTGGATGGCTCAGTTGAGTGTCAGACTCTTGATTTTGGCTCAGGTCATGATCTTGGGGTTCATGGGTTCCAGCTCCATGCTGGCAATGCAGAGCCTGCATAGGATTCTCTGTCTCCCTCTCTGCCCCTGCCGTTCTCTCTCTCTCTCTCTCTCTCTCTCTCAAAATAAATAAGCATTTTTTTAAAAATAAAGGAATGAGTACTTTGTAAATGTTTATTGATTTTTGAGAGAGTTGGGGAGGGGCAGAGAGAGAGAGAATCCCAAGGAAGCTCCACACTGTCAGGGCAGACCCTGATGTGGGGCTTGAACTCAGGAACTGTGGGATCATGACCTGAGCAAATCAAAAGTCTGACAGGTAATCCACTTAGCCACCCAGGTACCCCTAAAGGAATGAATACTTTTAAGAGAAGTTGATTCAAAACAATAAGGTTTTGAATTTAAAGAAAAATGATTCTTCCCACAAGTATAAGTATAGCCTAATCAGAATACCCAATTTATGAAAAATATTATAATCAAAAATTATATAAATATCAGCTTTATGGGGTAAGGGCTTTATTTTTATGTAACTTTTTCAGCATAATCTACGTTTACAATTTAAAAACCATCATCGTATCCTTTTTGTTCTTTTCAGATCTCAGTTCTTACCACTTAGATTTTCACACTTTCAACCTCCAGAAGATGAAACCAAACTTAAAAAATTCTCTAGGAGCTTTAAATTAGTAGTACTTTTTTTTTTTTTTTTCCAGTTTGCAGCTGAGGTTAACTGATGGTTACCTAGACTGGGTTTGCAGGACACCTTTTCACATTTACTTTTTTTTTTAAGTTTTTTTTTTTTTTTCGAGAGAGAGTGCAAGGAGGGAAAAGGCAGAGAGAGAGAGAGAGAGAGAGAGAGAGAGAGAATCTCAAGCAGGCTCTGGGCTGCTGGTGTGGGGAAACTCATGAAACTATGAGATCATGACCTGAGCAGAAACCAAGAGTCTGTCGCTTAACCCACTGAGGCACCCAGGAGCCCTTTACATTTACTTTTCCTGGGTGGTTATTTTAAGGAATTTAGTGGAAACTCAGGAATCAAAAATAAATATAATCCGGGAACAAGGATGTTTCCTTTAAAGAATATAGAATAACTTACGTGAAATGTGGAATAACTAAACTGTTGAGATAAACTAAGAAAAATTAGGATCTGAAACAGAAAGAAAATTACTATTGTGTACAGTGTGCAATTTTGGCTTAGTTAGAAGATTCTCAGCCTTACTGTTGGCAGTGTTACTGAGATTTTCATCCCTTACGTGTTCACTTTTTTATGAAAGTGGAATACCAGGGCGCCTGGGTGGCTCAGTCGGTTAAGCGTCTGACTTCTGCTCAGGTCATGATCTCGCAGTCTGTGAGTTTGAGCCCTGTGTCAGACTCTGTGCTGACAGCTCAGAGCCTGACTCGGGGCTCGAACCCACGAGGTGTGAGATCATGACCTGAGCTAAAGTCGGCTGCTTAACCGACTGAGACACCCAGGCGCCCCTAAAAATTTTTTTTGAAGTGGAATATCTTTTCTTTCAGATAAATATATGGGATGTTTTAAGATCGCATTATTTCAGTTTCTGAAAACTCTTCCTGTTAATAGTGATTTTTTGCTTTTCTTTTTCTAAAGGTTTAGGTTATGCTGATGTTGAGAACCGTGTACCCTGCAAGCCAGAGACCGTAATGAGAATTGCCAGTATCAGCAAAAGCCTCACCATGGTTGCTCTTGCCAAATTGTGGGAAGCTGGGAAACTGGATCTTGATATTCCAGTACAACATTATGTTCCTGAATTCCCAGAAAAAGAATATGAAGGTGAAAAGGTAATGAAACTCACAGTTCATTTTACTGTCAGCATGTTAAATGGTCTAAAAGGTTTTACAAGATTCTTCCATTTGTTTTTAATTATTTGTTAATTAAAACAAAACATTTAATCCAGATGACAAGTGTTTGTGTATTTTTCTGAAACTTAAGGCTGAAGATGTGCACATGACCTGCTTTTCCAGCAGCAGTTTAAAATGGAAAATATTACTGAGGCATTATTCCAAGGCTGCTAACTTTTTATTATACAGTTTAATATTATAATTGAATTTCCATGTTTTTACAATTAGGTTTCTGTTACAACAAGATTATTGATTTCCCATTTAAGTGGAATTCGTCATTATGAAAAGGACATGAAAAAGGTGAAAGAAGAGAAAGCTTACAAAGCCTTGAAGATGATGAAAGGGACAATGGAATCTGACCAAGAAAAAGAGTTCAAAGAAAAAGGAGGCAAAAGTAGTGAAAAGAGTGACTTTGCTAAAGCTAAAATAGAGCAAGATAATGATGCCAAAGGCCGGAATTTAAAACCTGGCAAGAAAAAGAATGATTTTGATCAAGGCGAATTATATTTGAAAGAAAAGTTTGAAAATTCAATTGAATCGCTAAGATTATTTAAAAATGACCCTTTGTTCTTTAAACCTGGTGAGTGTTAATTCCTTCTTTTAACAAAATCATCATTTTTGAAGTATTAATTTTCAGAAAATCTGAAATGATCCCAGCCTGAGGGCACTGGATGTGGTTGATGATGGCGGCATGGGTTTCGTTGTTAGACCAACAGGTGCCTTTTTGTCTGTAGTTCTTGACAAAGCCTGGCATCCAGGTAGTGAGTTGTTTAGATTGAGCTATATCAGTCATTTTGTGGATTTTCTGTATCAAGAGATTTGTGGGAAATTATGGAGAAATGTTGTAATGTTCTCCAAATAAAATCTAGACCAGAGGGCATGATAAAATATTGCTAATATGTCAGTATTTTGTGTTTAGTTTAGTGTTTAAATTGCTCCACTTGTTTTCTGCCTTCATTCCTTAAAGAAAATAGTTTTCATTGACTTAATTTTATTTCCCCAAAAGCTGACTGTTAAAAATTTTGTAAACATTTTTTGGTATGATGCCTACCAAAACCACTTAATATCTTTCAATTTACCATAAGCTTATGTACTTCTATTCCATTTTTATTTTAAAAGTCATTTTTTTACCATGAAGAGATATTATATAGGTATAATTAATAAGGGCAAAGAAATAGAATTCTGGATTTTGTCTTAAAAAATAAGGTTACACTTACTAGTACCGATCATACAATCTGTGTTTCCAGAATCCCAAATTATTATAAAGGTATGTTTTTTAAACGTATCTATACTTGAATATGTATTTGTTTTTTAATGTATATTTGAAACAAAGTCTTTATACCTACATATACTTTATTAAAATAAGAATGTGCACAACTAATTCATGCCTTAAACAATGAGTATTAGATACACTAAGAACAAGACCGTTAACTCAAGAAGCCAGATTTGCTTTTCTTTCCCTTCCCTGTTTTGTTACCAGTTTGAGAGATTTTAATTTAGTTTTGAGGTAGGATAAATTTGTTTATTCATTATTGCAGAAGGAGTAGATTCATGTGGAGTTTTAAGTATTCTGATCTTCACTGAATCATGGAGTAATTGCAAAGTTGATGAAATTTCAAAGCTGATGAAATTTATTAATCTTTTATAAATGCTGAAGTAAAATATTCCAGTTGTAAAGGTATGCCAGTTTTCAGTGGGAAACATTTTATGTGTTTTTAAATAATAATGAAGTGTTTTTTTTTCTTCCCTCCCCCCTTGCAATGATGTCTCAAGGTAGTCAGTTTTTGTATTCAACTTTTGGCTATACCCTACTGGCAGCCATAGTAGAAAGAGCTTCAGGATATAAATATTTGGACTATATGCAGAAAATATTCCATGACTTGGATATGCTGACAACTGTGCAGGAAGAAAATGAGCCAGTGATTTACAATAGAGCAAGGTAAATGATGCCTTCTGGTGTGTCTAGCTGTATCTTAACACTGTGTTGTTCATTAAAAGTCAAACTTTCCTTGTCTCCGTTCCAAACTCACACGTTACATTTTGAGAGCTTTTCCACATGTCTGTTTTTCCATCTCTAAAGTAAGAGAAATTGAATGTATTTGCAGAGTACCCAAAGTTCCTTAGATGAAAGACAGCAATAATAATTTCAACTCATTATTAATTGAACCAAAATTGTACCTGTATCATGGGCATCTATAATATGCTCTTCCATCATCCGTTTTCTAACGTTGTAGCTAATACTTTGTTTCCCTTTTATTGTGTGTTTTTGAATTTTGAAATGATTTAATACTTAATAGAAAAGTTACAAGTCGAAGTACAAAGAATTCCCATATAGCCTTCACCTAGATCCCCCAAGTGTTGTCTTTTTACCACATTTGCTTTATCTGTTCTATTTTTCTCAAACATTTGGAAATAAGTTGCAGACATGGTGCCCCTTTACCCATAAATACTTAAATATATGTTTTCTAAAAATAAGGACATTCAGGGAACGAATATCAACACAGTGCTTATATCAAATCTACAGACCTTATTCAAAGTTTGCCAGTTCTTCCAATAATGTCCTTTATAGCAAAAGAAAAGGAAAAAAATTAGTTTCTGGTTCAGGATCTAGTCTACGTTCATACATTACATTTCGTTGTCATGTCTCTCAGAAGTCACATGAGGTCAGTTTATCCCATTATTGGTGATGGTGACTTAATTGCTTTTTGAGGTGGTACTGCTAGGTTTGTCCACTGTAACAGTTTGAGTCATTTAATTGAAATGTATCAAACTAAATTTTTGTCATAATTTTACTAGTGATTTGTAAAAGGAGCATTGGGAGATAATTTTGAGACTAATGACTATGATGAGTTTTATGGTTGTGTTTTCTTCTGCATGTCACTCATTATTATTTGATTTGTTAGAAAGGTAACACATTTAACAAATCAACTGTTACTTTGTGTATTTTTCTTAGTACATGCTTTGCAAATGGCTCAGTGGTACTTGAAATAGATGAAATGGTGGAATTATTTTAGCTTTATCTTATCTCTTTATTGATTTTGTTCAATCCTCTGTTTTATTTTGTTAAATTACCATTTTTAAATTACCAGTTTATTTAAAAGGATTAAATGTGCATTGCAAATCAGCCTGAAAGAGGTTTTTTGGACCTAAAAGAAATTAGGTTAGCAGCAAGCAATGAATTTTAATTTTAAAATGGCCTATAGTTCTCAACCTCTTCAAACAATTAGTGTTTATTGTTTTTAGATCCAACATTACATTCTCCTGGAAAGCATAAGAAAAATTGACAAATGCCAGAGTTTTTCAATTAAATCTAAAAATGATTCTCTAGTAAAGATGGCATAGATGCATGACCCTATTTTGATTTAGATCGAGGCGTTTGATGATGCCTACACTTATATAGAAGGGGGAGAGAACATTGGGTGCAGTCACTGAGCTGCTTTTCTAAACTGAAAATTAAGACTCTATGAATGTACAGACTGCATGGCAGTTATTTGGTGTTTTCTTCATGAGTAATTTATGACTTGCACAGAAATCAAACTGTGGCATATGATAGTGAGTTAATTTCATTTTATCTCCCATTTAAAAAAAAAGGCTGTGAGTTTCCATTTCTTCTGTTACAGGTTCCTGTCAGCTCTGAGTTTGTTTGATTTTGATAGTACCAAGTGGTACTAAAGGGGTAGTTGATTCATTTTAGTTACATTATATGGGCTGCTGAAAAAGGGCACTAAAAGAAGAAGGAAATATTGTTACCTATGAAAATGGTCCATCCATTTGCTTTGCTTTTATTTTACTTGATGCAATATCTGTTTGGGCCTCTAAAACTCAACTCTGATTCTTTTTTTGGTAATAATTATTTTAAAAGAGCTTAAAATCACTATCTTTTTAAGGGAGTTCAGGGAGTATAAGGAAATATCACAGATACGGTTTTTTTTAAGCAAAAAACCTTAAAATAAAACTTAGTAAATGCATATGTTTCTATTCTTTATGTTAAACAAGCTCACAGCTTTGTTACTTAGTCACCTGACTCCTTGATAATAATCATAAATTTAAATATATTTATATTATCATAACACAGGCTTGTTAGAGTTATTAGAACCCAAGAGTAAATACGTATCATCTTTATCACTTCTCTGTGTGTATATCTGTGTGTTTAAGATAATACCTCCCAGTGTCTGTCACCTGTTTACGGTATTTCCCTGGAATCCCATCCCAAAATTCTACTTACATTTCTTTGGCCAGAATTTTAGCAACTGGCCACACTTAGCAGTAAGAGATGCAGAGAAATTAGTTTTTAGCTGGATACATTGTTGTCTTGAATAAAACTGGGATTTTCTTAAATGGAAGATGAAGAACATTGACTTATAACAGATATATAATTCTGTATAACAAGTATATTCTGTATAGGCAAGTGAACTAAATAACTCTTTAAGCTAATACCCATGGGGGGAGTGGACTGAATGTTCTTGTACTGAAAGACACTCAGTTTGTTGATAGGGGAATCCCTAGTTTTATTTTTTTAAGAATTTAAAGAACTTCTTAATATTTGTTTATTTTTGAAAGTGAGAGAGAGACAGACAGAACCTGAAGCAGGCTTCAGCACAGAGCCCTACATGGGGCTTGAACTCACAGACTGCAAGATCATGACCTGAGCCAAAGTCAGACACTTAACCAACTGAGCCACTCAGCCCCCCCCCTTTTTTTAAGATATTTTTTCCATTACCTTATTTTTAGATTCTGTTCCTATTTTCTGTGTTTGGCACAATACTTGCAACAAAAATCTCTTTTATAATTGGATGGGACCAAAGGCTAATACAATGGATGCTTTCCGAAGTGTTTGCTATATTTTGACAGTACAGATACGGTCTTTACCTTCTGTTATTATCTTTATGATTATTACTTATTAGCTTTGCTACATTATCTCCTATAATTAAGCATTGTTACTTATGTAGCTCTTTTCTGTGCCATTAGCTGATAGGTTCTCAAGTAATAGGTTCAATCCAAATGTTAATGCTAAATGTTAACATGTGGGATTGGTTTTTATAATATGCATTTTAAATTCTCTGGGTTTTTAAACTTCTCATAACAGTAAAACACAAACCAGTGCATAATGATTTCTAAAGGCATTTAGAAGCATTGTAAAAAATAAAAGTATTTTGAATTTCTAAGTTGGTAGATATAGATTTCTATAGTTATATAATGCTCTTGTGCAGAATCTAGAGATTCTTAAATAGGAAGAGGCTGTTTGTCATCTGGCATCATTCTATCAGTTATTCAGTTACAAAGATGTCTCAGTAACTTATTCAAGAACTTGTATCTGTATTCCATTCTTTTTAGAGCAGAAATTCCTTAAGAATTTGAAATGGTAAATGTATCTTTTAGCTGAACAAAATAATTTTCATGAAAAGCCATTAACTTGTCCTCTGTGAAAAGGAATCAAGAGATTAAAGTCTAGAATTTGTTTATTTAAAGTTTAGAATTCTTGATTGAAGTCTGGAATTCTCCATATTTTTACATTTTAAAGGAGGAATGACTGAGGAGTCCTAATTTCCAGCTTTGATATAAGCAGTTTGGAATGCTTTACTGTTAAAAGAAAATTACACACAGCTGATTATCAGCCAAAATGTACTGGTAGTTCTCCCCTAGTTTACAAACTTGGAGTTCACTGTAAGAAATACATTTCCCAGTGAGAAAATGTATTTCTATTATGTGGTTTCATTTAGATTTGACTGGCTGGAATTAGAAGTGTAATCAGAATCCAGGCAGAAAGTAAGGAGGCCCAAAAGTATGGGAGAGGCCATAGGAACAAAGGAAGGGAAAAGGGTAAGTCACAAAAAAGAAGTTGAATAATAGGATTTAGCATCTTGATGGATGTGAGAGTTGAGGGCAAGAGACTCAATCAGGGTTTTAATGGAGAGGAGAAATATGAGAAGAAGGTTTGGAAGAGATTAATTTAATTTTGGATGTGTTCATTATGAGCAATGAGACCACACACATATCAAGTCACTGGTTCTCAAGAGAGCATATTAAGATTCTCGGTAGGCTTTTTTTTTTTCTCCTATCTTGAAAGCACATATCTTTGGCACCCCACCACCACCACCCCGCCCCCGCTTCACCCAGTATTATGACACGGACTTTTAGGGGACATGTAAGATTCTTGAAGGAAGAAAGGAGTAATTTTTCAAATTATATATGCCCATGGACCCTCCAAAGTTATGAATTTTGAGGGAAAGGTACAATTTTGAGAGTGAGGGGGCCCACAGGTGATTCTGATAAACAACTTTCCTGCCCTTCCCCAAAACCAGATTTGAGAATTATTAATGCTAGTAGAAAATCTGATTGTAATTTGGAACAGGGCCTGTGGAACTGATGCAGATTTATAGTTTTCTCTGTAGAAGAGAAGACCTGGGAAAGCAGAGCCACAATGATTGGAGAAATGTAGGGAATCGGGATTAAGATCTAGCAGAGAGAGCAGACTGGCCCGAGGGGCAGTAGGGAGTGCTGCAGGGGCAAATAGGGTGCAGGCTGGATGAGGGTAGTAGGAGAGCCTTGAAAACCCACAGGAGAGCTGTTGAGTGACTGAACACTGGAAGCCAGAGTTTAAGGAGTTGAATGGCTAGAGAGGGTGAGTGTGTGAAAACAGAAGGTGTGGGCTGCTCTGTGTAGCTGGGAAATAAATGAGGAGAGAGAAAGGACTGGCAACTGGAAGCTATAACAAGGATAAAAAGATAAAAGTCTTTTTTGTTTTGTCCTTAGGATACAGAAAACTAGAGCATTTTGTGAACGAAGGTGAAGGAGTCAAAGCTCCTAGCATGGCATAGAAAATCTTTTGTGACCTGTCCCCTGGCCCATGTGTACTCTTCCAGCATCACCTTCTGTCACTTATCCCCTCAGGCTCTCTGCCTCAGCCAAAAGAACTACTTTGCTCCCCAGCCTGGCCTCTGTAATCAGTCATTTCAAAAAGGCTCACTCTCATTAGTGCTCAGGATTCCTCACTTCCATCTTGCTCATCACCCCACAACCTGTTCCTCAGAGCGTGGGCCAGAGTCCAGCAATATTGGCATCACCTGAGAGCTCGTTAGAATTGCAGAATTTCACCCCCTCCCCAGACCTACTGAAGAATTTGCATTTTAACAAAACCCCCAGGTGATTGATACAGTGCTCTGAAATTTAAGAACTGTCCAACAAGACTGTTAGCACCTTGAAAGCAGCCACAGTGTCTGGCTTAACCTGTCTCTCCAGTGCCTTCCAAGGTGTCTCCATTAAATATTTGGCCAACAAATGATGCTTTCATGTATTGAACACTTTTTTTTTAATTTTTAAATGTTTATTTACATTTTTTGAGAGAAAGAGACAGAGGCACATGCAGGGGATGGGCAGAGAGAGGGAGACACAGACTCTGAAGCAGGCTCCAGGCTCTGAGCTGTCAGCACAGAGCCCGGGACGCAGGGCTTGAACTCACGGACCATGAGGTCATGACCCGAGCTGAAGTGGGATACTTAACCAACTGAGCCACCAAGTCGCCCCTGTATTGAACACGTTTAATGAGCACTCAGTGGATGGCAAGTACTGTTCTAGGTAGGGGAATCATCAAGGAGCAACATAGGTAAGGTTCCTGATTTTATGGGAAAAAGACAGATAAACAGGTAGACTAAGAATTTCAGATACTGATATGAAGAAAATAAAACAGAACAATGGGATAAAGAGTAACATGGAGAGAGGTAGGGGATCTACTTAAAATACATCAGTTTTAGACATGACTGATAAGGCTAAATTGCCTTGTTGCAAATACAGAAATAAGTCTGTCACAAAAGAAGTATGGCAAGATGTTCTAAGTGATGAGATCAAAGAAGTAAGGAGGAGCAAAATCATATTGGATGGTGAGTCTCAATGCCATTAGACCCCCTGCCCCTTAATTTCACAAATATTTTATAATACTTCCTTTAATATCCTGAAACGAAAGTTGTAGATCATATAACCCATACTCACTAACTCTAAAATAAGAGAGCGCCTTGGCGGCTCATCCAGTTAAGCGTCTGACTTCACCTCAGGTCATGATCTAAAGGTTTGTGAGCTCGAGCCCCGTGTCGGGCTCTGTGCTGACAGCTCAGAGCCTGGGGCCTGCTTCCATTTCTGTGTCTCCCTCTCTCTCTGCCCCTCCCCTGCTTGCACTCAGTCTCCCTCTCTCTCAAAATAAATAAACGTTAAAAAATAAAAAAGACATAAAAGAAATATAATTTATAATATATAGAATATATTTCAATGTTTGTTTATTCAAAACATTAAAAGACATGATAAAGTCAGATGCAACTTAATACATGAAAGCATCATAAATGTAACAACTGTAAATGCTGACCAACACAGGTATATTGTACTGGTGCTTCAGTTCATGCCTTTGTTGGCCACCTCTGGCTAAAGGTTTGAGCAAAATAAAGTGCAGTCCTTCTTCAATTTTCATAATGGTTACTTTCAAGAAAAAGTCATTGTAGAATATAAACATGCAAAGGGTACTTTGTGTTAATGTATCAAATGGAAAGCGTTCTAGGCTCAGCTCACTATAAACAATTTTTTACTTACATGAATATCTGGTAGGATAGTGGAAGGTCTTACACGATATGGGACAATACCACTTTGTGGGACTTTTCCATACATCATAAGACATTTAGGACCCTTCAGCCCTTATCTGCTAAATGTCAGTAAGAGCCCTCTAATAATTGTGACAACTAAAAAATGCCTCCAAAAATTTCCCTTAAGGACTTGGTACTGCCTCTTTTGAGGACAATTGCTTATATTATAGTCTATCATAAGAAACTTGGGTTTTGTCCTCCTAGTGGTAACCATTGGAAGGTTTCAAATGGATGGAAGGAGGGGGAGACACAATCTCAGGCTTCTGCATGGAGAATAAACTGCAGGGAGATAAAATGATCTAGGAAGTGTACCTGGTAGAACAAGGTTGTCGAGGCAAAAAGGCAGTCAGAGATGCAGGTAGTAAAATTAGTCTTAAAAATAATAGGACATTTTCATAAGCCACTGGAAAGAAGGAAACAATAATTACCTGATAATGTAAATACATCTTAAGATAAAGATGGCAGTTTGAAGCCATCTAAAGCATCTAAAGTAGGCTGGAATCTTGCCCACTGGCCAGAGGTGGGGTAGAGGACTGAGGGTGGAAGAGATTGGGAGTAGCTATTGTGAAGAACATACCAGAGAACAACCAGGAAAAGAAGGAGATTTGAGTAATGGCAGTGAAGACCCTTAGCAAGAGTATGAATTTGAGTCAGCTTTGTTGTATGAGCATCCGCAGCCTTTCTTGGCAGATAAGTCTCCAAAGAAAGGGGTACCTAAACTTATTCAGGATTGGCGGATTGGTGAGTAAGGAACCCAAAGGTGCTAGTGAGACCACAGCTGAAACAGTAGTTCAGGCTAGAACAGAAAGGTGAGATCAGGAGGAACTACAAGACCTGGGGAGATTGGGAAGAGTCCAGGGGAAATAGATGGAGTCCAGGGGGAATAGTCACAATGAGGGCAGAGAGCAGGTTCAGTTGGAGAGTTGGCACGACTGGAAATCATAGTCCTAGGAAGAAACTCCCGAGTTCGAGACCTTGCCGATAAAGCAGCTGAAGATAATGGTGAGCTTGAGTCTGACCGTGTTACGAATAGCCACGGTGGGAAGAAGATGAGGGTCATTACAGATGGACAGCGCACTGAAAACCTCAGAGCACATTTCGTGACACATCTTGAAAGAAAGGATTATCATGAACCATGTTTCATTTTATGTTTAATTATCGTGTGATTTCATTCCATTTACCTAATATGGATGGTACAGTCTCCTCCTATTAGAATAGAAAGCTCACGAGGTCAGGCACTTGGTCTCTTTTGTTTAACATTTCATTCCAGCGTCTAAGCAGCACCACACACGTAGTAAGTGCTCCATCAGTAATTGTGGAATGAGTAAGTAAATAACAGCTAATGTTTATTAGGTAGCTACCAGGAATATGTAAAGGGATTTATATACACAGTCCTAACTCTGCAAAGTAGGTATTTTTGTCACCATGTCACAGATTAGGATGCTGAAGCAGAGAGGCGACAGCCTGGGTTTGAATCCAACTCTGCCACATACAAGCTTTGTGACCTGGGACCAGTTAATTTTTACTGTCTGTGCCTCAGTTTTCTATCTGTAAAATAGGAAGTATAGTGGTACCTACCTCCAAATATCATTACAAGAATAAATTAGTTCATATTTATATAGTTCTTAAAACAATGCCTGGTACAAAGTAAGAACTGTTTAAGTGTTAAATAAAATAAGCAGCTTTTACTAGCTAGGAAGGGTGAGTTGGGATTCAAACAGGTTTGCGAACTCCAGTTTCTCTCACTGCACCAAGAAAGTACCACATCACATTGCTACACATAGTATCCCTGTGCCGTTATTAACCAGGAGATGTAGCCTCCTTACAAATATTAGTTTCATTCTTAAACATCCCAGTGTGTACACTTTTAGTTACAAAAGTCACATGTGGCACACGATTCACTGAACCCAAAGACTAGGAATGTGTACCAAGCAGTTAAGTGTTTCTGCATATGCACAGGGCAAATATATCATGTGTAATAATCAGTACATTTTTACGGGTATTAAAAGAATGGGAAAGCCATGCCATAGGAAAAAAATAACCTGCTTTCTATGCTTTAATTATTCAATTATTTGTGTTTTATTAGAATGTGAATCATACTGAAAATCAATGATTTCTGAGAACATCTGATCACTCCATTGAAACACAGTCTGTCTCATGTACATATTTTCCTATTCATTTTCATATGTAAAGTCAGTAGTAGACTATTAAATTTTTAATGACCATTCTTATTTCATTTTAGATTTTACGTTTACAATAAAAAGAGACGTCTTGTCAACACACCTTACGTGGATAACTCCTATAAGTGGGCTGGTGGTGGATTTCTGTCTACAGTGGGTGACCTTCTGAAATTTGGGAATGCAATGCTGTATGGTTACCAGGTCGGGCTCTTTAAGAACTCACATGAAAATTTATTACCTGGATATCTCAAACCAGAAACAATGGTTATGATTTGGACACCGGTCCCTAACACAGAAATGTCTTGGGATAAAGAGGGTAAATATGCAATGGCATGGGGTGTAGTGGAAAAGAAGCAAACATATGGTTCTTGTAGGAAGCAACGGCATTATGCGTCACATACTGGAGGTGCGGTGGGTGCCAGCAGTGTCCTGCTGGTCCTTCCTGAAGAACTGGATGCAGAAGCTATAAATAACAAGGTTCCCCCAAGAGGAATAGTTGTTTCTATCATATGTAACATGCAATCTGTTGGCCTCAACAGCACTGCTTTAAAGATTGCTCTGGAATTTGATAAAGACAGATCTGACATATCTTAACATCCCAGGTACAAAATGAGCTGTTTTATTCTTGTTGTTTTTGGAAACAAAGTCCCAGAATACATGAGATTTTTTAAAATAGATTTGTAATAGAGGATAATTGAATGCAGAGAATTATGCACCTCTAATTGCTTGATTTTGTAATTGCCTTTTATTGTAGGATTAGTTCTTTATACTCAGGGAAGTAACTATTATTTTTACTTTTTGAAAAAAATGTTAATTGAATAAAATTTTCTAATAAAAATATATTTTTGAATGTTAATATAAAGAAAATGTCATTCTACAGGATACTTCAAATACTGTTATTTTAATATGACAGCAGAAACAAGTGTATGAGAAATTGTATATTATCTATTACAGTGTAAAAGAACAAAAAATTATCACGCCGTTTCTGAGGGTCGAGAATCCAGTAGCCTGGCTGGGTGAGTCTGGCACCAGTCTCTAATGAGGTTGCAGACAAGATGTTGTGGTCATCAAAAGGCTTCTCTGGAGGTGGAGGAAATTCTTCTAAAATGGCTTACTCACTTGACTGGTGGTTAAGAGGTCTCAGTCTCCCATCCTGTGGGCCTCTCCCTTGGACTGCCTAAGTGTCTTAGGGTCATGTTAATTGGCTTTTCCCAGAGCTAGTGATTCTAGAGACATTGAGAGGGACAGAGAAAGAGGGAGGGAAAGAGGGAAAGCCCTGAGCCAGGCAGAAATCAATGTCTTTTATAGCTTCGCCTCAGAAATCATATACCATCACATTTGCTATATTCTCTAGATCAGGCCAGACCAACCCGAAGACAATCCTGGAGGGATTACACAAGCTATGAATGTCAGGAGGTAGAGACCATGGGGGGTCATCTACCGCAGTCTGACCTCTGCTCCCAATGATTAATGTCCTTCCTGCATACGAAATAAGCTTACCTTCTCCCAGGTTTTCCAGAAATTTCATTCCATTATTGTATCAGCTCAAAACCTAGTATTGATCATGTAAATCAGGTCTAGATGTGGATGAGGTTCTTTGGGGGTAGTTCCTTAAGTGTAGTTCCTCTTTATCTGAGACCTAGGAACTAAAGACAAGTCATTTGCTCCCCACATGTGGAATATGCATTGGCACAACATGCTATAGACCCTTCTCTTCAGAAAGTGGGGAAATGGAAGACATACATGAGTTCTAGCAATTCTGAAATCCAACCAGACATAGGCTGGCAGCTCCCTAAATAGTACTCAAGGACTGGGGATAATTCTTGGCTCTTGGCTGTGTTCTCCAGGCCCTTGGTTCTGCCCACTGAGTTATAATTTGTTCAAGAAAGGTAGCATGTGTTAGTAGCTGAGTGTTTTTCTCAGCCTGCTCTCTGCTCATATAAGTTTGAGGCCCAAAGGCCTCTTTTGTACTTTCCGTCTAAGTTAGTAGTATTCCTGCCAATATAATTTGTTTCAACTTGGCACCTTTCCTATAAATCTCAGGGGGTGGCGGGGGGTGGGGGTGGTTCATGTTAGTAAACATTAGAAACACTTGTTTCTAATAAACCTGGCTGTTTATATAGCTCTCTGAGGCACCATCTTGGTGCTTCGAGCAGTCAAAGGATTTTATAGTCAGACCCTCAGCTTCATCTTTAGACCATGTTTTCCAGGAAGTGCCCTAAATTTTATCTTTGCCTTGAAGCCATTTCTTAATTTTAGCTTCATTTGCCATCTGGAGAGTCTAGGAATTTTCCAAACCACCCATTATTGATTCTTTTCATCTAGTAGTCCTTCCTTTAGCTCATGTCTCTTGTGCCTTTGGTATAAGCAGCAGGAAGAAGCCAGAAGGCACATTCAACACTGGACATCTCTGCTGGGTCCCCCAGTTCATTGGGCACAGTTTCTACTTTCCGTGTTCCTGCAGGCAACAGTGTGGCTAGGTTCTGTTGGCCAACAGTGTGGCCAACAGTGTTTCAGCCACTGCAAAATTAGAATTCCTTTCATCCGATTTCCAGTAAGATTTTTCTTACTGTCCTTTAAGTCCATGGCTTCAGCCTCCTCAAAGGCCATCATAGTTCTGAACAGTTTCTTCAAGGCTCCTGAGGCTTTCACTAACACTCTCTTCAAAGCCCATCCAACTTCCAGCCTCTGCTCTGTTCTAAATCCACTCCCATATTTTACATTTCTATTATAGCCACACTCTATCTACTTTCAGGTAATAAATCTGTAATGTGAAAAAATACATATTTCATATATAATTCATAATTCATATACCTTAAAATTCACCCTTTTAAAGTGTACAATTCATTGGTTTTTAGTATATTCACAAGGTGCACACGCATTCAATTCCAGAACATCTTCACTCAAAAAAAGAAATATTATACTTATTAGCATTTGCTCCCTGTTCCTTTCTCTTCCAAGACCCTGGAAACCACCAACCTACTTTCTGTCTCTTTGGATTTACCTATTACGGACATTTCACATCAAAAGAATCATGCAATATGTGGCCTTTCGTGTCTGGCTAAATGAAAATTTAGTATATTGTGCATTAATTATCTATTGGATTAACAAATTATCCCATCTCACAATTTCTGTGTTTCATAAATGTGGGTGCAGCTAAGCTGAGTGGTTGTAGCTCAGGGTCTGTTTTGTGGTTGCGGACAAGATGTGAGCAAGACCTTCAGTCATCTGAAGGCTTGCCTGGGGCTGGAGGATCTTATGTTAATGTGGTTTACCCATGTGGCTATACTTACCCATGTGGCTTAAGGCAAGAGATCTCAGTTTCTCACCACATGGACCTATCCGTAGATCTGCTTGATTGTCCTATAGCATCCCCAAAGTTGAGTAATTGAAGAGAGAACACGGTAAATGCCACAATGTCTACTATAATCTAGCCTCGGAAGTCTATACCATCCTTTACACCAAATTCTCCCAAACACACAGACCAACCCTGATTCAGTGTGGGAGACTGGTTCCACAGATGGTTTGTTACAGTGTTGACATATTAAGAAATTTTGTTGTAACAGCCATAGATAAGTATATTGGAGATACACACTCAATTCAGGAAAATTCAAAAAGAAATCAAAGTTTTCCTATACTCTAATAAAAGAGGGGTTTTCTATACTTCTGAGCCCTAAGCCTGTTTGTTTCTTCACTTTCCACTTTGATCTGTAAAGGTAAAGAGATGGATATTTCTGAGTTGGTTGAAGTATAGAGAAAGCAGCTCCCTAAAATAGATCTGTTTAATCTCCTTGTTTCTCTCTGGCTTCTGATCTCTATGTCTTGTATTCAGAATTTGTCTAAGTTTTCAATCCATGCTGTTTTTGATAAACATAAAAATGTCATGCCTTCCTTTAATTTATTAAATTTAATATTTAAAATTTAAAATATGTTGTGACTAAAGGCAAATAAAATTATGGAAATGTATTTATTTTTACTGTTTATTAATTTTGAGAGAGAGAGAGAGAGAGAGAACACAAGTGGGTGAGGGGCAGAGAGAGGGAGAAACAGAGAATCCCAAACAAGACCCACACTGTCAGTGCAGAGCCCAATGCAAGGCTCGAACTCATGAACCATCAGATCATGACCTAAGCCAAAATCAAGAGTCAGAAGCTTAACCAACTGAGCCACCCACGCACCCCAAAATTATGGTAACTTAAAAAAATTGGGGCCCCTGGGTGGCTCATTCGGTTGAGGATTGGACTTCAGCTCAAGTCATGATCTCATGGTTAGTGAGTTCTAGGCCTGTAGTGAGTTCTAGGCCTGCATCAGGCTCACTGCTATCAGCACAGAGGCCGAGTTGGATACTCTGTCCCCCTCACTTTCTCTTCCCCTTCCCCCTTCCCCCTTGTGTGCTCACGCTCTCGCTCTCTCTCAAAAATAAATAAACATTAAAAAAATAAAAATAAATGTTTCTGATATTGAAAAATATTTATGTTTGCAATTTGGTCATGTGATATTGTATGCTTCGAACTTGTGTTCAGACCACAGAGTGAACTGCTCAGAGGCTCCAAAGAGGGGACATTTGAATTAGGAGAAAAAGGATGAGGAAAGAACATTATCTGGGCACTGGGGAGAAGTGCCCTGTGATGGAACTATAGGTGCAGGAGGATCCACAAAGCGTGAAGAGCCCTGTGAATTTAGTGAGTGTGTATGATGAATAAGGCACTTGCTTTAGATGTTTTTCATCTTTTTTAGGATTCTTGAAGCTCTGAGAAGAGCTGTGAACTTGCTCAGAAAGTGAACTGCTATGCACATGTCAGGGCTTCACAGACCCTAGATGAAGAATTCCTGTTTAGATATTTTTGCCACGATAACTTCTTTTCTCACTTAATATTGTTAGAAGTAGTCTTGATAAGCGTACACATCTCCCACAGTGCTATGTCTGATGTGGCGGATCCTTAATATTAGGGAAAAGAACTCAGGAGAACTTGACACAAGTTTCTTGTGTTTTGAGGTTTTTTTCTCTGCAGTTTATAAGGTATCAAGGTGATCACTAGCTACAAATGATTTGCTTTCCCTTCCTGTATTAAACTGATATTTTATTTTTATTAAACTTTTGTGAAATTGGGGGAAAAAAACCCAGAAAGCACACAAGAGTCATATGGCAAACAGTCAATATAGTCCCAATCCCCAGAATTCAAAATGTTAACATTTCGTTAAATTTTCTTCATTAAAAAAACAGTAAATGAAACACAAGGGATAAAGCTGAAGACCTCCTTTACCGCCACCCAAAGTTCCAGCCCTTTTTGCCCTACAGGCCATAGCTATGAGAAGTTGGTATATGCCCTTCCAATTCCTTGTTTAATTTTCACAGCCATGTATGTATCCATATCTAATAATAGCATTAACTTGCATTATTTACATTTATACAAATAACATAATTGTATACATGTTTTCTACATTCCCTTTTTAAATTTAACATTGTTTCATGATCTGGTCAGTTAATTTTAACTGCTATAAAATACTACATTGTATGACTATATCACATAATGTTTTCTTATTGGCAAAATTTTTCTAATGGGCAGTGCTATAAGGAAAATTTTTTCCTTGGTTGAACCATATGAAATTGCTCTTTTTGTAGGTTAAAAATAATTTGAATAGGGAGTTTTTTATGATCGACCATTGCCATTTGGATTTCCTCTAATGTAAATTTCCCACTTACATTCTGTGCTCATCCAGAATAAGAGAAATGAATGAAGTATTTCTTTAAGAATTTATTGTGGGGGTGCCTGGGTGGCTCAGTCAGTTAAGTGCCAACTCTTGATTTTGGCTTAGGTCATGATTTCACAGTTCATGGGATCGAGCCTGGTGTCCAGCTGTAAGCTGACGGCATGGAGCCTGCTTGGGATTCTCTCCCTCCCACTCTCTCTGCCCCTTCCCTGTGCTTGCACACATGTGTGCACACACTCTCTCTCAAAACTGAATAAACTTTTTTTAATAGCTTTAAAAATAATTAGCATAACTATAGTATGGTAATGAGGTAGATAAATAATTTAGAGAAAAATAGAACTTGAAAGTACTTTATTTTTAATAGGATCCTTTTTAATTAAAAACTACTATTAACAAAGTACTTATTATGTGTTAGGCATTGTGCTAAGCACTTTGTATATGTTACCTCATTTGATCTTCAAAACAATCCTATTAAGTAGAAATTATTCTCATTTTGCCTAAGGTCACACAACCATTAGCTATTGGAATTCATTTCAAACCCAGGTATATCTGGCTGTAAAGCCTGTTCTAACTAACCATTATCATGCCTTCCCATTAAAAAAAAAAAGTCTCTAAAAATTTACAGATCCAATAAAAGTCACACTTAGTCGCATGCAATTTTATAGATAGTAAAAATAGGTTAGTAAAAACTGTATGTATTTATAGTTTATAAAGAATAAATAGTAAGTTCTTAAGGTACATAAAATGAATAAAAATAAATATTTGGATTGTAATTAGTAAATTTGACTGCAAAAAAAAGTACACAACTTTTACTATTACTACACAAATTAATATAAAGACAAGTCAAAGGTGGCACAGTAGAGTCATGTTTTTACATTCCACCTCCTGAGTACAGAGCATGACATATAAAATGGGAAATGGGAAAATGAGAAAGACATTCACGGACTGAAGAACACAAACACAGAACACTGAGCAGGGCTGAAGCTAACGCCTGGTGAACGCTGGGTGGAGAAGGCGATGACAGCTTAAATTTCTCTTCCTGTGGAATAATCAAAACTAAAACTGCTTTCATAAGGAAAGATTTAAAGGTAGGCTTTTAACTAACTCTGACAGAACTATTCTTCCTAATTTTTTTTCTAAGGTGAGGTTTTGCTAGGCAAGAAAATAACAGTACCCTTGGTATAGCAGTGAGGGATAGGTAGAAGAGATAAACTGAGAAAATTATTCTGGCATTCCCTTAGAAACAAGATTCAAAGGCTATCTGAGCCTGGGTTTAACTTGATGTAATTTTTTATGCCTAAAGCTATGAAAATGTAGGGTTAAAATCCTAAGAGGGTATAAGGTAAAGTCATTATTCTATGAAACTAATTGTTTTTCTCTATAAAATGCAGTTATAAGTTCTAACCCTTCCAGACAAAGATTTCAGGGTTTTTTATATAGGTTTCTTTTTTTTAATGTTAATTTATTTATTTTGAGAGAGAGAGAGAGAGAGAGAGAGCACATGCACATGTGCATGCACACAGGCACCTGAGCAGGGGACAGGCACAGAGGGAAGGAGAATCCCAAGCAGGTTCCAAGCTGTCAGCTCAGAGCCCAACCTGGGTCTCTATCCCACAAACTGCGAGATCATGACCTGAGCCAAAACTAAGAGTTGGATGCTTAACTGACTGAGCCACCCAGATGCCCCAGATTTGTTTTTTCCACTGAGAATTACAAAGACATATTTCCAGAATCTCAGTTTTCAATTTTGGGGTAGAATTTTGAAGCTTTGTATTCTGTGATTGGCAGAATATTGATGCCCTCCCTAATCCCCAGAATCTGTGAATAAATTACCTTACACAGCAAAAGGGACATCGTAGATGTAATTAAATCAAGGATCCTGGACAGGGAGATTGTTCTGGATTATCTGGGTGAGCCCAATGTAATCACAAGTGTTGTTATAAGAGGAAGGTAGAAAGTAAGGGTCAGAGGAGACGTGATGACACAAGTAGAGGTAGGAAGGTGTGGGGTCAGGGACCAAGGAACGCAGGCGGCCTCTGGCAACTGGAACAGACAAGGAAACATCTCCCCCCAGAGCCTCCAGAAGGAACATGGCACTGCTGACACCTTGATTTTTGCCATTTTGGATTTCTGACCTCCAGAACTGTAAGATAAGAAGTTTATGTTTTCCTCGTTTGTGTGTGTGTGTGTGTGTGTGTGTGTGTGTGTGTGTGTGTATTTTGTTTTTGGAGAGATGGATGACCATTTATTAAGTTTGATGATCCATTTAAGTTTATGCTGTTTTAAGCCACTAAATTTGTGCTAATTTGTTATAGCAACAACAGGAAACTACATTCCAACTCTTTTTAAACATATATCTAATATGGAGAATTTTTTGTTGTTAAGAAATGGCAAATGAGAAAGAATTCTAGAAAGATAGCAGCTTATTCTGTCTTTTTTACATTCCCACACTCCTCAGTAAGCAGATAAACAAATTAGAGTAACAATGATGTATATGTAACCTTATAGTCATCAAAATGTCAAAAAATTTAAATTCCATTTATTAATGGAAGAGATGGAGAAGGAGGAGAAAGTTTTCATATATTGCTGGTGGAAAGCAATTGGTATTACCTATTAAAATGAAAAATACATTTATCTTTCCAACCAGTGATCCCATTCCCAGAAATCTAACCCACAGAAATAAAAGCACCTTTACTAAGGACATATTTAAATATATTTATGGCATTTGACTATGGTGGATCAAACTAGAAACAAAATGTCCATCAACAGGATAATACTTAATAAATTATAGCACTTCCATACCATGGAATGGTATACATCCTTTAAAAAGACTTAGAGAATAAAGGTAAACCCCTGTCTCACCCCATATGTAATGATTAATTCAAGTTAATTCAAAATGGATCAAATCCAAATGTAAGAACTAAAACTAGAAAGTTCTTAGAAGAAAACAGGCATGAATCTCCCTAACCTTGAATTAAGTAATGATTTCTTAGATATAACACCAAAAGCACAAGAAACAACAAAAATAGATAAATTAGGCTTCCTAAAAGTTAAAGATGTTTGTATTTCTAAGGACAAAGGTGAAGATAACCCACAGAATGGGAGAAAATTGTATATACGTGTTATATCTAGAATAAACAAGAATTCTTACAATTCAACAATAAAACACAAGGTTAAAGGATCTGAATAGACACTTCTCCAAAGAAGAAAAACAAATAGCCAACAAGCACATGAAAATATGGACAACATAATTAACCATTAGGGAAATGCAAATCGAAACCACAGTGAGATAACTCTTCACACATACTAAGATGGCCATGATCAAAAAGGCTGATAAAATCAAGTGTTAGGATGTAGAGAAATTGTAACCCTTGTGCATTACTAGTAAGAATGTAAGATGGTGCAGCCCCTTAGCAAAATAGGCATTTCCTCAAAAAGCTAAACACAGAATTACTATAACCTAGCAATTCTACTCCTAGGTATATTACCCAAGAGAATCTAACTTATGTCTATCCAAAAACTTGTCCTCACATGTTCATAGTACCAATATTTGTAGTAGCCAAAAAGTGAAAACAACCCACTGTCCATCAACTGATGAATGGATAAACAAAAGGTATATTCTTATAAACAGAATATTATTCAGTCATAAAAAGGAATGATGTACTGATACATGCTATAACATGGTTGGCCATCTTAAACATTATGCTAAGCCAAAGAAGCCAGACACAAAAGGTCCCATATTATGTAACCCATGTACATAAAGTGTCCAGAATAGGCAAATCCATGGAGATAGAGACTATATGAGTGGTTGCCAGGCGCTGGGAGGAGGAAGGAATGGGGAGTGAATGCTAATGAATATGGAGTTTCTTTACGAACTAATGAAACAGTCTAGGATTAGACCATGGTGATGGCTGCACAACCTTGTGAATATACTAAAAAACTCTGCATTTCATGTTGAATGAAATGTTCGATGTTGAACATTGAATTCTACATAAATTATATGAAGAAGGACAGGAACAAGAACTTTTTTAGATGACTTGCAGGCGCCACCAGGTAAGAAACCATTTGTCATCTATCTGATCAAGTCAGAGCCAAGAATCCCTTTTATTTTTAGTTATCTTTATGTAACTGGATTTTCTATTTACAGAAGAGGTAAATGTTTTCCTTTAAAAATATGTTTACATCTGGGGCTCCTGGCTGGCTCAGGAGTTAGAGCATGTGACTCTTGATCTCAGGGTTTTAAGTTTGAGCCCCATGTTGGGTGTAGATTAGTTAAAAATAAAATCTTTTTAAAAATGTTTACATTTTTAAACAATAAAGTCAACATAAGAGTATCAAAGAAAAACATGGAGTAAATAACAAGGTATATCGGCAGACTCTGATATTTGTAAAAGTCCTAGTGTTCTATTGCGTATGTTTCAAGCCCAGGAATACTGCTTGGATTAATAATGAAGTAAAAGTCAATACACCATTCACTTCTCAGTGCCAAGTGTCTCCATAACTTAATCCCTGGATATGTTCTTCGAAGTACAGCCCTTTGTTTCAATACTGTTTCCAAGGAAATTTTCAGGGGTTTGCCCTTTAGATATCATAGGTTTTGCTCCTTTCCATTTCA
Organism: Cryptoprocta ferox; assembly: GCA_028646485.1. Lineage (NCBI taxonomy): Eukaryota > Metazoa > Chordata > Mammalia > Carnivora > Eupleridae > Cryptoprocta > Cryptoprocta ferox. The sequence goes on from CM053560.1 coordinate 98,996,017, forward strand.
ATACCCTGCCATCACCACTGGCTCTCCATGGGGCCAACGTTTCTGAACTGTGCAAGCTGAGGTGAGTTGAGGCACAAGAAAAGCACTGATACTGGATACCTTATGGATACTATGCCAACTTGTAGTTCCAGGTAGTTAATACGTGACACCGCTTTTTTTTTTTTTTTAATGTTTATTTTGAGAGAGAGAGAGCTGAGCAGGGAAGGGGCAGAAACAGGTTAGACAGAGAATCCCAACCGGGCTCCACACTGTCAGTGCAGAACCCAACACCCGGTGCAGGGGTCGATCACAAGAACCATGAGATCATGACCTGAGCCAAAATCAAGAGTCAGATGCTTAACCGACTGAGCTACTCAGGTGCCCCTGATGATGTCATATCTTTGTGAAGCTGGGTTGGGTCCATTGCTGTGATAAAAAGCAAGTACTATGCAAAAATCACTGCAGAAGAAAGGAGATGGCAGTGTCCAATTTGATCCCAGTTTTGAGAAATTGCAGTGCCCAAAAGGGACACCCATTCCATTGCTACCTGTGGCCTTTTAAGAATGATATAAAAAATACCACTTTTGTTTTTAATTTACATGTATTAGAACCTAACTACTTGAACTGTTAGGGTTTTTTTCTTTTTGTTTTTTGTTGTTGTGTTTTTTTTTTTTTTTTTTTTTTTTTGGCCAAGGAACTCTATGAAAAAATTACTGAGACTCTAAAAATGCCATAAACCAAGCAAGTTTGGAAACGTTTGGGTTATTTACTTTTCCATATATTAAATACACTCCAAATTTTGGATAGTTCTTCAGTTTATTTTTTATTTTTTGAGAGAGAGCAAGCAGAGGGAGAGAGAATCTCAAGCCAATGCAGAGGCCAACGCAGTGCTCAATCTGAACACCCTGAGCAGAAATCAAGAGTCGGACACTCAACAGACTGAGCAACCCAGGTGACTTGAGTTTTTCAGTTTTCCGTTCTTGTGCCATGATCCTCTTATCTATGAATCAGCATATTTAAGAATCAGCCTTCCAGAGGCGCCTGGGTGGCTCGTCGGTTGAGCGTCCGGCTTCGGCTCAGGTCATGATCTCACGGTTCGTGGGTTCGAGCCCCACGTCGGGCTCTGTGCTGACTGACAGCTCAGAGCCTGGAGCCTGTCTTCGGATTCTGTGTCTCCCCCTCTCTCTGACCCTTCCCCTGCTCGCGCGGTCTCTCTCTGTCTCTCAAAAAATAAATTTAAAAACATAAAAAAAAAAAAAAATTAAAAAAAAAAAAAAAAAAGAATCAGCCTTCCAGATTGGGGATGAATACATAGAAACATCTCTTGATAGGAAAGGCCCATCTTAAGGCCCTACTTTAAAGGTAACCAGTCAAATACAAGCAGTTATCTTCCCAGTCCAATGTGGCTAGGGGGAGCTAACACTCCACTTCTAGCGCCCTCGGATCATTCCATAAACCATCAAAATGACAAGGAGATGCCAGAGCCACTCAACAAACATCTGTAGTCAGGTGTGTTCATGTGTCTGGACCAGAGAATTCCATGCCATCTCCCATTCCCAGCCAGGCCATCCTGGGGTAAATCATGCTACTCCTGATGCCTCCTCTCCAATTTCCTACCCCAAAAGGAGCTTCCTATAACTCAGACCCCAGCTGCAGTTATTCTACTAAATTATGCAGCAGGTTGGGCCACATAAATCCAAAGCATTACATTGGAATTACTGTGTAATTATACTGATTGTTACAGCATTAAATATAAACTTCTATAAATGTTCCCATAGTTACAATAGCAAACTATTTTTAGAATTAACAAATAATGGACTTACCACTTTTTTAATTATTTAGCCTACTCACAGCAATTTGGAAAAGGACTGAAATTAGGGTTTCTACTCCTGAAATGAGATAAACTAAAACTAATCAGAATACACTTCCTAAAATGTTTATACCCAATTCACACACACAGTATATACAAACATACAATATATTCACACACACTTTAACAGAAAGGAAAAGGGAAATTTGCCCATAATCAAAACTTTATTGAAAAACTGACACCAAAATAGGAGATGACTGTTGTATACCTTACAAAATTAAACCTAATTACATTATCTTGGTAGATTACTGGAATTATTGAACTGATAAGGCTTTCTGCGATATAACACAAATTCAAGAGGTTGTGTGGATCATTAGTGTTGCTTTCTTCTAAATGAACACCCTGAAAAGGAATCACAAGAGCATGTTAAACAAGTGTAGTCTATCTCTAGTACAGTTTTAATGACAAAAAGTACTTTTTAAGTTAAAAAAAAGTTTTAGGAATATTAGATTAATATTCATATATAGGTGACTTATCTTTTATACTAGAAGTTTATCATAAATCTTATATATTTGAATTTATTCTGATATGACTGTAACTGTTATTGGAGTCTAAATAAGACCATGAGCCTAAATTCAATAGTTAAAACTTTAATGTAAGCTATCAGAAAATGCAATCTTAGTTTTTAGGAATTATTCTGAATCACTTTCCTAAAAAACTAATTTTGATTAGGATTCTCTTCAAATCTGCCAGGAAAACTCTAATACCCTATTAATCAGCCATCAGCACATGGGCACAAAACTCCAAGATCATGGCATGATATACAGGTTTAAAAATTCTTGCAAGTATACTTTTGAGAGCAGTACTGCACTTAAATATCATATGCTGACCTCGTACTTAGATCTCACCAGCTCACACAAAATAAATTAGTTCTCCTCTGGTGAGAACATGGAATTCACAACTCCCCAAAATATCGCAAGCAAATTTCAAATATCATTATGGAATTATAAATCTACAAGTACTACTATGGACAACAATAAACATAATTACTATTTTTTTCTTACTGCATTAAAAGTGAAAGAGCAACGAAAATGGGATTTTTAGGGGCACCTGGCTGCCTCAGTCAGTAGAGCATGTGACACCTGATTTCAGGGCTGTAAGTTCGAGCCTCACACTGGGGGTAGAGATTATTCAAAAATAAAATCTTTAATAAATAGATGAATAAATAAATAAATTTTTTAAAATGAGATGTTTAAGTAGATGCTCACAAATCAAAACCTCTGGCATTTTAATTTATACATTAGTTTCCTGTTGCTTAGCCAGCAATGATAAAAACTTTTCAGTCAAATGTGTCAAATACATACGAAACAGAACATTTACAACAGAATTTATTTTTATTTTTAAAATATTTTTAAATATTTATTTATTTTTGAGAGAGAGAGAGAGAGAGACAGAGCATGAGTAGAGGAGAGGCAGAGAGAGAGGGAGACACAGAATCTGAAGGAGGCTCCAGGCTCTGAGCTGTCAGCCAGAGCCCAATGCGGGGCCTGAACTCACAAGCCATGAGATCATGACCTGAGCCGAAGTCGGATGCTTAACCAACTGAGCCACTCAGGCGCCCCTACAACAGAATTTTTTTAATTTAAAAAATTTTTTAATTTAAAAATCCATATGTCCTATTGTATGTAATTTTTGTTTTGCTCCACTTTGACTTATGTTTAATATTCCAAGTTAAGCAAACTAAATGACTACAACAGAATTCAGTGTTCCAAACTAAGAAAAATAATAGTTAAATGAGTTCTTTACAGAGTCAAGAATATAAACTTAGCCATCTGAGCAGGCTACTCTACTGAAAGAGCATACAATGAAAGATAAAATTATTTTGGCAATAACTAATTTAAGATTTCTTTTAAACTGGTTTTTGGTAAAGGTAGTCATTGAGAATCCTAAAATCTCATCACTGGGTTAGAAGATGCCAAATGATATACCTTCTGTAAGTCTGGCCTTTCCTCCCGTTGGCTGGCACAACACCGTTGAACAGCCTACACAAAGAACCACCGTCTGAGCATGGCTGAAAACTGTGGTAATCTTGTAGCAACCTAGAAAAAGGGCAATGTTGAAAGCGAAAAGCAGAAGAAAATAAAGCATACTGTTGAACATGTTTCTAGCAAAGACCTTGTAAAAGACTGAGAACTTTAGTGCTTGCAATAGCAAGTCACACATTTAACGCAGTCACATAAAAAGTTTGTAAAGCCCAACAGGTGAAATTAGTAATATGTTTTACGGAACTCAGTATTTCCAAAATATTATTACCATTGCAACACGTAATCAATATAGTTTTTGTGTATGTCCTCCATCTTAAAAATCAGGTGTACATTTTACACTTAAAGGAGTACTTTCCATGTTGGCCACATTTCAAGTGCCGGAGCTACCTATGGCTAATGGCCACCACAGCTTTACACTAAAGAATCAACATACTTTTCATGAAAAAGAAAACTGATCATCTGAACAACTTACACACTTAGTAAGTCAAATGTCATATCCCCTTTAGAGTCTCCTCTTCACCACCCCCTCCCCCAAATCTTTCTCTTTGAATCGTTTATTAGGAAAATGTCCCTTTTGACATTTTCAATTCTGTAATACCACTTCTACTCAACAAAGGGTCCTAACAGATCTAAACAAACACACCATACTAGCAATCCCTTCAGAAATTTTCCTTGAGAAAGGAATTAAGATCTGAAAATTTACCTGGACATTTTACATCCATAAAATAGGAATTTGGGCTTTGTACTAGGCGTTTCTTTTTATGTTTTTTCTTTTCCTCTTCCAAGGACGGGTGGAGTAAATCTCTAGCCAACTGGATTAAAAAAAAAAAAAAAAGCATATTATTATTCCCAGAATGAATCCACAATGCTGGCAGATTTAACCAGACGTAAAATATACATGCAAAAAAGGGAGTAAGTCATACTCAGCAGACGCCAACACGTCAGATATTTGTTTTTGTTTTTTAGCCTGTTAACTTTAATCAATACTTTTTAGAATCCTTGTGTTCTCCAAGTCCCGGTAAAGTAACTATGACGATCAAGAAGCATATGGTAAGGTTAATCCCGTTCTTCTTTAGTCCACTGAGTAAATATAAAGTCTCCAATATAAACAAAACTGTGGTGCTAAGTAAGAACTTGACCCCAACCGTTGCACCCGCTGAGAGTAGAAATCGCTGAGGTAGACCGGAGAGTGCCAACCCTTGGGTAATTCTGCCCCCAGGGTTCAGCATCAGATCTGACAGGAACTCTGAGCGGCTGAAGCCTAACTGTCCTTGATGGAGTTAACAAGTAAGGTAACTGCGAAGTCAGTTTTGAAAAAGGAAACCAGCAGAAAATCGCTTCCAAGAGGGGGGAGAACCAACAAGCGCAAACAGAGCAAAATGATTCCAAAAACTACAAGTCTCGCGGGCGCCCACCCAAACCCTAGAAGGCTGAGTGTTACTGAGGAGGTGTCCCCTCCTAGCCAGGGACTCCAGACCTAGGCCCAGGGCGGCCCCGGGTCCTCCCAGCTCCACGCCCATGCAGGGCCCTAAGCGCCGCGCCGTCCAGGCAAGTCCCAACAAGTCCGCCACGCGCGGAGAAGCTGCGCAATCGGCACCACCGAACGCGTTCGGCAGCGACCCCGAGCCCGCGGAAGCATCGGGCTAACCCTTCCCCTGTACCCCTTGACAGAGAAGCCCGAAATAAACGCAAAGCCAGAAAATAAACAACTCACAGGCATGTTGATCCTTTCTCAATCCCAGCCAGTCCGATATCTCAGGCAACACCCCTAGCGAGCAGCACGCGATCTGGCGAGCTGCATCAACTTCCGGGATAGAGGCGGCTGGGCGGAGCGGAGCGTCGGGACCGACGGGCCGGTCCGCTCTAGGCGCTCCTCTCGGTGGTGGGGGTCGGCTTTGGCCGGGTCAGCCGATCCGGGGCTGCGGGTGAGGCTGAGGTCCCCCTCGCCTCGAAGGCCGGAACCGCACCAGCCTAGCGGGCTCCTGGGCGAGGGCCGCCGGACGTAGGGCTCCGCGTCGGACCAGCGGTGCCCGGAATGAGGCTCAGACGCTGTGGTCCGGCTAGGAAGCCGCCTGGGGCTTACGCCGCGGAGAGGGAACGAGGACGGGGCCTCCTGAGCGCCGCGGCGCAGGGAAACTGGGGGAGAGGGGGAGGGGGGAGAGAGAAAAAATTATGAAAGTTTCCTATACTTGAGCATCCAACTTCCAACCGGTTAAGTTCTTTGTGGGATGCGGCTATGGCTTGGGTTTGCTTCACCTGAAGTTTTGAAGAAGCAGGATTCGCTGCCAGGCTTAGTTCACCGCAGGGTTCCTTCGTGCCTCTGAGGATTTTACTTTTCAGAGCAGACAACTGGGCCTGAAAAAACTGTGTCGCTGAGAGCCTTACTTGAAATTTTTTTTTTTAACATTTTTAACATTTAAGTTTATGTACAGTGAAGTCTTGGCTTCGGGAGTAGAACCCAGTGATTCATCTCTTACATACAGTGATTCATCTCTGACACTCAGTGTGCATCCAGAAACGTGCCCTCCTTTTCTTAAACATTTTTTTAAGTTTATTTATTTTGAGAGAGGAAGAGATAGTGTAAGTGGGGGAGGGGCAGAGAGGGAGACAGGGAGGCTCTGCACTGTCGGCATAGAGCCCAACATGGGACTTGAACTCAGGAAACCATGACCAGAGCCAAAACCAAGAGTCCAGATGCTTAAGTGGCTGAGCCACCCAAGTGCCTGCCCCCCACCCCTAAAGGGCCTTCCTTAATGCCCATCACCCGTTGCCACGCTTCTGGCAACCCTCAGTTTGTTCTCTGTATTTGAGTCTCTTATGGTTTGCCTCCTGCTCTGTTTTTATCTTACTTTTCCTTCCCTTCCCCTATGTTCATCTGTTGAGTTTTTCAAAGTCCACATATGAGTGAAAGCATCCCTCTCTCTATGACTGACTTAACCTCCCTTGGCATAATACCCTCTCGTTCCATCCACTTGTTGCAAATGGCAAGATTTCATTCTTTTTCATCGCTGAGTGGTATTCCGTTGTATATATATACCACATCTTCTTTATGCATTGATCAGTCTTGGACATTTGAGCTTTTTCCATAATCTGTTATTGTAGATAGCACTGCTGTAAACATTGGGGTGCATGTGCCCTTTCGAACTGAAACATTTTTTATGAGGATGAACTTGAGGGATGGGTGTGAGCAAGTGTAATTAAAATACCAGGAGACACTTGATCAGAAAAATGTCCTAGATAATATTCACAATCACCTTTCATTTCACACATTTTGGCAAATGCAGAAAAATTAAATAAGAAAATTAAAATCACCATCCAGAGCTAAACATTATTGACATTTTGACCTGTAACCTTACAAACATTTTTTATTTGCTTGCATAGAGGTTTGTTTGGGGTTTGGGTTTTACATAATTCGTATTATCTTGTGCATATTCTTTCGTAGACTTTATTTTCCCCCATTCATTATATAATGAACATTGCTCCATGTTACATGTTTTCCTACATTATGACTTTTAATGTGCACACAGCATTCATACTATGTATATGTACCCTCCTTTCATCCATACACTAAAGTGGACTTTGGATTTAGGTTTTTAAATACTAAACATTTTAAATATTACAAAATATTTTATAAAGATAAGTATATGGAATAATACAATAGTGTAGGCAGAATAATGACCCCCCCCCCAAGACTTCAGTGCACTAATCCCCAGGACCTATGGTTACATGACAACTGGAATTAAGGTTGCTAATTAGCTAACTAGGAACATTATCTGTGTAGGCCCAGTGTGATCACAAGGGTCCTTTAAAGTGGAAGAGGAAGACAGAAAAAGAGAGCCAGCCAGGGAAACTGAGGCAGTAATGGAAGAAAGGTCTGAGGGATGCTATGTTGCTGGATGTGAAGATGGAAGAAGGAGCTAGAGCCAAGGCATGTGGGCAGCTTCTAGAAGCTAGACTCTGCCCTGGGGTCTCCAGGAGGAACACGGTCCTGCCAGCACCTCAATTTTAACCCAGTGAGACCCAGGTCAGACTTTGAACTACAGAACCGTGACTTAGAAAATTTATGTTGTTTTAAGCCACTAACTTTACGGTTTTTTTTGTTACGGTAGAAAATTAATACAATAATGAAGACCTATGTAGCCACCTCCCCAATTCTGTCAAATCTTAACATTCAATACTCCTGAGATTTTATCATTGTTAAAATAACACTGTGGTACACATTCTTATAGATAAGTAATCCTTGATTACTTCCTTAGGATAAATTCCTAGAGGACAAATTACCGAGTCAAAAGTGAGGCACATTTTGGGGTGCCTGGGTGGCTCACTTGGTTGAGTGTCCGACTTTGGCTCAGGTCATGATCTCACAGTTTGTGAGTTGGAGCCCCGCATCAGGCTCTGTGCTGACAGTTCAGAGCCTGGAGCCTGCTTCAGATTCTGGGTGTGTGTCTCTCTCTCAAAAAAAAATTTAAAAAATAATAATATAAACTACCAATTACCCTCCAGAAAAATCAAACCAATTTACATTCCAGTTATAAATGTTTAGAAGCCCCTTTCTTTTACCCTTGACAATACTGGATATTATGTTTTTCCCTATCTCAGTCAATCCTGAAGAACTGTATGGTGTTTTTATCATATTTCATTGTTATTTTAATTAATATTTTTCAGTGCTTATTGGCAGTTCACATGTTTCCATTGAGATGATCATCCACTTCTTCCTTATGTATTTTTCCATATTAATGACCTTAACCAGTAATCACATATGCTGCAAATATTTTCCCAACTTGTTAGTTCCTGTTAACTTTATTCTATTAATTTTTTTTGGTGATTTTAAAACTATACAGAAATTTTTAATTTTGTGTGTATATGTTTATTTCAAACCTATTGGTTTTTCCTTGTTTTGCTTTTGTGTTTTGACAGGCCTTGGCCACGTTAGGATCCGCTAAACTTTCTTCTAATTCTTTTGTTATGGTATTTATTCTTTAACTTAATTAACCTGGAATTTATTTTGGCACTTGATATGCAGTAGGCCTCAGAACACTTTTTTTAAGTTTATTTATTTATTTTGTGAGAGAGAGAGAGAGGGAGAGAGAGAGAGAGAGACCAGCGGAGGAGGGGCAGAGAGAGGAGAACAGAGGAGCCGAAGTGGGCTCCTCGATGACAGCAGCGAGCCCAATGTAGGGCTCCCAAACCATGAGATCATGACCTAAGCCCAAGTCAGACGCTTAACCGACCGAGCCACCCAGGCGCCCCTTCAGAACCCTTTCTAATGATCACTCCTAGTTATTGCTTCAGTTCCTTACTAATGCCCAGTACAGTGTCAAAACCCTCAACTTCTGTCTGAGACCCTGTAATTGCATGGGAAATAAAACTCAAGGTCAGAAAGACCTGGACCCTATAACTCTGCCTCCTCCAAAGCTTAGTGTCTCCTAAAATGTCCCGGTGTCTTTGCACAGCTGGCAGATTAAGGGACCCAGAGCCCCTTTGCCTTGGTAGCTCGCTCTCAGGGATCCAGCGGAAGGAGCTCGCACCTGCCTTCCCAAAGAACCATGAAGTGCCGGTTGGAATTCCTGTACTGTTGAGAACTCCCCAAAGGTTCCATCTGGCTGCATCTGAGAAAGTGCTTCAGTTATCTCCTGTTTGGCACCAGCCTCCCTTCACCTCGCAAGTGCGCAGCCATCTCCATTCCCTTCCCCCTTTGTCAACTTTAGACTCTGGGAAAGCTCACAGGTGTTCCAGTTAAGCTGGGAACTTAACCGGTGCTAAATGTCAGGCTAGCCAAGACCAGTTCTAAATAGGTCAGATCCCTACTTGCCCAGGGGCGGGGGTGTGCCTCTGGCTCGTGCCCTTCTTTTCCCAGAAAGATGGTCGGAAATTCATTCTGTCTTAAGAAATTCAGGGTATGGATATGAGGTGGGGCCCTAAAGATAGCTTTTCACACTCCTGCCTTTCTAAGTATTTTTCTGAGACACTCAGAGAAATCTGTGTCATCAGCAAACTCTAACAAGGTTGTATTCCTTTTCTCTTCCTCTCTGCTCCACATATTGTCAGGATTCAAAGCATGTGTGGCTTACTCTCAACACATTCCTGAAATCAACAGCAACTTCTGAGAACCCGCCTCTTCTCTGCTCACCAGTTCTCTAACAGGATCACAACCACTGTCCCAAAAGCTCCATTGTGGGGGAAGAAGTTCATGGAGATGTTTGACATTCTCAAGTAAGCTCCCATCTAGGAGGGGTAAGAGTATCAGGTGCGAACACTGTTATCATTTTCTTTCTTTTCCACACCAACTGAATTTCTGGCAGAAGCTGAGCCCCACTGGGCTTTACTATAGGCTGAATGTGTGTGTCCCCCTAAACTTCAGAGGTTGAATCCTAACTCCCCAGTGTGAGGGTATTGAGAGGTGAGGACTCTGAGAGGTGGTTAGGTCATCAGGGTGGAGCCCTCATGAATGGAGTTAGTGCCATTGTAAGAGAAGCCTGAGTAAGGTCCCTCACTCCTTCTACCATGTAAGGACGCAGTGATAAGACTGCCATCTCTGAACTAGGCTCCAAATCCACCCACACCATTGATCTTGGACTTGCCAGCCTACAGAATTGTGAGAAATAAATGTCTGTCCTTTAAGCCACCCACTCTAGAGTATATTGTTATGCAGCCTAAACAGGCTAAGCACTCTGGCCTGGCAGAACATTTCACCTCATTCTTGCAAATTATGCTAGGTTTTCCCTGACCTGATCTGCTCTTCTTCCTTCACCCTTCTCTGTGCCCAGGAGGCTGACTTTGATGGGCTGCATCTGCTGAGTTCCCTTGTCCTCTGGTTTCTAGTTGAGTTGGGCCAATGGGAGGTATCAGTAAGAATTCACAAGGTGGGTGAAGAGAAATACTGGAGTATTCACCCCCCTGGATCTATCCTTGGTGGACCATTTTCTTCCACGTGGCTATGTTTCTCTAAAAGAAACAGTTGTGGGGCACCTAGGTGGCTCAGTGGGTTAAGCACCTGACTCTTGATCTCAGCTCAGGTCTTTTATTTTTTTAATGTTTATTTATTTTTGAGAGAAAGGAAGAGAGAGAGTGTGACCAGGAGAGGGGCAGAAAGAGAGGGAGACAGAGGATTTGAAGTAGGCTCTCCACTTTCAGCGCTTTCAATGCAGGGCTCAAATTCACGAACCTTGAGATCATGACCTGACCTGAAGGCAGACACTTAACCAACTGAGCCACCCAGGTGTACCTCAGCTCAGGTCTTGATCTCCTGGTCCTGAATTCAAGTGCCAAATTAGGCTTCCTGCTGGGTGTGAGGGCTACTTAAAAAATTAAGATAAAGGGGCGCCTAGGTGGCTCAGTTGGTTAAGCATCTGTCTTCAGCCCAGGTCGTGATCTCGTGGTCTTGAGTTCGAGCCCTGGATCGGGCTTTGTGCTGACAGCTCAGAGCCTGGAGCCTGCTTCAGATTCTGTGTCTCTGTCGCTCTGCCCCTCCCCTGCTCATGCTCTGTCTCGCTCACTCTCAAAAATGAATATATGTTAAAAATAAATAAATAAAAATAAATAAAAAATTAAAATAAGGGACACCTGGGTGGCTCAGTTGGTTAAGCGTCCAACTCTTGATTTCAGCTCAATTTATGATCTCACGGTTTGTGAGAAGGAGCCCGTTTCTGGCTCTGTGCTGACAGCATGGAGCCTGCTTGAGATTCTCTCTCTCCCTCTCTCTCTGCCCCTTCCCCCAATAAATAAATAAATTAAAAATAAATAAATAAAAATAACAGTTGCTTCAGGCATCCCTTTCCTACAGATCTTATGGGATTTCAGACAATACCTCCTCCCTGTTTGGTTCTTCTGCCTGAGGGATGGTGTCTCACCATCTTTTGTTCATTTCTGTTAACCCTGCCTCAGCCTTTTAAATAATACCTACATGAAGCTATCTTCAGTCATCTCTTTTGAGTGGGCCTTTTGTACTCTGCCAGAACCCCGACATGGGGATCCCGTGCCAGGATACGCTCATCTTTAGCCTGCAAGGCTTTGTCGATCTGTGGACGGGGTCTGTCGGCCCTTCAGCTATCAATCCAACCAGGTCACCACAGGGTTGTCCTTTGCCCTTGACTATGGAACCCTTCATGTTTAACGGTCATGGCTTGAGATGGAAGTGGGAATCTTAAGAGAGACAGCCTAGAATCCTAGCCATGAAGATCTTTGACATGTTATGGGCAGCATTGGGATCACCTAGGAACTTTCTGGAAATGCAGACTCAGGCCCCACCCCAGACCTCCTGAGTCAGAATCAGCATTTTAACAAGATGGCCTGGTAATTTGCATGCAGATCCCAGTAGGAGAAACACTGCCCTAGATTTACTAAACTGGTGTTCTCTCTGGAGTCCTCCCACCTTCTCTGTGAGACTGTACAGAAGCCAGAACCCAGATTCCCACAACTCCAGATAACTAATCAAGGCTGTTTCTCTAGATTAGAACAGGGAAGTTCCCCTCCTCCCCTCCTTCTCCAAGATGCTTTGTCCATTTCAGCAGATCTTATTCTCCCTTACTATTTCCAGGAAACCTTTAAGTCAGTGATCCTCAAACTTGGTTGTACATTAGAATCACCAGAGGAGCATCCTAGGTCAGTTGAAGAGCATTTGGGGGTGGGACCTAGGTGACATTATTTTTTTAACTCTCCAGGTGATTCCATGAGTAGCCAAGGTTGAGAACTACTACTCTCCCTTCCGTGGAAGGCTCAAAATTTTCAAAAGCATAGCCCAGAAGAACTACAGGCTACTCCTGCTGAAAGGTAGAAAGAAGGAAAAATACAGAGGGAAAGAAAAATTATTAATATCCAGTACATCCAGACCGGGTAGCCAGGTGAGACCTCCCAGCACCATCTTGCCTGTCTTGATGGTCAGATTCCTGGCCTCCACATTTCTCCAGCTGTTGCCTCCTGCAAACCCTCTCGACCGCTACCTGAGTCTCCAGGGGAGAAGTGAGCTACTGAGAGCCCAGGTGGTCTCTCAAACTTCAGTGTCTCCCCCAGCTCGTAGTGAAGATATTTTATGAAGAGGCTGGGTCAGTATTGGCATACAATGCCAATGTCACCTTCCCCTTTTCTGCAGCACTTACTGCCTACATTAATCCTTTCTCAAAAACCACTGCTGTCTGGTGTGGTTTCTCTTTTCACGTTCTTATACTGCAGATTCCTGCTCCTTATGTCCATGTGTCTGTGTGTTCTCTTCCTTAGAAGTCCATCGGCTTCTTAAGAGCAGGATGTGCATGTCCTACACTTGCCTAGTAGCCTAATAGGCACAGGAATATGTCCCAAGTACCACCTACTCAACATAACTGGCTTGATGGTCTTTCTTTGAGAACTAACTCTTCTCCCTCTGCTTTATCCAGAACCCTTCTTTTTCTGTCATTACTTTATAGGTCCTTCTTGATGCATGCCTTTGGTATTTCCTCTGCCTCCACTTGGTGTGATGAGAAGACCGAAGGACCACAGAATTCTGACCAAGCCCAATGTAACTTGTTTTCTGAAACTGAAAAGTAAGCGTAAGTCATATACTATGAGATAGTATAGTGAGCTCTTCCCTTGGAAGGCCTGTTTGAGCAAAAATAGTTGAAAATCATTCTGTTTTCCCATTCGATAAAAGCTGATTAAAAGGCTAATGAGTCAGCAGGCTCAGAGTATTAAGAAGAATGGTGCTCTGTTTATTCACATTTAAAAACTTATTCAACTGTTTGCAGAATGTCTATATACAGAACAGGCAGGCAATGCAGAAACTTTTTAAGCCTAATAGCCACTTAACCGTCTTAAGTTGGTTCCCCATCTGTAAAATGAAAACATTTATATCTGCTTCATAAGGTTATATGAAGATAGAATGAGGTAATGCTTGTAAAGTGCACAGTATACTGTAAGTGCTCACTCAATGCCGACTGTAATTCCTAGAGCTTGTTGATTATAAAGGAATCGGTTGGCTCTGGGAATCTTGGGCTGATGATGATTTCTCTCTTAGTGACTTGAGTCACTTTCTCACTAAGTGACTCTCTTAGTGACTTGTAAAATGCAAGGATTTTAGAATAGTGCTGACTTAGGGAAGACCATGAATTTGTTCTATCTGCAGAAAATACTTGCTGGAGTCTTACCTTTGAATCAAAAACCGAGAGATTGTTCTCTCAAAATCCAATAGGTGGCACAAGGAGCCACTTGTCATGCAGGACAAGCACTGGCCAGCAGAAAGCTTTACCTTCCCAGCTCCAGAGGGCCTTCGTCCTGGCTCTGTCTCCATTCTCTGTTACCTGGTCACTCCATAAACAGCTGTGCGTAATAGACTGGGGTTTAAATATATAGACTGAGGTTATTATGAGTTTTCCTAAAGGAAAAATAGATGTGACTTAGAAGGTAGTTGAGAGTGAGTCTAATCTTACCCCAAATACTTTCCCCTAAATATTCCACTCATCTGAAACTAGTTAACTCTGTTAAGCTACTTAAATTCTAAATGGCCCGTAGATGAAAGTTAAATACCATTGACTCTAAGTATATTTTTCATGGAGACACATAGTCCAAAAATATAGTAGAAGGTCTGTCATCATTGTGAATTGTGCCAGCTCTGCAGTCACTGTGTGGCATAGACTCGAAAGCCGTGGGACCCTGGGAGATGGTGTTTGCTAATTTCCCTAAATGTTTCCACAGTAGTCAATTTCAAGAACTAAAATGAAGTCACTTTACACAAAGCAGGGAAGAGAGGGGTATAATCCTCCTGATCAGGTAATGCCAAAGTCATCAAAACTGCTAATAAAATATCCATATCGACACTTTGGGGCATTCTCTTCTCTTACACCAAAAGCAGGAATGAAAAATGGGAGAAAGAATGAACTACTAGACTAACCCACAGACTGAATGGTTGACCTTAAATGAAGAAGGGTTGACCTGCTGGATCATTTTATCCACCTGAGCACAGCACATTACACAGAATAAGAGCTCTATAAGCCATTACTCTCGGACTTGCTAATAATGTAGCAATATATTAAATACGGAATTTCAGGTTAGAAAGGGACAATCCTTTCCTATTTTCAAGAGGAAATCGTTTTATCATGTCGAAGTTTAGTTGCTTTTAAAATCACCTACTGATGGGATGCCTGGGTGGCTCAGTCGGTTAAGTGTGACTTCGGCTCAGGTCATGATCTCGCAATTCGTGGGTTCAGGCCCCATATTGGGCTCTGTGCTGACAGGAGTCTGTGTCTGGAGCCTGCTTCAGAGTCTGTGTCTCCCTCTCTCTCTGTCCCTCCCCCACTCAGCCCTCTCGCTCTCTCTCTCAAAAATAAATAAACATAAAAAGTAATAATAAATTCACCTATTGACTTTCAGGCCTAGGAAAGGAACATAGAAAACACATGTCATTCATGTTCCAACTGACTGCCCTGAGCTAACTGAGGACAGCCTCTTCTTAGAACTTAATTTACTTCTCCAGGATGAATATCAGAGTATTTGCAGTTTCTGATCACCCTTTTCATGTTTCTTTGGGCATTCTTCAATTTGCCTCTTAAAACAGGCCCAATGACTGAACACATTGCCAGCTCTGAATCACAGGGAACTATTACTTGCCTTGTTCTGATCATCACATGTGTACAGCACAGTCCAACATCACATAAGCTCTTTTGGCAGCATAATAGCATCGCATCATTTATTTATGTAACCTTATAGCTGACTAACATCCTAAGTCTTCTTAAGTGTTACTAAGCCTCATATTTCTCATGCTTTAATTACATTTTAAGAAATCTAAGTCTAGGGGCACCTGCGTGCCTTATTCGGTTAAGCATCTGACTCTTGATTTCAGCTCAGGTCATGATCTCATGGTTGTGAGATCGAGCCCCATGCTTTGGGGTCCATGCTGGCCATGGAGCCTGCTTATGATTCTCACTCTCTTTCTCTCCCTCTCTCTCTCCCTCTCTTTTTCCCTCCTTCCCTCTCTGCCCTCCCCTCAAGAAAAAAAAAAGGAAGAAAAAGAACCCTAAGTCTAATGAATATACTAAAAACCGTTGGACTGTACTCTTTGTCAGTGGGTTGTATGATAGGTAAGTATCAATAAAGCTGTTAAAAAATATAAGTTCAGGAAAGAAAAGCAGATGTATTTTATCAAATAACTATGAAATGTTGTCAGGCACATTATCTCTCTCGTATAATCCTTTCAACAATCCTTTTGTGTTCTAGAGGAATTAAGAACGTTGTGTAAGTGGAGGAGCAGGGATTTGAACCTAAGTCTGCTCAAGATGCCCATGCTCATTCCACCACACTGCTTCCCTGTCACCCTGCTAAGTGCCAGGCATCGTGATTGGCGCCCAGCTGAAGTGACAGGGAGGAGGTCTTCCAGGCAAGCAGAGCTACAGGACCATGGACCCTCAGAGCAGGAGCAAGTGATAACGGTGATTTAGAGAGATACAGGTACCAAAGGAAGGTGTCCCATAAGTGAAGCAAATATGACTTTAGCAGTGGTGAAAGTGGGGGTGGTCGGATGGGGGGGAGATGTTGGAAATAACAGTGTGACTGACCCAGAGTGGCAGTAGGGGGGTCACACAGGGCGAAGGGGAGGTAGCAAGGTCCCCAGCTTGGTCTGCGTTTCAGGTGTGCTACCTACAAAGAATAGATGTATGCAAATTGCAGTCCTGAGTTAGAAGGGGCCAGGTCCTGGCTGGGTTGTGGAGGCAGGGGCTGAAGCCTGAGGAATCAAGGAGTCAGGTCCTGGGACAGGGAATCTAACCAACTCAATCCCAGGATGAAGGCTGTAGCTTTGAGGCCAGAATCAGAGAGTTTGATGAGAAAAGAACAAGTCACAGCGTAACCTAACAGTGTCCCCTGAACTCCTGAAACAGGGCTCCTTGAAACCTTCAGCTAGAGATAGGCCTTGCCCCTGTATCTGGGGCAGAGCCAAAGCTGAGTGTCAAGTGGCCCAGAATGGGGACTGCCGGATCATTAAAGCAACCAGTGCCTAGCCGGTTTTTATTTTTCCCCTGCAACATTCATGACCAATGACAGCTGCAGTTACATATACCCCTGTAGAAGTATTTGGGCCTAGACAAAATTCTGGGTATGCCATCCGTAATGCCGCTTTTTTCCCTATTACACAAGAAAGGATATCAGGAAGTGACTAAGAACGTTGTTTCAAGAATAACTGTGAATCTGTTCTGTTCAGTTTTATCATTAGCAAAAATGATTCGTGTGCATGTCTGATTTGGGCAGGCCAGTGTGATGGGATCGCCCGGATGGTTATCACCAGGCAGGCCCTGCCTGTGCAACCCCAGTGTCTGGCTGAGCCTGTCTCTCTGTCCGCCAGACCACTCCCTCAGCCAAGACTCCTTGGGTTTCATGTAACAGATACATCTTAAGCTTGCCTGAGCTCAAACGGAGAGTGTGTTGGACATGGGCCAGGGAAGGAAGGGCAGCTGGGCCTCAGGGGGGTCAGAACAAAGCCCTGAGAAGCCCTGGGGATGGAGACAGCTCTTCTCTTGCCACCTCCCCTTTTCTCTCAGGAGTGACCTGGTGTCTCATCTCTCCTTCTCCCTGACATCCTTTCAGCCTCCTCTCCCTCCATCCCCTCTTTTCTGCCTCTCAGGGCACATCGTGACAATGGCCATGCCAGCCCCTTGTTATATGCCGTCCTAGTTCCAGGGCCAATAGTGACTGACCAGAAGGCCTGTGTCCCAATTGCAGATGCCCCAGCAAGAGAATCTGGTTGTCTCCGCTTGGATCAGGAGCGTGTACTGCAACAGCCTGTGAGCACTTGCACTGATAGTGACTCCTGGGGCCCACCGCTGTGGAAGAGGGTCGGGGAGGCTCTGAGAAAAGGAGGCATGGGCTGGACAGAGACCCGTAAGGTGGCTGTTCCCTCCAAACATTGTCACCACTGCCTTTGGCCAGGCAGCTGGTGGTCTAAATCCTCCCCTCAGGCTGCCTCAATGTTGTTCTGTCTTTTCTCTGAAACATCGAGTGTTCACTGGACATATTTGTTAACTGAAAACACTTTCTCCACAATCTTCAGCAAGTTGACAATGAAAGTATGCAACAACTTTTTTTTGTTCATGTAGAAGAATCAAATCTAGGGACCACATGTTGAAGACAGGTACCATTTTATTTTGTTTTTTAAATCTTTTATTTATTTTTGAGAGAGAGAGAGAGAGCAGGGGAGGGGCAGAGAGAGAGGAGGAGACACAGAAGTTGAAGCAAGCTCCAGGCTCTGAGCTGTCAGCACAGAGCTCGATGTGGGGGTCGAACCCACAGACTGTGAGATCATGACCTGAGCCAAAGTCGGACGCTTAACCGACTGAGCCACCCAAGTGCTTAAATGGGATACCACTTTAAACCAAAGACTTACCAGGTACATTGGAACCAAGCCCACTTCCAAGGGTCCACATTGTTTAGCAATATATTTTACACCCAACAAAGTGCCTTTTAAACAGCCCTTACATTATGTCTGAATGAGAACTATCTTACTCATACTTCAAGTATCTAAAGAGCAAAATCTGAAATCAGGGGTCAGAAGCAGAGAACTTGGAATTTCTAACCTAAGTGGTTTCCTGTTTCATATTTATAAGGCAGTATTAAGGGAACTGTGGGGTAGGCTGTTAAATCTGGAGGCTATACTCTAAGGCCCTGAGAGCAACCAAGACTGCTTCCCCTACAATCTCTAATGGTGATGACAATGATATCTCATCTGAGTGCTTATTTCTTGCTTATTTCGTGTCAGGCATGGTGCTAAGCACTTTACATGGATAATCTCATTTAACCTTTACACCATCTCTGTGAGATGTTATCCCCATGTCATAGATGAGGAAACTAAGGCACAGAGCTTGTTAAGTACCATTCCCAAGAACTCATAAATGGAGAACTAAGACATAAGCCTAGGTCTGGCTGAAGCAGAAGAATTTTGATCTCAACCAATATAATATACTTAGAGATTCCAACAAGAAATTTTTAAAAATTATTTGAAAATGAAGCTCCCTAGAAAGAAAAAGAAAGAAAGAAAGAAAGAAAGAAAAAGAAAAAGAAAGAAAGAATTATTTTATCACTCATTGGGTCTTTTCATTTTCAATGTATTTGATTAAGTGTATTTTTGTGTCTCCTATAAAGAAGACCCTGATGTAAAGGGCAATGTAACAATGATTAAGAGCCTCTTGGGGTTTTCAAGGAGCTCCAGGTTATCTAATAATAAGGAAGAGGCTGTATAAACATAATTACAACATCGGTACACCATTCTAGAAACATAAAGTCTTGCAGAGACTAAGAGAAGGAGAAGTTATGTTCGCTTACTATGTAAAGGTTAGGATTTATTGCATATGAACAAACATGAATTTGTTGTTAGACGAATAGTGTAAGAGGCACAGCAATCCCATGTTAGCCAAAGTAATCAACCGTGCCAAAGTGCAGTGCTTAGCAAGGCCAGTATGACTTCTGGTAAATCATGTAGCTATGTGTTTAAGTGAACCATGGAATGTGACCCCTATAAATAAGACACATGACTTTAAAGGAAGAAATACATCCTCAACAGGCTTGATTCTTATTGCATAAGAATAAACCTGTCCCTTCAGTAAACCCTGTCCCTGAAGAAAACACCTCTAATGTGAGCTGTCAGCCAGCAAAGTGAGGCAGGGACAATAGGATGAAGTGCCAAGGGAGATCTTTGGGAAGAGCTCTCTACTCAATGTGATGCTCGATAGCCCAAGAATCTTTCCAGAATGGTCCCAGGAATAAATGGATACACCTGTTTTTTGTCCTTTGCTTGCAGAAACCAGTCCATCATCTGCCACCAGCTGGACCCAGCAGATATCGGTGCTGCCTGCCCTCCAGGAATCTGAGATGGGCACTGATTACTTGCCCCAGGGCTCCACCCCCATTACCAACCCTGCTTTCTGCTTCAGGTAATGCAAGCCCAGCTGTGCTTTTCCACACTCCTGAAGTCTGCAGCAGTCTGTGATTAGTACTTAGAGGCTTAACTGTGGCAGTGGAGAGCAGGATGCCCTCCAGACTTGGGAGAAAATAGCTGTAGTGCCCCTTTCATTTATGTACGACTTTACATTACAAAGCCCATCACGGTCATCATTAATTAAGCCTGCCACTCAGTGCCCTCAGAGGTAGGACTGAACTCATCTACTCATTTGACCCCCCAACAAAACAGATAGAAAGGCTTAGGGATTTGCCGAAATGAAGTGGTTCAATCAAGAAGCTTGGCCCAATTCTTTTTTTCCTAGTTCATTCTTTTTCGCCTGGAAGAGGTCTTCACCGTGCCCAGCTCTTAACTCCAAGCAGCTTAAGGAAGTCAACTGAGAAGAGCGCCTTGGCAGGGAAATGGCAGTAATCTAGAGCAGGGCAGCAGTGTGGGGCTTGAGTTATTTGAAAACAGCCAAGTCATATTCTTCTGATTCTCAGTGGATGTTAAACGTGCACACACACACAATTCCCCTCTCAGGCCAGGGAGCAGGGCCAGGACTTTGGGACATAGTTGGAACGTTGCTTATGAACAGGCTACCTTTGACCTGTGACAAAGCTACCCACCCACCACCCACAATTCAACCCTCTGTTACCAGATCCTTTGTATTCAGATTTTATTTATTTTTATTTTTTATTTAAAAAAATTTTTAATGTTTATTTAATTTTGAGAGACAGAGACAGAGTGCGAGCACGGGAGGGGAAGAGAGAGGGAGACACAGAATCCGAAGCAGGCTCCAGGCTCCAAGCTGTCAGCACAGAGCCCGACATGGGACTCAAACTCACCAACTGTGAGATCATGACCTGAGCTGAAATCAGATGCTCAAGTGACTAAGCTACCCAGGCGCCCATGTATTAAGATTTTAAACAAACTCAAAATCAAACCTATTCCAAGAGTCCTATTCCATAGGACCTACGGGCCTAGTCCCATAATTTGTGGGGCTTGGGGTGCAAAAAAGTGAAAACAAACAACAGCTACAACAAACAACAAAAACAAAGAAAAGAGTGCAGAGGTCCACATATCTTGTGGCTAAATATTTAACAATTATAGGTGAAGATAACAAGCAAGTTTCCTACCTTAACAGAAACATTTATAATGACCTAGAAAATTGATATGAGATTTAGAATATTTTGGCTCCACAGAGCTCCACACCAGAATGTGGTGGTTCAGGGAGACCAGTCCTGGCCTGGACTGACACCCTCCCCCCTCCTCCTCCCCCTCAGGCAGGGCCCGTATCATGAAAGGTGTCATACACGCACGATGAGGATCCCAGACCCTGGGTTCAAGCTCTGGCCATGTTAGCACCCCGTTTCAGCCATTGCTTATGCCTGTGGTGCCGCACCAATGAAACAGTGCACCCTCTGGAGGATAGATCAGGAGAAGAGGTCCAGACCATTCCTGGAAGCAGGGTCTTTGGCAGAGAATTCTAGGGGGTGGGTACCTGGGGTGTATTCTAAAAGGGAAGCATGACTCTGAGTGAATACACCCCTGGCCTATGGATTCCCTGCCCAATCTGGAATAGTGACCAAAAGAGGGCAAGGGTAGGGTTCTCTAAAAAGTGGGCCCCAGAGGAGGGGCCCCACTTGCTAAGACTCTAGAGCAAATGCTATCTGGCCAAATAATAAGTCAAAAGTGTGAGTTAATACTGGAATCTGCGCAAATCTGGATACCATAAGTGATTGCTACCTCAACTATAAAACACAAAGGCATGAGCTGTTTCAACTGTTTCGACTGCCTTCTATGGATAACTTATTCTGGGCAGTAGGCATGGTCTCCAGTAGGTGTTAGGGCCAGAAATCAAATGAATAAACTCCATAATTAAATATTTTACTGGAGAGGTTGAGTTCCCATAAAAAGCTAGATACCAAAGCTCTAGGTGGTAATCCTAGCATAGATGTCCCTTTTGTTGCCTCCCCAAAATGGACCAAGTGGAAGGAAGAAGAGAAGCGTGACTCCCTGGAACCCTGGTGATGTGCTGCCTTGTTCTTTCATCAGCCAAACTTGCAAGGAACTAGAGGACGAAACTGATCCCTCTGTCCTCATAATGCCCCTCAGAATAGGAGTCATGATCCCAGTCCTGGCCTGACATACACAAAAGTTAAAATTATGAGCTTCCTTGTTAACTCGTATCTCAATTTCATTTAATGATTTACAACATTTAATTTTAAAAAATCCATGTCCATACATAAAAAGTATTTTTAATCATCAATTTTCAAAGCAAAAGATGTAAATAAGGAAATTTATAAGATGTGTACTTTAATGTTAATTTGTTGTTGTTGTGTATGTTTAAATGCTGACAGTATTGGGACGCCTGGGTGGCTCAGTTGGTTAAGTGTCCGGCTCTCCATCTCAGCTCAGTTCATGATCTCACGGTTTGTGAGGTTGAGCCCTGCTCTGGGCTCTGCACTGACAGCATGGAGCCTGCTTGGGATTCTCTCTGTCTCTCCCTCTCTCTCTGTGCCCCACCCCCCACTCATGTGTGTGTTCTCTCTCTCTCTCTCAAAATAAATAAAACTTAAAAAGAAAATAAATTATTATAGTATTGAATTCTGGATTCTTGGTTCAAAGGCTTTAGACCATCTTTTTCTGACAGTATCATTCCTAATATATTAAAGACACGTTTCCATAATGATCTTGGAATGTTGGGCATATAAATGAATTCCTTACTTTTTTTTTTTTTTTTTTTTGCTTTTAAAATGGAGCTCAAATCAGAAACAAAAGAGTCAATTCACACCATCAGGTAGTGGTAACTTCTGCCTCCACAGTCTTCTCTCCCGTAGACCCACTCTCTGTTCAGATGGAGCCACTCTGCAAACCAAGGACAATTTGTGTGCCTTTGTTGACCCCGTTTCTGGCTGTCACTTGACAACTTGACCCATGTGTTACTATGTTGCTGCCCAAAGTACCCACCTTCCTGTCAGCAAGATTCATCTTCCTCACGCTCCCAGTTCAAGTGAATTGCACGTCCAAAGTAAGGGACTTAGTGCTGGTCGATAAGACCTTGCTGGGATGGCCCTGTCCTGCTATCTAACAACAAGCATGGCTCTCAGACGATGCAGATCCCTGCTAATAAAACCTGATGTCCTGGATGCTGTTTATCCAGAATAGTCAGGAGACAGGGCGTTCTAATTCATGGGGGAGTCTGCTTACCTAGAGACTACTAGTTTTAAAAGAAACTAATTTTGAAAGAACTATAAATTAGCACAACAGCACGTTACCAGCATGTCATAATTTTACCCAGCATTGTGATTACTTATGTGTGTGCCCCACCTCTCCTGTAAGACCATAGGCTTCTTATGGGATGGTCTGTCTCAGTTTCTTTACTCCCTTTACAGTACCTAGTGAGTTGCTTTATATATTGTAGGTGCTAAAAAAAAAAGTGTTTATTAAGTGAATGAAAATACAGAAAAACTGTAATTTACCAACATGACTTTATTCTTCTTTGATGACTCATTAGGCCCTCCAGAGTCGCACATTTTTTCAGGCTTATTATTATGTGTGTTATCTCTGGGGATATTTAATACAAGCCACGTAGCTGACAGGGGAATCCTACAATGACTCAAAGATAGGATTCAGTATCTACAGACTCATTCCACGTCTATGTGTGTGTATTTAAAAGTCAAACACAGAAGTGATCCCGCTTATTATTCCCTGGAAGAAATACCACATCACAGTACAACTGTTTATGAAAATAGAAGATTACAAATAAGGAGTGTTAACTAGCTTCTGCTTTTAAACCTTAACCAGGTCAAGAAATTTATCTTTGAGATTTTTGAAAAGGTAGGATGTCATTAGTACCATTAATGTATTATTACCATTATTAAAGTCTAATCGTCAGATTATAATTTACTAATGAATGCAAACATATTTCTCACTGTGTGCCTAATGTATGCCAAGCCCTGTGTTAGTCATTAGGGATACAATATGAATATAATTCATGCCCTCAAGAAATTTAAATAATCTAGCTTTAAAAACATTTTATAATACAGACCATTTTACAGAACTTTAGATGTCACTGTAGAAAATTAGCCTGGGTATGATGTGACCCTTAACATATCCTATCACTCACTCAAAATACAGAATAATAGAAAAGAAAAAACCACAAATGTTAGCTTAATTACTTGGCATTAGTCTTTTTTAAAAAAAAATGTATTTATTTAAAGAGAGAGAGAGCACAAGCAGGGAAAGGAGAGAGAGAGAGAGAGAGAGAGAGAGAGAATCCCGAGCAATCCACTTGGGGCTTGAACTCACAGACTGTGAGATCATGACCTGAGCCGAAATCAAGAGTCAAACGCTTAACCGACTGAGTCACCCGGTTGCCCTGGCGTTAGCCTTTTTTTTCTGAAAAACTCAGCCTTCAGAATGTTCATTTAAGAATCTGGTTTTAGAACTTTTAGAATCCTGGGTAAATTTCCTTCTGCACATAAGGTGATTTTCATTTCAGTTCAGTACAATGTCCCCCAGGACTTGGGAGCAAGTCACCTGCCCCAGGTAGGGAGGAAGCAACCATCGCAGCACCCCACACCCCTTGGCTAATCTTTCTGTGGGTGTAATTGTGACAGAGGCAGCATGAGGGAGCCTGCCCTGGGATTCAGGAGAACCCTGAATAGGGACATATGTTCTCAGTCCAGTTTGTCAGGAACTCTGATAAATGGATGTTGCCTCCCTTCCCGACAGCTTCCTGTAAACATGCTGATATTCATCATGGCAGCAGGACTTTACAATTCACTCTTCATATCTAAAACCAAGGGTTTAGATGAAATCACTTTCCTGATATATATCTACGGAACACAGGTCCCATAAGATGCTCCATCAAAAAGGTGGCTCAGAGCACAAGTGTGGGGAAAGCTGCACTCAGCACCATACTATGAACGGTCACGAAGCACATCAGCATATTAAGTATTCTGAGAAGCCATATCATCAGAACACTGATAGCAGAATTTGTCAAAAGCGTTTGGCCATGAAACCCATTTTTCTAGTTTCACCTACTGATTCACTTAGTATTCTGAGATACAAACTTTGGAAACAATAAACGATCTCTATACTCATTGGCATCTTAAAGCGGAAAATAGTCTTAAAAAACAGAGGTCTGTGAGGTTAGGATCTCATAACTAGTCAGTGACCAAACCAGGTCCCTTTAATTTGTCCATTTCTTACATTCTATATTCCAGTAACCCCAGTGAATGAAATTTACTGTGAGGGCTCCAAAGAGCATCAGTAATTGAAATCCACAGATTTTCTCTAAGCTCCAGGGTTTCCACTTTGGGGTAAATTCTCAGCTGAAGTAAGTTACTCCTGATTAAGCAAAACTAATGGTGCATATCCATGGGCTAGGAAGGTGTTACTGAGCAGAGAATTATCCACAATTCAAAAAACTAATGAGAAGGGGGGAAAGGCAAAATGAACAGCACAGAGTCCAAAGCCCAAGTGATTATCTTCTGGGTGACTAAGAGTAAATTCTTTTTTTTTTTTTTTATCCTGAGTTCATGGAGATCCTTTGATTTTTTTTTAAAGTATTGAGTCATATATTCCTTTGGTGTCAGGATTAAGAAAAGAGAACTGATGCTTGCTATACTGACCTCAAAGTCCAGTGTCCCTAGATAGTGTCTCCTTAATGCCAACTTAGAAGAGTCTCACGTATCACTTCACAAGGGACTTTGCCTTGAGTTTAAAGGACAAAGATAGTTTTAGGCTTCAATTTCTTTTCGTGCCATTTGCTTGTAAAGAACTCCGTAAGTTTGGTGGCTAAGTAAGCAGCCGTGTATGCTCCTTGCAGTGAATTGGCTGTCCCACAGTCCCAGCTATAGTACAACCTAACCCCAAAGTAATTAAAGAACCGAGCAATTTGCATTCTTTTCCTACAAAAACTACTCCTGAGTAGCAGATGGCAAACACAAATGTTTTGCTCTAGAGACATATGGAAACCTCTCTGTTTCATAAAAGCCTCAATGAATATTAAATGCTGAATGATGCCATTCATGGCAGAAATAAGATGTTGTGATAATCTCCCAAACAGGCCTAATTAGGCCATATAGCTACTTGAGTTTCAGAAAGCAATATGTGGGAAATTACTATGTGATTGGGAGTTCATTAGCAGTTTTTCTTAATCTGAATATTCATCCTGGCCCCAAAGAATCACCTCTTCAGCCTTATTTCTTTAAGCATCCTACTATGTTGTCATCGTCACTTATCATCGTAAATCTTAAAAATGAGTAATCAAAGAGTTCTACTTGATTTCATACTGTTTCAGTTCTGTCTGGAGAGTGATAGGCATGGAGTTTAAAGACAGATAGGGTGTTTTATCATAGGTTCTGGAACATTCAACATTCACCCTGATTAACTCCATTTATAAGCCTTGCTGCAGTTAAATTAGGGGGGGGAAAGTCTATGTTTAAGGTTACTCGGGAAATGATTATCCAAATCAAGTAGGAATTGGAAGCAGGAATATGACTGGTTATGGCTCAAAATACAAAGCAGAATCTCATTTTTCTCTTAACTTTCTAGATTGGCAACCTAATAAATTGCTGTTGCCATCACAGAGAGGACTGAAACTTTGCACTCCTTGGAAAGAGAGAAGTATGATAACTGAGTCATAGGGTGAATTGAATGCTATTTGGAACAAGGAACTAGGTGTCTTGGGCTCCTTTCCCAGCACCACACCCTGCCTGGCCTCCAAGAGACCCACTAAGCCTTGGGGCTGTTGATAAATCCCCTTAATTCAATAGGGTGTTTGGTTCGCCTGGGAGACCAATGTCTGTAAAACCAGAATCCCCAAGGCAGGTCTTGGGTCACCTGTTACAGGGGTTTGGATTTAAGAGCCAAACGATTTTATAGACTAAAAGGGATCATCTAAACAAACTCCCCTCATTTTACAGATGAGGAAACCGAGACACAGAAAGGTTGTTGTCCTTGTTTAAGGTCACAGAGTTAGTTAGTGGCAGAGCTGGGAACAGAACTTCAGTCACCTGATGCTTAGTCCACACTTTCCATCACAAAACTCCAGAACTTTGAAAGTTCAAGGCTGCTGAAGTGTTTAACCTTAGCTGCTTGCTGAAGTAGGGTAGAAAGGGGCCAGGTGTATAAGTGCCTATGTTAATTCTAGCTTTGGACCACCCATCCCCTCCTTAAGCAAACAGTTATTTCCTTCTTGCCTCTTCTCCCCAGTTCAGCATCAATCCATTTGTTTAAGAGAACAAGTCAGAATTTTCCTGGATTCAGCTCCATGACTTCTGGAGAAATTCCAACATAGCTAACCACTTAGAGGTATTCAATACAAGTATCGGTATGCACTTGACACTGAAACAGGTGATAGTATTCATTTGTTGCTTCTGTAGCCTTGTCTCCTCCTCTTTTCTCTGTTTCTAGCAGAACCCCATGATTTAGGCTGAGCTTGACCCTACACTCAGCCCCACCCCAGTTAGTCTAAGCCAACCTCTTAGACTCTAGGGATTGATTCATGGAAGGGCAGTCCAGTCCCATGGAACTCAGTTTTAGGGTATTCATTTAAACTTTTGAGGAAGAGGACTCTCTACATTCTGGTTTGTTGAATCTGGAAGCAAGGAGTCTCAGGAGTTTCAGGAAGACATTTTAGAACCACATTGGGCTGGCCTATTGAAATAAGTGTTACTTTGAAAAAGCATTGCTGACAAAATGACAGAGAGAAAAACCAGGTCCCAGGCATGTCATTTGAGCTGCTGATTACTCACCTGTCATTAGTTTTATATCTGATTGTTTTAGTATGTAATTAAATATTTTTTCTTATTCAAGCCATCTAGTGTTCTATTATTTACTGCTATAAGCATCTCAATACCTGTTATGATGCTGATTGCAAGTTTCAGCATATCTTGACTTTGCCATTGGATCAAAGTCCATTTTAAAGTTGGTCCCAAAAGGCTTTCTTTGCTCACCCAAGCTTACAAGAAACCCTACCCAAAATGCATAGTAGTTTGTGCATATGCCTTACTTGCCACAAAATCCTACTTCGCAATGTCTAGGTAACATTTTCATCTAGGAATGAATTTTACTAGAATCTTTTATCATTTTTTGGTAAAATATTTTATTGTCAGAAACTTTATCATCAGAAGAAGAAATAATATCAGAGGCAGTGGAATGGATTCCTTCCAATCCACCCTTTAGTAGAGTAAAATATTGATCCCAACTCTATATTCAGGCTTAGCTTGACCTCCCTTTTCTGTGGGCTGCACACTGCCCAGAAATGGAGCCACTCAGAATTGCTGCAATTTGGGTGACTTCTTCTGCATTCTAGATGATTAGGTATTCACTCCTGACACCCAAGAACAGGTTTTGCCTTCATCTGGGCGTTGGCTGTGGTCCTTGCTCATATTCTAAGGGCCTATGTATGCTATAGATGGCCTCCCACTCAGTCATGTTCATTAACCCAGGCCTGAAGGATGCGGAATATCTTCTCATCCCCCTACATCTTTGTTATACACCTACTGACTCTGTTCTAAGAAGCTAGGTTTGTAGAAATTTGTTAATCAAGTAGATACTGTAATTTCCTGCCGCAATTTTTTTGTATTATATCATTTTTTATTTAACTTTTGCATCTGGTCGAGATATGCAAAATATTTAACCATCTGTTTGGCAAGAGCATTTGATCAATCAGACTGGAAGCATGACCAATCAGAATGTATGCCCAAATAATCAAAATGGACACCCGACCAACCAAAATGGAGGCCTGACCAATCTGAATTAAAAGCTAACCAATCAGAATGAACACCTGACCCATCAGGATAAATGAAGTATATACAGCCAAATATTCAATACAAATATCGGTATGCACTTGACATATCTCCCATTTATTATTGAACTTGTCACTTGCGTATTCTCCCCTCAATTAGCTGGGAAGCAAACTGAGGGCAGAGACCACATGATAGATCCCTTGGTATTCTCCAAGTGGCCTTGCTGAGCTTGTTTCAAAGCGTGAGCTTAATGGATATTTGTTTGAATGGACATTATTCACCCCATGATTGCTCAGGAAACATCAGTGGGTGGAAAGGGCACAGTTTGTCTCTCTGACGAAGATAATTATAGAATTATCCCACTGGGATATCACTAAACAAATAGCATGTTTTTGGATGACACACAGGTGATAAGAGGAATTGGTATTTTTGAGAGATTATCATTCAAAATGATCTTGACAAGCTAGAGAAATAAGATATACTTACAGAATGAATAACATATAAATATAATATAGAGTAGAGCCAGAAAGGTACTTGTGAGGCCAAAAATATCCCAAGTCTTATAGCAAATAATAAACTGAAGGTGAACCTGCTGTTTAAAAAACTAGAAAACTGGCATGATAATCAGATGTTCATTCATTTATTTGACAACTTAATTGAGTACCTAATGGGGTACACAGTGAGAAATTAGAAATGTCCTTTTCCTCAGAGAGCTCAAGTTGTAAGGGAGAAGACAAAGAAGTACACAAACTATTAGATAACAGAGAGAGAACTTATTCAGTGGCTGAGTCATCAGTCAGTGAAAATAATCACCATGAAGGACATCTTTGTAGCCCACCGGGACAGCTGTGCTCAACAGATGGCACAGGACCAGGACCCAAGAGTGCTTGGACAGAAGCGTCAGCAAGCTGGGTGCACACAGATGATCAGATGCTGCTTTGCCCCTGATGTTTCAGGACCATGCAAGCTCCTGGATTTATATAGGATATCGTTAAGAGGAGGAAAAGCCCCAATAATGATAGATACCAGTTTTGCCAGCTCTTGCTAAGTAAGGGTCTCAGCCAAATTTAATTTCACTGAGGCAGTTAAGAAAGGTAACTCTTTTCCACTCAAGTGCTGTAGAGCAATTCAAAACAGTTCAAGGATGCTTGAATTAATTTGAAAATTTGCCTAGAGAACACACAGACCCTCAAGAATATGTGTAGATTTTTGAGGGCCTTTGATCCCCCAAATGAATAAATGTGAAATGGGCATAATGCCCTTGGAATTGTGCAACATGGCAGTCCTGAGGAGAGCCAGCCCAAGGACAAAGTGAACACCTAGAGGAGGGCAGCAACAAGAGAATACAGGAAAACGATCTATAGCTCTGATCAAAACCAACCTGGAGCTCACACAGACCTCGCACCATTCAGACCTCCTTTCAGTATCATTGTCCCACCTCATCAGAAAATTCATAGGGAAGAACTCAGGTTGACCCAGCTCAGCCTTACGTCCACCTCTTTGGCTGGAGGAGTAGAGTGCCATGATTCACGGCCATCAGTGAGGGAGGAACACTTACCAAAAGCAGGAAGAAAGAGTGCTGGCCTGACAAAAACCACAGAGAAAACTCCTTGGACATCTAGATTTCCGTAACTCAAGCTGCCATGTACATGTTAACCTTATCAAAGTTTTCAGTAAATATTTACAGAATCAGATTGAATATGCTGGTCTTCCTCGTGCTCTGAAGTGATGTAGCATTTGGGCAACTGGTAAAAAATACTGATGTGCTTTCCTCAGAGCACAGTAGCATGGATTTTTAGAAAAGGGTCCACCAATGCCACTGGGAGAAAGAAAGCAAGGTGGCACTCAGTGACCGGTTACATGTGGTACTCTCAGCTCTACAAATAGACTTATCGTCCAGGCCTTTGAGCAAAGTACCTTGATTAAAAAAAATTTTTTTTTCATGGTGGAGGACACTTGTGGGGAAGAGCACTGGGTGTTATATGGAAACCAACCTGACAATAAACTATAAAGTTAAAAAAAATTTTTTTTATGTTTATTTTTGAGAGAGACAGACAGAGTGTGAGCAGGGGAGAGGCAGAGAGAGAGAGGGAGACACAGAATCCAAGGCAGCCTCCAGGCTTATGAGCTGTCAGCACAGAGTCCGACACGGGGCTCAAACCCAAGAACTGTGAGATCACAACATGAGATGAAGTTGGACGCTTAACGGACTGAACCACCTAGACGCCCCTTAATAGTACTGTGCCTGCCACCAAATATGATCTCTAAGTAACATTGTTGTACAAATTTAAAAATTAATAATGCATAAAGTGAAAAATTTGGATTCTTCTTGAAATAGGGTCCACATATCAAAATCTGTGAATGGTTCAACAGTGATACACAGACTTACCACCTAGAAAGTCCCAATATTATATACTTGGTAGTAGATAAAAACCGGGGAAGTGAAAATAAGACAATTTTTAGAAAAATTCCCATCAATTAACAAAATTCCCCTAAGGAAATTTAGGGACTTTAAAATTCCTAACTCTAACTTTTTTTCTTTTTTTCTTTAGAGACAGAAAGAGCAGGCAGGAGAGGGGCAGAGGGAGACAGAGAGAGAGAATCTTAAGCAGGCTCCATGCCCAGCGCAGAACTTGATCTCACCCCTGTGAGATCATGACCTGAGCCAAAATCAAGAGTCAGATGCTTTCCCAACTGAGCCACCCAGGCGCCCCAACTTCTTTTCTGAACGTAAGTTCTATACCACATCAGTATGTTCTTATTCATACAGAAAAAGAATGGCAATAGTTGCATGCAGATAGTAGGGCTAAAGTTTATTTTAAATTAGTACCCATTTTATAAAAGAAAGATTTCACTGGTCTTTGAAGATTTTTTTCCTACTTCTTTCCCAGAATGAAGGTGAAGGTATAGAACTGAACTGTTCACACCCGTTCAGCCCTGGTTGAGGCCAAATTCACAGACTTGCCCAAGAACTGAGTGGGAGTGGGATGCCTGGTGGCTCAGCGGTTGAGCATCCGACTTCCGCTCAGGTCATGATCTCATAGTTCGTGGGTTTGAGCCCCGCATCGGGCTCTGTGCTGACAGCTCAGAGCCTGGAGCCTGTCTTCAGATTCTGTGTCCCCTCTCTCTCTGACCCTCCCCTGCTCATGCTGTCTCTCTCTGTCTCTCAAAAATAAATAAAAAACATTTAAAAAATTTTAAAAAGAACTGACTGGGGCAAGGAGGCTCAGCCCATGCCAGAGGGCAGAGCCCTTCCCTGAAGGGGGCAGAAATTGACACTGACCTCCTTAAGGCTTTGTTTCCATCAAGTTGGCTCTAGGAATTAGACATTTTATTAGCAGCAACTCTCTAGGTACTGTATTACCAATAAGTGTGAGTTAATGACACATATCTTTTTTCCTCATAGAAGGTGAAGGCCAATACTAAGACCAACTGAATCTTCTGCCACAAGACTAAGAATGGAATATCACTGACACTGTACATGAAGTCACAAGGCACTCAAGGTGTTTTAGAAAAGCCTGCTGTCAGGGCACCTGGGGGGCTCAATGGGCTAAGTGTCCACCTTTGGCTTAGGTCATGATCTCACAGTTTGTGGGTTGGAGCCCCACGTCAGGCTTTGCACTGATAACTCAGAGCCTTCTTTGGATTCTCTGTCTCCCTCTCTCTCTGCCTTTCCCTCCTTCTCTCTCTCAAAAGTAAATAAACATTAAAAGAAAGAACGAAAGAATGAACAGACGAACCAACCAACCAAAGAAAGAAAAGCCTGCCATCTTGTTTAACTGTCCCAAGTGTTTTCCTTATTCCACTAATGGTTAAGTCCACTAGTTTCCTTAATAACCTCCTCTAACCTCCCAGAAGGTGTTTCCTTAGATCTAAGGTAAATGCCTAGGCCAGTTGTTCTCCAATATTTTGGCCTCAGGACCCCTTTATCCTCTTAAAAATTACTGAAGTGGGGCTCCTGGGGGCTCAGTCGGTTGAGTGACCAACTCTTGATTTTGGCTCAGATCTCCATCCCAGGGTCGTGGGGTCAAGCCCTGCATGTCTCTGGGCTCCTCGCCGAGCATGGAGCCTGCTTAAGATTCTCTCTCCCTCTGCTCCTCTCCCCTCTTCTCTTTCTCTAAAATAATAATAAAAAAATATTGAGGACACTGAAGAGCTTTTGTTCCTGTGGGTCTTATCTGTTGGTATTTGACATGTTAGAAATTAAAAATGAGAAGGGAGAAGAGATGGGAGATAGAGCCCGGACTGGATAGAGTTTCTGGTCCTAGACCTCCTTAGCCATTTCTTGCCCTTTGGCTTTACTTGAGCCAGGAAACTTCCCTTCCAGGAGAACTTGTTCTGGTTGGGTTTCTGCCAGTAGCAAAGAAAGAGGCCTTAACAATACATCCACAAAACAAAGAATAGTCTAAAACTGTAAATAAAGGATTACAATGGTGACAGAATGCTGCCCCCTTCCCCCTTGCCTTTATTTGTCATCCATGGAGAGAGAGGGCTTAAAAAGGTAACTATCACCACAAACATTTCTACAATTCCTATG
The DNA here is from genome assembly GCA_028646485.1 of Cryptoprocta ferox. Lineage (NCBI taxonomy): Eukaryota > Metazoa > Chordata > Mammalia > Carnivora > Eupleridae > Cryptoprocta > Cryptoprocta ferox. Next base: position 99,029,039 of record CM053560.1, read on the forward strand.
GATTTCACAGTGCTTTCATATTAAGTATATTTAATTTTCTCTACAACCCTACGAAATGCTTGTTTTATACCCATTATACAGATGAGAAAACGGGGGCGCAGAGATCGAACAGTTAAGCCGCTGAGCCAAGACAAAATCCGAATCTCATTCTCGATTCCCAACGTCATAGTTCGGGCCTCACATAATGCTTTTCATTTTATAGGACACGGACCTGTAGCACAAGTCTTAATATTTTCAATTCCCACATTTTTTATCCATACTCTTTGTCGTGGGAGGGGCGCGGTCTGCATAACAGATCCTCTAAAATACCAGTCGTATTTGGCTCGGGTCTGTGTGGCGTGAAGAGAACACAGCTGGGGTTAGAACGGCAATCATTCTTTTCGCGATCTGTAACTGAGGAGCAGCGGGAGGGGCCTTGAGGTGGTGCTGGGCAGGAACTGCAGGAGAAGCCAGATAATGCACTCTGCAGATAATCCACACGCTGCGCCACAGCAGCGGGAAGCAAAGAAAGCATCTCTGCTCCGGGTCCGGACGGGAGAGAGAACGGGAGTCGCGGGACTCAGATTCCAAGGTTCGGATTTGAAAGGCGCCCACACACAAAGAAAACGGTGAACTTGAGTTCCAGCGGCACGACGCGCAGAGTTCGAAAGGGGACCTTCCTTCTCGGCAGGGGTGGAAACCTCTAATCCACCCGGTCACCGTGCCCAGAGCCGATCCTCTTTTATCCCTTGGGGCTGCTCGGACCGCCTGCTCGGGGCACGCCCGAGACTCCTCAAAGGAACTACAAATCCCATCAAGCTCTGGGACGCGGGCGGTGATGACGAATCCCCCGCGGATTGGCCGCACGGGGCGGGGCGCGCAGGCCTTCTCCAAGGGAAGGGGCGGGTCTCAGGGCGGGGCGAGCGGCGGTGGCTCGGCGGACACGCCCCCTCGCCCGCGGCCGCCTCCCCGCCTCTCTCCGCCGCTTCTCTAGCTCCCCGGTCAGAGGGCCGGAGCGAGAAGATGGCGAAGACGTACGATTATCTGTTCAAGCTGCTGCTGATCGGCGACTCGGGGGTGGGCAAGACTTGCCTCCTATTCCGCTTCTCCGAGGACGCCTTCAATACCACCTTCATCTCCACCATCGGTGAGGGAGGGGCCGCGGCCGGGAACGGGGAGTGAGATGCGGGGGGCGGATGCAAGGCGGCCGGGGAGAGGGCTGGAGGAGGGCTTGGGAGCCCCAGGAAGGGGACCCCGGGGACTGCAGGGCGGCAAGGGCAGTGGGAGAGGGTGAAGGCGTGAGGGAGAGGGGCGGGGGGGGGGGACGTGAGGCTGGGGAGGGGGGAGGTGAAGAGGGAACTTGGGGGCAAAGGAAGGGGGAACCAGAGGAACAAGGACTAGGGGTATTGGGGGGAAATGAGAGGGTTGGGGGAGTGACAGGGAAGGGTCTTAGCAGGACAAAGTGGTGGTGCGGGGGACAAACGAAATTTCATGGAGAAAGAGAAGGGGATAGTGGGTGTGAAATGGATTAAAAGACAGGAAAGAGGAAGGAAATGTGAAGGGGGAAATGAAGCTTTGGGGAGAATAGGAGCGACGTGAAGTCAAAGAAGGGAGGGCACAAGGGACAAGAGAGGTGAGAACCCAAGAGTCGGAAGGGAATTGAGGGGAATGAGTGATCAGGAGGTGAGAGACTGGGGGCACTGGCCACAAGAGGTCTGGACCTCTCCTCAGGGGAGGGGCAGAACAAAATTGCAGGATGGGGAGAAGAGTTGAGGGGACCAGAGGACCGAGTGAGGGTAGGTGGTGGAGAAAGTAAAGGAAAGCTGGGTGTGAGACAGGATGCAAAAGGGGAAGCGGAATACACAGTAGGGGTTATACAGAGAAGCCCGAGAAAATGGGAAAGGGAGGGGAAATGGAAAGTGTGGGCACAGGACTTTCTGCAGTAGCCGAAAACACTGCTTACCATTTTCTCCCTCTTCTTCCTTTGGATCAAGTGCGAGAGAAAGAGCAAAAAGTGACTAATGGTAGAGTAGTGTCTACAGAATATTAAATTGTTGTGTGAGTGTTAACGGGTGTTAAGAGAATTGGTGACTCTTGGGAATGGTGTGGTCAGGAAAATATGGTTCACTCCTTTACTCCCATCTCCTGAGAAGCAACACGTCTCAACTTTTTGAATTCTTGGGCTTGAATGTTTAGTAACTTCTCAGCAGAGGAATTGATCTTACATTCTGCCTGCCTCCCTATGCATTTTGTTTTGGTTTTAATTATTACTTGCTGAATGAATCACAGCATGCAGTGTACCCCCCAGTTACTTTCGATTGATTCAGTTTTTCCTGATCTTGGCTGGGAGCTGTCCTTTCTACTTGTGTATAGGCAAGACTTTGTGTTCAGATAAAGAGATCTCTAACTTACATAAGCTGAAGAGCAACTCAAAGCTCGTGTTTCTTTCTTTTTTTAAGTTTATTTATTATATTGAGAGAGAGAGAGAGAGAGAGCACACAGGAGGGGAAGAGAGAGAGGGAAAGAGAATCTCAAGCAGGCTCCGCACTGTCAGTGCGCACCCACCAACCGTGAGATCATGACCCGAGCCAAAATCAAGAGTCAGACACGTAACCGACTGAGCTACCCAGGCACCCCAAAGCTGGTTTTAAGCTGCCTATACAAGTGACCTTAACATCATTTCCTTTGTTAAATAGCTGCAGTTAATTAAGTACCTTAAGAATCTTAGCTTTTGGTTGTCTGGGTGATGTTTGTGGTTTCTAATAGTAGCTCATTTAAGCACCTTTTACATGGTTCTTACAGCATATTTCACCACAAACTTCTGGGGTTCTTATGGGGCTAGTGCTGTGGTAATAATTGTATGTGAATATTGTATGTTTTAAGGATAATTTACCATTAAAAATAGTATTTGGGTATGGAGTGCTCTTAAAATTAAGAACTAGGAAAGTCTATGGTTTGTTTGTTTGTTCTGGCCTCTTACATATGGACTGAGTGCTCTGAACCGCCCCCCCCCTCCCCTGGTGTTGTGATGTCTGGGCTTAGGGAAGTTTGAGTTGCAATTTCTTGGCAGTCATTCTTGAGTGGGACTTTTTCTTTTCTGAGGAAGCAGATTTTAAATGTCATGTCTCAAGTATATTCCCAAGAGATTTGGTGGGAGCTGTCACAGCAACCAAAGGACAGTAGTTTTTGATGCTGGTACTAATTTCAAAACCCCAAATAAACCTTTTTCACTGTTGAATGCATAGTGCAGTCCAGATGGTAAAGGACAATTTCTAACAAGTGGAGTGGGAAGCCTTTTGTCAATTCTCTATGTGACCCTCCCAGAAGCGTTCTCTGTGTCGACAGTGAACAAGTTTCAGTGATGCTGTTTCTGTTAAGCTCCTCGGATGACTTTTGCTCATTATTAATGGCTTTATTAGTCCCCCCCCCCTTTTTTTAGCCCTAATTTTCGTTCCACATTTCCTGTAAGGGTATCTGCTTCCTTTTGTGACAGTAGCTTTTAAAAATTACTTTTCATGGTGATGGCTTAGAATCTTTCTTGTGTGGATTTTTTTTTAATTGCAATTGGTTCGGTGAAGGGTTGCAGCCATGAAGGCAGGAAAACCAGTGTCCTGGAACTGTGTAGAACAGAAGGGAGACGTTAAGTGGGGTGAGTCTCATACGTGATCTTGGCCTTTATATTTTCTGTGGGGTGGATGTGGTTAAAAGAGGCTCTGAGCTGTGTCTTCAGTTGACGTGGAGGAGGGGAAATCCATGCCTCTTACTTAGCCCCAGAGCCCGACAGGAAGTGGTATCACACCGCCTTTAAA